>CM072514.1:62952308-63164808 GCA_036898135.1 Oncomelania hupensis | reverse complement strand
CTCTCTCTCTCTCTCTCTCTCTCAAAAACTGACGAAAATAAGTCAGCAAGAACTCGGACTTGATTTATTGCAAACTCCTATAATGTTTGTTTGTCGGCCATGTATATAGTTAAGCCTACATTACTGAGGTCACACATCCCTGTTCAAACTTACTCCAGATTTTATTTTGGATGGGAAATAGAAAATGAAATAAATACATGACAAAAGATATTCAAGAACGGAAATGGTCCGTACAACACAAAAATTCACCAAAGTCTACAATAGAAGAAAATAAGAAGAAAACAAAACAATTCAAAGAGTAAAATAATATATAATTATCTAAATGTAATAAAATAGAAATCTCGAACATGAGTCGTTGTCCCCGTTGAAAGAGTTAACGTCAGTGCACAGCAGTCCAATTCGTAACTGTGGAACGTGGCTTCCAAGTCAAAGAAAAATGTTTTAAAGATGGGTTAAAACAGATTTTCAGAGGTTCCACGGAAATGCATATTCACAGCCAAATAAGCGTAACGTCCGTAATGTAAGTTGATGAATCTTCATCAAATCCTGGGTTCTTTTCGTTTTAACCTAAAGGAGGCCGGGGAAGGTTCTGCCCGGCAGCTTCGTATTTATTTTGCGATGCACTTTACGTTGATTCGACGTAACTCTCTTCTTTGATCTGACAGGGTATTGGCATGTGACGTAGATTTATTTAGGATTAAAGTGGCTCTAACTGGCAGGCTATGATAAAGATTTATTTAGGATGCATTGGCCGTAACTGGGATGATATGATAAAGATTTATTTTAGGATTAAAGTGGCTTTCACTGGCACGACATGATAAAGATTTCCTTCGGATTGAATTGGCTCTAACTGGCATACAGATTTATTTAGGATTAAAGTAATTTTAACTGGCATGACATGATAAAGATTCATTTAGGGTAACTGTCCTATGTGATTTGTCGTTGGCATGATTTAAAGGACCCAGGGTATAAAAGATGTCTGTTTAGTTTTGGTGTGGGTGACAAGGTGTTTATTTTGGGTCATTGCATTTTGTTGTCAAAATAAAAATAGGATATTATAGTGGACACTTGTTGCTCAAACTGACCCTTAAGCTTTCAATTTTAGGAGTCTCTTCCTTATTATGTCAAAACAAACAACTGTGCTTACTATACACAATTTAGCAGCAGTGCTATGTTTAGATTCCATCTACTAATACTAGACAAAGAACGATAAACAAATGAATGCAACGATTTATATAAAATCCGCAATTTTGACAGATGATATTTTGTTGACTCAATCAGGGTTGCTGAGGACAGGGAAAGATGGAGTACGCTGGTAAAACGATCATCTGTGGTGCCCCTACGACCTCCGAGTTATGGGATAGGATAGGATAGGGATAGGATAGGACTCAATCGCAGTTTTGGTGGGGCAACACTCACTACGAATTTGAAATGGAATCTGTTACGCTCAAATGTGTGCTCTTGGGGCCATTTTATAAAGATGACTGTATGAAAGATACACTGACTCATATGACTTGTTAGAATCTTAACTGGCAAGATATGATGAAGATTTATTGTCAATGAGCTGACTGGTTTTGATTCCCTGTTGAGTTACAGTGGTACGATCTGATAAAATATTTATTTGAAGGTAGACTGACTGTTCTATGGCTAGATGTTGACTTAATTTAAATTGGCATGGCAATAATCTAGTTTCGAGTTGAGTAGAAGCGTAAGATTAAAATTTAATATAACAACAACTTATTTACTTGATTTACAATTGTTTGGTAGGAGTTCAACTCCACTCTCATTTAAAATAAACAAACAATATTACGTGCCAAGTTGGTTTTTGTTTGAGGTTTAAAGAAAAGGAAGATTCCAATGTCCTAATCCTTTTGAAGGAATAATAATAATAATAATAATATCCTATCCTATCCTGTCCCATAACCCGAAGGTCGTAGGGGCACCACAGATGATCGCTTAACCAGCATACTCCATCTTTCTCTGTCCTCAGCAGCCCTCATGGCTTCGCTCAGTGTCAAACCAGTCCATTCTCGAATGTTGTCCTCCCACCTCTTTTTCGGTCTCCCCCTTCTTCTACCTCCTTGCACTGTGCCTTGCAGAATGGTCTTTGCAAGGCCTGATGATCTGGTGACGTGGCCATACCATCGGAGTTTCCGTTTCTTCACCACTGTGAGCAGGTCATCGTGTTGTCCAATGGCTTGTGTGATGGTCTGTCGGACTTCAACGTTGGTGATGTGTTGGGTAAGGAAATGCACAGAAGTCTTCTGTAGCACCTCATCTCCATGCTTTGTATTCTTCGTTGGAGATCTGCTGTGAGGGTCCATGCTTCGCAAGCATATAGGAAGATGGAGATGACCAGAGAGCGCAGCAGTCTTACTTTGGAATGTAGACTGATGGTTCTGTCTTTCCAAATGGGCTTCAACCTTGTCAGGGCAGCAGTTGTTTGTGCGATCCTGGAGAGGACTTCCTGTCGAGACCCATTGTCTGACACAATGGCTCCTAAATATTTGAAGCTGTGCACTGTGTTGAGGGGTTGGCCTTGTACTTTGATGTCCGTGTTGATGCCATTGGTGTTGTTGGTCATCATTTTGGTCTTCTCTGCACTTATTTCCATTCCATAAGCTCTGGAGGTGGTGTCAAGCCTCTGTACAAGCTGTTCAAGTTCTTGTTCCTCTCCAGCCAATCCATCAATATCATCCGCAAAACGAAGATTGGAGATTGCTCTGCCCCCTATGCTGACTGTGCCTTCGTGATCTGCAAGAGCATCTGACATGATGCGCTCTAGGAAGATGTTGAAGAGTGTTGGGGAGAGTAGGCATCCTTGACGCACACCGATTGTTGTTCTGAACCAGTTCCCGATGACGCTGTTATGGAGGACTGCACTGGTAGCCTTGTCATACAGGCTTTTGATGACTTCTATAATTTTAGGGCTGATGTTGTACACTTTCATGGTTGCCCATAGAGCTGCATGCCAGAATAATAATAATAATAATAATAATAATAATAATAATAATAATAATAATAATAATAATAATAATAATAATAATAATAATAATAATAATAATAATAAACATTTGTACAGCACTCTTTCTCACTAGAGCTCATAGCGCTTTATAGAATATAATATGGTAAGCTTCCTATCCTATCCTATCCTGTCCCGTAACCCGGAGGTCGTAGGGGCACCACAGATGATCGTTTAACAAGCATACTCCATCTTTCTCTGTCCTCAGCAGCCCTGATGGCTTCAGCAATGGTAAGCTTATATATGGATTATTTCAAAGTGTATTTGCTACACGAATAGAACTAAAAATATGTTGGATCAACATGCATTTAATATATTTTTTTTAAATTTTTTTAACTATATTTTATTTTATTTGTATTATATTTTAGAAGTATTTGTTCTGTCAGACTTTGTGTGTGATAAATTATACGCCCGAGCTGCACATTTGGCTTATGGCCATGTGTCCATAGATAATGCATTTACCAGCAAATATCCTTTTAATTGAAACTAGTTAACCACGGAGAGAGAGAGAGAGAGAGAGAGAGAGAGAGAGAGAGAGAGAGAGAGAGAGAGAGAGAGAGAGAGAGAGAGAGAGAGAGAGAGAGAGAGAGAGAGAGAGAGAGAGAGAGAGAGAGAGAGATTCGTGAACTCGCATCATATACATCAATATACTTCCTCAAATGTTGGTGTTGTTTCCTGTGTTGTTGTATGTATCACTTGTAGTCTTCACTGTTCTATTTTTTATCGCGTTGAATAATATTATTCTGTGTCTCTTGTACTTCCTAGTGGAAAACCTCGTGTGCACAACTGGGTCTGAGAGGTTTTAGGAATTATTTTCCATACACGCGGACGACTGTAGCACTCAGAATTCTCTTTATTGCTAAATTGCCTGGTCTGACCCGTCTCCCTATGCTAGCATCATTAGGCTTGGCGTGAGAGAAATCAGTATGATTAGAATAATCCCCACCAATATACCTCCATTAAAGCACACACACATACACACACAATCACGCATTCTCTATTTCTCTCTCTCTTTCTCACCACCCCTCCCCCCACCCACCCACCCACACACACACACACCCACACATGTTTTGTAGAAACGACGTTGTGATGACTGTCGTGAAACTCTGCATACATTATTTTGACACACTTACCATCATTTTGACATTATTTTGACATTGTGCCATTTTTAAGCTATCCCTAACCCTAACCCTAATGTAACCCTAAGCCTAACACAGCCCTAAACCTAACTGAACACTATTTTGACGTCAAAATAACGGGGCCGTCAAAAGAAAGTACGTAGAGTTTCAAGTTCATGTCAGAGTAACGTCGTTTATACCTAGCCATTGTATCATGACAGGACCTATTAAAGTTACTCTCGCAATCAAAATGAACGAATATTGAATTTTCAACGTTCACCGCCATCATTGGAAATATACTACTACTACTACTACTACTACTACTACTACTACTACTACTACTACTACTACTACTACTACTACTACTACTACTACTACCTTTTGCAAAGCGTGATATATTTCCATAGTAAGTTCAAAGCGCTCACTAGCAGTCACACGCAACGAAACATTTACCATCCTCCCCAACCCTTCCCCCCCCCACACACACGCAATGTGGCAAAAACGGGGATACCCATCGCAGGTAAAGAAGAGGAGTACATTACATTACATTACACAATTGTTGCTTTAGGTCCAGCGGACTCTTCCGAGCCAAATCAGGACCGGACAACCCCCAATCCGCATAAAAGATCTGCCGAAACAACCCTAGTGGGAAAACTGAATGCCCTCCACCAGCCAGTCACTTTACAATAAAGATATCCCACGCAGGGGACGGCTGAGGCTTCACCCCAACTTATCGAACCCCCGTTTACAAAAACAAAATAGAATACAAACATCATTATACATTATCAACAAAACACATACATATAAAATGCCTACATTGCTAAATAATAACATCACAGGAACCCCTAGTGACCACCCGGCAGAAAGCGTCCAATATTCCCAAGCTGATCCAACAGACCTCATACACAAATAAGGTGTCTTATTCCGGAAGAGTTTTCAAGAACAAAATTAGGAGACTGGTCTAGCGAAGAAGACGATAGTATAGCAGATTGATAGAACAGAGCAGGAATGAGAAAGAGCAAATGAGAAAGACGGCGACAGTGGGAATTTAAAGCACTAAATTTCCAGAAAGTGGGGATACTATTTATCCTGAAACCCCCGGCACCCCAACGGGGGTAAGAAGAGGAGTAGAAATCTAAATCAGCACTGAACCTCTAGAGCAGTCAAACTACTGAAATGGACAATGAAAACCAATATCAACTTTTCATTTGCCCACCACGGGAGTCGAACCTGGGTCATCGGTGTGCCAGCCGATCTTTCTACCACTGAGCTATGGCGTGGGGACCTTGCGATCAAGGATGCATGGGGGGAATAGAATGCTGTGGGTACGGGTGAGCGAGAAGGGAGGGTGGGGGTGAAGAAGTGAAGGGAGAAGTGAAGGTGGGTTAGGAGAGAATGCTACGTGTATTGTGTGTTGTTGTAAGTGAAAGGGGACTAAAGCCAGAAGATTGACTCCCTACACTGCTAAATTGGCGGGCGTCTGTGTTGCGAGCGTGTCCAGCATCTTTCAGTAAGGTCTTTGTGAGTATGACCAAGAAAACGTCTTTGTGAAAGCCCGTCTGTTGTTCGCCAGCGTGCAAACAGAAGCGAAGACTACGTCTACTGGAAAAGGACGGTTTACGTAGTATTCAGGCACATATATAATGAAGACGTTTTATACTGCGGAAGCTGTGTCCCAAAAATAATAATGCTCAGAATTGATTGGGGGGGAGGGGGGGCGGGGGATATATAGTTTGGGATTACCATATTTATTTATTTATTTATTTTAAAGAAGTTCTGCCCGAGATAAATGAACATTATTTGGCGAGGTTTAATTCATTTAATCAAAAGGAAGAAAACGAAAATAGACTCGCCGATCAGTTTCACGTTTCTTCTCTTCCATGCCCCCATCCACCCCACTCCACTCCACCCCACCTCAACACTCACTCCCCAAGACGCAAGCCTAATCCCTAACTTCTCTCTATTCTGACATTCTAATTGTTTGAGGGGCATAACTCCTATTTTTCAATGCTACATTCCGTTTGTCTCGTGCCTCCATAGTTTAACTATAGTTTCCTACTCCTTCGGATGAGAGTATAAACCGAGGTCTAGTCTGTGCCGCATACATTCCATCATAACGGACTTTAAAGATCCTGACGCTCATGTCCTAGACGGGTGTGTGCCGGTGACAAGAACACACCCAGCATGCACCTAGGTCCTTCTCCCCCATCCCTGGCTGCCCAGGATTGTGCTCAGTTGTCCGGGCGTCAGACCATGCGCCCAAAGGCTGCTGGTGGGCGTCTCGGGCGGCTTGTGATAGATCCTGTATCAGCCAGCGCCTTGAGCAGCTCTTGAGCTGGAAAAGCGCTATATAAGAACGATTCAATAACAATAATCAATAAATAATAATAACCCCTAAACACAAATTACAACCAACCTCTAGCAACAAAAGTATACAGACAACGATTTTTGCTGCCGAAGTCTATTCCTTTTAAGACACAGGAGGTATTTTGACATTTTGACAGATGGGATGAAAACGAATATCATTGTTTCGTACACCCGCCTTGTCATATCAGACGCAAGGAAACAAAACTAAGTTGTATTGTGGTTTCGGGATGTTTCCGAAGCTAATTGATCTGCTCGCTCCACTCAAGGAACAAACGACAATGGCATGCGACTTTACCGGTTAACCAAGCCAACAAAGTAGGAAAAAGAAGAGGTGCGTTACAAAATGTAAAGAAACAAAAAAGACGAAATATAGAAACAAGAAAAGATAGAATACTAAAACAGAGCCCAAGAGGAATAAAAGAAGAAGGAGGAGATGATAATATGGAGAAGCAGGAGGCGGAAGAAAAATAAGAAGAAGAAGAAGAAGAAGAAGAAGAAGTAGAAGAAGAAGAGGCTCGAAATGTATTCCCACACACAGAACTAACGTTTCGTAAAAGAAATTCTTTTTTATTCCCACAGACTCATAGAACTAACGTTTCGTAAAAGAAATTAAAAAAAAAAAACAGCAACAACAAGAAAAACTACAAAGTATAAAGCAAACAGAATAAAAAGAGAGAAAAAAAATTCCTTTAAATAGTTGCACCGAGAGTCCTATTTTCCAACTCCACCAAAAAGGTGAAAAACTGCATTCTTGAAGGACAAAGCATGGCACAGAAGGCCAGGAGGAGGCAGAATGAGTACAGAAGAAGAAGGAAGAAGAAGAAGAAGAAGAAGAAGAAGAAGAAGAAGAAGAAGAAGAAGAAGAAGAAGAAGAAGAAGAAGAAGAAGAAGAAGAAGAAAAAGAAGAAGAAGAAAAAGAAGAAGAAGAAGAAGAAGAAGAAGAAGAAGAAGAAGAAGAAGAAGAAGAAGAAGAAGAAGAAGAAGAAGAAGAAGAAGAACAAAATGCAAAGAAAAATGTATAATAAATGTGTATTTACTTTATTTATATATAGTTCATATGTCGGAAAACAGTTTTAGCGCGCGCAAGCACACACACACACACGTACACACACACACACACACACAAACACACCCACACACACACACACAAACACACACCCACACGCACACACACACACACACACTATCCTATCCTATCCTGTCCCGTAACCCGAAGGTCGTAGGGGCACCACAGATGATCGTTTAACCAGCATACTCCATCTTTCTCTGTCCTCAGCAGCCCTGATGGCTTCGCTCAGTGTCAAACCAGTCCATTCTCGAATGTTGTCCTCCCACCTCTTTTTCGGTCTCCCTCTTCTTCTACCTCCTTGCACTGTGCCTTGCAGAATAGTCTTTGCAAGGCCTGATGATCTGGTGACGTGGCCATACCACCGAAGTTTCCGTTTCTTCACCACTGTTAGCAGGTCATCGTGTTGTCCAATGGCTTGTGTGATGGTCTGTCGGACTTCGTCGTTGGTGATGTGTTGGGTATAGGAAATGCCCAGAAGTCTTCTGTAGCACCTCATCTCCATGCTTTGTATTCTTCGTTGGAGATCTGCTGTGAGGGTCCATGCTTCGCAAGCATATAGGAAGATGGAGATGACAAGGGAGCGCAGCAGTCTTACTTTGGAATGTAGACTGATGGTCCTGTCTTTCCAAATGGGCTTCAACCTTGTCAGGGCAGCAGTTGTTTGTGCGATCCTGGAGAGGACTTCCTGTCGGGACCCATTGTCTGATACAATGGCTCCTAAATATTTGAAGCTATGCACTGTGTCGAGGGATTGGCCTTGGACTTTGATGTCCGTATTGATGCCATTGGTGTTGTTGGTCATCATTTTGGTCTTCTCTGCACTTATTTCCATTCCATAGGCTTTGGAGGTGGTGTCAAGCCTCTGTACCAGCTGTTCAAGTTCTTGTTCCTCTCCAGCCAATCCATCAATGTCATCTGCAAAACGAAGATTGGAGATTGCTCTACCCCCTATGCTGACTGTGCCTTCATGGTCTGCAAGAGCATCCGACATGATGCGCTCTAGGAAGATGTTGAAGAGTGTTGGAGAGAGTAGGCATCCTTGACGCACGCCGATTGTTGTTCTGAACCAATTCCCGATGGCTCTGTTGTGGAGGACTGCACTGGTAGCCTTGTCATACAGGCTTTTGATGACTTCAATAATTTTAGGGCTGATGTTGTACACTTTCATTGTTGCCCATAGAGCTGCATGCCAGACTCGGTCAAACGCCTTCTTGAAGTCTATGAACACATGATATAGATGTTGTTGGTGCTGTAGGTATTTCTCACAGATTATTCTGAGGTTGAAAATCTGCTCAGTGGTACTTCGCCCTGCCCTGAATCCTGCTTGTTCTTCAGCTATGATTTGTTCAGCTTGGGGTTTCAACCTGTTGAGTATTATTTTCAGGAGGACCTTGCTGGGATGGCTGATGAGGCTGATGGTCCGGTAATTTTCACACTCCTGAAGGTTACCTTTTTTGGGAAGAGTGATGACAAGCGACTGGGTCCATGGTATAGGCCACTCCCCACTCTGCCAGATCTTGTTACAGATAATGGTGAGGGCATCAATCATCGCTTCTCCTCCTGCTTGTAGCAGTTCCGCGGGTATGTTGTCCACTCCCGCTGACTTCCCTTTCTTTAGCGCTTGCACTGCTGCCTCAACTTCTTCCCGGAGAATTGGGAGGATTTCTTCTTCTTCTCTGTTCTCGGGACATGCTAGAACTGATGGGTCTCCATTTGGTGTATGGCTGTAAAGGTCAGAGCAGTACTCTGTCCATCTGTCCAAGACTTCTTGTTCTTCTGTAAGGCATATGCCAGACTTGCTTTGGATAGTGGAGACTTTGGGCTGTTTGACACTTGTCAGCCGCTTCACAGTCTGGTAGGCCTTCTTGCTGTTGTTCTTGTTCAGACTGTTCTCTATTTCCTGGCATTGATCTTCTATCCAGTTCTCCTTTGCTGTGAGCATGCCTTTTCGGATGTCATTGTTGATTTTTCGGTAGACATCAGCTCCCTGTGAGGTGTTCTTTTTCTTTTTCATCTCTCTTCGTTTATCACACAGATCCAAAAGTTCAGGTGTGATCCACAGCTTCTTCTTTGGTCGGTGCTTGCCAAGGATCTCAGTGGCAGCATCTGTCACAGCTGAGTTGAAGGTGGTGGTCATGGTGTTGACATCTACTTCACCAGCCCCCAAAATGAGCAGTGGTGCAAATTTCCCTCCAATTGTGGCCTGAAATAGTTCTGCCACCTCCGGGTCTTGCAGTTTGTCCAGGTCGAACTTCAGTCTAGTGCACTTTGCTGTATTTACTCTTTTCAAGTGGAGCCGGAAAGACATCATCACGAGATCGTGGTCACTTCCGATGTCTGCTCCTGGAAAAGTACGTGTCCTGCCAATGTTGATGCTTGATCTGAAGCGTTTCTTGACCATGATGTAGTCTATTTGGTTGTGATGCTCCCCGCCAGGACTGTGCCATGTCCATCGTCTGGAGTTTTTGTGGAGACCAAGCGTGTTTGCCAGTACCAGATTGTTGTATCTGGCAAACTCCAAGAGTCTCAGACCCCTGTCATTTGTCTCGTTGTTGCAGTGGGGTCCGCATGTGTCTCCCCAGTTGTGGTGCGCATCTTGGCCAACCTTGGCATTCCAGTCGCCTTGCACTATGACTATGTCCTTCTTCGGCACTTGGTCAAGGACCGCCTGTAGATTTTCATAAAAATCCTCCACTTTGCTGTCGTCATAGTCTGATGTTGGGGCGTAGGCCTGGATGATGGTGATGTTGAAAGGGGCTGCTCTCAGGCGGATGGTAATGAGTCTACTGGAGACTGGGCGGCAACCCATGACAGTGGCTAGAATGTTCTTGTGGACCAAGAATCCAACGCCGTGTTCGTGCCTGTCATCCCTACCGCTGAAATAGAGCTTGTGGCCTTTGTCGGTCGTTGTTTCACCTAGGCCTTTCCAGCGCAGTTCGCTGATACCTAGAACATTCCATCGATAGTGGTCCAACTCGTGGGCCAGTTCTTCTAATTTTCCTTCCGCAGTTAGGGTCCTGACATTCCAGGTTCCTATGACGATGTTGTTTCTCGTGCGGATCTTGCTAAATTGTCCATCAGTAGCATACTTAACACCTCCGTCCTGGTGGCCAACGGAAGGCGCGGTCCTTGTGCCGTGTGACGACCCGGGCGACGACCGATCCGGTATGGAATTAGTGGATTGTGTCATCATGTAGTGTGTCTTGGGCAAAAAAGACCTGGCGGTGCCCAATCCTCTCCAGGCTGTTGGCCACAGCCGAAATCCACGAATACAGTGTGGCTCGCCTTGGCCCTGAGCACATGGTCGTTGAACCTGTAGTAACGTGAGGTTCCTCCGCCCTGGCCGGTGACTTCTGTGTAGAAGACTTTCGCCCAGTGATGCCGTGCTAACATCACCCCTGTTAGTCGCCTCTTACGACACGCCGGGAAACGTTGGGTCTATTCTATTTAATGCCCGAACCCACAGAGCATACACACACACATACACAATCGCCATTGAAAGAACAATAACAATTTTTGTAAACTTAAAATTATAGTAAGTATCAAGACACGTCAATTGATAACAAATTAATCATACAAAATTCTTCCTCGCTTAACTATGAAATTACATAAAAAATACAGAGCAAAATACATACAAAATGCAGTACAGATTACATAATCTTGTACAAAGTAAAATGGATTAGGTATGCAATACAGAACCTACTTTATGCAGTGCAGTGTAAAATACTGATTACATAGAATGTACACACAAACACACACCTACACATACAACACGCACACTCCCCCTTCCACACACACACACACATATATACTCTGTGTCTCTCTCCCTTTTTCTCTCTCTCCCAATGAATACTAGCAGAAAGGGAAAAAAGGAGCGTCAATTACACTGGGAAAAAAAAACAAAAACAAAACAAAAGAACAAAAAATCCAACCGGGCTGTTATTTTCCGCCGCGAAAGTTTTACAACTGCAGTTTTGAGTCTTAACGCCTTCCTTCCAATTCTCATTTTCACTGCTAAGAGAGCGCAAGACCGGAATGACAATGCTTCCCAAACTGCAAGGGAGCAGTTAAACCTCCCAGCATTACATTAAAAATAGCCTTCCCTCCCCAATCCCTCAATCGTCCTATACCTATGAATACCTCCGGAGTTGCTATCAAGCAGAATGGTCTTGCATTTCTTACGTAGTCGAGAGCTCTTTAGAAAATGGTTGTGAACTGCTAGGGGAAACTGTGCCGTTAAACAGATTAGAAAATTTGGGAAAGTGCAGTTTAGAGGTATTATCTTGTTGTTCATGTTGTTATTCTTGTTTTTGTTCTTCTTCAGTCTCTTATTCTTTATACAGGGTGTTCCAAAAGTCTTGGGCACATTTGAAGTCCCCATATCTCAATTACTATGAATGGTAGTAAGATAAAATTGTGCCATTTTAAAGCTAATTACATTAAGTTTTTTATAAAGCTGTTGATTTTTTTAATTTTTTTTCAGACTTATTAATGGCCTTCACTCAATCAGAAAATGCAAGGACGCGTTTGGCAAGAATTTGACTATCGGTTTGATGTGTGTCGTGTGACCAATGGTGCTCACATTGAACATCTTTGAACATTCCATGTAAAAATTGAGATTACAAGCTTTCTGAATTTACCAGAAGCGTTTTTATATCCTTAATAGTTTCGGAAATATTCAATGTCAAAATGTGCCCAAGACTTTTGAAACACCCTGTATATTAACTCAGAAACAAATAAATTTTTAGAAAAAGATGCAAAAGCCTTTCGACACGATCCGCCAGTCTTTTTCATTGCAAATGTGGGTAGAAACTTGCAACTGAACTGCCCAACTGATGGTGAGCTGTATTCGGGATAGCATTATATATTGCTGGTAGTTCCATCCCCTGATCTGGGATAGCTTGCCTAGTTTAATTTTAATGGCCTCTTTGAGGAGTCGTATGCAGGATGTTCGTTTGTTCTGGTTTAAATTCGTGTTGAGGTTTTGATTTGTGTTCACAGATAGCTGACTGGCCTTTATTTTTTGTGTTCATCCATCCTGCACACTTCAATGGTTGAAATCGCTGTGTTTTCTATTGTCTGCAAGAATTAGAAATATTATCTTTGGTACCTTTTCATTGCTATTAGACTAGAAAATGTCGTTCTGTCATATAAATAAGTTGCGCACTTTGATAATATGTATACGATATAAATGATTGAATGGACGAAAGAAAGAATGAATAGTACTGTAAATACATCAATACAAATAAATAAAATAATAAATTAATAAATATTACGTCGATTTTCTCTTTAAGGACATTACATTTTTTATTTATTTTAGAACTATGAATAGGCCCCGACAGAAAAAACTATTTGGCATACAGCCGCAGGAGTTTATTGCAGATGTTGAGATTTTGTAGATCGTGTGTGTGTGTGTGTGTGTGTGTGTGTGTGTGTGGGTGTGTGTGGGTGTGTGTGTGTTTGTGTGTGGTGTTTGTGGTCCTTGTTTACACAGTGTTATCTGGACAATTCAGTGAACATCTACATAACTTGTATTGACATGCCTGCTTGTTTTGACGTCAGAACAATGATCCGTTAGGGTTAGGGCTGAGTTAGGGTTAGGGTTAGGGTTAGGGAAAGGGTTCGAACACTGGAAAGTACTTAAAAATGGGGACGAAATATGACCCATTGTCAGCACAACGTATGTGGCGTTTCGGGAAAGTCATGATAACACTGTGTAACCTCGGCTGTGTGTGTGTATGTGTGTTTGTGTGTGTGTGTGTGTGATGGCGAATGCTGTAGACGTGTTCACCCTGCTCAGTGCTGCAGCCGCCTCGCTTGCCCATTCACCCGTCGTGGCTGTCGCCAATAATGCAGCGTCAAGTAGGGAAAAACATCCATTCCACCATGCGGCCATTCCTCGATCTTGGGAAAGTCTTCAAAACCGCGCTACAGACCGGCAAAATGAGGCAGGTCGGTCACCAACCCGTTCAAGAGAAATGTACACATCATGGCGGCCCCTACACGAACCACAGGGCCCACTGTCACCGACAACATCGACGTTTTCGACGCCACTCACTGGACACGCTACATGAAACACCTCAGCGACGGTGAGTGGAAAGACTTTGAAAGACTCGAATATATTTATATATATATATTGAGAGAGAGAGAGAGAGAGAGAGAGAGAGAGAGAGAGAGAGAGAGAGAGAGAGAGAGAGAGAGAGAGAGAGAGAGAGAGAGATGGGAAAAAATGAAAACATGGAATTTTCTGTTGAATGCTTCCCTTATGTAAGAGTTATTGTGGGCGGTCCTTGGTCGATATGTTATTTTTGACTGCATAGTCTATATTGTTCTTGACTTAAAAACACACTATTTCTTGAAACAAGAGTGTACGATCGATCCACTAGCACTGCAACTAAAGGACAGAAGACGTGGCCATCCACTGCGATCAACGATGTTACCAGTCAGTTATAACGGCTTATCGTGCCACTGGATTCTGATTTCTTCCACCGAGAAGATGAGATTGTTCCCGAGCAACACTTCTCCATCTGAATCGCTTTCACGCGCAGGTCGTTGTGCACCATCTTCCACGACAGACGTCAGCACAACTACGATGACATCATCGACTCCATTGTCTACCCACCACCAGTCGGAACTCTAGGATTTTAAAACTTCAAAGGAAAATCAGTTGGTCTCTTTTTTCTTTAAAACTTAAATTTGGACGATGCAAATGTATACAGTTGGATTTGCACTCAGTACTTAATCTATGTGTTCATAAAATTCCACAAACTTTCCCATTAGCAGAAGCAGTTCACTTCATCCAATCTATCTTTGATGATTGTGACTGCATGTTTCTGCTGCGAGACACAGAGGGAATAAAACCCCTAAAAACTGATTGAAGTACGGAAAAGACGCTGAATTAACAATTGCGACTAGCAAGAAAAAAACCATCTGCATCTCCTAAATGTAAAATAAAATAAAATAAAATAAAATAGCTTAACATACCACAACTAACCATCTCATTAACTGGATAAAAAAATAAAATCTATCTTATAGCATAAAATAAAATATATGTAAGTAAAAAAATAAAGAAATAAAAACAAGAAAATAAGCCTTTCTTCAGCAGTTGTCAAAAATGGAGAAATACAGAAATAAATAAGATTAAAATTAAATATATATAAGTAAAATAAAAATACACCCAATGAAGACGTCACCATAACGACGTCAACCGATCAACGTTTAAGTCATCTAGTATCTTTACTTCAAGCTAAATACTAAGTTTCAGAGAAATCCGTCCTTTAGTTTCAGAGAAAAGTGCGCACGTATTTTTATGTACGTGGATGTACGTATGTACAGACGGACGGACAGAGTCAAAAACAATAGTTCCACAGCTATCGGGAATTAAATCAGATAAAAATTAATAATAAATGATCTCTCAACATTTGTCTTTAGTGGAGACATGCTGGGAAAGTAATGTTCTATCAACATTTGTCTTTAGTGGAGACATGCTGGGAAAGTAATGTTCTCTCAACATTTGCCTTTAGTGGAGACATGCTGGGAAAGTAGTTCTCTCAACATTTGCCTTTGGTGGAGACATGCTGGAAAAGTAATGTTCTCTCAATATTTGTCTTTAGTGGAGACATGCTGATAAAGTAATAATGTTCTCTCGGCAATATTATAGATCTGGGGAGAGGGAGGAGAGGAGGGAAGAATAGAATTGAATCGAATAAGATATATATATATATATATATATATATATATATATATATATATATATATATATATATATATATATATATATATATATATATATATATATATATATATATATATATATATATCTGAAAGATTGAAAAATAACACACGCACACATACAAAAAACACGCACACATACACAAACACGCACACATACACACCCACCACCACCCCCACCTACACCCAATCCCCCAAAAAACAACATTTTGCACTAAGACAACAGAATACGTGTTAGCAAACAACATTTTGCACTAAGTTAACAACAACAACAAAAATGTTTTTGCACCAAAAAATGAAAATCAACTTTGTGCATGTAAGCATTACCACTTCTTCTTCTTCTTCTTTTTCTTTTTCCTCTCTCTCTCACACTTTTCACCCACCCACCTGTCCCACACTCTGCCCACTGACACACACCCCACTAACCTTGCACACACATACACACACATTATACACACTGAATGCACACAAAGAGAATATATATATGTATGTGTGTATGTGTGTATGTGTGCGTGCATGTATTTATATATATATATATATATATATACATGCACGCACACATACACACATACACACACGCGCACACGCACTCAAAATAGTTTAGAACTAAAAGAAATCGACACCTAAGCTAAAAGAAGAGGAGAAACCAAATGAAACCCAAACAAGATAGTAAGCCATTCAAACGTATTTCCTTACCACAACACCCATTCGCAAATAATTAAAATAAACATATGGTGTGTTGTGTTATACTGTGTTCAATAAACCAAAAAATTTATGAAAAAGAACTACATAAAAGTAATGAAAAGAAAGGAAAAGAAATGAATGTCATAAACTTCCTATGTGTGTTATACAATAATTAGCTTATTTCTCAGAAGATTCCTACAAAATTGATATTAGTTTTTAAACAGTTTTTAACGTTCAAATTTCACGTATACACGCATTCATCAAAAAAGCCTTTCTTATACAATTACACAAGTTGAGACAGAGAAATAAACTTGAAACACTGAAGACGGTAAATACACAACAGTTGGAACACAACACCAATATATGTTTTGCTAATTTTATGTTTGTCTTCTTTCTCACTCAAAGTAGTAGAATAATAATTAAAATGGAATGTAAGGAAACTATAAGTCCTAAAGTAATAAAATAATAAATAGGTGAACTATAATATAATCTTATTATTCTCTGAAGCAATCCCGTTTCCGGTCTGACAGAAAATTACATTTATCAGTTTATGAAAATATCTTATGTATTTACACAATTAGTTTCAATATTATATTTCCAACAAGCAAATCATAAAATATAAATATTCAAATTAACGTGTCTATCATGAAGAGAATCCAGAATCACAACAGTACAAAACAGAAGTAGCCTACACAGTGACACAATATTTCGAAGTTACACAAAATATACATTGCCTCTTTTTTTTCTTAGTATATCTTTCATTCCACTAATGCACCCTATTTCATCCAATCACAGACTCTCTCTCAGATGCATACGAGAACAGCTTTCTGTTCTCCAAAAAGTCTTACCAACATTTTAATGAACTAGGAAATATAGTACCAACGCAGAGCGAATACATACGCCACGTGCCTATGTCAACAGACGTCGCTTGTATACTGACTCTATAAATACGTGATGTATGAACAAATGTAAATATTTACCAATTCACTTAGTGACAAGAAAATACAAGAAAACAATAAATATAATACAAGTGATATCAATTTTAATAATAATAATAATAATAATAATAATAATAATAATAATAATAATAATAATAATAATAATAATAATAATAATAATAATGAGTTTAAAAATAGTTACATTCAGCCACTCGAACATGGACAACAGTATATTTAATCAGAATTGGTCAAGAACTTGTTACATAATGTTTTAAAAAAAAGTGTTTTGAATATAACAGTAACGTTCGGACCGACGGACCACGGGTCCACCGACTTAACGATCAACGGCTTGCCTCATTATCTACACATTGACGACTACCAGTTTACCAAAACTCATCAAATTCTGTTGAGCCGTGGTTATAGATATAGAGCAAAACTTGTTTAGGAGAGCCTTGACCCCTGCGACCTACGAGGCACTAAAGCAAAATTACACTGTCACGGGAAGCTGACCACTAACACAGGAAATGTTCGTTCGAAGTTTTAACAAAATGTGTTCATTGGTTCTTGAGAAACGACGTGAAACGGACCGACCAACCAACAGACCGATATTTGTCTCTCTTGTTCTGGGGCCCGACTAAATCAAGATATCTCCGGATAAGTCTTCCAAATACAAATATATACAGGAAGGGACACAGACAGTTAATGTGCGCTCAGCAGAATAATTAGGAAACAAAATAATTACTATTAGGGTGTCCTAATAGCTGATGTAAATGCTGTTCTTGCCAAAAGTTTGAGTGCAGTTTCCTCCATTTTTTTATACCCCCCCCCTTCCTCCCCCTTTCTTTTCTGTATGTTCTGTTCAATTCTTTTATATTGTTCAATGATTTCTTTCTTTCTTGTCTTTCTTTGTTTTGACATCTTTTTTTTTCTCTTCCTTTCTTTTTTCTTTGTTTCTTTCATTTCTTTCTTTCTTACTTTCTTTTGTTCGTTCGTGTGCTTCTTTTTCCTTTGTTTCGTTCATTCCTGGTTGTTTTTTTCTGACCCCTTTCTTTGTTTTACGTTTTATGTTCTGCCTGTCTTTTCTTATCTGTCATTTTGTCTTTCCTTTCTTCCTTATTTTCGTTGTTTCCGTTACTTTATTTCTTCTTTTTATTTTATTTACACTCGTTTCTCTCCTTTATTAGTGATCTCGTCCTTTTTATTTTTCTTTGTTTGTTTGATTTTGTGCTTGTTTCTTTTTTCCTCGCTTTTTTTCCCCTTAATCTTTTATTTGTTCGGTCACTTTTTTTTTTGGAAGTGCCTTTTCTCTTCTTTGTTTCTTTCCGTCTAGTTTTGTTTAAGGGTTGCAGAAGCTTGGGTGAGAGCTGATAGTTTTGGTAGTAGTAGTAGTAGTATTTGTACAGAAGGTTGATTTAGTCTCTGTGTGTGCGTGTGCCTGTCTGTATTTGTATGCGCATGCATATAGGTGAGTGTATCTCTGTATGTATAAGTGTATATACACGCGCACGCAAGATGTGGGATGTTGTGAGTTGGTGATGTGGCATAGTAGCGGTGGTGGTGGTGGTTGCTGGCTATGTTTGTGTGTGATGATAGGGAGCCGTTCGGTGGTTTCCACATTCATTTTCATGTGCGCCTTTGAAAACAAAAGCTTATTAAAGAAATAATGCCTTGAAGTTTATTTTTGGGCTTAAGAAGTGGCGCTACCATATGCTGTTCATTGTGCGTATTTAATTGTGTTTTTAAAACATTTTGTCAGACTGAATTGTTCATCCACCCCCTCCTCCTCCATCTGATTGTCACCATCATCATCAGCAGCAGCAGCAGAAGAAGAAGCAGCAGCAGCAACAGAAACATCACCAAAACCACCATCGCTATCAGCAGCAACATCAAAGCTCCAGCATCCTCATCCTCTTTTTTATCCCCCTTTTCCCCATCATCATCATTATCATCATCATCATCATCATCATCATTATCATCATCATCACTGTCATTAACATCACCATAATCACCACCACCATCATCATCATCATCCTCATCATCATCTCCTTTTTTTTATCATCCCTTGTCTGTCTCCCACAGTTTTCCACATCTCTTGCAGCTTGGGCTAGCCATGCCGTCATTATTACATGGCCTAAGGCAGGATATTACGCGAGTATAGGGAGGAAGGGAAGTGCAATTAATGGTCAGAAAACGGGTGTAGCGAACTAATTTGATCCCCCCCATTGGGTTAATCCCCAGAGTTCAAAACATGACCTTAATGACACCCACTCCCAAACGTGTTTTAGAAACGACTCTCCCATTCTACATTTTTATTTTTATTAACATCCAGTATTATAACTATACATCACTATACTATTTTCTACTTTAAAAAAATACGATGGGTGGGTTATATTCAATATGGCCCCCGATTTGATCTCAAACCCTAGGGTTATTCTATACTAATACAGATTGACTTTCTTTTCCCGGGAATCATTTTATATCAAAACGGATAATAATAGCAATTCTGGGACGCGTATAAAATAACCTCTTCCTCTCTCTTCTTCTTCCACCAGAGTAGTTTGTCAATTCGGGTCAGAAAATAGTCGTACTGGTACCACTTGGTACAGGTAAAAGGGGTCTGTGTTCGTTTTATTAGGGTTCGTTTGTCAATCTGTGTCAGGATAGAGTGAGGCTGGGTAATGGTTGGAGGGGGATGATCCACGAGGCCAGTTTTGAGGTACGCCTACTTCATTTTGACCCCTGGGAGTCAATCCAGTCGGGCGGCCAAAGCTGTCCGTTACAATATGGGCCAACAGTTTCTGGGACAGCATGAAACAATCTCTTAAGGCAACACTGCAGTCTAGCAATTTGTCTTCAGCCCTCGCCTCTTGAGAAAGCATTTTGTTTAAGCCAGGAGATTTTCCCCTTCTGCATTAGACCTCCGCTATCAATCTACCGGGTTTTTCCTTTTCCGGAATTCTCTTCTTTTTTTTTCTCAATACTAATACTAATAGGGACATTAATCGCATCGTTTTTTTGGTTTTTTGTTTGTTTTTGCATTATATTGTTGTCCTCCGCTTCTGTATCCTAATTAACAAAAAAGATTAGTAGGCTAGTTCCGAAAAAGGGAATTAAAATTTAATAAAGCAACAACCAGAAAGGAATAATTCAATTTTAAAAGTCCTAAGATGACACAATTCCGCATCACAGATCTTTTCCAAATGACAAAATCAAGTTTCACAGAGGGTTTCGTCCCAACGGAAAAAGGAAGGTTTAAAGCCCCTTCATAAACCCCTTCCCCTCCTTTCCAAAAAGAAGACAAAACAAAGCAAAACACAACAACCAAAAACTTAAAGAGGTTAGTCCCCTTTATTGTAAGACTGGTGAGTCTAGTTCCTTGATAAATGTTGGTAATAGACCAATGACTTTATGTGTCTATTTTAGTGTCTGGATTTGTTGGCTGTCTAATAACCGTGATAAGTCTAGGTATTAACAGAATACGTCTTAGGCCAGTCTTTTGTCGATATTGAAGAAATTCCCATAAGGATGATGTCTATGATCCTAAAAAAAACCCCAAAAAACAACAACAACAAAAACCAAAAACATAGGACCGTTTGATTTAAAGGGCAATGTGTAACATTTTTTGCTTTGCCATAATTGCAACGTCTGATACCCGTGACAAGTCTGGGTACTAAAATGATACTTCTTCAAATCCTTGGTGGGTACTAAAGAATTTCCAGAAAGAAAAAAGAAGATGGAGTCAGCCTGTGATACGCAATGTGAAGATTATCATTCGATCTAATCCCACAGCCTGTCGGGACGTTGGAGGTGGTGGTGGGAGTGGAGGACATAAGAAATGCTGTCGGCGGAGAGCTTTTGCCACTTCGGTCCATGTATTTCTGGTTGTCAGGAAGCGTGACATGTCCATCGCCGTCCATGTTTTTTTACCACATCTGTCCATCTCTTTCTCTACCTTCTTCTGCGACTCCTTCCACTGTTTATTACATAATGTTGGTTTTTCTTTTCAAGGGTGTCGTGCCGCGTGACGTGGCCAAACCATGCCAACTTTTTCCTCTTCACAATAGCAAGGAGTGGTTCTTGAAGGCCCGCAACTGACGTGACCAAGTTCCTGACAAGGTTCTGGATGTAGTCGTTGGTCTTGCTTTGGTATAAGACGATTTGCAGCATTCTGCGGTAGCACTTCATTTTAAAGGTCTGAATACGATTTTCCAGTTCATGAAGATAAATGGAAGGTTTTTGTGTTTATGCTTTTTTTGTGCGTCATTGCTGCGTCTAATTCCTTGACAAGTTTTGGTATCAGAGCAAAGATTTTATGTGGCTTATTTTGGTAGGTTGAGGTTGGGTCTCATGATATCTAATGCCCCGTGAAAGTCAGGAATATATTTACGTCTTTCACTTTCTTGCAAATAATAAAGACGTTCCAGTAGGGGTATTTTCTGTGATACTCAACATAAAACAGCAAACATGATAAGACTATGAGTCGCTTTACTGTGCGTTTCATCGTCGGGTTTAATGCCCGTGACAAGCCTCGGTACTAAAATAAGAATCCGAACTCTCGTAATACGTTGCTTCTAACAAAATATCCCTAAAAGAGTTTTGAGTCTCACTGTTGTGAAAATCGACTCTTCTTCATAGGTTATATATGCCTTTTATGTCAATCATTTGATCCGTTTAATGTTGTGACAATCTCGATTAGCAAAAAGATTAAAGGAGATCAAACATACCAGATTTTTAAAGCAGCTTTGTCCACTTGATTATACAGCAATGACATTTGTGTGTTCATTTTCGGAGGTCCGGTTGCGACGCTTTGATTGCCAACTCGATATTAAACGAATACGTCTTTCTGTTTGTATTCCAGTATTAAAAACAACTACAATAGGGATTTAGTATATAGAGAAAGCGTGTGTGCGATTGGTGACTTATATATCCCGTGACAGGTCTTGATACGGTACTAAAGCAATATATTTCTTTCCATTCCCTTGCTGATAATAAAAAAAGCTCCCGAAAGTGATGTATACTAGACTATATAGCGAAATGGAGAAAAGAGTTATGTATTATGTTTAGCCTTTTTGGAGTGTCTGTAACCTTTGCGTAAAATATCTTGTCCATAGCGTGTCTATATTCAGTAGGCTTCGCCAATAAATAAAAAAAAAGAGAACACAGCGACATGGCATCTGTATTTATATCATACTACTACTACTACTACTACTACTACTACTACTACTACTACTACTACTACTACTACTGCTATTATTATTATTATTACTACTACTACTACCACTACTAATACTATTAATATTACTACTACCACTTCTACTACAACTACTATTACTACTACTACTACTATTATTACTATTACTACTACCACTACTACTACTACTAATACTACCACCACTACTACTACTACTACTAATACTACTACCACTACTACTACTACTACTACTACTACAATTACCACTATTACTACTATTATTTCTACTACTATTACTACTACAACCACTACACTTAATATTACTACTACTATTACTACTACTACGACTACTACTACTACTACTACTACTACTACTACTGGCCTTATTCCACGAGTTTAAGTCACTGGTAGCGAAGGAGGAAGAGATAGATCTTTCCTACAATCCCTTAACTCCCCGTAGAATAGCATCTAATACGAATTATGTCCAGCATGCTATCTTTAACTCCAGTTGCTTCTCTTTTGTTCTTCTGTGTCAATAGACAATGTATTCTGCGCTGTCTATTGTATGTTGCTTGTTGTATTCAAACTGTGATTTCATGTACATGTATATATATTTTTTTCTGTTTAGCTGTGCGCGTGAGCATTGTATGTGTGTGTGTGTGTGCGTGTGTATGTGTGTGTGTTGTCATTATTACATTTGATTCTTTGATTTTCACCAAGCGACACTCCAAAATGTCACCTTTGTTGTTGTTGCTGTTGTTGTTGTTGTTGTTGTAAATGAAGATTTTTTGACTTGACTTGACTTGATATGATTCCAATCCATTTCAAGCAATAAAGAATCCGTAGGGAAGTAACCTTCACAGCTGACTTAACCATTGATGTAACATTTTTTTTAACAACTGTAGATGTTACTTTATTTTACCCGTAGTTAACTTGACTTGGTGTTCTTCACAACGGTGACTTTGATGTCTTTTATATGGTACTACCTCAATATCCTTTACTACCGAGTGAATGGTCAATAGGTCACATATTGTGTCGCTTCCGCCCGACGAGACTTTTCCAGCCATTGTTTCTGTGATAATCTCTCGAGATACTGTTGAAATGGAGTTTGTTTGTTTTATTGTTGCTTTAGGTCCAGCGGACTCTTCCGAGCCAAATCAGGACCGGACAACCCCCGATCCGCATAAAAGATCTGCCGAAACAACCCTAGTGGGAAAATTGAATGCCCTCCACCGGCCAGTCACTTTACAATAAAGACATCCCACGCGGGGGACGGCTGAGGGTTGACCTCAACTACGCGAACACCCCGGTTACAAAAACAAAATAGAATACAACCATCATTATAAATCATCAACAAAACACATACATATAAAATGCCTATAGTGCGAAATAATACAATCATAGGAAGCCCTAGTGACCACCCGGCAGAAAGCGTCCAACACTCCCAAGCTGATCCAACAGACCTCATACACAAACAAGGAGTCTTGTCCAGGAAGAGTTTTCAAGAAAAAAGGTAGGTCATTGATCTAGCGAAGAAGAAGATAGTATAGCAGAGTGATAGGACAGATCAGGAATGGGAAAGAGCAAATGATGAAGACAGCGACAGTGGGAATTTAAAGCACTAAATTTCCAGAAAGTGGGGATACTATTTATACTGAAACCCCCGGCATTCCAACGGGGGGAACTGTTGCCGCAGTGAATTAGTCATGCCTACAAAGGCAAGACAGGTTTTCAACTGGGGCTTTCACTGTTCCCTTTATAGGTTAGAACAATCTACAGTGACAAGATTGCTCATGACCCCAAGGGGTTTGAAATGGAGTAACTGGGCCGTTCTATCCAATGGCACAAAATAAAGCAAGCCCAGCAACAGTGATTTTGAAGAAACCGTCAAGATTGCGAGCATCAGAGTAGGGACTATAATACAAGAAGGTGTACAAGGCAGGAATAGTGGACCACAGTCAGTAAATTGGACAGCAAGATCAGTTTTCGTGGAATAACCATACTGAACTAAGAACGCGAAACAGTGCTGGAGAATACCAGTGCATGATAACTCAATGGACAAAGAAAGGTGCCGTAAGACACAAGTAGTGGGTGTCTTTTTTTCAAAGAAGGCGACAAGCAATTGAAATGGGACTCATAAAGAAATGACAAAGGCCGCAATTTTGAAACGTTTAAATTGGACATACATACAGAGATAAAGAACGTCACGTCAGAATGACCCTGACAGAATCCAGTAGAAGGCTATTTAGGTGATGCGTGTTGGAGAAGGTGATGGAGAAAGGGGATGTGGAAGGAATGACAAACCAAATTAGAAACAAAAGAAATAAACAAGAAAACCTAGGATCAAGGAACAATCCAATAAGAAGACAATGAAAGAGAAATAAAGCTAGAAAAAAAAGAGCTCACTGCGGAAGAAGGACGATGAAAAAGAAATAAGCAATAGCTGTGTTACAAATAAAAAGGATGGCCTGCGGTCCTGGTCTAGGCCAATCGAACAAGTGTCTGGCCCTGCAGCCGTCCTGTTGACCCGTGTGTTAGCCACTGATCAGCACTCTATTGACTCGAGTCGTATCCCTGCAAGGTCTCACACGCTGACCAGTCGCAGACTGACCATGGCACCCTGTTACGTTGAAACGTGAACGAAAGTATGTCGGAAGCGTGTACGATAGATCTAATCGTTTCGATTTGCAAAGTATTCAATAATGGAGTTTATTTACCTTTGATTTGAGTTTGCATTGTTGTTAGGAGAGACTTTGTATAACGTTGATAATTTGCGTTAGTCGATATTATTTGAGAATCTGCTGGATATGCGTGTTTACTCTTGATAGAAACTTCCCGATACATGTCGAAGCAAGAGGTCGTTCTGGAAGATATAAAAATATATATTGACGTAAGTCAGTGATGACGATCTTTAATTCTGATTGGTTGGTTGTAATGCGTCATTTTCTAGAACGAGCTGTCGTCATCTCGAAGGAGAGGAAAAATTATTTATTCGATGCTCCGTGTGTTGTTGAGAGAAAAGTTGTTGATAGTGAAGCTGGAGAGTTGCTGTGAAAGTTGTTGAGTTGAATTGAGAATTGTATGCAGTTGTTGATGTGTGCTGAATAAAAGTGGAAAACTTCATACGTCGACTTTGTGACTTGTACGCTGTTTGGACGGGCTGTGTGAATAAACGAATCTGAGTTACACCCTATCAGGAATTCAAGCATCGGGGCTGAATCAGATACTGATAGAAAACACCAACATCAAACAGAGTGTAACATTTTGGGGGTCAAGCCGCGATTCACGCCATAGCCAAGGGTTCAACTGCTACAACAAGCGAGTCAACGTTACGAGAGGCAGTCATCGAGGGTAGCCGCCAACGAGTTGCGTCGAGAGGGGCCAACATACTGGGACTACATCACCGATAGATTCGGGTTGACTGCAAGGGCGTGTAGTCGCTGAAGAGTTGCTTCGTGAGCGAACAACATATCGGGACTACGTGGCTACCGCAGGACTACGTCGAGGGACAGTCTCGGAGCTACATCGCCAGTGTTACAGCGAGCGTCGAGCGGACGTCGCGTCTACTTCAGCACAGGAGCGTGTACATCAACACCAGCGTGGTGCAGCGTCGCATACGACGAGGACAGCGGGGCCTGCGTCAGCGAAGGCGACTAGTGACAAGCATCAGCGCTACTGCAGAAAGCGTGCTGTTCTAGAACAGTCTAGAAAGGTACAGCACAGTCAAGAACTTTCCAGAAAAAAAGAACTCTACAGTCAAGAACTTTCCAGAAAAAGAACTCTACAGTCAAGAACTTTCTAGAAAAAGAACTTTCCAGAAAAGAACTTTCCAGAACTTTCCAGAAGCATCAAGATGGCTGACTTCTGGCAGAAAGGGATTCAACTGAATCTAAAAGGGAAACAGTTGACGGAGTACGTCAAGTCCCAGGAGAGAATACAAGAACGAGAACTAGAAGAGCAGCGTCGCCGTGAAGAAAGAGAACTAGAAGAGCAGCGTCGCCGTGAAGAAAGAGAACTAGAAGAGCAGCGTCGCCGTGAAGAAAGAGAACTAGAAGAGCGGCGTCAAGAAAAAGAAGAGCAACGACGTCGAGAAGAAAGAGAGTTCGAAGCGCAGCGTCGCCGAGAAGAAAGAGAGATGGACGAGAGACAATTAGAGGCTGAGCGTCAGTACCAGCTGGAGTTGGCGCGTATCCAAAACAATCAGCATGCGCCACAAGTCGTCAGCGACCACATGGCTCCAAAATTGCCAGCTTTCGTCGACGGGAAGGACCAGATCGACAGTTATTTGGCGAGATTTGAAAGGTTTGCCAAAAGCTCTAACTGGCAACCTCAAGACTGGGCGATTCGACTAAGTGCACTTCTGACGGGAGAAGCACTCGACGTCTACACCAGATTGTCGGACGATGACGCTAAAGACTACGACGTCTTGAAAGAGGCCCTATTGCAGTGCTACAACTTTACAGAGAAGGGCTACCGTAAACGCTTCCGTGAATGCCGGCCTAAGTCAGGCGAGACGCCAAAGCAGTTTGTGGAGCGCCTGTCGTCATACCTACACAAGTGGGTGGAGTTATCAGGCGAAACGAAGTCTTACGACAGTCTCCATGACCTGATCGTGAAGGAACAATTTCTCAATGCCTGTCACAAGGACCTAGCGACCCACTTAGAAGAACAAAAGCTGCAGACGCTTAAAGATGTGACTGAGGCTGCGGAAAGATATCTTATCGCTCATGGGAAAACCCTGGGGCCACCCGGCGCGACGAAACATTTTCAGAAGACTGGAAACCATGTGAACCAGATCCAAGGAAGCCAGACGAGCCAGAGACAGACAGACTCCACGCCTCCTCCCAGGGAAGGGCATTCAAGGGGCTGTTTCACCTGCAACGCTACAGACCACAGAGCTTCTAACTGTCCTCAAAACAAAAGTAGCGGACAGCGGAGCAGTACGGACAACGCAGCGGCGGGCAACCGGCAGAGGCGGTTTTCCAATCAACGGCAAACCAGTAGATCTGACCATCAGGTGTGCGGCGGGAGCGTCATTCTTCCGAGTGAGACCGAACGCACAGCTACCCCTGCGGACGTGCAAGAGTGCATGACCGATGGCCAACTTCTTCTTGCCAACGGAAAATCCATCCCCGTCGTCGCCAGCGCAGCTGTGACCGTCCAGAACATGCCTGTTTCAAAGGGACGCGTCGGAAATCATGAAGTGACTGTTTTAAGAGACTCTGGCTGCAGTGGGGTCATCGTCAGAGAAGACCTAATCGCTAAAGAACAGTTCACTGGCGATTCAAAATGGACGCTTATGGCCGACAGCAAATGTGTGAGAGCGCCAGTTGCGAAGATTCATGTCAACACCCCTTTCTACATAGGCGAAGTCGAAGCGGTTTGCCTGAAGAAGCCGCTGTATGATTTGATGATCGGGAATATCGACGGCGCGAGACGACCCGACGACCCCGATCCAGAGTGGAGTCCTGCCTCAACTCAACACGTCGAAGTTGTGGAGGAGGATCCATTGCCATTTCCCGATGGAGACCTTACAGAGCTGCTACTGGACAATGTGGTTACTCCGGCTCAGCCCTGCCGACCAGATATCGTCGGTGCCGTTACTACCAGGGCCCAGGCCAAGAGAGACAAGACGTCTACGCCACTGAAGGTCGCCGACAACTCTAAAGCTGCCATCGTGGACAGAGATAAGCTGATTCAGCTCCAGGAAGCTGATAGCACTTTAAACAAGTACAGGAACCGCCAAGATCACGTGACCAAACGCAGTGGCACGGTCTATTTTGAGGTGAAGGCCAAGATCCTGTATCGAATCTTCCAGCACCCGAGGGTCAACGGAGGGAAACCACTACGTCAAGTCTTGGTACCGTTACCTCTAAGGCGCCAAGTGATGGAAGTAGCTCATGACTCTATCATGGGAGGTCACCTAGGCATCAGAAAGACGTCAGACAGAATCCAGGCAGTGTTCTACTGGCCAGGGCTTCATGCGGACGTCAGCCGTTTCTGCCGATCATGTGACATTTGCCAGAAGACCATACCTCGAGGAAGGGTCCCGAAAGTGCCTATGCAGAGGATGCCTCTGATCGACCGACCTTTCAAGAGGGTGGCCTTAGACTTAATCGGCGAAATAAGACCTCCGAGTGAAGAAGGTCATCGGTGGGTACTGACTTTAGTGGACTATGCGACTCGGTACCCAGAAGCAGTGCCACTGAAGAAGATTGACACTGAAACTGTAGCAGAGGCACTGGTGGACATGTTCAGTAGGCTTGGAGTGCCTGAAGAAATTCTGACAGACCTCGGGACGCAGTTCGTCTCTGACTGCATGAAGGAGGTCAACCGACTGCTGAGCATCCGGCATTTGACTACGACACCCTACCATCCAATGTGCAACGGGCTCGTCGAAAAGTTCAATGCTACGCTTAAGTCCACCCTGAAGAAACTGTGCAGCGAGCAGCCCAGACAATGGCATCGCTACATCAACGCCCTACTTTTCGCCTACAGAGAAGTACCGCAGGAGTCCACCGGCTTTTCTCCGTTCGAGCTGCTGTACGGAAGAACCATCCGAGGGCCGATGCACATCCTGAAAGAACTGTGGACGAAAGAAGTAGACACCCCAGAGGTGAAGAACAGCTACCAGTACGTGTTTGAGCTACGAGAGAAGCTGGAGCAGACTCTCGAGATAGCCAGAGAAAACCTGAAGAAGTCCCAGGACTGTGGAAAGCACTACTATGATCGTAGGGCTGTGAACAGGAAGTTCAAACCTGGCAACAAAGTGCTGGTGCTGCTACCTACCGATCATAATAAGTTGCTGATGCAGTGGAGAGGCCCGTACGAAGTGGAGACCGTGGTGGGGATCAACGACTATAAGGTGAAGGTCGGCCAGCATTCCAAAATATACCACGCCAACCTCCTTAAGCTGTACGTGGAGAGGCCGCCAGAGACTGTACATGCAGCAACAGCAGCTGTGACCGACGACAGCTTTGACAGCGAAGAACTGTTGGAACTGGGAGACTTCCACAGCAAAGAAGGCATCGATGATGTTAAGCTAGGACCGAGCTTGACGGAAGGTCAAACGTTGGAGCTCGAGGACCTTATGGGCGAGTTTCCCCCTAACTTCAATGATGTCCCAGGCTCTACGACTTTGGTCGAACATGAAGTCCACACCCAGACCTGGAAGGAGCATCTGCAGACCATGAGGGAGCTGTTCCACCGTCCCGCAGAAGACAACCTGACCGTGAGACCCAGCGAATGCATTCTGGGAAATGACAACGTCGACTGCGTCGGACATCCGATGGAAGAAGGAGACAACGGAGGACGCACTGATTCCAGGGAAGCCCACGTGATCATCGTCTTTGACCCTGGGCCGATGACGACCGCAACTGACGAGGGCGTCGTTTCCTTGCGAATGAAAGAACATTGACTGTGTGGACGAACTAAGAATATTGGTAATGACAGACTTGAAAATGAAAAACGTTGACTGGGTAAATGATCTGTGAACATTGACTGTGTGGATGAACTGTGAACATTGACAATATCCAGATAGACTTGCGGGTGGAAGAACATTGACTCTGTGTAGATAAACTGAGAACATTGACAGTAAATGAGACAGTCTGAAATAAGTCTTAATTCTGTACTTTGTTTGTGCATTACGTTTCAACGTTGTTGAAAGAAATTAAGTAAATTTCTTCTTGAGTGGGGGGTTATGTTACGTTGAAACGTGAACGAAAGTATGTCGGAAGCGTGTACGATAGATCTAATCGTTTCGATTTGCAAAGTATTCAATAATGGAGTTTATTTACCTTTGATTTGAGTTTGCATTGTTGTTAGGAGAGACTTTGTATAACGTTGATAATTTGCGTTAGTCGATATTATTTGAGAATCTGCTGGATATGCGTGTTTACTCTTGATAGAAACTTCCCGATACATGTCGAAGCAAGAGGTCGTTCTGGAAGATATAAAAATATATATTGACGTAAGTCAGTGATGACGATCTTTAATTCTGATTGGTTGGTTGTAATGCGTCATTTTCTAGAACGAGCTGTCGTCATCTCGAAGGAGAGGAAAAATTATTTATTCGATGCTCCGTGTGTTGTTGAGAGAAAAGTTGTTGATAGTGAAGCTGGAGAGTTGCTGTGAAAGTTGTTGAGTTGAATTGAGAATTGTATGCAGTTGTTGATGTGTGCTGAATAAAAGTGGAAAACTTCATACGTCGACTTTGTGACTTGTACGCTGTTTGGACGGGCTGTGTGAATAAACGAATCTGAGTTACACCCTATCAGGAATTCAAGCATCGGGGCTGAATCAGATACTGATAGAAAACACCAACATCAAACAGAGTGTAACACACCCTTAGGGCTAACAAGACTTATCAGGAGTGTCAGTGGTTCGCAGACTGGCTAGGGCACAAATAAAGACTGAACCAAAGCTCGAAGTCTGAAGGGTTCACAGGCTGACAATAGAGCTCGCAGACTGAACCATGGCGAACAGAGTGGATTCAGGTTCGCGAAGCTAGTATGACCGTGTATTCACTGGGTGACTAGAAATTGTACAATTAACTCCCGGTGTGTAGACTAGTGATTTATGGTGAACAGACAAAAATCCAGGTTTGCATAGTAAACCCGCGGGCTTGCAGGTTGGACCAGAGCGCAAAGACTGATCCTCGTTTGCAGACTGACCAGTGTTCGCAGATAAAACCAGTGCTCAAAGACGTTCGACAATTACCTTTCGCAAAATGAACCAGAGTTGGAATACTGAACGAGCTTGCAGGCTGATCCCGGTGCGAAGCAAGACATAAAACCTTTACAACTTTCTTTAAATTAAATTAGAGATAAAGATTTTAGACTCATTAGAAAGTTTAATTTTCAAATCTGTCCATTATCAAGTTAACATAATGCACAACCTTTAAATTTAAAATCAATTAGGTTACTTTAAAATATAAAAGAGAGAGAGAGAGAGAGATAGATAGAGAGAGAGAGAGAGAGAGAGAGAGAGATCACATTCTTTATGAAATATTCATGCGCAATGCATTTAAACTAAGACTGCTTTAAAATTCTTTTGTATCAAATGCTTTTATTCGCATCTTAATAGCCATACTTTGCTTCTAACGTCCTTCGATCGGGTCTTCTTTTATTTTAAATGTTGAGGCATATTGTCTGGTGAAGATGACAAAAAGCAAGGGAAGGAATTAGAATTCCGAATGAACGGAAAGAGTTATCTTTATTACGCATTCCTTGGTGTAACATTTCTTTTCCAATTTTTTCCCGGTTCTTCTTCTTTTTCTAATCCCTTTCCCTCTCTCATTCTACCTATCATCTTCAACAATTCAACAAGAAAGTAGAAAATGGATCACATCACCCCAGTTCTCAAGGATTTTCAAGGCTTCCTGTTGAAAAAAAAAGGTTTGAACACAAAATCCTCTCATTGACCTAAAGCTGCATGCACAGTTCTGCTCCGCAATACCTTCAAGAGTTTGTAGCCCCCCATCCTCAAGAACGCAATCTTCGATTTGCGAGCCAGTGTCGACTCAGGTTACCAAGCGTTGGTGATGGCAACGCAAACAAGGAAAAACTATGGGTCATAGAGTTTTTAAAAATGTTGCCCCTAATCTCTGTAAATCACTGCCTCTTCCACTGAAGCACAGTGTGACGAACGGACCAGTTTACCCTGCTTATTTTAATATTTAGCTTGTTTAGTCATCGGAATCATAAAATGTTAATGTTAGGCAGCAGCAGACGATGGAAGTAATCAAGCGTAGCAATGATACTGCCGGCTACACACAGCAGTGATAGCGGTAGGAGCTCAGGCAATGACATCATCGTAGCTACGTTAGGCGAGTCGATTATCCGCCAATGGGATCACAGCTTAGAATGGACTCAACCAGGTCTGGCTGATTCAAATGTAGAGCTAGACCGGCAGTCGTGTTTGAACCAAGGAGCAGTACACAGCTACACAGCTAGCAGTAAGATCTCTCCTGAAAAGACTAGGAAGCAGTACTTGGGAAAATCCGTATTCACTCAAGTAGCCACTGCCTGACATTGTCAAGAAGGCAAATGAACATGCTTCTGTTTCATCGTGATGTATTATATTATTGTTGAATTATGTTTGTGGAATTTGCTATGCATAGAATTGAATTGTTAGGCCGACTTTGCCTGAACATGTGGAGAAGCTGACCAGGAGGCAAAAAGACGACCGGCCGAAGCCATCTTGAATTTTGTACGGAACCACTGTTGTTTAACTTATATGTGTACTTGCAGACCAGTGGCTGTACAAATGAATGTGTATAATATTATTAATTCTTGATGTGTATAAGTAGCCATGTTTTATATTTATGTATGTATAGGAAATTAGAGTGGAGATTCCAGTGGACCACGGACTTAGCAGAATGTTCGTCGCTTATATATGTAGATGTGGAGCTAATCCCTGAGGGCTATTACGACCTTCAGTGAGACGCTCTGCACACACCAATTATTCAGGGTTGTGCAGAATTTCGTCTCATGTGTTACAGACGATCAGGCGTTCTGTAGTGCGCCCAACACAGCATCAGACGAAATCACGTCGACGCATAAGTTGGCTGCCGAGGTATGCCCAGCATTGCGCGAGGAAAGCCCACCAGTCTAACCACAGGGAAGAAACCAGAAGAAGACAACACAGTTGTCAGGAAACAGACCACAGCACAGCACGTCGGACTCTAAGTTAAGTCAATAGCAGTGTGTGCACAAAAACTGAGAGCCACGGGACCACAGTAGTCCACGTCTCATGAACTTTAGCATCCAGTGCCCGAGGATGACATATTAGCTGCCTAGACTATCAACGATCGAATTAGTTGCATTGACTCATGACTTTTTAAGGTAGGTTAGTACACGAAGATCTTGTATAGAGTAGAAGAAATAAATGTGTGATTTTAACTGTTATCAAGTGGCTGGACTACATATGATTCATAGCCGTGTAAAAGCTAGTGTGACAGTGATCTTTTACCATTTTTCTATCTATCTCTGTATCCCAGCCTTAACACAGACCGAGCTAAACAAATAAATTTATTAAAGTAATTCATCGGGTGACTAACTAGCAGTTCCCATAGAATAAAGCGTGAGGGTTACAGCATTCCATTGTGCAGAGCCCAGCAACCCATAAACCCCACGTGACACACAGCGATATTTAGTCTTCGTTCTAAAGGGCAGCGAAAGCGAGTCTTTTCAACAATGCATTCTGACTCAGTTTACTCCATAACAAGAAGAAGTAGGAGGAGGAGGATGACGAGCAGGAGAAAGAGGAGTAGAGACAACTGTGCGTCTCATCTATTGTACGTGACACACTTTTGAAAACAATCTGATCGCGGCCCCCACATTTTTGGATCATTTTTCCTCCTTGCATGCGCATTGAGCATGTCTACGGACGTGTAGACGAAGACCACATCATCATCATCATCATCATCATCATCATCATCATCATCATCATCATCATCATCATCATCATCATCATCATCATCATCATCATCAATTATAGCCGCTTTTTCGGGGGCTGGTATATCAACATATACCTATCCTATATCCTATACCGCAACTCGAAAGTCGTGTGGGCACTACAGATGATCGTTTAACAATCGTATTCCATCTTTCTCTGTCCTCAGCAACCCTCATGGCTTGACTCAGTGTCAAGCCAATCTCCTTCTTCTTCTGCCTCCTTGCATCTTGCAGAATGGCCTTTGCAAGGCCTGAAGCTCTGGTGACGTGCCAATACCATCGGAGTGTCCGTTTCTTCACCACTGTGAGCATGTCGTCGTGTTGTCCAATGGCTTGTGTGACCGTCTGTAGGATTTCGGCGTTGGTGATGTGCTGGGTATAGGAAATGACCAGAAGTCTTCTTTAGCACCTCCTCTCCATGCTTTGTATTTTTCGTTGTATGTCTGCTGTGAGTGTCCATGTTTTGCAAGCGTATAGGAAGATGGAGATGAATAGGGAGCGTAGCAGCCTTACTGGAGTGTAGACACAAATAGATGTATGCACACTTGTATTCTTATCAACTTAAAAAAATTATTTGCGACAAATTCATTAGCAGATTTACACGTGGACTGTTATTAGTTAGTTAGTTATTCATTGCTTACAGGGTCCAGCGGACTGCAAAGAGCCGAATCAGGACCACAAAAATCCAAACCACAACTTCGCTGAAAAAGGACTCACCCCTGATCCGCACAAAAGATCTGCCGAAACAACCCTAGTGGTAACACTGAAGGCACTCCACCAGCCGGTCACTTTATAATAAAGACATCCCACGCAGGGGACGCTGAGGCTATAGCCTAATTTATCGAACCCTCGTTTACAAACACAAAATAGAATACGAACATCATTATAAAATATCAACAAAATACATAAATACAAAATGCCCACATTGCCAAATAATAACATCATAGGAAGCCCAAATGACCATTTGGCAGAAAGCGTCCAATATTCCCAAGCTGATCAAACAGACCTCACACACAAATAAGGAGTTTTGTCCCGGAAGAGTTTTCAAGAAAAAAGATAGGTGACTGGTCTAGCGAAGAAGAACATATTATAGATTGATAGAGCAGAGTAGGAATGAGAAAGAACAAAAGACAGCGACAGTGGGAATTTAAAGCGCCAACTTTCCAGAAAGTGCACAGGGATATTATTTATACTGAAACCCCGGCTCCCCCAAAGAGGGGTGGACTGTTATTGCTCTAGCTGGGCTTTACTCATTACCAAGAAGAAGAAGAAGAAGAAGAAGAAGAAGAAGAAGAAGAAGAAGAAGAAGAAGAAGAAGAAGAAGAAGAAGAAGAAAAAGAAGAAGATAAAGAAGAAAAAGAAGAAGGGGAAAAGACGACGAAGAAGAAGATGATGATGATGATGATGATATGATGATGATAAGAAGGAGGAGGAGGAGGAGGAGGAGGAGAAAGAAGAAGTAGAGACAACTGTGCAACTCATAAGTGGTACGTGACAAATTTGATTTTAACAGAAAAAAAGGATGGGGGAGAGTATGACAAGAAAAAGAAGGATTAGAAGAAGATGAAGATGAAGAAGAAGAAGAAGAAGAAGAAGAAGAAGAAGAAGAAGAAGAAGAAGAAGAAGAAGAAGAAGAAGAAGAAGAAAAAGAAGAAGAAGAAGAAGAAGAAGAAGTAGTAGTAGTAGTAGTAGTAGTAGTAGTAGTAGTAGTAGTAGTAGTATAAGTAGTAGTAGTAGTAGTAGTAGTAGTAGTAGCATACCTGTCAAGTGTTTTTGGGGTTGTGGTGTAGCAATTTATCAGAAAAACCATAGCAAATGGAGGTTTGGTGTAGCACTAATGTGAATCATGCGATTCGCAACAAAACTGGAAACTCCAATATAAACACACACATCCAATGTGTTTACAAATTTATTGTAAAATCTTGTTAATGCACAACACTTTAGCTATTACCATTATCATTATCATTATAAACATTTTCAAATTTCATGTACGTATTTCAAAATAAAAGTGAAAAAAAAGAGAAAAGAAATCGGTAGGAAAATCTCCTATTTTGTCTCAAGACCAGGTTCAGCATCACATCATTTACATGGCTTCCATGTAGATCTAAACTTTCCTAGCACTGGTAAGGAAAACAATTTTTTTAATGCATCAGTAGACTCAATAAAGTTTAGTAATAGCATATGAGTAACTCATATGCTATTACTAAACTTTATTGTTACTCATATGCTATTACTAAACTTTATTGAGTCTACTTTCTTTGGACTTCTCCACTAGGCCTTCAAATCCTTATCGGTTTCCCATTCAGGCAGGTGCCTTCCTGGTCGTTTGAGTTTTTTTAGGTGGAGGCTTTGCCATTTTCTTTGTTCAACTCCGTCTCTCTATCCCTCACAAAGACTGATCGTAGACTGTAGTTCTGAACGAACACGTGTTGCGGAAGTGCGGTGCTTTTACTAAGTGTCTTTAAACCGGACTCGACCGGAACAGACTACTTTTGCGCGAAAACCCCCTGGTTAAAAAATATTATCGTCACTTTTTGAAAAATTGCGTAGCAGCTTTGTGATACGCCGTAGCAATGGGAAAATGTTTAAAATGCGTAGCGCTACGCAAAAATCCGTAGCACTTGACAGGTATGTAGTAGTAGTAGGAGGAGGAGGAGGAGGGAGACGTTAAAGGAGAAAAAGGAATAGAGATAACGGTGCGTCTCATCTATGGTATGAGGCACACTGCTTTTGGAAGAAGACGATGAACAAGAAGAAGAAGAAGAAGAAGAAGAGGGCGAGGTAGAGACAACTGTACATCTCACCTGTGGTATATGATACACTTGGAATTTGTAAGATGAACAAGGAATAGTAGAAGGAGTGGGGGAGAAAGAAAAAGAAGTAGGAAGAGAAAGAGGAGGAAGAAGAGAAAAAGAAAGAAAAAAAGAAGGAGAGGAGAAAAGGAAAAGGAAGTAGATACAACTAGCCATCTCATCTGTGGTACACTTTTGTGACACACTTGGAGCTCGTGATCTGCACTGACGCTGTCGTAGACAACTAACTGCCAATGTTCCCTGGAACGATAATAAGTGTTAAAAAGAGTGAACATTTTACACACCACTGTCCAGTCGTTCTCAACTCTTGATCGCGCTCTGGTTATATAAATTATAGTCACGCTGTTGGGTTGGTTGGTCAGAGCGTTTTTATGTGTGCAAGAAACCCCGAACACTATAGTGTCATCATAAGAACAATACCGACAAACACCATGAGACACCAGAATTCACAACAACACTAGTATCTTACACTGGGACCTCAATACTAAAGCAACGCAACATATATCTACAGTACCTATAACGGTATCTACAATGCCGAAGCCTCCCTTTAACGATAGGACATAAGACTAGTGGTGGTGCCGAGGTCCAATTTCCTTAACTACAAGGTAGGGAAAGGAGCAACACTTGCATTCAATCTCGGCTTATGAGTCGTAGCTGGTCCGGCGGAGGGGGGACATTTCCAGGACTATAGTCTCCCTATTTGTCGGGGAAATAGCCCTGTTTCATGCTACATTAATTCCTGTTAGGGGAGGGCAGGGTCACTTCCCGTGATTGGGGTTGACTTGCAGAGGTTGGTGCCGAGTTTTGTGTACCGCACCGAGAAACATGTATAGAACAGTAGCGGCAACTCGTGTGTCTCACAGTTCCTCTCGGGAGGAGGTGCGATATTACATTACATTATTGTTGCTTTAGGTCCAGCGGACTCTTCCGAGCCAAATCAGGACCGGACAACCCCCAATCCGCATAAAAGATCTGCCGAAACAACCCTAGTGGTAAAACCGAAAGGTCTCCACCAGCCAGTCACTTTACAATAAAGACATCCCACGCAGGGGACGGCTGAGGCTTCACACCAACTTATCGAACCCCTGTTTACAAAAACAAAATAGAATACAAACATCATTATAAATTATCAACAAAACACATACATATAAAATGCCTACATTGCTAAATAATAACATCATAGGAAGCCCTAGTGACCACCTGGCAGAAAGTGTCCAATATTCCCAAGCTGATCCAACAGACCTCATACACAAATAAGGAGTCTTGTCCCGGAAGAGTTTTCAAGAAAAAAGGTAGGAGACTGGTCTAGCGAAGAAGACGATAGTATAGCAGATTGATAGAACAGAGCAGGAATGAGAAAGAGCAAATGAGAAAGACAGCGACAGTGGGAATTTAAAGCACTAAATTTCCAGAAAGTGGGGATACTATTTATACTGAAACCCCTGGCACCCCAACGGGGGTAGGAGGTGCGATAATTAGAGTGTTTTACCTAGCACACCGATCGATGACCCAGGTTCGAATCCTACGGTGGGAAAAGATAAAAGTGGCTTTTTTTATTGCCCATCTTAGCAGTAAGATTGGTCTAGTGGTTCAGGGCTGATTTAGGTCAACACCCCTTCATCTTTATTGGGGGATAGTTATCTCCGTCTGCCCTCTCGCCAATGGTGTGTGTAGACGTTACACTTCAATGTTCATTCATATGACAGTGGCCCCGAGTTGCATGCTTGCTTCTTGGGTGTTGGGAAAATGCCTTCGTCGCCAACCCTACGTCATTCTGGCACTGCTTATATGTATCCGGCATTGTTTAATATCTTAATTTAATAATTTAATTAATTAATTAAATTTAATAATTTAAGCCAAGAAGAACACGAAGAAAAAGAAGAAGAAGAAGACGAAGAAGAAGAAGAAGAAGAAGAAGAAGAAGAAGAAGAAGAAGAAGAAGAAGAAGAAGAAATGTAGTTAATTAGTTGTTGCGTATAGGGTCCAGCGGACTGCAAAGAGCCGAATCAGGACCACATCTTGGTTGAAAGAGGGCTCATCCCTGATCCGTATAAAAATCTGCTGAAACAACCCTAATATTAACACTGAAGGCAGTCCATCAGCCGTTCACTTCATAATAAAGGCAACCCATGCAGGGGACGCTGAGGCAGTATTCAAATTTATCGACCCCACTCTTCCCCGCTTACAAAAACGAAATAGAATATAAATATCATTATAAAATATTAACAAAACACATGCATTTAAAATGCCTACATTGATAAGTAACAATAATACCATAGAAAAAGCCCTTGTGACTATTTGGCAAAGAGTGTCCAATATCCGCAAGCTGACCCTACAGATCCCATACACAAACAAGGTTCAAGAAAAAAGGTAGGTGACTGGTCCAGCGAAGAAGATAAAATAGATTGATATAACAGATTCCTATCCTATCCTATCCCGTAACTCTGAAGTCGTTGGGTCACCACTGATGATCGTTTAACCAGCATACTCCATCTTTCTCTGTCCTCAGCAACCATGATGGCTTCGCTCAGTGTCAAGCCAGTCCATTTTCGATGTTGTCCCTCCACCTCTTTTTCGGTCTCCCTCTTCTTCAACCCTCTTGCACTGTGCCTTGCAGGATGGTCATTGCAAGGCCTGATGCTCTGGTGACGTGGTTATACCATCGGAGTTTCCGTTTTTTCACCACTGTGAGCAGGTCATCGTGTTGTCCAATGGTTTGTGTGATGGTCTGTCGGACTTTGTCGTTGGTGATGTGCTGGGTATAGAAAATGCCCAGAAGTCTTCTGTAGCACCTCATTTCCATGCTTTGTATTCTTCTTTGGAGATCTGCTGTGAGGGTCCATGTTTCGCAAGCGTATAGGAAGCTGGAGATGGCAAAAAGATCAGAACATATTAGATGAGAAGAACTGATTAGGAACGAACAATAACAAATGAGAATGACAGAAACAGTGGGAATTTAAAGCACAAAATTTCCACAAAGTGTGAATACTGTTTATACAGAAAACCCCGGCACCCCAACGGAGGAGAAAAAAAGAAAGGTGGTGGAAAAAGATAAATAAAAGACTACTACTACCACCACCGCCACCACTATCAATAACAACAAAAGCAAAAAACAACAACAACAAAACTACTCATCGGAAATCATAACACTGAATAACGCAGCTATAAAACAAGCTATAAAATGACTGATAATAACCACATCTACAACAACAACACATCAGAAATCACAACACTGATAAAAAATGAAAAGACTTTAAAAGAAATATAAAGTACTGACAACAACAACATCAACAACAAAAACAACACATCAGAAATCACAACACAGAAGAAAATACGTAAGAAACTACAATTCTAAAGTGCTGATGGTGTTGTTGTTTTTTTCCCCAACTCCCCACGCATTTTGTGCGTTCTTAACATTCCCCGTTTTGAAACCTTAAACCGATTCATAGAATTGGAGTATCTAATAGGCCTCAAGCTGGTAAAGCGGAAATCTCGGACGCCAAAAGAAAGGACCAGAACAAAAGTAATAAATTTCACAGACACACATGGAAAGGGAGAGAGAGAGAGAGAGAGAGAGAGAGAAAAACGCATACATACATACATACACACACACACACACACACACACTCACACATCTACCATTCTCTCCCTTCCAAATAAACACACCAGGGCACAGACATCTACACCCTTCTCTGTACCATTCCACCTCACCGTCCACCACTTCACAACTATCACACACCTCAGCTGATACTGGAAAAACTGCCGCCTGCCATTCTTGTTAGAAATGGCGCGCCCCGCGACAGCAACCGGCAATGGAATTATCTCCCCTGTCTTGTGGTGACGCTGCCTTCGTTACCCGAGTGTCACGCTGCACAAAAGGTCGGTCCCAGCAGCCCTCATTGCTCATGGCGTCCATACCACTTCCGGCCACACGCACGCTGAATTCTAAACGCTTTCTAATCTGTAGCCCCGCGAATTGAACAAGTTTGAAAAGAGCTAGCTTATACTAAGAAGGGTGAAGTGGAAATTAGTGTACGTAAGTTCGGTGAGAAGGAAATTAGTGTGCGTAAGATCGGTGAGAAGGAAATTAGTGTGCGTAAGATCGGTGAGAAGGAAATTAGTGTGCGTAAGATCGGTGAGAAGAACAAACGAAGGAGAAAACTAATAAAAGAGGAGAAGAAAAAAAACTGGGGTGAAAACAAACCAACAACAGGTGGCGAGGACGGCCAGAAGGAGGTTCAAGGAAATGAGAAGGAGAATCCTATAAGAAGAAGGATGGGGAAGAAAAGGAGAAAAGAAGTAGATGAGGTAAAAGAGGAGGAGGAAAAGGAGGAGGAGTAAGAGAAGGAGGGAGAACTAGGAGGATGGCACGGATACGATTGTAAGATTTATCTAAGTATTATATATTCTCTGTAATAATTATTATTTACCTAACCAATACATTGTTTACATAAATAAATCATGATATAGGTAAATAAAGCATTGTTACCAAATAAGGAATTATTTACCTATATAATGCATTATTTAGCAGATTGTGTAAAATAATGTATTACTTAGAAATGTTTCTAAATAATAGTTTGTTTACCTATACAAGGCATTTTTTTTAGCAGAATTTGCTAAATAATGTATTATTTAGATGTTGTTAAACACTACATTATTTACGTAAACAATTTATTGCATAGGGACTGCAATTTTCATTATTTAAGTGATTCCAGGCTTGGCTTCAAAACTTGGTTTTTATAATTTGAACGCTTTCTACAATTAAATGCAAGGTCTTTCCAAAGATTATATAACCTAAATTTGAGTCATTTTTTTAGTTTTCAACATAATTTACTACACAAATTCGACGTCCCGAATAAAAACGAAAGGTCAATGTCAGTTTTATGCGGGAGTGTTCTGTGTTTTCAATATCTCCATCAGAAGGAAAAAAGTATGCTTTCTTTTTATATTCATTTACCCCAAAATGCACAGATAGGTTTAGAAGAAGTGGCACTAGCAGGACTATTGAATTGTTGACAATTTGGAATAAACTCTTCTGCTATTTTTTTTCACAAGATCGCCGCTAACTTGCCAGTTCTCCTTGTTCATTTACTCTGAAGGCAATCCTGCCAATGCGGTCCCTAAACAAAAAATGGTTTACGTAAATAAGGCATTATTTAGAAACATCTTCTAAATAATACATTTTTTTGCAATTTCTGCTAAATACTGCTATAGGTATAGGTAAACATAATTATCATTATTTATAAACATGTCTAAATAATACAGTATTTCACACAATCTACTAAATAATGCATTATATAGTTAAATAATTCCTTATTTACCGCCAAATATAATTATTCTTTATACAAATGTTACATTGTTTGTAAGCAAATTATTATTTAAAAATATGCTTCTAAATAAAGATTATTTAGCCGAAAGTGGAGAAAAAAATTATTGTACAAAGGGAATTTCTTGTGTTTTAAAGTATAATAGAATTGTAATTGTATGGGCCTCGTAATGTCTCCCGCTAATTGTTGTTGCACCAATTTTTATTCATCAGATTAACATAAGTTGTACTGATAATTTCCACAAGGACATTTGAAACATTAATAAAGTGTGGGTTTGTCGTGAGAAAGACAGAGAGAGAGAGAGAGAGAGAGAGAGAGAGAGAGAGAGAGAGAGAGAGAGAGAGAGAGAGAGAGTATACCTAACCAATACATTGTTTACGTAAATGAATCATGATGTAGGTAAATAAAGCATTGTTGCCAAATAAGGAATAATTTACCTATATAATGCATTATTTAGCATTGATCCGCTTATTCAGCTCATGTTTGTATGTGCATGCGAGTAGGATGAAAAGAAGAGGGTGAGACGGGGAGGGAAACAAAGTTTGAGTGGAAGGTACGTTGGGAAAGGGGGTAAGGGGATGATGAGGGGGGGAAGGAGGGGTGGCCTGAAGCAAGCGGGGAGAGGGTGGGTGGGAGGGGGAGAGAACCGCGCGATTTGTGTCCTTCGAGCTGGAATAAAGGAGCAAGGGGAGATGATTGGAAGAGCGTCAATGAGAGAGAGATTGAGAGAGAGAGAGAGAGAGAAGGCGGAGGGAGGGTGGTGGCCCATGTTCAATTTCCCCCCAGCGGGTACCTGAGTTTACTTATAGCCCCTTAGAACTTTACGTTTAGTCTATATCTCCCGCTATTAGCCATACACTCTTCCCATTGGAAGCTCTCTCTCTCTCTCTCTCTCTCTCTCTCTCTCTCTCTCTCTCTCTCTCTCTCTCTCTCTCTCTCTCTCTCTCTCTCTCTCTTTCTCACGACAAACCCACACTTTATTAATGTTTCAAATGTCCTTGTGGAAAACTGGGGACAATAACTCATCTGGTATCTTGTATTGTGTATATTTCTCCCCCCCTACTCTCACCTCCCTCCCTCCCTCTCTCTCTCTCTCTCTCTCTCTCTCTCTCTCTCTCTCCATTGTATTTAAAAAACAAAAACAAAACACAATTTCATGTTGAGAAATTGGTGAATGAATTACCTCTTTTCACCTCTGCTCCTTCATATTCATTTGGACCCAAAGCCGTGAAATACATTAAAATCTAAACTCTCTCTCTCTCTCTCTCTCTCTCTCTCTCTCTCTCTCTCTCTCTCTCTCTCTCTCTCTCTCTCTCTTTCTCTCTCTCACACTCTCTTACACGTAAATGAGAGGAAAGGGTATACATATTTAATTTAAGGCAAGAAAGAACAGCTTGATTTGGCAAGGATTGAAATGCTAAATAACTGTGTAAACGATCCTAAGAAATTCTGGCAAGTAATTCGTTCAGTGAACAGGAAGTCATCCATTTACAAACGTATCTACAAAGCAGTAGTATGATCATTTTATCATGTTTTTAACGATTTTGAGGGGAACATAGATGAGGACGAGAGGGTCTCTGACCATGAATTTGATTGCTCATAGGCGTTGCATAGCGAACCCATTTTTAGTCTAGAGGTTATTACTAGTATATGCTACCTTAAGCCTGGAAGAGTACATCCAGACAAAATTCTGGGAGAAATGTTAAAACAGTCGAATGAAATTATGGTGTGTTTTTTCTAGCAAAACTGTTCAACAAAATTTTTGATTCAGGCGTTTTCCCTCTTGAATGGTCAAAGTCAATTAATGTCCCAATCAACAAGAAAGGCGATACAGAAAAACAAGATAACTATGGAGGAGTTGCGTTATCCAGTGTCGTCAGTAAGGTTTATACTCACATTTTGAATAAGCGTCTGATCAAGTGGGCTGAAAAAGAAGAAGAAATATTTGAAGAACAAGCAGGATTTAGATCTGGATACAGCACAGTCGATCACATTTTTATGTTCTTTGCCATTGTTCGGTGCAAAAAAGATAGAAGAAGAGGGAGACCTAAAAAGAAGTGGGAGGACGACATTCGAGAATGGACTGGTTTGGCACTGAGTGAAAACATCAGGGTTGCTGAGGACAGGAAAAGATGGAGTACGCTGCTTAAACGATTATACGACCTCCGAGTTACGGGATAGGATAGGATAGGCCATTGTCCATAATTATTTGCTGTCAAATTGTAAACTATATGTAGCTTTTATTGACTTTAAAAAGGCCTCTGACAGCGTTAACAGAAATGCATTGTGGATTGTCTTGCGGTATAGCGGTGTAAGCGGTAAAATGTATACCTCTTTAAAAGCTCTGTACAACTCAGTCTATATGTATGTACATGACAAAGATCAATGTACACATTTTTTTCAATGTTCAAGGGTGGTAAAACAAGGATGTTTGTTGAGCCCTATGCTATTTTCATTTTTTATTAAACAACTGGCCTGTGAGGTATGTAAAAGATGAATGTATGGAATTCAGCTTTTTCCAGATGCTGTTAAACTGTTTTTTTTCTACTTTTTGTTGACAATATAATTTTATTATCAGTCACTGTCCTTGGCTTACAAACTCAATTAAATATCAGTACAACTTATGTTAATCTGAAGAATAAAAATTGATGCAACACCAACAACTCAATTAAATAACTTCAAAACAGAGGCTGATAGATTGAATTTAACTGTAAATTTAGACAAAAGAAATGTTATGGGTTTTAGAATGGGGGACATTTGGCTGCCTGTGAAAAATGGTACTTAGGTACAGGCAAATTAAAATTAACAAATTCTTATAGATATCTTGGTATGGTCTTCACGACAAAACTAAGTATCTCATTGGATTTGTTGGAGGTCTGCAGAAAAGAAAAAAAAGGTGTAATGGGATTTTTTAAATCATTGAGAAAAATGAACGTATCAAGCGCGTTTACATTCTGGAAATTATTTGACGCGCAAAATCGAACCCATCTTGACATATTCGGCGGAGGTATGGGGGTTGGAGTTAAGTGGGTCTCAGATAGAAAAAGTGCATACATTTGCTAAAAAAAGATGTTTAAACGTCCCTCTGCATGCCTCCAGCAAAATGCTGTATGTTGAAACAGGCCGGCACCCTTTGTACATAAGAGCACATATAAAGTGTATTAAATCAGTTCTTAAACTGCCATAAGCAATAGTGAGCCGACAAGTCTATGAAATGACGCTTGCACAACACGAGAAATGTAATTTGAACTGGGTTTTTTAAAACCGGGGTGTCGGATAGTGCAGTGGTTGGAGCACTCGCTACTGTGTCGAAAGTGAAGCACCGTCCGGTGCGGTTAGCACTTGGATGGGTGACCGCTAAGGTGTGAAGCGACAAGCAACAACGCCCCCAGTTGACTCAACTGTGATTGAGTACCTACTCTCTTGAGGGTGGGGAAGGTAAAGCAGCGAGGGAGAGAGTTGGGCATCACCCTCATTACGCTGGCCCAAGATAAGTGTGATCTCCAACATCACGCTCCCCTACGGCCACAAGGCTATGGGACTACCTTTACCTTTTTTACCTTTTTTTTAAAACCAAACAAATGTTATGGGAAAATGGGTTTGGTACTGTCTGGATTTCTCAAAATGTTGGCAATGAAGTATGTTTTATTTCAGAATTTTCTGGCAAATTAACTGCCTGTTTGAGAAAAAAAAAACTGGCACGCACAAATGTCAAGATTATTCTTGTAAGAATTTTTTTGTGAAGCTGAAAGGTACATACATTTTATCACAAACAAATGGCACTGATATTCTCTAGTGAGGTGCAGCATCAGAGCAGCTGGCCTCAGTTGCTGCAAGTTGTGGTTCATGACGGGAGATAAGTCTGTCGATACTAGTTGCCTTCTTTGTGGTCATGAATTAGAAGATGAATATTACTTTCTGTTTGTTTGACCGGTGTAACGTGCCGAAAGCGTCCCTGGCCCAAATTAACTCCCGGGAGTAAAACCAGGCCGTCCCAGATTTACTCCCGGGAGTTATTCTGGTCCTGGACCAGATTGACCCCCAGCCTGTTCCAAAATGACTCCCGGGAGTAAAACTGGATCACAGGACCAAAACAGCCCCCCAACTTCTCTTGTCTTTTCAATGTATTCTTAGTTTTTAATATGGGAGTTAAAAACGGACAGGCCCAACATCGCCCCCTCAGCTAATCAACGTAAGTAGGGGAGTCAAACGGGGACAGGACCAAAACCGACCCCTACCGATCAGGTGCATCAAATTCTGCACAAGGGAGTTAAACGGGAACAGGACCAAAAACGCCCCCCTTACACATCAGATGCAGAAAACACTGCATAGGGGAGTCAAACAGGGACAAGACCAAAACCGCCCCCCTTACACATCAGATGCAGAAAACACTGCAAAGGGGAGTCAAACGGGGACAGGACCAACACCGTCCCCCCACCCCCTTATTCATCAGAAGAAGCAAACACTGCACAGAGAGTCAAACAGGGACAGGACCAAAACCGCCCCTACTACACAATTAGTTGTAACTACAAAACGCTGCACAGGGGAGTCAAACGGGGACAGGACCAAAACCGACCCCCTACCGATCAGGTGCATAAAACACTGCACAAGGGAGTTAAACATGGACAGGACCAAATACGCCCCCCTTACACATCAGATGCAGAAAACACTGCATAGGGGAGTCAAACGGGGACAGGACCAAAACCGCCCCCCTTACATATCAGATGCAGAAAACACTGCATAGGGGAGTCACACGGGGACTGGACCAAAACCGCCCCCCTTACACATCAGATGCAGAACTCACTGCATAGGGGAGTCAAACGGGGACAGTACCAAAACCGCCCCACCCCCCTCTTACACATCAGATGCAGAAAACACTGCATAGGGGAGTCAAACGGGGACAGGACCAAAACCGCCCCCTTACACATCAGATGCAGAAAACACGGCATAGGGGAGTTAAATGGGGACAGGACCAAAACCGCCCCCCTTACACATCAGATGCAGGAAACACTGCATAGGGGAGTCAAACGGGGACAGGACCAAAACCGCAGCCTGCACTCCCTTACACATCAGATGCAGAAAACACTGCATAGGGGAGTCAAACGGGGACAGGACCAAAACCGACCCCTACCCATCAGATGCAGAAAACACGGCAGAAGGGAGTCAAACGGGGACCGGAGAAAAACCCCGCCACCCATCTCCCTCCTACCCATCCGATGCATAAAACAGTTCACTGGGGAGTCAAACGGGGACCGGACAAAAATCGCTTCCGTAACAAAATGAATACAAAATCTTGGCCCTGGAGTTAAACGGGGACACGGAAAAAAACCATCCCCCTACTTCTTCAGATGGAACAATGACTGAACAGGAGAGATTAAATTGGCACAGGGCTGAAATCGTTCCCCTATATATAGTATTTGCTTCTTGTGATAGGGAGGGGGGGCGGTTTTGGTCCTGTTCCGTTTTACTCCCTGTGCAGTGTTTGCTGCATGTGATGGGTAGGGGGGGGGGGGGTTGGTCCTGTCCCCGTTTTACTCCCCTTTCATTGTTTGCTGCATGTGATGGGTAGGGTGGGGGGCGGTTTTGGTCCTGTCCCCGTTTGACTCCCCTGTGCAGTGTTTTGTAGTTACAACTAATTGTGTAGGAGGGGCGGTTTGGGTCCTGTCCCCGTTTGATTCCCCTGTTTATTGTTTCTTTCATGTGGTGGGTAGGGGTGCGGTTTTGGTCCTGTCTTCGTTTGACTCCCATGTGCAGTGTTTTGTAGTTACAACTAAATGTGTAGGAAAGGCGGTTTTGGTCCTGTCCCCGTTTAACTCCCCTGTGCAGTGTTTTCTGCATCTGATGGGTAGGGGGGAGGGCGGTTTTGGTCCTGTCCCCGTTTGACTCCCCTATACAGTATTTGCTGCATCTGATGGGTTTGGGGGGGGGGGCGGTTTTGGTCCCGTCCCCGTTTGACTCCCCTGTTCAGTGTTTGCTGCATGTGGTGGGTAGGAGGAGGGGGGGGGCGGTTTTGGTCCTGTCCCCGTTTGACTCCCCTGTACAGTGTTTTGTAGTTACAACTAATTGTGTAGGAGGGGCGGTTTTGGTCCTGTCCCCGTTTGACTCCCTTGTGCAGTGTTTGCTGCATGTGATGGGTAGGAGGAGGGGGGCGGCGGTTTTGGTCCTGATATCGTTCGACTCCCCTATGTAGTGTTTGCTTCTTGTGATAGCGAGGGGGGCGGTTTTGGTCCTATCCCCGTTTTACTCCCCTGTGCAGTGTTTGCTGCATGTGATGGGTAGGGGAGTGGAGTTGGTCCTGTCCCCGTTTTACTCCCTGTGAAGTGTTTGCTGCATGTGATGGGTAGGGGGGGGGGGGGGGGGGCGGTTTTGGTCCTGTCCCCGTTTGACTCCCCTGTGCAGTGTTTTCTGCATCTGATGGGTAAGGGAGGGGGGGGGGGCGGTTTTGGTCATGTCCCCGTTTGACTCCCCTGTTCAGTGTTTGCTGCAAGTGGTGGGTAGGGGGGCGGTTTTGGTCCTGTCCCCGTTTGACTCCCCTGTGTAGTGTTTGCTGCATGTGATGGGTAGGTGGAAAAGGCGGTTTTGGTCCAGTCCCCGTTTGACTCCCCTGTGCAGTGTTTGCTGCGTGTGATTGGTAGGGGGGGGGGGGGGGGGCTTGGTCCTGTCCCCGTTTTACTCCCTGTGCAGTGTTTGCTGCATGTGATGGGTAGGGGGGCGGTTTTGGTCCTGTCCCCGTTTGACTCCCCTGTGCAGTGTTTGCTGCATGTGATGGGTAGAGGGGGGGGGCGGTTTTGGTCCTGTCCCCGTTTGACTCCCCTGTGCAGTGTTTTGTAGTTACAACTAATTGTGTAGGAGGGGCGGTTTTGGTCCTGTCCCCGTTTGACTCCCCTGTGCAGTGTTTGCTGCATGTGATGGGTAGAGGGGGGGGGCGGTTTTGGTCCTGTCCCCGTTTGACTCCCCTGTGCAGTGTTTTGTAGTTACAACTAATTGTGTAGGAGGGGCGGTTTTGGTTCTGTCCCCGTTTGACTCCCCTGTGCAGTGTTTTCTGCATCTGGTGGGTAAAGGAGGGGGTGGGGGCGGTTTTGGTCCTGTCCCCGTTTGACTCCCCTGTTCAGTGTTTGCTGCATGTGGTGGGTAGGGGGGCGGTTTTGGTCCTGTCCCCGTTTGACTCCCCTGTTCAGTGTTTGCTGCATGTGATGGGTAGGGAACGGGGGGGGGCGGTTTTGGTCCTGTCCCCGTTTGACTCCCCTATGCAGTATTTGCTGCATCAGATGGGATGGGGAGGGGGCGATTTTGGTCCTGTCCCCGTTTGACTCCCCTATGCAGTAATTGCTGCATCTGATGGTTGGGGGGGGGGGGGGGGGGGTGCGGTTTTGGTCCCGTCCCCGTTTGACTCCCCGGTTCAGTGTATGCTGCATGTGATGAGTAGGGGTGCGGTTTTGGTCCTGTCCCCGTTTGACTCTCCTGTGCAGTGTTTTTTGCATCTGATGGATAGGGCGGGGGGGGGGGGGGGGGGGGGGGGCGGTTTTGGTCCTGTCCCCATTTGACTCCCTTTATATTGTATTTGACATGCATTTTGTTACGGGACCTGTTTTGGTCTTGTCCCCGTTTTACTCCCATTATTTTGTCTGATGAGATTACTGACGCAGTCTTCAATTGCTCCTTTTAATAGGCTAGAGGGGGCCAGTCTGGGCCTGACCCAATCTGACTCTCATCGGTTCTAGATTAGCCCCCCAGGGGCCGTTTTGGCACATCTAAAATTGTCCCAGAATGACTCCCGGGAGTGCATCTGGGCCAGTCCCAGACTTACTCTCTGTTGCAAGGGGGGCTGTTTTAGGACAGACCCACTTTAACTCCCGGGAGTCATTCTGGTACTGAAAAATGTGGGCCAAACTAACTCCCGGGAGGCTGATCTGGAACACAGTAGAGTGCATAACATCAATTGTTCCTATGTAATCTTCATTCCCCAGAGAGTGATTTTGGAACAGGCTGGGGGTCAATCTGGTCCAGGACCAGAATAACTCCCGGGAGTAAATCTGGGACGGCCTGGTTTTACTCCCGGGAGTTAAATTGGGCCAAGGACGCTTTCGGCACGTTACACCGGCAAATGAATCTGTACGCAGAAATTGCATACCGATATTAAATATATTAGCAAAACTGCTTTCGTGTAAGGATATAAATAAAATAAAGAATTTACCTAAATTTGTGGCAGAAGCCTTGTTGAGTGTACAGCGTTAAATATTAGAGACGTATAAAAAAAAGTATGTATATTATATATAATAATAATAATAATAATATAATAATAATAATAATAATAATAATAATAATAATAATAATAATAATAATAATAATACAGGATGCTATACGCGCCTTTCCCCAAATCATTCAGGCTCAAAGCGCGGCGATCTATACCAACATACACGCTCAATATCACGTTGATTTAAAGAATGTATCTGCCTGTCCATATTTAGTATTGTATGGTGTAACAGAGATTGATAGATTGGCACTTAGTCCCGTTTGTACAAATATATGTTTGTGTGTTGTATAAGAATAAATTGTGTTCGTTTTATTCAAACATATTGGCAATAATGTAATAATGCTTTTATTTTATTTTTAGAATCATTTTTAGTCATAGGCTGCATGCATAGATTGTAGATTCATATTTATATTTTTGAAATTAACATTAGCTAACCATTTTAAATGTTGAAATGGTCTCGAAATGATTGATAAATTGTTTTTAAACCCTGTCTGAGGGCTGTGTTGCTAAAGACATTAAAAATCAAATCACATTGTCAATTGTCAATAGTCTCTTACACAAACACAAACACTCGCCCGCACAACATTATCTCCCTTTTTCACACACACACACACACATTCTCTCTCTGTCTCTGTAGTACACACGTGTACACGCGTACACACGCACACACACACACACACACTCTCTCTCTCACAAATATAAACACACTCACACACAACATTATTTCCCTGTCTCACATACACACACACTCTCTCTCTCACGCACACATACACACAACGCACACACTCTCTCTCATTATTAATTCTCTCTCTCTCTCTCTCTCTCTCTCTCTCTCTCTCTCACTCTCTCTCTGTTAATGTTTCCATTTTCCTTTGCATAAAAATGGGGACAATAAATAATCTTTTATCTTGTATTGTTTATTTCTTACCCTCCCTACCTCATCTCTCTCTGTGTTTTATTTTTTTTTTAAATTCTTATTGAGAGATTGTGAATGAATTACCTCCCTTCACCTCTGCTCCTTGATATATGCATTTGGACCCAAGGCCGTGAAAAAAAACATTAAAATAATTTTTCTCTCTCTCTCTCTCTCTCTCTCTCTCTCTCTCTCACACACACACACACACACACAAACACTCGTACCCAGACACTCGTACACACATCATTATCTCCCTGTCTCACAAACACACACGCACAACTTTCCACCCCCCCTCCGCCCCCTCATTCTCTCTCTCACTTACACACATGCACACTCATTCTCTCTCTCTCTCTCTCTCTCTCTCTCTCTCTCTCTCTCTCTCCCTATCACATAAACACTCACGCACACGACATTATCTCCCTGTCTCACACGCACACACCCACTCTCTCTCTCTCTCTCTCATGCACACGTACACACACGCACGCACACACATACACACACTATGTCTGTCTGTCTGTCTGTCTCTATCTCTCTCTCTCAAACAACCGCACTCTGTCCTTCCTTCGTCGCAACTTCCATCTAGAATTACAGCCTCCGTTTCTCGCTCCGCTCCTCTTTATTTCGCATCAACCTGATTTGTTGGCGGAGGTCATGTGATCGTAATTCAAGCCAATCAACGGTCATCTAGTCAAGTGCATGTGAACAGAGCCAAAACAATTTGTCGGCCATATTAATTGCTTCCGAGCCAGCAGTATAGGTGATATTATATATTTTATATTTTTCCTCGCTTTCTTGTCTTTCTATTATTTTACTTTTGTTTATTTGTTTTTGCTGCGACGGTATTGCGAATACCTCCACGATAAACTGAGTCGTGTACAGAAGAAAGGAATCAAAGAAGAAAACTTGCCCGGAAACCGACCGCTATGTCAAACCAAAAAAGGTATCAAACCTTTAGAAGGTAAGATTAGAAGTTCAGTTGCGTTAAAAGAATAGGTCAAGCAGGTTTGTACAAAATCTTGTATATGTAAAGGACTAATAAACAGATGCAACCTGTACATTGTATCAAACATATCTGGGTATGGACGTAAAGTATTGCGGTCGCTTTAAAATATATGTTACACTCGATGTTGTTTTTTTATCAGTTGATTCAGCCCCGATGCTTCAAACCTGATAAGTGTAACTCAGATTTCTTTATCCACGCAGCTTGCTCACTCATCAACAAGGCAGAAGTCGTCGTATGTAGTTTTCCAACTTTATTCAGCGAACATCAACAACTGTATACAATCGCTTTTTCCACTCTCAAATTTTCACTTAACAATCCACTCTTTTTTTTTTTAATCAGTTTATAGTCCCCTCTCTTCCCGGTAAGGATTTTCAGAGAGGAGACTCTTCCACTCTTTTGAAACAGTGCGGCACTTATATAGTCTCTCTCTACTCCAGAGAAAGAAAGAACATTCGGGCAAGACACAATTATAACCAATCAGAACAAATTTCGTCATCACTGTCTCACGTCATACAACCATATTTAGAATGGAAGCATCTCTAGTTACCACTAGAATTATCCACACGCTTCGATCGATAGTAAACAACCAACTCTAGAAAATTCTCCAATAATATCGACCAACTAAAATTATCAACGTTATACAAAGCTTCTTCTAACAACAACGCAAAATCAAATCAAAGGTAAATACACTCTAATATTGCATGCTTTGCAAACTAAAACGAACAGATCTATCGCTCGCGTCCAACTCGCACCACCGCGAGTGTCTCAGACGTAACAATATAAAATATTTGCTTCATATCCTGTGTGCCCAGATTTGCTTTCTCCCGAGACGAAAGTGGGTGGATAACGAGTGATGAAAGGCGGCGATTTGTTTTGACTAGACTGTTTCTTACTAAAAAAAAGAAAAAAAAAGATTTGGAATCCTTATATCATAATATCCTTTTACTTGTCTTTCTCAGTCGGCTGTGGTTGAATTCCTAAACACTGCCACCCCTCCGTAATGTTCAACGTGGCTTTAAAAATTATTGTGTTTCTGTTTCTCATCCCAAGAGTGAAACATAAAAGAGCTTTTAATTTTTTTTTTCAAATCTCCCGGAGAATAAACATAAGTCTTTTAAAACAAAATAACTCGCGACTCAAACGCTTCACCTCTCTCCCTCTCCTGCCCCTCCCCCCACACACACTCCCACCTACCCCCTGCATGTGCGAACTCGTATTTATCAAGATCAAATAATAAGCGTTTTCCAGTGATTTAAGAGAAAACTTCTGGTTTTCGAAAAGTTCAAATCCATTTCTACATTTTTTTATATAGCACTGCAGGGGGAAATCTTGAAAATGTTTTCGAAAATAAGTTTCTCCCCTATTGGCAGTTTGGAAGTTGTTTTTTATTTTATTATTTTTTAAAATAATTTCAAGAACGTAACTGCTGAAAATAGAAAAGGGCAAAAAAAGAAAGTTCAGTGCTTGATGTCTGTTGTGAAAAAAAAGAAAAATTAAGTTGGTTTCTCTGCGTTTCACTTGTAGGGCATATATCGGTGTCCAGCAGCGTGAGATTATTTTGTTTGTGTGTTCAATTTAACGTCGTTAACTGTGTGTGTGTGGGTATGTGTGTGTATGTATGTATGTGGGGGGAGGAGCGGTGCCTGTGTGTGCGATACGATAAATAAATAAATAAATAAATACTATCTCATTGAAATTACTTGAACTTGAAGAGAAATTATTTGGTCATCTTTACTTTCATATAACGGTTTCGATTGAAGTAGACTAGTTTAGCCGATTTGTTCGATTTTAATTAGAAGGAAAAAAACTGTTATTATGTGGTATTCAAATTTTATTCCGTTTAGTACTTTGTTTACTTCCATTTTTTAGTTGTTCTGTAGAAGCATGCACGCGGTTGGCTTTTAACAAGTTCCATAAAAAGTTTAAACTGTGTTTCGGTCTTTCTCTGGCTCTGCCTGTCTGTCTGTCTGTCTCTCTCTCTGTCTCTCTCTCTCTCTCTCTCTCTGTCTCTCTGTCTCTCTCTCTCTCCCCATGCTCCATTCCATTCAAAGTGACTTTTATCCCCTGCCATGCCCCCACTATTCTCTCTACCCACCAACACCCCACACCACCCCCATCTACCTCTCACTCGCCACTACATTACAATTCTGTCCACATCCTTACTCATGCTGCTGCTTTCCTCCCTCATCTTCTGTTCCTCTTGAAACTTTCTTCCTCTTCGAACTTCTCTTTCATTAATCTGATAACTGCAGGTACTCTTTCCTTTTAAGAACTCACTACAGAAACAGAATGTCACTAAATGTTATGGGAATAGAGGTATATAAGTGTGTGAGTGTTTGGGTGCGTGTGTGTGTATGTGTGTGAATGTGTGTGTTAGAGAGAGAGAGAGAAAGGGGGAGAGAGAGAAATAGAGAGAGAACGCGAGAAAGAGGGAGAGAGTGTGTGTGTGTGTGTGTGTGTGTGTCTGTGTGTGTATGCAGGCGACGGCTAGTGCGAACAGCTGGATGAAGATTAAGAGGGCCGGGCATGTTTGACAGATGGCTTAAATTAACCAAAGAGGCCCACCATCCAGACTCAGAAAGAAATCCATCTTAATAGAACGCAAGATTGCTGTGTAGTGTTCTATGTCTTAGATGAGAAAAGAGTAGCTGATAAGCTTGAGACTGTTACAGGAGGATTGTATCTGAAAATAATAACAGCTGCTCGCCTCACAAATACATCAGACACCCTCCGTGAGCCCCTTTCACAACACTTTCATCACTTCTTCGAATTCGCCACCCAAAAAAGCCAAATTGTGTTTGTGCTTGTTATATTAAAAAATGCAGCCCGACAGTAAACAGTCAGAAAAATCGAAGAATTGTATCTATTATCTGTCATTGCATGCAGCCTGAAAAGACAAGTTCTCCATAACTTTTTGTTAAGCGGTGGTCGTCGTGGAAGGACTATACATACTGTCACAGACTTCTTTGCGTGTTATAAAATAATTAGCTCTATTCTCAGAAGATTCCTGCAAACTTGATATTAGTTTGTAAACAGTTTTTAATGTTCCAATTTCACGAATACACGCATTAATCAAAAAGCCTTTCTTATACAATTAAAAAAGTTGAGACAGAGAGATAAACTTGAAACACTGAAGACGTAAAACACACAACAGTTGGAACACAACAACAATTTACGTTTTTCTAGTTGTATGGTTCTCTTTTTTCTCACTCAGAGTAGTAAAATAATAATTAAAACGGAATTCAAGAAAACTATATTTAGGAAAAAAGTCCTAGAGTAATAAAATAATAAGTAGCTGAACTATAATATGATTTTATCTCTCTCTGAAGCAATCCAGTTCCCGGTCTGACAGACAATTACATTTATCAAAATATGAAACTATTTTATGCATTTACAAAATTAGTTTCAATTTTATATTTCGAACAAGTAAATCATAAAATATAAATATTCAAATTACCGTGTCTGTCATGAACGGAATCTAGAATCACCACATTGAAAAACAAAAGTAGCCTACACAGTACCACAATATTTCCAAAGTGACACAGAATAGCATTTACTCTTTTTTTCATAGTCAATCTTTCATCCCACTAATTCTCTATCCTAGTCCAATTTCATCCATCCAATCACAGACACTCTCAGATGCATACGAGGACAACCTTTTAATTTGAACATTGAGGTTTAACGTCTACACCCACCATTGGCGATATGGCAGACTGAACCAACCTTTTGTAAATGTAAAATGTAACTGTAGATTATAGTCACACGACACCGAAGCGTATAGGCGACTACTGGTTAGAGGGTGGAACCGGTACGATTTCTCAAACCGGTTTTTAACCGGTTTTTCCAATATAAAACCGCGGTTTAAAACCGGTTAACCGGCTAGAAGTTACAACTGGTTACCCCGGGTAAAGGCGCATAGTAAGCAAGGGAAATAACCTCGGTATTGAATTTTTTTTTGGAATTTATGTCGCTAGCTACTTAAGGGACGCTGTATTTGGGATCCAGTGTTTCCAGTAGATCTTTGAAATACCGACTCTCCACAATTCGGAACGGCTGAAGTTCTTTCACGATGAATTTTGTCACCTTTTTGTTGATTTCGGATGCTTTCTTGGAGTTAGCTGGATATACCTGCTTCTTTTTGAGTGCTTCACTGATTGTCATTTGTTTTGTGTCGCCTTTACTTGTACTGGCACCTCCTTCAGTCACAATGCTCACGTCAGCGTCAGCGCTGCTGGTACACGGACTAGATTTAGCATATAGGACTTGTGGGTTAGATCTATTGGGTGCAGGGCCCGCAGGCTTGGCTGGCTTCAGCAGCAGCAAAGGGTGGTGTCGGCGAATGTGTGCATTCAGATTTGAAGTGCCACCGCCAAGTTTAATACTTGCCTTACACTCTTTACAGTAACCGGTATTATGGTCAACCTTTCCTGCTTCTGTCTCTCGCAGGAGAAAGAATCTCCAAATGTCAGCTTTCCCACGCGTGTTCGCTACGAATTTCTCTGTTTCTGCCATTTTGCTAGTGCTTTACGGGACGAGTGATGTTCCTTAGAAAAACCGCGGTTTTCCGGTTTTTTAAGGCCAAACCGGTTTACCGAACCGTGAGAAAGTCGAACCGATTTTAACCGGAAAACCGGTAAAACCGAACACCCCTACTACTGGTCACATTATTCTGACACCAGCGAACCAGTCAAGGGGAAAATAATATGGTCACACATTGGCCAATCCGGGATTCGAACCAGGTACCTTTCGGTTACTAGTAAGACGCTCTACCAACTGAGCTATCCGGCCCCTCAACCTTTTGTTCTCCAAACAGTCTTTATATAGCCGAATCTTATCACCAAAATATTAATGAACTAGGAAATATAGTACCCACGCGAATACATACGCCACGTGCTTATGTCAACAGCCCTCGCTCACGTACTTGCCCTAGAAACACGTGATGTATACACAAATGAAAATATTTGCCAATCCACACCTCGTGACACGTACCGAAGATCAAGACCCATTATTGAAGAACTTATTGCACACACTGTCACGAATATAGGGGGTGTGGGGGTGTGGGGTAAGCAATTACTCCCCGCGCTGTATCTCCTCCCTTGTTATAGGCCGATGTGCGATGACATTCAGGGGGTAATGCTTGGGAGTGCTAAGGAGTGCTAGAGAGTTGTAAGGACAGACGAGGGGTAACAGTAGTGAAGAACTTAGACAAGGGAAGCGGGGTGTTTATAATACAATATCAACAATTTATTAAGTGGACGTAGGCCAACTATAGTTGGTTGGTTTACAAATGGATCACGAGTGATGGTCTAGGGAAGTACAGAGTAGTCTGGAGTTATTCTGGTCTAGCTAAAGAAAGTCAATAGGGGCGAGTATGGACTGCTTTCATCAGGTGGCACGAGATAGTTGGTTGACCAAGCGTGGGCAACCAGATAGTTCAAGAGTTGTGGTGTGAGCGGAGGGCACACTTAGCTTCAGTTTAGTCGGCTGCTGGGGCCGCTGGAATCTGGATGGTTGCTTGCAATGGTCACTTGCGACGATCAGTCAGAGGCGTGGGTGGCGTGACTCATATAGGTCACTGGGTCGGGGCCGTGTGCAGTGGCGTGGCGTGGGTTGTACCGGTCAGCGTCACTTTGGCTGGGTGAGGCTGGGTCTTCTCGCGTCCCAGTGCCAACCAGATATATGGGAGGCACGCAGCGAGGTTGAGTCCCGCAGAGGCTCGTATAGGAACCGTTCTGCAAATAATCAGTTCTCTGCGTCAGGAGGGCACCCACATTCTGGATGCCGCGCTGTTCAGCGCGCAGGCCAATCAGATTTGAATTTGGAAGCCCTGGTCAGGAATGACCAGTACTTTCCAATTGTCCATCTATATCACTAATGACTGCCAGGGGTTTTTCGTTGGAGTTGGGAGAATTTAACAGCGGCCGATAACGTATGAGAGTCTCGGCGCCTAAGAGGGGTTACTAACAACAGGGGTGGATATTTACACATTCTGGTTAGGGCGAAGAAAAGGGGGGTAAATACATGGGCAATGGCTATTATATGCAATGGGGATTATCGATGTACTTTAGTCTATACAACAGGGCAATCACGGCAGGGGGAATTATACAGAAATATAGATATGCATATATACATGTATAAATCTAAGCCTGGGCATGGTTATGTGCATCAATCAAACTACAGACAAAGAGTACATAGAGCAAAATGATATATCAAGCAATTCATCACAACGATACACAGACACGGACGTAAGTATCTACAAGACATACGAACACGTGGGGAAATCGACGGGTGATGGGTAGCTAAATGATATGGAATAAATCACTCCTCTCACCTTGACCAAAGAACGGGTGGAACACAAAGGTATAGCTGAGCTCAGAGGTCGCGGCGAAGGCGGACGTGTCTAGCAGGGCGAGGTGTTACCGTGGGCTTGCGATAGTGGACTCCTGGAGCTAAACCTTTAACTTTCAAAAGTCCGGTCGCGGGTCACGTGGGACTATACTGAGGGGCGGGGCTTGGGGTCGCGTGGTCAGTGGCAAGTGGGGAGGATTACCGCGAGCAGGGGCCACAGACTAAGGAGTCCGCTTGTGACACACACACGCACACATATACACACACACACACACAAGCATGAGATTGCACACACACACATTCTACGCACACACAACCTTACACACAAACACCCGCACGCGCACACAAACACACACACACTCACACACACACACACACACACACACACACACACACACACACACACACCACACAGAGTAACGGAGATAGGAAATAGGTATACACCCACACTCTCTCCCCCTCTCTCTTTCTCTCTCACCTCTCTCCTTTATTCACACTCTACCGTCTTTCTTTTTTAAAATTAAATACGATGCCCTTCATCATCAGCTGTTTGTGTCTACTATCCTGAAAGACTATTATTTTTCTTGCTGAAGGACACATTAGCAGACACACAGACACACATACAAACACGCACGGGCACACACACACACGCCAACGCACACATTCACGCCAACACATACACACGTCAACACAAACACACACCAACACACACATACACACATTTTTTACCTGTTTAAAAAAAGTATTTCAACTTGCATTCCTAAGCTTTTCTTGTACCCAGATTCTTTGCGTGCGCGGGTCGGTGTCGCTTATTTTTGGGATACTTTATAACGGAGGGGCAAGAGGTTTGAGGAGGAGAAGGAGGAGGAGGAAGAAGTCGATGAAGTTGGAGGAGGAGAGAGACGTAGGATTTTAATAAAACAAATAATAGCACTCACATGCATCCAACATCGACGTCTGCTTATCTTACTCTCCAACTCTTTCATAATACAACAACACTTGAAGGCTAAACCTGTCCTGCTTTCTACATGTTCTTTGATCTACCTCAATCATCGATTCCTAGCTGGAAATTACATCACGTCGAGACGAGCATGCGCAAACAGGTCGAGTCGATTATACCGGATGTCACGTGACCTTGGCACACGCACAGCGGAAGTCGTGAACTACGCGTGCGCGGCCTCTTTCTTGTGTCACCCATGTCGTATTGACGCAAACTTCATCAACAGTTGTCATGCGGGATTGCGGCATTTTGGTAGGAGCATGTCTCTGTCGATCTTGATATAAAGAAAAGATCTGATGCATGTTTCGTAGGAGGATAGGGGTAGGGAATCTACAGTAATCGACACACGTCTATTACGTGTATAGAGCCACCTCAGCCACCGCTCACGACATACAACTCAAGATGTGTATGCTCATATTCTCCCAAACTGAAATTGGGTCTCAGAGATAACAGAAGCAGCAGGCAGAGGATGAGATGAAGGAGGAGGAGAAGGAGAAAGGAAATGTAATTCTTCCTCTATAGGTCTAAATCACAACTAATCATTGTATTACATCTCCCCGTCTACGAGTGTTAGTACTACCACACATATGTATTATGGCTAAAGTTCAATCGAAGATTTACAAGTGGCATGCTTCATGCCTAAAAAACGAAACTGGTTCTTAAAAGGAATTTTATATGAAGAAGAGTAGGATAAATGGAAGAAGGAATCTCTCATCACTCTTCTATACAACTAAGCACTATAATACATCTACTGTTCTAGCTACCAGTGCTGGGTACCCCCACACACATATTTTATCATCAATACAGTTAAATCGACTTACGCAAGTGGCATGCTTCATTCCCCAACATATGAAAGTGGGTCTTGCTACTCTCCCTATTATTAATTTGCTTTAAAGGTCACACCACACAAGTACAAAGAAGAGGCGGAATCATAATTCATCTTCAAAGCAATACAAAATTAACCTTGATAACCCAAACAACAACAACAGCATTAACAACAGCAACAACAACAACAAAAACTACTACTACTTCTACTACTACTACTACTACTACTACTACTACTACTACTACTACTACTACTACTACTACTACTACTACTACTACTACTACTACTACTATACTACAACAACAACAACAACTACTACTACTACTACTACTACTACTACTACTACACAGATAAAATAAACTACATTTCTATATTAGGTAATACAGAATTAAAAACTTGCTTGCTTATTACCCCCACAGAAGTACAACGAAGAGGAGGAATAATAATTCATCTTCAAAGCAATACAAAATAACCTTAATAACCCTACAACAACAACAACAACAACAACAACAACAACAACAACAACAACTACTACTACTACTACTACTACTACTACTACTACTACTACTACTACTACTACTACAAAGATAAAATAAACTATATTACTATATTAGGTAGGCCTAATACAGAATTAAAAACTTGCTTGCTTATTACCCCCACCCAGCACCCGCTTCACTCCCCTTTTTCTCCAATATGAAACAAGGCCTCAGACGTTTTGCATTCAGAATCACATGGGGAGAGTCAGGAAAAGGAGGAGATGGAGGGGGATGGAAACCCAAATCAATTCTTCATCATGGCAAAACAAACATTACTTCAAACAATCTTTACTGTTACACACACATGATATATCATGGCTAACACAAAATTGAAGACTCTCCTGAAAATGAATTAGGTCTGTCTGGAAGTATTTGCATTCAGGCCGCGCAAGAAGAAGGAGGAGGAGAAGAAAGAAAAGAGGAGAATGAATATATAAAGAAGAGGAGAAAAAAAAATAGACAAACCCAAAATCTTATTCGTGGTAGGAAAACAAAGATGACCTAATTAAATCGTAATATACTACTAATTCCACACATATATCTTGGCTAACGCAAAATAATTATAATTATGCTTACCGTGCCTAAAAACTAAACTTATACCCCATCTAGTATTTACATTAACGTAGTCGTATGTTAAAACTTGTTGTTGTATCAAATTTTATTCATCAGATTAACATAAGTTGTACTGATAATACTATGTTAATACATCCGCGATGAGAAGAAGAAGAAGAAGAAGAAGAAGAAGAAGAAGAAGAAGAAGAAGAAGAAGAAGAAGAAGAGTCGAGTCGAGTCAAGTCAAGTCAAGTCAACAAATCTTTTTTTTACCCACAATGGAGAATTCATACAGAACGCGTTGCGTCTCAGCGATTAAGAAAAGATGAATAGAAAAAAAAACTGTGAAAACAAATGTTATAGTAAATAAAATCATTAACACAAAAGGAGAAGAAAGAGGAGGAGGATGACAAGGAGGAAGAGGAGTAGGAGGAGGAGAAAGCACAATGTTTTAGTGAATGGTAAATGCAACATGAGCAAACATATTCGTCATCTAAGCTCTGTTACCATAGTACTGCCCATACATCATGGATAACGGGAATGTGAAGATTTATATGTTTATTCTCCAAACAAATGAAACTCAAGAGTAGAGGCACTCAGGATCACACAAGAACAAGGCGGACGAGGAAGAAGAGGATGAGGATGAGGATGAGAAAAAAGACGAGGAGGAAGAAGAGGAGGAGCAGGAATAGAGGATCCTATTTCTTCTTCATGGTAATACAAAGACAACCTGAAAGTAAACGTTGTACTATTACTACTACTATTACTACTACTACTACTACTACAACTACAACTACTACTACTACTATTACTACTACTATTACTACTACTACTACTAAATAAATAGAAGTAATAATAAATAACTAAAATAAGGTCCCAGGGGTTCGTTTTTTCATTCAGGATGACATGGGGATGATCAGGAGAAAAAGGTCGAGGAGGAGAAGGAAAACCAAATTTTTCTCGTTCATGGCAAGACAAACATAACCTAAATTAATCGTGATAATACATCCGCGACGGGTATTACTGCACATTAGAATAATATTCAGATATTTTGGCAAGCGCAAAAATTAAAGACTCGCCACAAAAACATGAACTTGGTCTGAGAGTATTTGTTTATAATTATTTTATTTTATTTTATTTTATCATTCTTATATTGCGCTTTTCCAGCTCGAGAGAGCTGCTCAAGGCGCTGACCAATACAGGATCTAACTCAAGCCGCTCGAGGTGTCCTATTTGCAATTAAGGATCATTCAAAGAGGAAGTGGAGAATGAAGAGAACATGGACTACGGAAACCTAATTCTTTTACTTCATGTAAAAGACACAAAGCCTACAGCAACCTTATAACAGTAATCTCATAATGTTGTACGGTATTGTCCAAATATTTATCCTTGTTGGATGTGATGTTTGTATTGTTTTTTTGTTTGTTTTTTTAAATAATGTTTAATCGTTTTATCTTATAATGTTTTACTACATTCTTTAAATATTTATCATTGCGCGCGTATTTGAGTGAGTGTGTGTGTGTGTGTGTGTGTGTATGCGTGCGAGCGCTTAGAGCAAACTTTAGGTTTGGTTTTGCGCTATAAAAACATAATAAATTATTATTATTATTATTATTATTATTATTATTATTATTATTATTATTATTATTATTATTATTATTATTATTATTATTAACCGTTATAATATATCTGCTACCAGCACCAATACCCACATTTCATCGCTCACGCAAAATTGAAAACTCTCAAAACATGATTTAGGTCTGAAACTATTTGCATAAAGGATCACACAAGGAGCATGAAGAGCAGCAGGAGGGGGGTGGAGAAGGAGGTTGAAATAGCAGAAAACCTGTACGACTTATTTTACTATGGCAAAACCATCATACGCTAAATAATCGTGAAATACATCTTATGTTATATAGTGCATTACATCTATCATGGCAAACGGAATTTCGAAAACTCACTTGCTTATAATTCCCCCGCAACCGAAACTTATTTAGTCAAAGTAAGAAAGTAAAGCTACTCGTAAAACACCGGACCGCGGACAGCATTCATAATAATAATAATAATAATAATAATAATAATAATAATAATAATAATAATAATAATAATAATAATAATAATAATAATAATAATAACCAAAGCAAGTGCTGGACTCTAACGGGTGCTGAGTTCCCTCGCGTGCTGTCTCTCACCCACACTTTACACACGCACGCCCACCCACACACACCGGCACACACACCCACTCGAATACAAATTTACATGGGTATATAGATTGAGGCATCCTATCTTATCCTTTCCTATCCCGTAACTCGAAAGTCGTTGATGAACCACAGAATGATGATCGTTTAACCAGCGAACTCAATCTTTCTCTGACCTCAACAGCCCTCATGGCTTCGCTCAGTGTCAAGCCAGTTCATTCTCGAATGTTGTCCTCTCATCTCTTGTTATGTCTCCCTCTACTTCTGCCTTCTTGCACTGTGCTTTGCAGGATGGTATATGCAAGGCATGATACTCCAGTGACGTGGCCATACCATCGATGTTTCCGTTTTTAACCACTGTGAGCAGGTCATCGTGTTGTCCAATGGTTTGTGTGATAGTCTGTCGGACTTCGTCGTTGGTGATGTGCTTTTTATACGAAATGCCCAGAAGTCTTCTGTAGCACCTCATCCTCATGATTTGTATTCTTCGTTGTAGATCTGGTGTAAGGGTCCATGTTTCGCAAGGGTATAGGAATATGGAGATGACAAGGGAACGCAGCAACCTTACCTTGGACTGTAGACTGATTGTCCTGTCTTTCCAAATGGGCTTCAATCTTGTCAGGGCAGCGGTTGTTTGTGCGATCCTGGAGAGGACGTCTTGTCGGGACCCATTGTCTGATACAATGGCTCCAAACTATTTGAAGCTATGCACTGGTGCTGAGGGATTGGCCTTGGACTTTAATGTCCGTGTTGATGTCATTGATGTTGTTGGTCATCATTTTGTTCTACTATGCATTTATTTCCATTCCAAAGATTTTGGAGGTGATGTCAAGCCCCTGTACCAGCTGTTCAAGTTATTGTTCCTCTCCAGCCAATCCAGCAATGTCATCCGCAAAACGGAGGTTGGAGATTACTTTACCCCCTATGCAGACTGTGCCTTCGTGATCTGAGGCATAAACATCATATAATGTTCAGTAAAACATAAATAAATAGTGCAAAACCCATGCTCTGTGAACAATTGAGATCACTGGTACTGGAGAAGGCAGCCTCGTGAAAGAAGCTGTGTCTCAGCCGACTGGTTCTAACTTAATGCATGGATTACAAGAAAAAAACATTTATGACGTCACCATGATGACGTCACACGATCACGTTATTCAATATACCATGGTTTTGTTTACGGCTCAAGGCATCTGTACACTTTAATCACATACGAAATTTGGTGTTTTTTTTTAATAAATTAAAATTTTGTTTAAAAAAAATTATTTCGATTATTACGTTACTCGATTTATTGCAAGTTTGAATTTAACTTGGCACAGGTGAAGTCCAAGTACGTATCAAACTTGAACAAAAATCTCGCCAGTAGTGTGGGAGAAAATAGGATTAGAAGAAAAACGCAACAAGTTATGACTGTAACAATCGTAATGACGTAACCCGATGTGTATTTTTTGTCATTTGGTAAGGCTCTATATTTCTTAAATAAATACCAAGTTTCAAATATAAATCCGTCCATTAATTTCAGAGAAAAGTGCGCAATTTGTCACTTTCGGACGGACGGACTGATTTCGGACACTGGACGGACATGCAAAGCCAAAAACAATAGCTCCCGAGCTGAACTTAAAACTCGGGAAGTAACAATAATAGGAAGACTCTCCATAAACTCAGCATTCTTGAGACGTCAACGGAGTTGGTCTCGGCTATCCAGTCGACTACTAATGCAAATATCCACAGTGCGGAAAACCACTCGGAGCGACAGCGAGTCGAAGCTCCATTTAGGTTCAAACAGCATAAGCTAAGCATAGCTGTAAGACTCGCTCTCACAAGAAGAGGCAAACTTAAGCCTAACCTTGCCTAATCTCAGCTACCTAGTATGCGTTAGGGTACAAGTTCTTATCTTTTCATTGTTGTAGCAAACTAAGCAAACAGCGCGACATAACCTGTTACTCCCATGGGCGCATCGGTACCAAATTTTCGCCAAAAGGATAGGCCACACAAACTGTACGTCCCTCTTTAAGTCACTAAATAATCTGTACAGCCCAAAGGAAATGGAATAGGTTCTTCGCGTCTATCTTAAAATGTGATCGGGCATGAAGGGCGGTAAAAGAAAATTGCTATGGCTGAAATCGGGGACCCCATGCGGTCGGTCAATAATTCATAATCTGGCAAAAACACACGGATGGACTTATAGATTGAGGAAACGAATAAGCTCAAGCACCATAATAGTAATGTCTGGCTGCATTTTTCTGGATACAAAATTTATTATCCTTGAACACAAAAAAAGTAGTAGTTTTAGCTAATGGAGAGCAAGACTACACTTAGAAACTAATAGACCACCGTTGTTTGAGAGCAAAGTGTGTGACAGCTGTTTCGACCTTTGAAGGTCTTCATCAGATACACGCTGGGTCACTCTGATGTCGAAACAGTGGCCTTCCTATAGAGAATGGAGGAAAGTCTACCAGAAATAATGTTATTGGATGTAGTCAATCTAAACTTACAAATACAAAATTCGATTTCCTTTCCCGTCTTCTAATAGCGACGTTCCTTTACACCACATGTTAGAGTGATGCACGTGTGTTTGTTGTGTATGTAGGAGTGTTTGTAACATGTGAGCGTGTATGTTGGTTACAGATCGCCGGGCTTTGAATCGGATTTAGGAATAGTGGGCGTATAGAATCCAGTAGTAGTAGTAGTAGTAGTAGTAGTAGTAGTAGTAGTAGTAGTAGTAGTAGTAGTAGTAGTATACTGTCAACTGTGACGGGAAATGTTTATTGGGAACGCTGAGTTATAAGTTTGTTATCTGCATGATCATCCAGTGTTTGGAAACGCACTCTTTATACCTTTGCTGGGATTGCGTTCTTGTCCTTCTATCTCCCCCCCCCCTCTCTCTCTCTCTCTCTCTCTCTCGCTCTCTCTCTCTCTCTCCTTCTCTTTCGTGTCGTTTGATATTCTTATAATTGTTGTTCTGCTCTGTTCTGTTGCGGAAAAGAATACCCCCTCATCCCCGTCTTACATCACCAGCCATTTTCAACAACTACACACGCACACACACACACACACACACACACACAAACGAACGAGGGTGTGTTTATCCATCCAAGGCTTAGAGGTGCTACAACTGGAAAGCTCCATGTACCTTACACTTTGAACAACAACAAAAAAAGTCAGTTCACAGAGTGCAGCCAAAGGCTCAATGGGAACTACTACTGAAAACTACTGTACTCCCCCACCTTGTTCGTTCCAGCGACATTACCTGTCTTATGTTATCAGACGACAGTAGGGGTAATCCTCCCGTCACCTCCCACTTTGCCATGAGATGCGGACAAAATGAGACCGTCGACAGTCCGCCTGCGAATATGAAGGTCTTTCTAAACAACGAAAGGACAGAGAGAGAGCGAGAGAGAGAGAGAGAGAGAGAGAGAGAGAGAGAGAGAGAGAGAGAGAGAGAGAGAGAGAGAAAGAGAGAGAGAGAGAGAGAGAGAGAGAGGGGGAGGGAGGAAGGAAGGGAGAGACAGACAAACAGACAGACAAACAGAGACAGAAAAAGACAGAGAGGTACGACTGTTTGCTTAGATTTTTCCAAACGCTGTGGCAATAAGTAACAAGTTAAATGTAGTTTTCATACAGACAATAATGCTAATATTTCATCTGCGATGTTTCTCAAAGAACAACGATTTCCTGGCGTATCGATGACGGCTAGCTGAAAACCTACTTGTTCCGACAGCAGAAAAATAACATCTATAAAGTAAACATTCGGCCTCTAAGAATGTACGGCATGCTCTTTACCTATATGAGGACATGCGTTCGTCGGAACAGCGACATGCAGTAAAAATTTGCAGATCAATAGGTAGCAATCACCGCGACCACCTTCAAGTGTTTGTCTTTACAGTACAAGCAGGCTGTCTTCTTTACACATCCAAATTCCTTCTTATCCACCAATGAAATATAAAAAAAGGAGGCTACCTTCTGATGGAGACCAATTCGACCTTATCTAAATCCCGCTGATCTTCGCCGTCCCATTGTGGCGCCGAGAATCAACAACATTATCCCACTAACACAGAACCAGGAATGCGAATTAACTGTTCAAGTTTTTACATGGAGGATTGGAGGAGAGAAACGCGCTGCATTAAAACGAACGATCTGCCACACAAACATTGCGGACATTGTATGTTAACTTTCCATTGCAGCTATGCACTTGGTTTTAAAACGATAAATTATCTGTATTGTATCGTCTTCACACACATCTATATATTAATCGAAAAGCCGTTTTAGATCATGAGGGGCCCTTTTAGCCAACCAGCGGCTTTGTTGTGAAGCTCGAATTTAGCTTCACTTTGCTCGAATTTGTGCATATTACAGCTGAACTGTCCGTATAATTGCTTCCACGCGAGTTTTGCCATTCGCCGCTCGATCACGCGCTGCCGGTATAACGAAACTTAACATTATTCTTGATCGCAAATCGGCTTTATTTTGCATTTTACTGCCTTGAAAATGTACCGAAAACACGTGGAAGACATGTGCGAGTCCAACCAATCACTCTTGACGTTGCCTACGCCAGGCACCTCCTTCATTTCCGGTTTGCATTTAGTGATTGCTCTCTGTAGCCTTCATGTCATAAGTTTGGTTCTGATCTTGCTTTTAAATCGGCGTTATATTGTTGTTTAATGCAGTTTAAAGTTGATAACACTAATAAAAACGAGGGTTCACCATGTTTTATGATATAGGACCTAAAATAAGGGTGTTGAGTTATAGCACCCCGTGGATCAATGGATAATGCATTCGACTATTATTATTGGAGACCTGAGTTTGAATCTCGCTGGGTTACTTTTTTTTTCTAAATTTAATAATACAGAGGGAGAGAGATAAAAGAGAGAGGGAGGTATAGATAATAAAGATAAAGAGAGGAGAAGAGGCAAATAAAAAACAAAAAAGGGTGCAAGTAAAATGCAAAAAAAAACAACACAAAATAAATAAATACATAAATAAAAATAAAATCATAGCACGGGTATTATTAAATGTTTCATATTATTTTTTTTTCCATTTATCTATGATGCATGTACTTCTTAGAACACTTGACATCTTATACTTTTGTTTTTTTTATTTAGCTCTGTTAAAAAAAAGCATTTAGAAAATAACATTATAGTTTTATTGTCAACTTCATAGCATAATTAATTGTCATTCGATTCATCAGAAAAAAGCAAACTTTACATTAAAAATAAATATTTAGAATATAAATTAAAACTGAATTGTTTCAAAATAAATATTTGTAGGGACTAAAGGCCATATTTACATGGCTTGGTGCTTTTTTATGATTGCCTCAATTTGGTATTTCATTGGTATGTATTATAATTAAAAAAAATTCTGTGCATGCAGTGATAGCATTGCCTTATTGTTTTAATCGCATGCATCTATATATATAAATTGCTTAGCCGGAAGTCCTTCTTCGACACTACTGTAAAGTTTGTCCGGTATGGACGCTGATCTGGGCAAGTGCTGGGTGCTGGGTTTCGGCCTGTTGTGCGCTCAAAACCTGCGAAATCGTTATAGCCGACATTTCCTTACCGAACGTTTAACCGTTTCTGAGATAAATAAATAAACAAAATGTCCACAAACTGCAATAGCCTCATTCCGCGCGCGGTTTCCATTCAACCCGTGTCAAGAACTTGCCGTTCCGTAATACCGCAAATTTTGTTTTATTTCCATTCAAAACACTTTTGCACTCATGTCACCAATCTTACAAAATTTTGTGTTTAACTAATTAAATTTGATTAATTAAAAATCGAATCGAGGTTTCAGCATGTTTTCTCATATAGACCAAAAAATTGATGGTCTTTACATGAAAGCTTCGTAGCTCAGTTGGTAAGACTTTTGCCTGCCGTGCAGGGGACCCGATTTCGAATCTCCGGTGGGCCATATTTTTTTTTTAAATTTTTTTTTAAACTCTACAATATGGATATTTTGCTTTTTAATTTAGGCTTTTTGCCTTTAACTTATTTATTATTATTATTATTATTATTATTATTATTATTATTATTATTATTATTATTATTATTATTATTATTATTATTATTATTATTATTATTATTAATATTATTATTATAATAATATCTTACATCAAATTTTATTTTAAAACCCTGGTGTTTTTTTATGATTTCTATTTGTATTATTCTATATTCAATATTATTATTATTATTATTATTATTATTATTATTATTATTATTATTATTATTATTATTATTATTATTATTATTATTATTATTATTATTATTACCAAGGATCGGGATGGGGTGGTACGAGTAGGTAAAAGGGGGTTACGGGTAGGTTTAAAGGGGCATGGGTAGGCATAACGGGGATACGGGTATCTATAAGGGGGTATGGTGATGGTCGATTCCTTTCATCCATACCTGCGAAACGATCAACGGGAAGTATCAAGGAGGGTACAGGTAGGTTACAAGGGGGGTACGGAAGGTATCAAGGGGGTATGGGGAGGTATCAAGTGGGTTCGGGGAGGTATCAAGGGGGTATGGTGAGTCATCATGGGGGTGGGACGGGGAGATATCAGGGGGGGTATGGTGAGGTATCAAGGGGGATATGGGGAGGTATCAAGGGGGATATGGGGAGGTATCATCGTCCAAATGAAACTCGCAGACAACAGTTGTCTCTGTCTACATTTTAAACAGCAACCTGTGTACCCTGGCTTGCCAGGGTACAAAAACCACTAGTGTGCAATAAATCAGTAATGCTGTTCTCCTCAAATAAATGGTTATGGTGTTTTATTACAATTATAAGTTTATCTTTAATCTATGTCTCCTTTTAGTGATTCACCACTGACAGTGCACTTCAGCCTTCCACTTCCAGAATCATAAACACAACAAAGATTATTATATTAAAGATACTTTTATACAATGTGAATTAATTTTCGAGCTAATGTTAATTAAAAGTATCTTTGATATATATCTTAGTTGTGTTCATGATTTTACTTTCAAAATACTTAGCAGTTCCTGTTGTGTTTACAATTTCTTCCACTTTCTGGCAATTGACATATTTCCTACATGTAGTTATTGTACCAACACCACAACATAAACTATACACTATGTAGGCTACAATGGAACTTTATAGTTTCAAATAAATTTGACTTCACTCAGTGGCTGACAGCTTGGACACCCAAAGATAACCTATAACGGGCATAAAATCAGAAACACAACAAAGAAATATAATAGATACTTGTAATTATACAACAATACAAGACAAATGAATTTTCGTGCTTTGCTCTTCTTCAGATTAAAAACAAACATAAAATGACTCAATGCTGCAGAATGCACAAAAAAAGTCACTTCCAGGAAAATGTTTGAAACGGGCATATAACATCAGGCACAGCAATTGGGTCATCAAAAATGTTTTTGCACGGGTAATAACTGCTAGTAGGATTTAGTTAAACTACGATTTTAGACCACAAAGTCTTTGTCACACATGGGCACACAAACATAATTATAACCAAATATAACATTTTAAAGATGAACTATACTCATAACAAGTAACATTTCAATAACAAAAAAAAGTTTACCCACTGCAGATTTGACAATTAACAGTTACACGGACCAAAAAAATTTTTTCGAGAGAAAAATAATGTGAAAGTTGGTCCTTTGCAATACAAAAAAAAAAAAACAAACAAACAACAACCGAACAATCCTTGTAGTTAAGAGAGAGAGAGAGAGAGAGAGAGAGAGAGAGAGAGAGAGAGAGAGAGGGAGAGAGAGAGAGAGAGAGAGAGAGAGAGAGAGAGAGAGAGAGAGAGTCTGGCATAGCTTTTACAATCCCAACATAAAATAAGATCTTGCAGGAGGAGAAAAGGGAAGAAAGGGGAGGAGGGTGGGAGGGTGGGAGGAGGAATGGGGAGAAATCTGACCGATCCCATTATCAAGTGGCAAGCCATTTAAAAGGAGATTAACAAGGAACTGCACCGCTTGTAATCAATGTTGTTCGGAAACCTTTGTGAGACTGTGAACAAACTTGGCAATACCTTGATAAATCTACTGCTGAGTCGGGTTTGATTTGTGTGTGTGTGTGTGGTGTGTGTGTGTGTGGTGTGTGTGTGTGTGTGTGTGTGGTTTATTGATAAGGGACCGGCCATAGAATCAGGGTCTAGGCCTTTTCAGACAAGACATTGTTTTAGCTCAGCAACAAGAACAAACTAATATTGATATAATACCGCAGTATTAGAACCACTGTACTATCACTACAACGACCAATTCCCGTCGTCTTCTCGTTCTCTTTCTCCTTGTTGTTGTTGTCCTTCTTCTTGTCCTTGTCCTTGATGTTGTTGTTGTTGTTGTTGTTGTTGTTCTTTTTCTTCTTCTTCTCCTCCTCCTCCTCTTACGATGCATCTGCCTCTTCCTCTTCCTTCTTGTTTCTTTTTCTTCTCCTCCAAACTCCTATTGTTCTTCTTCTTCTTCTTCTTCTTCTTCTTCTTCTTCTTCTTCTTCTTCTTCTTCTTCTTCTTCTTCTTCTACTTCTTCTTCTTCTTCTTCTTCTTCTTCTTCTTCTTCTTCTTCTTCTTCTTCTTCTTCTTCTTCTTCTTCTTCTTTTCCTCCTCCTCCTCCTCCTCCTCCTTCGTCGTCGTCGTCTTCCTCTTCTGAATCTTCTTCTCCTTGTTCTCGGTAGTCGTCGTCGTCGTCGTCTTCTTCTTCTCTCTTCTTGTTTCTCTTCATGTTATTGTTCCTCAAGAAGCTCTTTTTCATCTTCTTGGTCTTCTTCTTCAGTAATGGACTACTGGTTGGTGCTGAAGTTGATATTAACTGCGGTTTGCAATGATCTCTTCCCCCAGTATGGCCATTAAGTAATAATCGTGGATCATCATAATACTTTACTTTCTAGTTAACTACGTTACATAGCCAGAGGGAGCAGCTGCAGCACAGAGAGAGAGAGAGAGAGAGAGAGAGAGAGAGAGAGAGAGAGAGAGAGAGAGAGAGAGAGAGAGAGAGAGAGAGAGAGAGAGAGAGAGAGAGAGAGAGAGAGAGAGAGAGAGACAGAGAGAGAGAGACAGAGAGAGAGAGAGCAATTACAGGGAGGTAATCACGTAAAAGTCATGTTAAGTTGAACGATACAAGATAGCGTCCCTTAGTTGATTCTTAGGAAATGACAGTTTAAAGGAGGTACTTTTAATTGTAATAATATTTATGTGTGTGGGTGTCTGGGGATGAGGACATGGGGTATACATCTTGGTAGGAGGGGATGGGATGGAAATGAGGTATGATGAGAGCTCATTATTCTACAGCCATCTGAATCGAGAGATGAATAATACGATTAAATGCTTAATGAGTAATATGTTTGAACTTATTACTTCTTCTCTGTCTCTGTCTCTCTCTCTAGCTCTGTCTGTCTCTGTCTCTCACTCTCTCTCTTTCTCTCTCGGTTTGAAACCTTACAACACAAATGATACACAGCGTGTAATTACAATTTACATCCATCTTTCATTTTCTTCATCTAGTTGCACATGTACTGTACATTTATTTATAATTACTCATGTTTGCGTACTTAAACAACAAAAGACAGGCCAAAGTGGTGAGAACTCTCGACCGAATCCTTCATGTCTCACCAACAGCTCGACAGACTGTGGGATTAAAATAGATAGCACGTGCAGCATATAATTATTATAACGATAGTCTTTCCTCCGTCTGATATAAGCATAACACATAAAAACATTAAAACGTTAAAAAACAAAAAACAGAAGGCAAACAAAACTTTACCCTTTAACAACGGTTCAAGCTGTAATGCTGACGTTTTGCAGCGCTGGATGTAAATGTGTGAAATATGCATATCAAATGTAAATCATCTTCAGAAAATAATAATAATAATAATAATAATAATAATAATAATAATAATAATAATAATAATAATAATAATAATAATAATAATAATAGTAGTAGTAGTAGTAGTAGTAGTAGTAGTAGTAATCATCATCATCATCATCGTGTTAAGAAGAAGAAGAAGAAGAAGAAGAAGAAGAAGAAGAAGAAGAAGAAGAAGAAGAAGAAGAAGAAGAAGAAGAAGAATCGTCATCATCATCATCATCATCATCATCATCATCATCATCATCATCATCATCATCATCATCATCATCATAAATGTTCAAATTGCAATAATCAATACAACGAACCAAATCACGAGGTCAGTAGGATAACATTATTATTACACACATTTGTGATTTATGATTTTTTTTAAATTAAGTTAAATTAGCCTTATGTTTTGGGTGTTTTTTTTTCAGTTAAATTTTAAATACAGCAATTCAGCTTTTGCCAAGAGTCCTTCTTTGAACCTGTTCAGTGCAGTCTACACAACATGATGCGATAATCTTATTGTAGGCCTACCCGGAAAGTTCTCGGTATTAAAGGTAATCTGAGCCTTACCTGAAAATGCAGAACGTGTACAATGTTTTATTACACGCAAAGATTACTGTTTGCTTATAAAATTTTCGTATTTGTTTTCTTCTTGTTTCTAATATTGTCGAAATTTGGATCTAAACAGTCTTGTTCTTCTTCTTGTTGTTGTTGTTGTCCGAGCGTTCTTAAAAGAGCCACTGTTATGTACGATCAGTTATACGTACATGACTGAGCTCTATTGAAATACCACGTTTGGAGTACTACATACAGGTGGAAATATAGACATACACACTGGCTACATAAGCGTCAAGGCGTCGTTTTGGTCAAAGTAGGCCGACAAAGGAGACAAAATATGATTGTGTAGAACTCCAGTAGGAGATTGCTTTGTTGACTTTCTCTTTTCTTTGTTGATTGGAACTGATCCTAGTCCCACTGTATTTTTGTTTGTTTGTTTGTTTGGGTTAAATCCAGATTGATGTTGATTGCTGGCTTGTTACTATCCTGTGTTGACTCAGTTGGTATTGGTTATTACGACGTTGACCCAAATTGAAATTTGACGTTGTTCCAAGTTTTGCTTGATTGTAATGTAAAAACATCATGGCCTACTGCCCTTATAACTATGTATTTATATAATATTAGTGTAGACTTGCATAGGCTATATGCGCACACGTTGTGCATGTGTGTGTATGTGTGTGTGCGCGCGCGGGTGCGCTCACGATATTTCAAGAGTTTAATTTGCCTTGCTATCCTATCCTATCCTATCCCATAAATCGGAGGTTGTAGGGGCACGACAGGTGATCGTTTAACCAGCGTACTCCATCTTTCCCTGTCCTCAGCAACCCTGATTGTTTCGCTCAGTGTCAAACCAGTCCATTCTCGAATGTTGTCCTCCCACCTCTTTTTCGGTCTCCCTCTTCTTATACCTCCTTGCACTGTGCCTTGCAGGATGGTCTTTGCAAGATCTGGTGACGTGGCCATACCATCGGAGTTTCCGTTTTTTTCACCACTGTGAGCAGGTCATCGTGTTGTCCAATGTGTGACGGTCTGTCTGTTTGCCTTGCTGCGTTGATCTAATTCGCCAGTATCCAAACTCTATCGTTTTTGCTGTACTGATAAACTTTTGCTTTAGATTTGCTGGGTTGACTATATTTTTTATTGTTGCCTTACCCTGTTAAACCTATTTGTGACTTTACTGTGCTGATCAAAACTGATTCTCGTTCCGACTGTATTGCTATTTTCATTCAACTTCGCCGTTGTCATCACATTTTATTTTCAACGACTTTTTTCTCGCTTCGCTTCCTTTGATCCATTACACACTTCTATTGGTTTAATTTGATGCGGTATAGCTCTCAGTCTCTTGTTCCCGCCCCTCTCATCTCCGTCTCCTCTCCCAGCCTTTCCCTGTCTGCCCCGCTATGAACTTTCTTTCCGTTTTCCTGTTACTTTAGTTCTAGCTCGCTTGGAGAAACTAATTAAGTTGTGATTTTCATCCATTTAAAGTACAATGTTGCTCCTGTCTGATAACCATTTCTTGTCCTTTTCAGACCTGTGTGTGTGTGTGTGTGTGGGTAAGTGTGTGTGTGTGTGTGTGTGTGCGTGTGGGCAAATAACGGTGTCTGCGCAAGTAGGTGTGTGTGGGTGTGTGTGTTTTGTGTGTGTGTGTGTGTGGGGGTGTGTGTGTGTGTGTGTGTGTGTGTGTGTGTGTGTGTGTGTGACACTCATTGTCTGTATTATAATAGAGATACATAGATGCTGCAACGAAATCATTTTCGCTGGGAGTTTCGGTTGTACTAAGTTACACTTTTTTTTTTAATGACACGTGACTTCCTCCTTTTACGCGATATGATTTTCGTTTCAAGAAGCGAAGCCACTGTCGTGAAAATCCAAGATTACACGAACACCAGTTCGTCATTATTTTTTTTTTTTATGTTTTCTTGGTCAATTAACAGCTTACAGCATTTTGTTCTAAGAAATACTTCATTGATATTCGGAATATTGATTCGCGCGTCTTAGGCCATTCAAATGCTGCTATGGGATAGTAGGCTTATAACATTTACGTCTAAGTTGCTTCTCTCTCTCCCTCTCTTTCTAATTTGCTTCATTCTTACATTAATGACACCAATGGGTTAGTTTGTTGTTTCCTGCCGCCCGCCAGACATTTTTGATATCATTTATTATTTGGATAGCATTCATTTAAGCCTAGCGCTTTTGCGTGCCCTGATGTTTTACCTTGTAATATATGGTTTCTTGTTTAATAAATGTATGTTTAAACCAATTAGTGTTTCGCATAAAGGGATGGTGGAGGGGGAGGTATGGGAGAGGGGTTGAGGAAGGGGGGGGGGGGGCGCTGGAGCGTATTGATAACAACTTGGATTTACTCCGCCACTGGCTGTAGGTCGATATTGCAAAGTTCACACCCTGGACCGTGGAACGCCTAGTTGTACCCATCGCAGGAACACCACCTATTTCGGTCCCCCGCACACGGAGGCAAAGTTGATATATCGCAAAACAATTGCCCCGCGAAGATATGTTGTGGCAGATCACATTATGTATTACGTATATTCTGAAGCAGAATTACCTAGGCTATATGTATAATATGTTACTTAGGTCGGGTTGTGTACTCGTGAACAGTGGCGTTCGATTTTCTGCCAAGTCCGTGAAAATTATACAAAGAGGTATCGATTTCTTACAAATTAACCCCAGGCTACCACTTGAATCATAGTCAAATACCCACAGTTTAATCCTAGATACCTTGCAGCCTTGTATGCGCGTTTTTGGGCACCAGCATCGCGGATTAGCTGCTCTAATCTAGCGTTAGTTTGTGGTACTCAATTCTCAGTTGGTAAGGTCCTCCGCAGGCACCTGATAAGGTATCCCGCAATTTTGACCAAGCTGCGGGGGATCTTACCCCGTCAGATTTCACTGTTGATCTTTGTACCTATCGAGAATTTAAACTGAAATAAGCTAAAACTTAAAAATGAAAAGATGAATCCACAAGTTGTTAGACTTTGACAAGCAACAAGCAAACTTCTGTTGACCGTGCCTTATGTTATTTTATCATTTTTAAAGTGTGGGACAGTATTTCTGACCTGCCTTGGTGATATTTATTTTCTTATGTCGTACAGAAGTGTGTCAATGGAACAAAAAACTGGCTGATCCAATGCAAAAATAAGTTAGTTAATTAGTCATTGTATATAGGGTCCAGCGGACTGCAAAGATTCGAATCGCAAAAATAAGTACCGATCAGTATGATATAAACTTCCATAGAAGAAAGTCGACCTATCTCCTAGTTTAAGGCATTAATTTGGAGATACTTACCATGTTGTTTGTTTTGCTGGGGACATAACTGGGGCTTGCGTCCGCGATGGACACACTTAGGCCTTCCACGACCAAGAGCGGTTAATGTTTGTTGTCGGTAACTGTAACGCTCGCGCTGGAGTAATTTGCGAACAGGGACTGTTGTTTTGGTGTTTTTACGTTTATATGAGAGTTTTCGCCTCAACGATGTGGCTTAATACTCTTTTTCTATTATCGTACTATTTATAGTGTAAAACGTTTGAGAGGAAAAAAAACAATCTCCCCTCAGACTCAATTTAAGGATGTAGACCTACATACGCTTCCTGTACATCCGGTCACTTTTCTGCTGGCTTACAACGATTACATTTCCCATTTAGCCAACAGCAATGGGAGTTTGGTCGAGTGTTGAAGTAGAGTGAAAATGAAGGCAAGAAGTGGCTGCGTGTTAGTGGCGGTGATATTTCGACTTCTGTTTATCTTCGAAGCATGCAGTGCCCAAGACAACACAGGTATCTTACGTTTCAATCAGTATTATCGATGTTAAGTTGCATCAGTCTCCGGATGAATTACTCAGTCTAGGTCATTGTGACGATCTTTTAAACCCTTTCCATGTGGTGAAAACTTAATTGTCTTAAAAAAAAGCAACCTACAAACAAACAAACACAACACAACAAAAAAAACAACCCTGAGCAATGCTAGAACCTAGAACGGTATTAAGCTTACTTGTTATTCGGCTTATTCAAAGATTTTGTAGGACAAATACTTACATTTAACAAAGTCTCCATCTTATTGCTTGCCACACACGAACTCAGTACTGGAGACAAAGGATGTATACTAATTTTATAATAAAACTGCTCGCCTAGCTATAGTTATTGCTATACAATGCAACAGTTCCTGTTACAAACTTCATATATATTCAGGGCAAACCATAATATATAATGGTTTCCAAGAGAATGGCTTTGAGCTTTCGGTACAAGTTTCAGCAAATAAAAGTAACGATCACATTGCGCTGTCGTGATAGTGTGTTATTTTAAAACTTGATTTTTAAAAAAATGCATCTCGTGGTCTGGGGAGACGTGCACCAACCGATCTACGTTGATCGCCCTGAAGATTATTTCAATTTAATATTGATGAATTGGAATTAATCAATTAATTCAAGATGGAAACCGTAAATCTAAGACACCAAAATTCAGTGGGCACAAAACCAACTTAGCTCCGTTAAGCAAATGATTCTCTCCCTTACATTTAATTAAGGCATCGTTCCTACCCCCACCTTCTTCATTCTTACGCCCTTTCTTAGCTTGCATACCACAGTTACCGCAAGAGAGGCATACACATAATTATTTATTATTTTTAACACGTTCCTAGTATTTGGAACACGGTGCCTCTTTCTCTTAGAGTGTAATCTTCAATTCAGTCATTGACATATTCTGTTAAAATTCATTATTTTACTTGCTCCCATTTGAAAGAACTTAACAAAAGCTTCAAAATTATAGTTCGGTGTGTGTGCATCTGTGTGTGTATGTCTGTGTTTGTAAGAGAGAGAGTGCGCGCGCGTGTTTGTGTGTGTTTGTGTGTGTGTGTGTGTTGGAGATAAATTAGTGTTTATATTGTTCATGAGTTTTCCATGTTATGTTTTATAGTTAAAGTTGTTCTGTATTCAGGTAAACGCCTACAGCTATGTTGATCAGGCCGATACATATTATTATTATTATTATTATTATTATTATTATTATTATTATTATTATTATTATTATTATTATTATTATTATTTATTATTATTATTATTATTATTATTATTATTATTATTATTATTATTATTATTATTATTATTATTATTATTATTAATCACTGAAGGTTAGTATTCAACTTGGCGTTTTTGACAGTTACAATGTTACATTGTAGCCTAAATGTGCACAGATCTTTATGTTAGAAAGCGGATGTGGGTCTGTTCACAGTAAATGTGGCGCTCCACAAGAACAGCAGAATGAGCTCGCGCTATCGTTCGAGTGGACCAGCAGGAAACGCAGTCAACGGCAACACTGAGGGTCAATACAATCCAAACAACTGTGCTCATACTGACAGTGAAGATAACTCTCCGTGGTGGGAGGTTGACCTTAACCGTCGCTATTTCATCAGCAACCTCACCGTGTGGGCACGGATAAACTGTATGTAGAGAAGAGAGAGGGGGCGGAGGGTTGGGAGGGGGCGGGAATGCAGTACACTATGACTAATCATAATAAATAGTGCGTGGGATGCTAATAATGACAGCGATGACAATGATGATGACGACGACTATGATGATAATGATGATGATATTATGGTAATAACAATGCTTTTACTCTTAATGCATGATGATGATGATGATGATGATGATGATGATGATGATGATGATGATGATGATGATGATGATGATGATGATGATGATGATATCGACAACGGTTCTGCTGCTTATAATGTTGTCGTCGCTGGTGGTGGTTGCGGTGGTAATGATGACGTGTTCATGATGATGATGATGATGATGATGATGATGATGATGATGATGATGATGATGATGATGATGATGATGATGTGATTCTTCTTCTTCTTCTTCTTCTTCTTCTTCTTCTTATTATTATATTTCAGATGAGTACAGAATGGCAGGCACCAAAGTGTTAGTGGATGGCCAGCTTTGCTTCAGTTTTGATGATACATACACAACCGAGAGCAACCCACAAATTCGCATTGAGTGCGGATCTAGACTGGTGGGCCAAATCGTACGTCTGGAGAAGAACAGCACTAGTGCTGGGGCTAGGCAAGAAGCACTGAATCTCTGCGAAGTGCAAGTATTTGGTAAGTCCCTACAACAATTGTCTAGGAAATGACAGAACTCGTAATGCCTTACCTGATTATTAGGTTAATTGTAGATTATAGTCACACGACACCGGAGCGTATAGGCAACTACTGGTCAAATTCTTCTGGCTCCAGCGAACCAGTTGATGGTAAGGGGAAAATAATATTGTCACACGTTGGCCAATCCGTGACTCGAACAAGGGACCTTTCGGTTACTATTAAACGCTTTACAAACCAAGCTACTTGATTAGATTTGGATATTATGACTGTAGCGAAAAGGACAACAACAAAGACCACGAAAATAACATAATCAGCAACAACTACTACTATTACTACTACTACTCTTATCTCCATCTCCACCGTCACCACCATTAGTCAAATACTTCGTCAACACAGTTCATGATTACGGCGACAAAACAATGAATCTCTTCGAAGTGCAAATTTGTTGGTAGTCTGTCTTCATTGGCTCCGCAAAGACGGAATTATGTTCATCATTATTATCATCATCGTCGTCCTCGTCAAAACCCGTTAAGCGGTTCTTGAGTATGGCGTGCAAGTGACGAAAGGACGGTCGGTCGGACGGACAGATGGGTCCGACAAACGGACATTATTCTGATTGCCTACTCTTTGAAAGTATGTTCAGATATTATCAGATATCTTTTATCTTGCTACATTTTATCTGTAAATACAAAAAACATCGTGCTTCAGTTGAAAGTAAGCAATTTAATTTGCGGCAGTAGTTTTAGACGCGAAACGAGCCAGCTTTGTGAAATTAGCTACGCAACAGGCCTCTGATGGTTCCTCATGGTATTTCGTGTTTTGCAAACAGAGATCTGTTTACGTTTCACGGAACAGAAGCCAACAGTTCAAATCTTAATAGTTGGTATGAACAACGAGTGCCCGTTATAAACTCTTTTTTTAATGTGCAGGTTCCCAGGTAAATTCATTGTCACGAAAATTAAACAAGTGTGGGCTGATCCTTCATGAAATGGAACATGTTTTACAATATTCAGTGTTCATTGCAGCGTGCAGTGACCCGTATTGGGGTGATGAGTGTAACAACCAGTGTGGACACTGCCTGGATGGGGAAGTGTGTGACAAAGTGGACGGACACTGCACAGACTGCTCTGCTGGCTTCATGCTACCCACCTGTGTACAAGGTGAATCTCCATTCATCATTGATCTGCACATAGCTAGAAAGCTGCGTGTTGTAAATCATAGTACTTATACTAAAATCAGAATTGTGTAAAAGATTTGTTTTAAAGCAATAGAAATAATGGAAAACTAATAGTGGCATAATTATACGGTTTCATTACGGATATGCGTGATTAAAATAGTTTGCACTTTGTTTGCTTGTTTTTCTTCTGTGTTTCTCATATATATGCACGCCTCGTGCATGTAAATGTATTAAAATGCTGAATTTTAGAAAGCTAAAGTTATGTCTGGTTTCTTAAAGTATTTAAGATCTCATTTGAATATCATGTCGTATTTAGAATTTGAATCCATAGCAGTTGAAATAATATGTGTAGTGATTATATGTATGTACGTATGTATGTAGGCTTATGTGTGTGTATGTATGTGTTTATGTGTAGGTGTGTGCATGTGTGTGTTTGTGTGTGTGCGTCTCTCTCTCTCTCTCTCTCTCTTTCTTTCTCTCTCTCTCTCTCTCTGTTTTGTGAAACAAAACCTATTATTGTGTATTACCCAGGATGTGCAGACGGAACGTACGGTATGGCCTGTGCTGACAGTTGCAATGTGGGATGTCAGGACCTCTGTGACGAGATAACAGGGGAATGTACTTGTTCACCCGGATGGAATGGCTCAAAATGCGAAAACGGTATAGACCAAAATCTATTTCAATTATTGTTATGATTTCCTATACCCAGCACATCACCAACAACGAAGTCCGACCGACCATCACACAGGCCATTGGACAACACAGTGGTGAAGAAACGGAACCTCCGATGGTATGGCCACGTCAGCAGAGCATCAGGCCTTGCAAAGACCATCCTGCAAGGCACGATGCAAGGAGGCAGAAGAAGAGGGAGACAGACAAACAGAATATTCGAGAATGGCTTGACACTGAGGGAAGCCATGAGGGTTGCTGAGGACACAGCAAGATGGAGTACGCTGGTTAAACGATCATCTGTGGTGCCCCAAAGACCTCCGAGTTACGGAATAGGATAGGATAGGATAAGATAGGATAGGATGATGACCTCTTCCATTCCAGCTCTGTTACTTTAATCGTCTCTTTCTTTTCTAATTATTGTTGACAGGCCCTCTGTGAGCATCGCACTTACTCGGATTTTAATTTTCAATTTCAGAGTGTCCAGATGGGAACTATGGCATCGACTGTGTCCAGCTCTGCAGCGAGGGATGTAAAGGCTTCTGTGACAAGGCAACAGGAGATTGTGACTGTCGATCAGGTTGGACAGGACTTCAGTGCCAAGAGAGTAAGCATGAGGCCTATTATACAGCAATTGTAGCATAAGAAAGTTTATAAATGCATAGACACAACCTCCGAGGTGTCCGAGCCAGTTAAAAAAAATTAGAAGGTGTATTGCACTCTTTCTTTTTATTTATTTAATCGTTCTTATATAACGTCTCTCCAGCTCAAGATCTGCTCAAGGCACTTCTATCTGTTCTTTACTATCACCTCTCTTGAACATAAACATAACATTTTAAATTTATTAATTGGCTGCTAGGAACTAGCTAATCAAAAATACAAAAGCCAGATTTGATTATTTAGGTCTGGAAAATATGTCTTGTGCTGTTACAGAACGTGTGCTTTGAAGCAACTTGGAAATAGAGTTTGAAAGTTTTATAAAATAAAATGTGAAATGAGAACAACTGGTATTTAAATGTCAACCGATAGATCCCAACCTTTAACAAGGTTTAGGACAGAGCAACTGTAGCGGAAAGTTGAAGATTTTCTGCAGGAGCACACCATCATTTCAAAACCATAACTTTCAAGTGCCCTCTCTTACTAGCAAGTTCTCTATGACTGTGCACCTTTGACAGTGACAAAACGACAGCCTGGCATTCCAGTTTATGGGGCGCCATGTGTCCATTTATTCTATGTGACCATTCTATACATAGAATAAATTCTATGCACATAGAAAGCATTCTATACACACAAAAAGCATTCATTAGTTGAAATTCCATTTATAAAAAAGAAACCAATATTGTAAGTCATAGAATAAAATTCTTTGTATAGAATAACATTCTATAATATAGTGTAAAATTCTATGTCCATAATACAATTCTATGTATAGAATAACATTTTATAATAGAGAATAATATTCTATGTATGTAATACAATTCTATATTATAGAATGCACTTGTATGCATAGAATTATATTCTATAACATAGAATGAATTCTATTACAAAGAATGAATTCTATAACATAGAATGAATTCTTTAAAATAAAATAAATTGCATGACATAGAATTATTTCTATACGCATAGAATTCATTCTATAACATAGAATGAATTCTTTAACATAAAATAAATTATATGACATAAAATGAATTCTATGTGCATAGAATAAATTGTATAACATAGAATGAATTCTATAATAAAGAATGAATTCTATATGCATAGAATGAATTTTATAGCATAGAATGAATTCTATGACATAGAATTCATTCTATGACATAGAATGAATTCTATAGGCATAGAATGAATAGTATAACATAGAATGAATAAGATGACATAGAATGAATTCTATGACATAGAATGAATTCTATGACATAGAATGAATTCTATAACATAGAATGAATTCTATAGCATAGAATGATTTCTATGACATAGAATTTATTCTATAGCATAGAATGAATTCTATGTTACAGAATGAATTCTATGTCATAGAATTCATTCTATGCTATATAATTCATTCTATGTTATAGAATTCATTCTATGCTATAGAATAAATTCTATCTCATATTATTCATTCTATGTCATAGAATTCATTCTATATTATAGAATTCATTCTATGTCATAGAAATCATTATATGTCATAGAAATCATTCTATGTCATCTTATTCATTCTATGTTATACTATTCATTCTATGCTATAGAATTCATTCTATGTCATATAATTCATTCTATGTCATAGAATTCATTCTATGTTATAGAATGAAGTCAATATAAAAACTTTTTTTTAAATAGTAAAAACTGGGGCACTGTCAAGGTATAGAGAACATTTTGGGATATTGTGATGTTTTGAACATAGCACACTCGTGCAATAATGATTACAGAGCGATTTGTCACTGACATTCAGTTTAGAGTTGACAACATGCAGTGCTTCATCATTTGCGCTCGAAGTGGAAATCGATGAAAGGAAATGTTCTTTTCTTTGCAGAAAGGTTTTACGTCGGAGTTAGAGCATCCAAACGCAGCACAGTACTTCACCATTTTCAAACTCGATCACGCTGTGTTATTCCCGCAGCACGTGGCCGCCACGCCTTTGTGCATAGCGCCCTGGGGGGCCGCTTGGGGTGAAATAGATTTTTTGCAATATTCAGCTTTATGAACCTTTCATTTATTATGTCTCAGAGTTGTATAGCAATATTCGACCTTTAAATATATTAATTATTGCTTTTTATGAGTGTACAGTACGGTTATTTCTTCGGTATTGAGCGAAAAGAACTGATTATTTAATTAGATTTTGTCACTATAAACCCTTACAGAACCTCAGCACATTGTAACGAAAAAAGCAAGCACGCAGGGGCGGAGGGGGGGGGGGAGGGTGTGACGTCAATTATTTTTATTGCTAAGCGATCTACTCACACTAATTATACCGTCGAAGTCCGCATCAAGAAACCTAAATGCTTGTTCACGAAATTATGATGTCTGACGAGTTTCCGGTTGACGCCGACAGGTTGTACCAATCCGAGCTCTGTTGAATTTTGTGATTTTGTGGTGTTTACAGTGTTTTGTTGTGAGTTTTGTATTGTGTAATTGTTGTCTCATGGATCCTCAAGTAAGTGTAGCGTTGCTTTGCTTCTCTTTTTATGTTCGTTTGGTTACTCTATCTTTTTTTCGCCTCGTTCACAGTGCTTTCTTGCACTCACGTAGTCCGCCATCTTGCTCCGGCATCCCATCCACAAGCTACACACGCGATAAGCTACTGTCATTGAAGTCTACACGCACGAAGCTTGCTCCCGACCTTGTGTTCCGATTAAAAGAGTTCTCGATCGGCCGTCATTTGCCCAGAAAACGGACTAGTCGTGGAGGCAAACGCAAACAAAACATCTCGTCTATCCCTGTTGTCCTTACACACAGATCATCGCCTACGCTTTCCAACGCTGACCCCACGCTTCATGTTGCATCACTCCAACAGTGTACCACTAGGCCTGAGACTCATCGCTGTAATACAGACAATCTCATTCACATCAACCTCTCCCCTCAACCCCTATCTTCACACCTCGATAGCCATAGCCCTCTAGGCCTACGTATTGCATCATTCAATGCTCAATCATTAGGTCCCATTGAAAAACGCACCGCTTTGCAAGAATTCGTCTCACACAAGCAGACTGACATAATGTTCATCCAAGAAACCTGGTTTCGGCAGACTGGCGACGAGGGTAAATGCTCTGATTTAACCCCTTCTGACTACTCTATATGCTCGCTGCCTCGCTCAAATCGCGGAGGTGGCCTTGCTATCATTTACAGAAACAGTCTGTCCCGTCACCTTGGCTTCATTACAGACTTCGCTTTCACCCACTCGTCCTTTGAAGTTGCTCAACTTAGCCTGTCCGTTCCACAGCAGAACATTCACTTCATATGCATATATCGCACCTTTCCAAGCAAGAAAAATAAATTAACTGATGCAATTTTCCACCAAGAATTTCCAGTCCTGCTTGATTACTGCAACACACTGTCAGGAACATACATAGTTTTAGGAGACATTAACTTTCACTTTGACCAACCCCAGCAATCTTCCACCGCAAAGATGATTGAACTTTTAGATCAGTTTAGTCTTTCTCAGTCAGTCACAGAACCCACCCACAGCCGTGGTCACATCATAGATTGGGTTATTCATAGGCCTCAGGATAAGGTCGTTAGATCAACTTCAGTCACCCAGGAATTAACATCTGACCATTTCTGTGTCTTGTGCGAACTAAGCGTCGCAGCCCCCCCTCCTCCCCCCATGTTCAGGAAGGCTCGCAGCCTGCGCACCATGGATAGGGATGCTTTCAAGCAAGACCTTACCGCTAAAGTGACCCCAGAACTGTGCCCCACTGTGGATCAGCTGAATAGTACACTTCAGGCGGTGCTTGATCGGCACGCTCCCGTGGCCCAGAAAAAGGTCAAGGCAACTCGCTCAGCACCCTGGTACGAGTCTATTACGGACGAGCTCTCTGAGGCGAAGAAAAACCGACGCAAAGCTGAGAAAAAGTGGCTCAAATCGGGTTTAGAAGTCAGCAAGCAGATTTTCACCGCTGCAAAAAAACGGGTCACTAAAATAGTCCAGACTGCCAAAACCCGGTACTTTAGCGACAGAATTAGCAGCAGTGAAACTTGTAAACAGTTGTTTGACATTTGCAATCAGCTAAGGGGTAAGAGCAATGCAACATCACTCCCATCCACACATCCAGCATGTCAGCTCCCAGATATATTTTGTAATTATTTCACACAGAAAGTAGCTGACATAAGGGCCGCTCTTGATAGCCATGAGATCACAATCACTAACCCATTCTCACCTTCCCTCACCACCGCAAAGATGGACGTTTTTCAAACAATAACAGAGCAAGAGGTCAAAAAAGTCATCTTAAGCTCAAAACCAACATCTTGCTCTCTCGACCCCATTCCTACCCCCATGTTGATAGAGAATCTTGACCCTCTACTCCCGACCATTACCCACATTATCAACGAGAGTCTGTCCTCTGGTGTTGTTCCGTCTGTGCTCAAAGCGGCTGTCATCAAACCCCTCCTTAAAAAGCCAAGTTTAGACAAAAATAATCTAAAGAACTATAGACCTGTTTCAAACCTCTCCTTCCTGTCCAAAGTCATAGAAAAAATTGTTCTCAAACAACTGTTTGCCTACCTATATGATAACGCTTTACTTTGCCCCAACCAGTCTGCCTACCGACCATTCCACAGCACTGAGACAGCCCTCCTAAAGGTAACCAATGATCTGTTGCTTGCCTTAGATAATGGCAACGTCTCCGTTCTCACCTTATTAGACCTCTCAGCCGCCTTTGACACAGTTGACCATCACATTCTCCTTAACACTCTTCAACACTATTTTGGATTCTCTGGCTCGGTCCTGGCTTGGTTCCACTCATATCTTTCTGACAGATCACAAGCAGTCACTGTCGATGGCTGTTTCTCCAGCACAGCAGACTTGGTGTACGGCGTGCCTCAGGGTTCCGTTTTAGGGCCGGTGTTATTCACTCTGTACACCAAACCACTGCTTCTCCTGCTTAGAAAGCATGCTGTTGAGAGTCAGTCATTTGCAGACGACACACAACTGTATAAATCCACCGCCCACTCTCTCATTAATTCCACTGTTCAGACCTTGGAGAACTGCATCACAGACATTAAGTCATGGATGACACTCAACAAGCTTAAGCTTAATGACGATAAAACCGAAGCCCTCCTCATTCACAAGCACAACACCTCCTCCTCACTCTCGCCTCTCCCAACATCGCTTACAGTAGGGACAACAAACACTCAGTTCTCATCCTCAGCAAGAAATCTCGGCTACATTCTCTCCGATGACCTGTCCCTCAACAACCACATCTCCAACGTCTGTCGCTCTGCATACACGGCCATACGCCAAATCAGCTCCTTTCGCCACTATCTTACAGTCCCGGCCACCAAAACCCTAGTCTGCGCTCTCGTCCTTTCTCGTCTTGACTATTGCAACTCTCTCCTTGTTGGCTCCCCAAAACACATCATTGACAAACTACAAAAGGTTCAGAACTCAGCAGCTAGACTAGTATTCCGAGCTAAGAAACGTGATCACATCACACCTCTACTACATTCCCTTCACTGGCTTCCTGTGCAAGCACGCATAGAGTACAAACTCTCTGTTCTCTGTCACAACTTCTTCACAGATTCTTGTCCTTCCTACCTTGCTGATCTATTGTCTGTCTACTCCCCTTCACGCACTTTAAGATCTTCTGCTGACACTCGCACACTCAAGGTTCCTGTCACCCGCACTAAGACATACGGCCAACGTGCATTCGCCTACTCCGCACCTAAGCAGTGGAATTCCCTTCCCTCCCATATCCGCAACATACAATCAACACAAGCATTCAAAAAGGCCCTCAAAACCCACCTCTTCAAACTGCATTATTCAGATTGATTTGTATCCCGCTGCCATTCTCTCATCTCTTGTCTATGTGAGTATGTCTGTTCCGTAAGTGTATACACGGCTGTAAATATTTAACTGTTTTCCTTCCTGGGCCTAACCGGGCATATAAATAGCTGTAAATAGGTTTTTGCTATTCTATTTTCTGTCTTTTTTTGTCATTTGTGTACATAGTTGTAAATAGTATATCTTTGTCTTTTTTTAATTTATGTACATAATTGTAAATAGTCTGTACCTTTACTGTCCCGTCTTTTGGTGTATTGTAGCAAAAGTAATGTTTCATCGAGTGCACGTATTTATATGTTATGACTATGTAAAGCGTGGTGAGTCTGGTCATAGGCTGGAGTACCCGCTATATAAAAATCCGTTATTATTATTATTATTGATAAAGCCGCAGAGCGCTTGGTACGTCAGCCATTTCTTCAGTTCTCGCGCGCGTGCAAGGCTCCACGTGTCCCTTTATACGTCACAGCCTCGCTTCACATAGAATGACCTAGTTGCGCATAGAATGAGCATTCTATGTTATAGAATGAACATTCTATGTTATAGCATGGATTCTATGTTATAGAATGAACATTCTAAGTTATACAATGAATTCTATGTTATAGAATGACCATTCTATGTTATAGAATGAACATTCTATGTTATAGAATGGATCCTATGTTATAGAATGAACATTCTATGTTATAGAATGAACATTCTATAACATAGAATGCATTCTATGTTCACCAAATGTTAAAAAACAATTCTATGAAAATAGAATGTATTCAGTGTTGCGAATAAAATCCATTTTATGTTAAAAAATGAATTTTATGTCATACAATTCTTGCTGTGTTATACAATTAATTCTATATACATATAATTCATTTCATTCACATAAAATTAAAAAACACAACTAATAAATTGTAACAAAATTTAGAATTTAAAAAAAGATATTGTATGACACATCACCACATCGCATCACCACCACATCGATCACATCATCACATCACATCACTGCATCACATTGCTTCATCACCATCATCGTGAAAACGCACCACCACATAAAATCACATCATATCAACAAATCATCACATCACATCAGCCGACATCACAGCAGCAGCACATCTTCACATTGCAGCAGACAGCACATATCATGGCATCAGTGAATCACATCACATAATCTAATCACCCCACCCCTCCCACCCATCACATTTGTGGTGCAGTGTGGTGTGATTTAGAGTGATGTAGTGTGGTGATGTGATGTGGTAATGTGTATGTATGTATCTGCAATACAGTTCTATTAGGCCTTAAAAGCAGTGAATCAGACCACATCATCACATAACCTAATCACTCCACCACACCTACCCATCACATTTGTGGTGCAGTGTGATGTAGAGTGATGTGGTGTGGTGATGGGATGTGGCAATGTGTATATCTCTCTGCAATACAGTCCCATGCCATAAAATATGTTCTCTATACCTTGACAGTGCCCCAGTTTTTACTATTTTAAAAAAAAGTGTATATATTGATTTCATTCTATAACATAGAATGAAGTCTATGACATAGAATGAATTCTATGACATAGAATGAATTCTATGACATAGAATGAATTCTATAACATAGAATGAATTCTATGACATAGAATGAATTCTATGACATAGAATGAATTCTATGACATAGAATGAATTCTATGACATAGAATTTATTCTATAGCATAGAATGAATTCTATAGCATAGAATGAATTCTATGACATAGAATTCATTCTGTAACATAGAATTCATTCTATGCTATAGAATAAATTCTATGTCATAGAATTCATACTATGCTATAGAATTCATTCTATGTTATAGAATTCATTCTATGCTATAGAATAAATTCTATGTCATAGAATTCATTCTATGCTATAGAATTCATTCTATGTTATAGAATTCATTCTATGTCATAGAATTCATTCTATGTCGTCTTATTCATTCTATGTTATACTATTCATTCTATGCCTATAGAATTCATTCTATGTCATAGAATGAATTCTATGTCATAGAATTCATTCTATGCTATAAAATTCATTCTATGCATATAGAATTCATTCTTTATTATAGAATTCATTCTATGTTATACAATTTATTCTATGCACATAGAATTCATTTTATGTCATATAATTTATTTTATGTTAAAGAATTCATTCTATGTTATAGAATGAATTGTATGCACATAGAATAAATTCTATGTTATAGAATTCATTCTTTGTAATAGAATTCATTCTATGTTATAGAATACAATTCTATGCATACAAGTGCATTCTATAATATAGAATTGTATTACATACATAGAATCTTATTCTTTAGTATAAAATGTTATTCTATACATAGAATTGTATTATGGACATAGAATTTTACACTATATTATAGAATGTTATTCTATACAAAGAATTTTATTCTATGACTTACAATATTGGTTTCTTTTTTATAAATAGAATTTCAACTAATGAATGCTTTTTGTGTGCATAGATAGCTTTCTATGTGCATATAATTTATTCTCTGTATAGAATAGTCACATAGAATAAATGGACACATGGCGCCCCATACAGTTTTGCAATGGCAAGCAAAAATATCCTCCACAAGAAATTTTTGTTCTACATAGCAAATGGCTGGTTTGCCAAAGTTACGAAATAGGCAGATCACAACTGGTTGGTTACTCAGCACAAACGTTCCACCATTTGCCTTCTGATGCTTCCCCTAAACGAAGATTCACAACATCTTATCTGGGTAGTAGTTATTGTGTCCGATAACCAGCTGCAACGACATACTAAGAATCAGACAGATTCGAAAATTGCAAGTTGGGAAAAAATGATCTTAACTGTTCTGTACGTTAGTCATCTTTTGAAAGTGTTAAAGTAATGGCACACGTAAAGAATTAATGTGAAGAAGTGTATGCATCCATTGATTTCTTTCAACAGCTTCGAGCAACAATACTGGACCACACCAGACATGCTGTACATGTGGTCCCAACGCTGTCATGCCAATTGTAGGAGCTGTTATTGCTGTTGGGCTGGCCATCATCATCGTCAACATCATCCTTGGCATCTGGTGGGTGTTCTTCACTTTGAAATCTGAACAAGTATATTAAACAGCATTAGCACATCACTAACTTGGGGGTAAAAATGCCTATCCCTTCAAGTAATGGCATACACGTATCCTCAGCAATGTTAAACATCATTTGCTCTAAGATTGTTGATTTCCCTTAACATGTTTTACAATTCTAATCACACTTGTTCAACAATTTTGACGAATCGTCTGCATTGAATATTATGATTTCACATATAAAATTCATTTTTTAAAAATCCACTTGAATTTACCAAATTATTATATTGTTGTCGTGTTTGTTACGGACAGACAAATGACTTAAAAATGGAGATTGGATGTCTATCGGCTTAATTTAGCCGAGTTACAGATGGAAAGTATGGAAAGTCTTAAGACTATCTTCTTCGCTCATTATCTCTCTTTACTATTAAGTCTGGTTTTAAAAGTTAACTGTTGGGTTCTGATTTTGCTACGCTGTTTCAGTGCACGATTTGATTTGATTTTTCTAAAGCTGGCTAAGGAGAAGATCGCAGCCAAGGGATAAAGAGACAGAACTCAACAGCAGCCACCACCCATGGTCTTCCGCGACAATCCTTAACTCCAGTCATGGGGAACCCCCAACCTCCCTCACCCGTAACCTCAACGACACTAGCTTCACTAGCAGCATACAAGAATCATCCTCTTCACGTACACAACTACATTCATTCCTACCATCTACATCGGCAACGACATCAACAGCGACAGCCGCAGCAGCAGAAGAAGCAGACGCACGTGGGGATTACGAAAACGTTCCTGAGGCGGCAAATACGGAGTCTAGAGAGAACTATGACTCTGTGGGCATCTACCAGAACAAAGACATCCATTTGTACACACAGCTACAGAAATAACTTAAGTTTATTGTGTTTTGTTGAGGAGGGTATTCCTATCGAAAGTCAGAAATCACTTAATTGGCCCCAGTGATCACACTTTTTTTTTTCTCCAATTCAGAACATTGCCCCAAACGGAAGAATTAAAACACAAGAATAAATGGAAAAAATGCATGCGTTTATTTGCTTATTAGTAGCATTATTATTCAATTCAATTTAATTCCACAAATCTTTATTACATCTTACAGGGAATTATGACAGGCGTTAAACGTTGCTCGAATAAAAATAAAAGACATTCAGAATGGAAAAACCTAAGGTGTAAAATGTAATAATGCATGCACACTTAACTTAACACTCTTCACATCTAAAGCACTCGTCTCTCCCCTTACACACATTTCATTGTGCATGTAAACATATATATTACACTAAGACAATTTGTGTCATAAACATGTTATACATATAAGACATTTGAAAAGGTATTCGTCCAAACGATAACTTTAGAAAAGTTATTTTTTCCAGAAAAAAGAGGCATTTTTATGACCTTGCATTCATGACATGCAAAATACGAAATTGCAACAATGTATTTGATGCCAATAGCTAATTGTAATCCATGATACAAGTGTTAGTGTATCATATTAACGTTTGTACTGATTGTTTATTAATATAATATAATATAATATAATATAATATAATATAATATAATATAATATAATATAAATATAACATAATATTATCCTTTCGTTCATCGTTCTTTATTCTTGTACCGATTCCAAATCAACATTTTTAATTATTCAGTAAATCCGATATCTTAGCATTATACAATGTCCTGAACTTGCAAATAACTACATGTAGCCTACCTTTATTTAAATATTTTAATTCAACGTTCTAATCAAATCAACTGTTTACGAAAATTACAGTCGAACACTCTTACAACGAAGTCCAGGGGCCATTCGTTATACTCAAAGGTTGTTGTATGCGTTGTCGACTATTATGGGTCGAATTGTTTTTTTGTATTCGTTTTATCCGTGGTGTCTCTAAAGTGAATTTTGATATAAGATTTACAGCACAGAACACGTCAAACTGTATACTCGTCATGTTATTGCAAGAGGGATTGATGTTAGAAGAGTTGCCAGATGAAGGAGAGAGAGAGAGAGAGAGAGAGAGAGAGAGAGAGAGAGAGAGAGAGAGAGAGAGAGAGAGAGAGAGAGAGAGCTCTATGTATATAAACGATCTGCCAGAAAACCTGTCCTCCACTGCCTGACTATTTGCAGACGACACTATGTGTCACAAAGCCATTGACTCCTTTACCGACCAGAATGACCTTCAGGCTGATCTAGACCGACTAGCGGAATGGGTGCAAAGGTGGCTGATGAGCTTTTACTCGGACAAGTGTCAGACACTACGTGTTACGAGGAAAGAAAGCCATGCCCTGTGCATACCATCTTTATGGCCACACCTAGCCACGGTAGAAGAGGCAAAATATAAAGTGGGACAACCATATCAACAACGCCTCCAACAAGGCAAACCGAACTCTGGGTTTCCTCAGAAGAAACCTCAAATTTGGCTCCCAGACTATTAAGCAGCGTGCCTACATGTACCTCTCCCTTGTGCGACCGATCTTGGAATATGCAAGCTCCGTACGTGTGGGATCCGTACACAAGCAAGGACACTCACCGCTTGGAGGTCGTGCAGCGCCGGGCAGCTCGCTGGGTTCTCCGCCGCTATCGCCAAACCTCCAGCGTTGACGAGATGCTTGAGCACTTCCAGTGGCCCACTCTCCAGTTTCGCCGGCGCCAAGCCCGCCTATGCTTGTTGTACAAGCAACCCCACGGCCTCATCAACATCAGCTCCTCAAAGAAACCTACCTCTGCTCCTAAAAAAACCAAAAAATCCCGTCGCATTCAGACATGTACCAGATGCCCTCTTGCAGAACACTGTATCGACAACAATCCTTCTTCCCTCCGACCATTGCAGAGCGGAACTCTCTTCCATCAGAGACTGTCCGCAATCCAACCCTGGAAGAGTTTCAATCCCAGGCTCCAAACTTCAGGTTTGTGTTCAAAACACACTGTGTGCCTTATTTCAAGGGTAACTGGGCCGAAATTCATCATGTTTACTTTGCGGAGACTTTAACTCGTGCTAACTTAAAGCTTTGTCAAAGGTCAAGGCCGCTGTGCTTTGTGCTGTGAAGTGTTTGGCTAAGTTTATGAGTGTCTGAAAATACATTTAAATGGCTTGTTATCGTGCCGTCCGCCGACATTACTGTTTTACTCGGACATTTGGTCAACAAAAACGTCAATTATAACTTGGTTAAGTTTGTAAGGGGAGACTACGACTGCTAGACGCCAATAGTGTTATCCACCCTTACTACCCTTACAATCCAGACAGGTGTCCACTCTGTAATTTTCATACAGGTTCACGCACTGGACGGATGTAAAGACCTAAATGGACTCCATAATGAAAGGCATAATAGGGTGGTTGAATTAGTGCTGAAGGAGGTGGAGAAAGTCACCGAGTACTGTAGCGTGTTCGGTGACAAACGTGTGAAGTTTCAAGACTTCACTAGTGACAGTTTAGCCAGCTAGAAAACCTGACATTGGTATTGTAGATCATGCGAAAATCCTATCATTTATTGTCGAAGTGACACCGTCTGATTCTTTTATAAAACACCTGCTATGACCATAAATTTTAGAAACATGCTACATACATTTGTTTAAGTAATGCTCTAACGATGCATGATTCCGAACAAAATTTATAGTTTTGTTGATTGGCTCTTAGTTAGGGCTAGTGCATATGAAGTTTGTGTCTGGACTGCAACTCATTGTACTATCACGGCGAAAGAGTAAAAGTCTCGTTCGATATTTATCAACAGTGACATGATCGCCTTTAGAAGGGTGTGAGAGAGGAAAAGATATAGGGTTTGCGTGCCGTACTTGAAGAACTGTGCTGAGTTTATTACAAGGTTGTTCAAAGTTTATGGTTTTGACTGTAATGAAGTTATCGAAATGTATGTGTGTAGTTGTAGATGCTAGCAAAATTATTGTAATATTTGGAACCTGTAAATAAAATGAATTGAATGTAATAATTTTTTTTTATCTTTCGTCAGTTGTTTGGGATTGGTGGTAGCGGCGGTGTTGTTGCTGTTGTTGTTGTCGGTATTTTTTTTTTTTTTTGGTATTGTTCTTGTTATTCGTATATTTCACTTTGGTCTGATCCTTAGTGTTTCGCGGTCTCAACATATTACTTGTAACTTACCTTACACTTTTTTTTTAAAATTGACTTGACTTGACTTGACTTGACTCTTTTGTAGTATATCCTGCCCTTACCTTCTATCTCCCGCCAGCACCTCCCTCCCCCCACCAAACCACACCTTGTGTCTGTTTTTCTCTCTCTCTGTCAGTCTGCCTGTCTCCATCTGTATGTATTTCTGTCTCTTCTTCTTCTTCCCTTCATTCATTCATTGATGGTGATGATGATGATGACGATGGTGCTGATGATGATGATGATGATGATGATGATGATGATGATGATGATGATGATGATGATGATGATTTTTCAGTTGTGCACAGAATGATGAACACTTTAATTCTGGTGGATGGTCATCTATGCACCATTTTTTCCCAAATTTCCTATGACAATAGTAATACTCCATTTAACATTCTGTGTACTAAAAGCCTGGTGGGCCAAATCGTACGACTGATGAGGAACACCAAGAACATTTCCAGCGGCGACAGAAACTGAATATCTGTGAAGTGCAAGTATTTGGTTAGTCTCTAGTGACATTAAAACCTTGAAACATACACCATTTGAGACTAAATACTTGCACACATTTTAAAATACATAATTTTACATCATCATTCGTTTCAATGCATAACTTCATTTAGAAAACCTGTCAGTCATGTTGTTGTTTTTTTCCATCTTCGCCGTATTGGCCTTATTCGTAAGTACCTCACCACTGATGCTACAAAAAAGCTTTTTATATCTTTAATCTTTTCACGACTGGACTACTGCAACATTAATCTTGTTTGCATGTATCATCATCCACACACCTCCTTCATCGCGTACAAAATTCTGCAACTCGCCAGGTCTTGAAAAAGAAAAGGCCTGGTCATATCACCCTATTGCTCTCCTCCCTTCACTGGCTGCCTGTCTCACACAGAATACTCTAGAAAGTTAACCTTCTCTGCACCACGTGCTGCAACGGCTCTGCTCCTTTCTATCTTTCATACAGCATCCATAATTACACACCATCACGCAACCTCCGCTCAGCTTCCGACCATGGGCCGGAGTTATAAGCGCGACTTTCAGACCTGCGACGAGCAACTTTCAGTCTCGCGTCGGTGAATAATACAAAGATAAAAACATTTAAAACAATTTCAATATATTCACTCACATTCCACAAAACGTCACAAGGCAAATTCGTGTAATATTTCAAGCGAATAAAAGTTTTATGTCATATGTCCATTTCATTTTTTAAAGTCTAATATAAAATATATTTGAATAAATTTTCAATAAGAAAATCAACCAATCTGTTGTCATAAAGCTGTAAGCTTACTTTTTTCTTATTCTCTCTCTTTCTCTCTCTCTCTCTCTCTCTCTCTCTCTCTATCTCTCTCTCTCTCTTCTACACAAATCAGTTTAGTTATAGGTTATGACTTGAGCATTTACACCAGCAATTTTTATGTCTTGTTCTTCCAAACCCTAGGACCCCAAAGGCTGACTCTTTTTTGGACACAGCCAAATGAAGGGAATTTTGAAACACTGTAATAGAGGGAGTAAAGAATTAAAAACAAAAATAGTACTTTAATGTAAAGCAAGAAAAAAAACTATTAAAAGTAATTAGCAATCAACCTAACCCAAAACAACACACATTCACAAACATACACACATGGTTCCTTCAATGTTATGCGGCAACGTCAAATTAGAAAGTAGGCGGAAGCCACGGGGCGATAAGATTGATAGCACGAATAGTGCTACAAATGGAACAGGTTGAGCGGTTTTGAAGTAGTCGCACCTAGTAGGCGGCACAGCTCGGTTGATTTTATAGACGTCCGAACTGAACGTCGTCCGACTATTGGTAGCGTTTTTCGTAACCCCGGCCCCATCTGACTCTCTCGAGGCCCTCAAGCTAAACTTGTTTCTGTTGGATAACGCTTTTTCTCTGCGGTTGGACCGTCTGCTTGGAATCAACTCCCACTTTCTCTCCGCAGTATCAGAGTCTCCTCTCTGAAAATCCTTACGGGAAGAGAGGGGACTATAAACTGATTAACATAACATCTCCGCAGCAAACCCTCAATCTCGTCCTTCAAAAAAGGACTTAAAAGCTAATCTCTTCTCGTCTTCCTTTGCTCAATAACCTTCTTCCACAACAATGGTCTGTTCCGCATTGTCTACCAACTCAAATCTGCCAGCGTGTATTTAATTTTGTGTTGTTTTTTTCCGTTATGATTTTCTTTTTTAGTGTGTGAATGCATGAGAATTGCGAGAAAAGCGCTGTATTATTATTATTATTATTATTATTATTATTATTATTATTATTATTATTATTATTATTATTATTATTATTATTATTCCTATCTTTGATCGTCTTTCCAACCTAACATATGATTCAACTGATTGAATTACCTTTCGATTAATTGGTTAAAAAACAAAATATAGCAGTAAATAGATCGAGTTAACGTTTTGTAAAGCATGCTTTAAACGATAACGCAGTCATATATGTAGTATTACTAACTACATGTTCAAAACTAAACGACTATTTTCTTAAATGAAATGTATTACATACCCGACTTTCCTAAAAGCGTCACGATTAGTTTGCTATGGTTTAAAGATTTACTGTCGTTAAATCATATTGCAGAGTAAGCTATACAATTATTCATGTGTTTGTTTTATGCCTGCCAAATTGTTGTATGCTATTTATCTTTTAGAGAGTTTCATTTTCTAGTTAACATTTGGATTGATGGGATTGTGTGTGTTTGTGTGTGCGTGTGTGTGTATGCGTGTTGTATTTGTTTTACTTTCGTTTTTTTACTTGCACGTTACTTTTTTTTTCTTTTCTTACTTTTCTTCTTTTATTCATCTGTTAAAATTCTCCCTCCTCCAAACTGATTTTTTTTCTCCTTGCTTTAGATTGCTCAAGGCATTTATTTACCTTTTTAATCGACAGTTACTATATTGTGTAAAGTTTACTCTTAGGTGCGTGTATCTGTTTCTCGTAAGTTCGTTCATTCATTTATTTCTTTATTGCATGTACTTTTTTTTCCTTTTCTATGTTATTATATTTCTCGTCTCTTATACTATAGGGAGGCACGAGCTTTGGCTTGCGGATCTGAAGGTCCTGGGTTCGAGCCCAGGCCGGGGCATTGTGTTGTGTCCTTGGGAAAGACACTTTACTCCCGTTTCCTACTCCTTCGGATGAGAGTATAAACCGAGGTCTAGTCTGTGTCGCAAACATTCTATCATAACGGACTTTAAAGATCCTGACGCTCATGTCCTAGACGGGTGAGTGCCGGTGACAAGAACACACCATCATGCACCTAGGTCCTTCTCCCCCATCCCTGGCTGCCCAGGATTGTGCTCAGTTGTCTGGAGCGTTATTACGGTGCGCCCAAAGGTTGCAAGTTGGCGCCTCGGACAACTTGAGTTAGATCCTGTATCGGCCAGCGCCTTGAGCAGCTCTTGAGCTGGAAAAGCGCTACATAAGAACGATTAAATAATAGTTATATGTTTGTTTTCTTTTTATTGTTCAGAAGATTAATTAAGATATTTATGTTTTTATTACTTTGTACTTGTACATTTCATTGTTATCATTTGTCAAAGAGTAGCACTTATTTAAGCTTTGCTTGTATGTGCCCTTTATGTTCTTCATGCTTTGTTTGCTTGTCTCGTGATTAATAAAATTCTGTTTAAACCAACGATGTGAAACCTTGACTATAACTCTATTTCTTAACTCACATGCACTCACTCGCGTGATAAAAGCGCATGTAGGCAATCCTTGCAGTGTCACGTTGACCGCATGCTTGTCTCAGCCCAAGATAGTTTAGTTTCTATCTACATGTACAGTTTACTTTAAACGACCCATCTTTTATGTGCTGCGCAAGCTCGTTCAGGTAACACGCTTTGACTAAGATTAATTTGAAAACTATTTGTTCTGTGTAGTGTATTTTGAGTGAGTTCTACCGACCATGCAACTTTCTTAAAGTTAGCGTGGGTCTTTTCTTCTTGCGTGAGTAATTATATAGGTCAAAGCAAAGACCTTCTTCAATAGTATCCGTAAATAAATAAGGAACGAGCATGCAAATGACTGCGGCGGCCTTTGAATCATTATTTTACATGTACTTCCTAGACAATTAACAATTGCTGAACATTATATTTGTGTATTGCGAAGTATACGATATTCATCAACCTGTACAGGATTCGAAGGAGGTGCAGTGTTAGATGACTACATTGGTTTCTTAAGGTAGAAGTGGAGCCCAAGGTTTAAGTCGCCAAAAATGAAGGCAGCAAGTGAGTGTGTGTTTGTGTTGGCCATGGAGTTTGGACTTATTTTTTATATCAAAATATGCGACTCGCAGAAAACAGGTACATTATACTTTACACTTTCCTTATTGCTTAAAAAAATTAGTACTTGTTTGAATCGATTGGTTATCCACTTTTGACCATTTTGTTTTCAAATATTCTTCAGAGCGCACGAATGATTGGTTTTATTTTTTTAATTTAAATATTTGTGTTACATTTGTTTTCTTGTAAGGGCTTAGAGCCTTTGAGTAGATGCTAAAATGTTCTATTATTATTATTATTATTATTATTATTATTATTATTATTATTATTATTATTATTATTATTAGTATTATTATTACAGAGTGCAATAATATGGAGGCATAAAGTAGCCATATAAACATCTGAAATGTGATATGCCCTTTATATTTACTTGGGAGCTTCACCCAAACCCCGACATAATAACGCTTCTGGTTTTAACTGAATAAATGTTCGTTTTTCCTCTTAATTCCCTTTGCAATATTTTTTTTTTAAAGTTTCCTCTATGGCAAATTTATATAATGACAATTCTTATTCTATTCGAATAATGAGAGTTTATTCTACTCGAATAATGCGAGGTCAAGCTTGCCTTTGAAAGGCAAATATTACTATTAATAATACATTTGATGAATGCAGTGTACTAACACAATATGTATTGATTTCCGTAAGTGTCTTATATTTTCATTGGCCAAGTAGAGTGTCGCTAAAACTACTATCGCATGGTAATTGACCAATCACAAATGACATTTTTTCTAGCAAAGCTTGGAGTATTGATGTCGTAAGAATACTTACACTGGCTACTGACAACTGTTGTTCATAAAAAAGAGAAAAAAAAAAGTTTTATTAAATTTTTTTAATTTTTTATTTTAACAACTTTATTATCACCAAGGTCAATGGTCTATCTCCTGCATAGGACCAACAAGCATGCTTGTTTTTTTGACAATGTCAGGCTGTGGCTATACTGCGATGAATGAATTTCACCCGTCACCTGCTTAGTCTTCAGCTAGAGAGATCTGTCAGAGCATTGCTCCTTCTCGTGTGAGGTTCAGACAAAGAATGACTACCTAACCTTGTTGTCACCCAAAGTCCGCGAAATCTCGTGATACCTGAGCGCCTCCTATCGGGGGGTTGTTTCTATATGTCAGCTGGATGAGGTCACTGCCTACCTTAGCGAGAGTTAGCTTACACATGCTTAGCACAGTCCTGACTTCTGTCGTCTGCTAGGCAGCGACTTTAATTTACAGAGGCTACAGCAGCCTGAACTATTCAGGGCGTGAAGCTTTAGTGCTGGGTAAAACTAGCCTTCTGTGACAGTTCCTGTATCCGCTTTTCTTTGCTGTGAGGTCTATCGGACACTTTTAACGAAGTAATAATCCTCGCCCAGTATGGTACAAAGTCCTATCGGATGTTACCTTTTTAAAATTTTATTTTTAAAAAAATGTTAGCATGTAAATGTGTTAGGTATCCTCAGTTTGTTCTCTTCCCTTCATAGTCTAAAATAACTGCGATGAAAAGATGTTAAACGAAATAAACAAACAATCCTGTATTACCCTTAAAAAAGGAAATTTACACTCCACAATTATACAGGAGAATAAGACCTGCGAAAGAGCTCTGTGAATATCAGTATTCGTCTAAGCTGTTATAGTTCCTCTTGTGCAACAGTTATATTTATATATTCAGTGTGGTTTTATTTTCGGAAACTCCGATGGCATGGCCACGTCAAGCAGAGCATCAGGCTTTGCATAGACCATCTTGCAAGGCACGGTGCAAGAGGCAGAAGAAGAGGGAGACAGAAAAAGAGGTGGGAGGACAACATTCGAGAATGGATTGACCTGACATTGAGCGAAGCCATGAGGGTTGCTGAGGACAGAGAAAGATGGAGTACGATGATTAAACGATCATGTGTGGTGCCCCAACGACTTTCGAGTTAGGAGGTAGGATAGGATAGAATAGGATAGGGTAGGATAGGATAGGTATTTTTATTTTACTGCTAACATGTTTTAAATAGCACTTTTTGAATATGTATCGTTACATCAATACTGTACAACACGTACTACTGAAAAGCAAAAAGAAACAACATGGATTGCGAATAAAGAATCAATATGCATCAAAACGTTATTGTCTTAAACACGGAAATTAAAATATGCTTTGCTGACAGTACTGTAAAAAAAATGCAAATGGAAATGTATATGAAACCGCAATAATTACAAACATTCACTCATTGCGAGATTGATAAAAACGCACGGGTTATAACGAACAACGAAGTCACATACAACAATGAAATACAAACAAATCCGTATAAACACACCAACGTATAAATTAGTAAGCTTAAATCAATGTAACCACATTACCTGCATCTAGATAATCTATTTTGTTATTAAAGTGTTTGATTTGGTGTTCACTTTCAGAAAACGTAGCTCTCAACAAGCAATGCAGGATGAGTACACTTTACACTGTGGACAACCCTGCAGGAAATGCTGTCAATAATAACACAAACGGAGATTTCACCCTTAGTAACTGTGTGCACTCCGCCAGAGAGGATTTCAAACCATGGTGGGAGGTTGACCTTGGTCGTCGTTATGTCATCAGCAACATCACCGTGTGGGCACGAACTGGCTGTAAGTTCTGACTATTTATGAAGGAAAGTTCACAAACAAAAAATCCACAAAATACATGTAGCAACAAACTTCACAAGCGCACATTTCATTTACATTTTGCTTTTATTTTTTTAAATTAATGTTTTTATGTATGTAATTTTATTTTATTTATTTATTTTATTAATTATTTATTAATTTCATTTTATTTAGGCTTATTTATTGACGACGACGATGATGATTATGATGATGACGATGAGTAGGAAGAGGAAGAAAAGGAGGAAGAGGAGGATTGGTGATGATATAAAGGAAGGGAGTGGGATAGAAACACAATCAAAAAAACGATGACAATTACATTGATTACAATGATGATGTTGTTGATGATGATGATGATGACAATGATGATGATGATGATGATGATGATGATGATGATGATGATGATGATGATGATGATGATGATGATGATGAGTTTTCAGATGCGAACAGAATGCCAAATACCAGTATCTGGGTGGATGATAAACTGTGCTTCAGTTTTAACACGTCTTACGATAGCAGGAGGGACACTCAATTTAACATTGTGTGCACTAAACGCCTGGTGGGACAAATCGTACGACTGGTGAAGAACGGCACGGGCTTTGAAAACGACGACGATGAAACACTGACTCTCTGCGAGGTGCAAGTATTTAGTAAGTCACTAATGACATTACAATCTTGAAATTTAGACTATTTGAGAGTAAATAACTGCACACATATCAAAATGTGTAATTTAATCCCTATCCTATCCTATCCTATCCCCTAACTCGAGGGTCGTTGGAGCACCACAGATAGCCGTTTAACCAGCGTACTCCATATTTCTTTTTCCTCACCAACCTTCATTTGCTTCTCTCAGTGTTAAGCCAGTCCATTCTCGAATGTTGTCCTCCCACCTCTTTTTCTGTTTCCCTCTTCTTCTGCTTCCTTGCATGGATGGTCTTTGCAAGGCCTGATGCACTGATGGTGTGGCCATACCATCGGAGTTTCCGTTTCTTCACCACTGTGTTGTCCATTGGCTTGTGTAATGGTCTGTCGGACTTCGTTGTTGGTGATGTGCTGGGTAGACTATAGGAAATGCCCAGAAGTGTTCTGCAGCGTGAATGTAGAGAGATAGGTAGATAGATAGATATGCATTATTGTTTATATATCGTTTAGATAGATAGATAGATAGATAGATAGATAGATAGATAGATAGATAGATAGATAGAGAGAGAGAGAGAGAGAGAGAGAGAGAGAGAGAGAGAGAGAGTATTATTACTAACTAAACGTTCAAAACTAAACAACTCGATAAATGATTTGTATTATTGCCTACCCGACTTCCGTAAAGGACTAACGATTAGACTACTATGGTTTAAAGGTTTACTGTCGTTAAATCACATTGCATAGAACATCACACTTTGAGTGAATTACTTAGTGTGCACACCGCTCATATTGTTTGTGTTTGTTCGTTCGAACGTGTGTGCTTCTTTGTAAGTGGGTGTGTGCCTATGTGTGTGCGTGCATGTGGGTATGCGTGTGTGGGTGTGTGGTTGTGTGTTTGCCTGTGGTTTGTGTTTCAGGTTGCAAAGACCCATTTTGGGGTGATGAGTGTAACAACCAATGTGGACACTGCCTGGATGGGGAAGTGTGTGACAAAGTGGACGGACACTGCACAGACTGCTCTGCTGGCTTCATGCTACCCACCTGTGTCCAAGGTGTGTTTGTTAATTACATGAGAATCCACGCATTTTGAGAGCGATCTACGATGTAAAAGAACTTGAGAAATAGAGAATGTGGCTTTGTAACTTTGGTTGTATTTTATACAGTCAGAATAATTCACATCACGAAATTATAAATACTTATATAACTGAGAGATCGAATGGGTATGTTGGGAGCATGTGATTTAGATGTTAAGTCTATCTCTCTTTCTCTCTCACTCGCTCTCTCTCCCTCTCTGTCTGCTGTACACTTGTGTGTGGGTATGTGTAAGTGAGTGTGGGTGTGCGTGCGTGTGTGTGTTGGCTTCAGTGTTTGCTTACTTACATGTTTTGCTCATGCTCCAGAAATTCGACATTACGTGTTTCAGAGTGCCCTGCTGGAACTTACAGCCACGCCTGTTCACTTAACTGTAGTGAACGCTGCCTTGACTCGGACTGTGACAAAGTGTTTGGACTGTGTGCTTGCAAACCTGGATGGAATGGTTCAATGTGTGATCAAGGTGCGTTTGCAAATCAGTAAGTGTAGCACACAAAAATGAACAAGATGTCAAGCCATTCATATGTATTTCTAATTCACACACAGCTAAAAAAAAAAATAATAATAATAATAATAATAATAAAATGTAAAAATAATGCATTTTCAAAAGTGATAATATCGTTACAAGCTGTTCTGTCTCGATCCTATCCTATCCTATCCTATCCTATCCCGTAACTCGAAGGTCGTTGGGGCACCACCACAGATGATCGTTTAACCAGCATATTCCATCTTTCTCTGTCCTCATCAACCCTCATGGCTTCGCTCAGTGTCAAGCCAGTCCATTCTCGAATGTCATCCCACTTCTTTTTCTATCTTCCTCTTCTTCTGCCTCCTTGCACCATGCCTTGCAAGATGGTCTTTGCAAGGCCTGATGCTCTGGTGACCTGGCCATACCATCGGAGTTTCCGTTTCTTCACCACTGTGAGCATGTCATCCATCGTGTTTTCGTTAATAAATACGCTGAAATAAAATGAAATAAATATTTTTAACAAAAAATAAATAAAATACAATAAAACTACATACATAAATGCATTAATTATTTGTTTTAAATGTACAAGAAACTTGCTCTTGTGAAGTTTGTTGTTACATGGATTGTGTACATTTTTATGTGTGAACTTTCTTTCATAAATAGTCAGAACTTGTATATAGTTCGTGCCCACAAGGTGATGTTGCTGATGACATGACGACGACCAAGGTGAACCTCCCACCATGGATTGTTGATGATGTGCTGGGTATAGGAAATGTTCAGAAGTCTTCTGTAGCACCTCATCCCCATGCTTTGTATTCTTCGTTGTAGATCTGTTGTGAAGGTCCATGTTTTGCAAGCGTATAGGAAGATGGAGATGACAAGGGAGCGCAGCAGCCTTATCTTGGAATGTAGACTGATGGTCATATCTTTCCAAATGGGCTTAAACCTTGTCAGGGCAGCAGTTGTTTGTGCGATCCTGGAGAGGACTTCCTGTCGGGACCCATTGTCTGATACAATGGCTCCTAAATATTTGTGGAAATGCAGCGGAATGTTTTCACAACAGAATAAACCGGAAGTCAATTGCCGGAAGTCTCGCAATCTTTCAAACAACGCGAGAATATAACCACACGGTTGATACGGACGCTTTTGAACGTTTTGCCTGTTTAGACGTTCGGCCGCTTTTGGCCGCTATGCCCAGTAAAGGGTAGCCCCTCAGCTTCTCACACTCGGAACTCAATATTTTTTTCTCAGAAATGCAAATGCCTTCCGCGGAAATCCACCCTGTAAATCGCAAAACAGCGTAAAATAACGATTTTGCCTTTTCTTGTTTGTTTCTTTTGTTTGTATTCAATGGTCAGAAAGAAAGAAAGAGAGAGAGAGAGAGAGAGAGAGAGAGGGGGGGGGCGATGTTGGGAGGGGAAATAGATTGGGGGAAGAGAGAGCACTTATTTGTTCTTTCACATCCTTTTCATTTATGATTACAGCATGTCCCGATGGATCTTATGACGTAAACTGCACAAAGAACTGTAGTGTCGGTTGCAGTAATATCTGTGACAAAATGTTTGGAAACTGCACTTGCAAACTGGAATGGGAAGGACCAAACTGTGACACGGGTAAGTTGGGTTTTATGATAAAATGTGTGTATATTGTATAGTCTACACGAACACGAAATAAGATCAGTAAAAGTTCACTAAACAACTGTCCTTGTTTTTCAACAGTCAGAGATGCTACACAAGGTGGATGTAACTGTGGTACCAACGATGTCATGCCTATCGTAGGAGCTGTTATTGCCGTTGGGTTAGCCATCATCATCGTCAACATCCTTGGAATTTTGTAAGTGCTTCTTTGTTTTGCACGTACGTGCATCGTAATAACTGACAGTCGTCCAGCCATTTGCTATCCTTTACTAGGGTCTGAAAGGTGATTTCACCTTTTTCTTTTACCGAGTTTAAATGCGTTTAAAGTATTTAGAACTACAGTAAAACTGCGTATTACGAAAACAGATTACGAGGGAATTGTGGAGACTTCCAATAGCAACCCAGTTTCTTGCAGTTAAATGAATAAGCAAAATTCAAGCTGAGCGATCATTTTACAGTGGAATAGTAATTTTTTTTGGGGGGTGGGGGGGAGGAAAGGGGAGGTAGGAAGAGGGTGATGTATTTACCTGAATTTGATTTTTGTTGTTGTTCTCGCAGCAATATCTTCTTAATTTCTGTCTATGATGCAGTTGGCTGAAGAGAAGATCACAACCGTTGGCAAAGGGCAGTGCTGCTGCTGCAGATACAGAACTCACCCCCAGCCACCACGTAGGGTTCTCTGCAGCCCATGAAGTGACAACGCCATCCGCCCGTCATCAAGAACACGCTCCCTCCCAACCTCGTAAGCGCCAGCATATTAACCACAGCCACATCACTCTCACTAGCGGAGCACAAGGATCGTCTCCCCAACCACATCCACAACCGCGTTTCTCGCCATTAACTGCATCAGAAACAGCAGCAACCACAGTCGAAGAAGCTGTCGGCCCTTATGAAAACGTTACTGGGGTGGCGGAGGCCGAGTCCACAAAGAACTACGACTCTCTGGCCATCTATCAAAACAAAGATGTCAATCTTTACGCACAGCTGGAGAGATGACTTAAGTTTGTTTGAGCTTCACTGTACTCACTTCTGATTGCCGTGATATTTTCCTTTTTTGGAACAATTATTTCATGACAGAATTCAATCTTTTATTTGTTTGTGTACATATTTTGGAGTTATTTTACATACTTCCAATAATGTTAAAACATTTACCTTCGATTCCTATTCTTGCTATTTTTCAAAAGTAGTGCTTCATTTCATACAGTATCAAATGTTATATTAATGTCAATAAAACATCCGTAAAGTTTTTTTTATTTGTCCTTTTATTGATTTCATGTACAAGATATTTTAGAATTAATATTTGATCCGATCTCGAGTTTTTCCTGAATCCTACTTATTGTTTCATTAGTTTGTTGTTAACTTCAAGCTAGTTATCTACTTATTCTTTCGTTTATAGTTTAACAGAATAGTTTGCTTACAGAGCTAATTAATATTATTCATCTGTAATTACTTGTGTGTGCGTGCATGTATGTGCGTGTGTGTGTGTGTGTGAGGTTTGTTGCGTGTGTGCTAGCACAAATTGTAATATTTGCAAACTGTAAATAAAATTAATAGAATATAATCGCACTTCTGTTGAGTCTCAATGGCTACATATCTTTAGTTTGTTGTTTGGAGTGGTGGTGGCAGTGTTGTTGTTGTTTGTTGTTCTTCTTCTTCTCTTTCTAGTTATTTGCATGTTTTACATCGACAGTGTTTCGTGGTCTCGACATATTCCTTTTATTATAACTTGGCAATACAATTATTCGACTTGACTGAAGTCCTTCAGAAATAGTCTACCCTGCTTCTGCCTGCTATCTCCCGCCAGCACCACTTCCCACTCCACCCCACCCCCTCGGTCTGTCTGTCTGTCTGTCTGTTTCTCTTTCTCTCTCTTTTTTTTCGCTCTTTTCACATTCGTACACTGTCTCAATGATTATCGACACTTTTTGTTTCCAATCTTTCTTAATCATTTCCTGAGTCATTTCATGTATCAACTGCTTGAAAACTCCAAAAATGAAAATCAAAAGACTGCAAGCCACGGAGGTATAACTAACAATACTATATTTAGCCAAATAGCAACACAAGTTCAAATCAAACATATTATGAACACGTACATGTAACTCATTCAATGCATGGCTGTTTGCTTTATACACGACATATCTTCCTGGTGTATATATAGGTTCATAAACAAGTCTTAGTCACGTTATTTACTGTCGAACGTGTGCTTTGACAATAATAATAGATATAGTCCGTATAATTTACATGTCAGCAGTTGGTAGACTTTTTGTTTAGTGTTGTCTTTCATGTTTATATTTCTAAAATAACTTCTCAGATTTGGTTAGACTATATTGTGTGTGTGTGTGTGTGTGTGTGTGTGTGTGTGTGTGTTTATACGTGCGAATGACTGCATGTGGTCTAAAATCACATGTACGTAAACAAACGTTAAAATACAGTATTGTGAGCTTTTACCAAGGACACTGATGGGTGGTGCCTTGTTTATTTTATCCTCATTTTTTCTCTCTCCTCACCTATCCGCTCTACTCTCCCCACCTTTCACCTCCCCTACACTTCCTCCTTTGGATAACATAACATAACATGAATTTATTTCGCCAATTGATATGAAATAGATACAACAATCGGAATATTATTTGGTGTTGGGCAATGGCAGAAATGTTTTAGATTTAACATCTCTCTTTCTCTTTCTCTCTGTCACTCTTTCTCTCTCTCTTACACACACGCACACATACCTACATATACAGATACACACATGTATGCACAACCACACACACTCGCACAAGCATACCCAACATTAACAGATAAACAGATAGATATAGTAAAACACAAATGACTAGTCTAACGTGATCACAAAAACATTCTAAATTATAATAGTCGCTGTAGTATATAGATATAGATGTACGAGCATGTAGGGAGAAGCAGGGCGTGCGCACGGCAGGGGGATCAGCGGTGGGAGGAGGATGCGGCGTTTAGAGATCTTACAGTTTGAGGGTAAAAGGAATCTTTAAAGCGGGAAGTGTGGGATCTGAAGGACCGAAAGCGGCGGCCAGAGGGGAGAAGTTCGAACAGGGGGTGGGCAGGGTGGGAAGGGTCAGAGAGGATCTTGTCGGCTCTGTTGAGAGAGCGGGTCGAGTAGATGTAGGCCAGAGAGGGGAGCTCACAGCCGACAATCCTGCCTGCCGCGCGCACAACCCGCTCCAGCCGGTCTTTGTCGAGCTGCGTTGCTGTTCCGAACCAGACCGTGATGGAAAATGTTAGGACGCTCTCCACCACGGCCCGGTAGAACTGGAGGAGAATGTCTTTGGAAAGGCCAAACTTCCTCAGCTGTCTGAGGAAGTACAGTCGTTGATGGGCCCGCTTCACGATAATGTTAATGTTGGCACCCCAGCTGAGGTCGTCGGAGATGAGGGAACCCAGGAACTTGAACGAGTCTACTGTCTCGATGGCTTGCCCATTGATGAGCAGTGGATCTTTGGGGTCCTGGTTCCTGCGGTAGTCCACAATCATCTCGACAGTCATGGAGGTGTGTGTTCAGTTCGAGGTTGTTGTCTTCGCACCACGACACCAAGCGGTCGACTTCCTGGCGGTATGTTGCTTCGTCGCCGTTGGAGATGATGCCCTCGACCGTGGTGTCGTCAGCGAACTTCACGAGCTGAACACTGTCAGCACAGGACACACAGTCATTGGTGAAGAGGCAGTAGAGGAGAGGTGAAAGGACACAGTTTGCAGTTTGGGGTTTCCTTTGAATAACACACTATACGAACACGTTTGTTAAGTATGATTTTCAGCTTTATGCGAGTCTTTACAAATAATTATTTGAGAGGTTTGCGATTTTGTTGCTCTCTCTCTCACCCCTCCCTCCCTACCTCCCTCACCCCTCTTTCTCCCTCCCCAATTTCCTCACTCTTATCCTCTTTCCATCCATAATAATGACTTTATCTCTTTAGAATATCCTTCAATCTGTTTTCCGACGCCGGGTACAATATTATTGAATTGCTTTATTTACAGTGGTGCTCTCTGTGTACCAACCATCTAAAACGTGTCTATTTATTCCTTGTTCGAAAGCTGCTATAACATACCCGCCACATTTCTTTCCCTTTAAATGCAATATTCAGCCTGCCTGGCATTCAAAATAATTCTTTCTTCCTGGTTAAAAAGTATTCGACACTTCCGTTTAGGGCATACTCTCGTTTGCAGCGGGGGTGGGGGAGGAAGACGTAAGGGGTGAGGGGGCAGTTGTTTTTTTAATGTCAACAATTTTTATATCTGTATATACCCACTAAAACCCTGCTTTTTCCTCTTTACCTTCTCTCGCTCGTTCTCCTCTAACGCTGTAATCCAGCCTCTGCAATATAATGTATGTGCATGCGAGTGCGTGTAAGCTTATATGTGAGAGGGATTTAGCCCCAGTGTATACCCACCCCTCCCTTTGGATGGGACAACTTGTCTTATGCAAATAAATCGTTCTCTCTCTCTCTCTCTCTCTCTCTCTCTCTCTCTCTCTCTCTCTCTCTCTCTCTTTTTGTTTTTTTTCTTTTCTTTCTTTTTCTCGATTTACAATAATTGTAACTCTCTACACTGTATGCAGTATATCTTATTGAAGAAGTTAATACAGATATTTGTTTTGTCGTCGACGTGTATAAGCTCATGTCTTATTGTCGGGAAATGTGAGTGTCAGTGCTACGAGGAACGATTGTAAGGTAGATCTACAGGCTCCCGTCTAAAATCTGTATCCCTGTTGTGAATAAAATCTGTCTGTCTGTCTGACAATCTGTCTGTCTGTCTCTCTATCTCATTCCATTGGTGACTACAGTTTACTATGGGATATAACTTGATATTTTATTAGTAGGCCTATTACTCGAGCTTGCTAGTGTCACCAAAATATATCTTTGCACGAATAAAAAGATAGAAACACCCATAGCACAACTGCAAGCTAGTGTTCACGGAGGTATAATTTATGTAACCGTAAACATGAAGCTTACGTCTTACGGCTGCGTTGAACATTTAAAAAGAACTTTCATTCTCGAGAAATTGGTAAACACCTGAATGCGGTAACACTGTACTTTTCAATCAGAACAGGGATTTTTTTTAATATAAGCTACAATCAAAATAAAGACTTGCCATCTGCATGGGTTTTGTGTCTATTGAAAGGGAGCGTCCCGACCACTGCCTCAACAGTGAGTGAATAAAGTGCACTGTCACTCGATAAACAACCACTCCAAAAACTAAGACGTAAGATACCAGAGGGAACAATGACAGCATGCTTATTCATACACAAACAACTTAACCTATAGAATTATATTACTATTGAACTCATCGGTAAAATACCCACAACCACACTTTCATTGACTATAATGAAAACAAACAACTGGTAACCAAACAAGAATAATAAAGGAGATAGTGATTTTCTTTAAAGTCTTTCTTTCCTACAGCCAATACAATGTTTCAAGTGGCTGTAGAATTATTATTTATTTGACTAATCATCTGTACAATATATTAAATATACACAATTCTTAATGTTGTAAACAATCTAACTATCCTCCAAAATGTATATATCAGTGACTAGAAATTATGCAAGAGACTTTAATAGATAAAAACTGCTACTCCTCTATGGGGCTTTATAAGCCTACAACTGGCAACTGACATATTTTGTTTACAGTTCACTATTGAGCAAATCTACAAGGGATTAATAAAACATATTTTTTCGTAACGGCTTTCTAAATTACAGTGGAGTCCCGCTGGATGGCAGTTAGCGACCAGCCTGTCTCCCTCCGATGCCCAGATCTGCCGAATTCTGAGGTGCCACGCTGTATGTAACTCCCGTGTTGTTACGGTCAAAGCCCACGCCAACAGAGCACACTGTGGATTGTACAATGCTGGTGAAGACGCCCGGTACACCAACATAGACACAAGAGTAAATTATAGCAGTACTACCCAACCAACATAGGGAAATACCCGCATACTCTTCTGCATCCTAATGCATATTACAACACTTCTCCGTTCTATTCATTATCAAGCTAATTCATATATTACTTCCTTTATCATAATTGAAAGGAATTTTCTTTCTTAACTTATTTCTCTTCATTATAATTGGAAATAATGTAATTTTAATTTATGAATTAGTTCCTTTACAACTGTTGTGAACAAATGGTCAAATTTCATTTATAAATGATATATCTTCTTAAAAATCGAAAACTTTTTTATTTCACTTCTTTTTACAACGCTATATCGATACGAATCCACAGAACTGTCATGCATAAATTAGGCCTGCTTCTCTTCACAAAATTTGAAAAATAATGATCAAATGTAAATTATTTATTTTTCCCGCTTACAAAAAGCACACTTTTTAACTGATATTTCTTTCATTCTCAACATGAATTATAATTATACATATTTATACAAATAATACACTTGCTACCGAAACGAAATGGTCACCTAGGGGTCGTTTGCCAGACAAGACGACACAACGCACAAACGAGGCAGGTCCGAGTGGTCACAGTTGCACATGCAGTTCTCCTCTCTCCTCGGGACATCAGCACCCGGATGACCGGAAACTGCCTCACAGGAAAGTCACAGAAGGAAGACACACTGCTTGAGATTGGCGGCAAATAGTCAGCACAATCTCCCCTCGAAAACTCTGCTGGCACTAGAGCAAAGTATATTTTTAATGTTCTCTCTGCGACTATCCGTTTTGGCTTACTATGGTAGTTTTTATTCGCTTACACTTTCTAATTGAGTGCGCAAATCGCTCACTGCAAAACATGCACAGCACCTAAAAATATACGCCTGCCCTCATACCCATATTAGGCGATCTTGACGAATTTAGGCTAAGGAAGCAACACTAACTATAACACACCTTTTCATCACAGGTTTAGAGAACCGAGTCGTGACAGTGGGCAGAGATGAAAACAAAAGAAGGGATAAAACCTGGCTATCATGTTTGCATGTTGCGGATACAGGCAAGAGGAAAACAACAAACTTATAGAGAAAAGCTCAACTACCTGCTTTGGAGGGGCCGGGTAGCTCAGTTGGTAGAGCGTCTTATTAGTTACCGAAAGGTACCTGGTTCGAATCCCGGATTGGCCAATGTGTGACCATATTATTTTCCCCTTATTATCAACTGGTTCGCTGGTGTCAGAATAATGTGACCAGTGGTCGCCTATACGCTTCGGTGTCGTGTGACTATAATCTACAGTTATTATTACCTGCTTTGAGAAATGTGCCTTTAGTACAGTGGTTGTTTGTTCAGTATATAGTCTATATATAGGCTACTATAAGAACCTTGACCAAATGTTTATTTTCTGATCTATAATCGATTGAAAAATGTGCGTTTCCAACAGTAATTGTGCAGTGTTTACGATGTAATACCTTGACTATAGATTTGTTTCGCTATTATCTTACATGTACTTGTATTTGAGAAATGTGCATTTTATACGGTCTTTGTGCTGCTTTAACGATTTTATGCGTTGACTAATGTTAGTGTGGCCGTTTTATTCTTGCGTAAGCAGGAGGCCAAATCAAATACTTCTTCAAAAGTATTCTTGGCTAAGTGAGGAAAGAGCAAGCGTGTGACTACGACGGCCTCTTTAAATATTTACTTCCTGAACCACTTACAGTAAGTTGCTGCGCATTATACCTGTGTAAGGCTGAGGTATACACTGTTTATCACGCTGTAATGTATTCGAAGGAGGACTGGTGCAATATTAGATAACTACACAAGTTTCTTAAGGCATACATGGAGCCCAAAGCTTAAGTCGGCGAAAATGAAGGCAACAAGTGGTTGTATATATGTGCTGACAGCGTTTTGGGGAATTCTATTTACGACCCAAACATCCCAAGATAACACAGGTATATAAACCTACTTTTTACTTTGTTTATTGGTCGTAACAAAATTAAATGCAAACATCGCATTCTGCAGCTTTACCTTATAGGCCTACACCTGAACTGTTATGGGCTTCATTTTATATTTCTGAGGAACTCTAATTCAAATACCGACATAATAACACTTCTTTAATTTGATTTGATTAAATTTAAGTTGTTCCTTCTGCATTCACAGTCACAACCGTTGTGTGTTGTATTGTGTTATGTTGTGTTGTGTGTGTCCTCTTTTGGTATTTTATGTTTTACTGTTGCTTTATTTTATTTTTACTTTGCTGATAAGCCTTATGAGCTCTAGTGAAGAAGGGCGCTGTACAAGTGTTTATTAGGTTTAATTAATTCGTTAATCACTCACTCCTTCACACGAAGGAAAGAACGAAAAAACCCAAACTTCAGTCGTAAAGGATTTAGGATAGTGTTTTCCTGCAGACAATATTTATTGTATCCTATCCTATCCTATCTCGTAACTCGAAGGTCGTTGGGGCACCACAGATGATCGTTTAACCAACTTACTCCATCTTTCTCTGTCCTCAGCAACCCTCATGGCTTCCCTCAGTGTCAAGCCATTCCATTCTCGAATGTTGTCCTTCCACCTCATTTTCGGTCTCCCTCTTCTTCTGCCTCCTTGCACCGTGCCTTGCAGGATGCTCGTTGCAAGTCCTGAGGCTCTGGTGACGTGGCCATACCATCGGAGTTTCCGTTTCTTCACCACTGTGAGCATATCATCATGTTGTCCAATGGCTTGTGTGATAGTCTGTCGGACTTCGTCACTGGTGATGTGCTGAGTATAGGAAATGCCCAGAAGTCTTCTGCAGCAATTCATCTCCATGCTTTGTATTCTTCGTAGTACATCTGCTGTGAGGGTCCATATTTCGCAAGCGTATAGGAAAATGGAGATGACAAGGGAGCGCAGCAGCCTTACTGTACCTTGCAATATAGACTAATGGTCCTGTCTTTCCAAATGGGCTTGCTTCATGGAGGAAGTAGCACTGGGGCGGCGGGCTGACGTAGCAAGATCCTGTATGCGTTGGAGTTTGAGGAGTTTGTATTCGGGAAGACCAGCTAAGAGAAAGTTGCAAAAGTCTAGACAATAAAAAATAAAAGACAGCAACACATTAAAAAAAAGATTTTACGTTGTGTAAGACACACAGAATAATATTAAACTCAATTAAGACTAAATACTGTAAAAAATACGAATTGTATTTTCAATGAAACTTTATCTTTGAAGCATGAATTATTTGAATGTTCTTTTTTTTCTCCAACTGATTTACATACTATGAGTTCTATTCATAACAATAGTTTTGTTTGATGTGAGCGTTAGGTTAGCAAAAAGCTTTTATTGATTCTCCAGTAGATCGGTTTATTTGATAAGATATTTTTTGTTTGGTTTTGATAGTCTTTGTTTTTGTGAGTGTGTGTTTGTGTGTGTGTGTGTGTGGGTGTGTGTGTGTGTGTGGGCATGTAGAAACGACGTTCTGATGACACACACATGAATCTCCACATGGTTTGTTCTGACTTTTTTGGAAGGCCGTACTATTTTGACGTCAAAATAGTGCTCCGTTGTGATAGAGTTGTTTTAGCATTAGGGTTAGGTTAATTATTTTATGTTTGTATTTTAGCTCTACAATCACTTGATGTTGTGAAAGAAAAACTGCCTAAGATTGATAATTATTATTATCCACCAGTATTTAATTATGATAAAGAAAGTTTAAGGATATAGTCTGCTCTGTATATTCGTTGTGATCTATCTTATTCTTTTATTGACCCATTTCCAGTTTCAACTATTTATAAGGATGTTCATACTGCAGGTGCATGCATAAAGATCAACGAGAAATGTGTTATAAATATTATATCTGTATATTATCCTATTGGGCCCAAAGGTGACAATACAGATTGGTTGAAGAATTTTGATTTCTCTAAAAACAAATGGGTAATTCTAGGTGATTTTAATTCTCATTCACCTTTATGGGAACGGGACTGCAAGACAGTTACCTGTAATCGCTTTGTAGAAAATGTTGTTAATTCCCAGTTGGTATTATTAAATAATGGTGATGTAACACGAATACCTGATGCTGCTACTCACAGACCAACAGCCATAGATTTATCGCTTGTATCATCAAATCTGGTTGTTGATAGTAACTGGAGGGTTGAGGAAGACTGTTTAGGCAGTGACCATTTGCCTATTTTAATAACTTTTAATGAATCTGTTCGTGACAGTGAGACAGATGTTGAAGATAAAATTCCAAAATTTTTGTATAATCGGGCAGATTGGGAATCGTTTTCTAATTATTTGGTATCATATTCTAATGTAAATATTGAAAATAATAACGTGAATATTTTTTATGAAAATTTTCGTGACACTATTTTAAAAGCTGCACATTTGTCTATTCCTAAAATTCAATCAAGAACCTTAAACAGTCGACGTGGTAATGCTTGGTGGACAGAAGATTGCAAAGCAGCAGTTCAATTTAAGAAAGAACAGTATAAACAGTGGATTAAAAACAAAACCGATGAAAACTTTATCAGCATGAAAAGAGCTAAATTGCAGTGTAACAGAATTATTGCTAAAGCAAAGAAAAGTCACTGGATAGAATTTTGCAAAAAAGAGGTTCTAGAATCTAAAGATATTTATAAAGTATGGAAAAAAGTCAAGGATATAAAAAAAGGTTTACAAATTACAGAGTTATCCTGTTAAACTAAAAAATAATGTGTTTTCTTCTTCTTTAGATAAAGCTGAGGAATTCACTAGATATTTTTCTGAAAATAACTTGTCTAGTAATTTAAGTGAAAATAATTTAAAATATAGATTAGACAACCAAAGCAACGAACAGTATGAAGACCCTATTCCAGATGAAAATGTATATATTAATAGTCCTATCACTTTTGATGAAGTAATAGAAGCTTTGAATTCATTTAAAACTAATACTTCAGCAGTTGGGATTGACGGTATCTCTTATCAGATGTTAAGTCACTTACCCTTAAATTGGAAGAAGTTATTGCACTCACTTATCCAAAAATGTTGGGAAAGTGGAGCTGTACCAGTAGTATGGAAGCAGTCTGTAATAATTCCTATCCTCAAACAGGGTAAACCTTCTACATCTGTTAACAGTTATAGACCTATTGCTTTAACTTCACAGGTGGGTAAACTTATGGAAAAAATAATTAATCAGAGACTTTTATTTTATTGTGATAAAAATAATGTAATTCCTGTTAATCAAGCAGGATTTCGCAAGGGCCGAAGCACTGCTGATCATCTTGTGAAAATTTCTAGTCATATTAAAAAGCAGTTTTCTAAAAGAAAAAGTTTGCTTGCTACATTTTTTGACGTAAAGAAAGCATACGATACTGTGTGGCATTCTAGATTGCTGTATAAACTAAAATCAGTAGGGCTTAGTGGACATATTTATATGTATATAAAAAGTTTATTACATGATAGATCTATATGTACACGAATTGGTAAATCCTATTCCACATTTCAAACTGTTAATACCGGTATTCCACAAGGCTCAATAATTGCACCTCTTTTATTTACTTTGTTAATATATGACCTACCTAAGGTTTTATCGAGAAATACCCATGTGGTGCAATATGCTGACGACATAGCAATGTGGATGAATGTTAAATTAAGAAAGCATACAAATAAAAGAATTACTACTTATGTTCAAAAAATATATCAAACTGAACTCAATAATTTGTCTACATATATGACAGAAAATGGTCTGGAATTATCCGTGGAAAAAAACTAGTTTAATGTTATTTAACAACGGAGAAAATGCAACATATTTACCAGAATTAAAACTTTACAACCAAATGCTTGCTTATAAACAAATTATAAAATTTTTGGGTGTCTATTTTACACCAAAATTAAGTTGGAGATGTCATATAGAATATTTAATCAATAAAGCAAGACAAAGATTAAATTTATTGAAAATAATAAATGTACAAGCTTGGAGTCAGGATACGAAGACTTTATTACATTTAGCAACTTCTCTAGTTCGATCGAAATTGATATATGGTCAAGAGGTGTATTTTTCAGCTCCAAAATCACTCTTAAATAAATTGAAGAGTATAGATAGTAAAGCAATAAAATTGGCTCTTGGCATACCAGTGCATACAAATACGCAACGTTGTTATATTGAAGCAGGCATAGCTTACTTTCTTTATCAGATCAACGTAAATTAGCTGCTTCAAAATATGTTCTTAGAAGTTTATGTATTGACAATTCTGTAGCAGATGAAGTGTTATTATCTTCAAAAAACGAATTCCCCAAAAGATCAAAATATATTCCATACATTCAGACTATTCATGATTATACAGAAGCAGTGATGATAAATTGTGGTATTAGTATTAGTAATGTAAAATCTGTTCCTGCTTCACCCAAAATACCCCCTTGGGAACACTTACGGGCTAATTTCCATATAGATTACACAGATTCACATAAAAATGAAGAAATAAATATGTTAGCTAATAGTGTAAATGATCGTTTAAATTCTGTTTACTTCAATAAATTACAAATTTATACAGATGGTTCATTACTTGAAACTTCTGATGCTGGTGCTGCATATGTTATTCCAGATCCTAATATTGAAAAGTCTTTTTATTTAGGGAGAAAATTTTCAATCTTTACTGCAGAATTGTATGCTATTATTATGGCTTTGAATTGTGTTCTTACATTAACATTAGATTTGTTTGGTGTAGTGTTATGTGTAGACTCAAAATCTGTTTTGTATGCGCTACAAAATTGGAATTGCTCAGTTAGAAGAGAATTGATTTTTGAAATCAAATATCTTTTACACTGTTTATTAATTAAAAATGTTACAGTTGATTTTTTGTGGGTTCCCTCTCATTGTGGAATAAAGGGTAATGAATTAGCTGATAAACTAGCTAAAGATGGTGCAAGTAAGCCTACTGAAATTAATCATAACATGAGCCTCTCCTACTATGAATTGATCTCAATAGAAGATAATTATTTTCTTAAAAATGTACACAATAATATTTTGTCTAGCTCCAGACATTTCACAAAAATTGTCTACAAGTTAAAATTAAATTCATGGAAAACTAAATTTTCTAAAGACGTTAAATGTGTATGTTCAAATGCTCTGACTGTAGAACATTTGCTATTACATTGCCCATGTCTGAACAAATTATTTATAGAAAATAATATTTATACTGTTATCACACAGTACAATGATGTAACAAAAATATTAGCTGATAATGAATTGATGCTGACAATCGCATCTATTATATCGTGTACACAGATAGAAAAAGTATTATAATTATTTTATTCCATGTATGTTAGATGTTAAGATGATTGTGCTTCAATGTTAGGTTACATTGTTTAATCAGTAGAAATTCTTCTGGGTTTATTGTTGCTGCTGTATTCTTTTTCTTCAATTTCGTTTTCTTTTTAATCATTTTTATTTATGATTTATATATTTATTTATTATTATTTCCTTTTTCCACCTTATCATTTATATTATTTCGTTTCTTTGTTTTATAGTCTAAAATCACATAATTTGTGAACAGACTTTAAATAAATTGATTGAATTGAATTGAATTGTTAGGTTAAGGGTTAGGGTTAGTGTTTGGGATTGGGTTAGGGTTGTGTGTGTGTATGTGTGTGTGTGTGTGCGACTTATTATTTCAAAAACTTCGAAATCTCCAAGTCAGTAGCCGCATCCTTCAGACCTTTTACTCTTCTTTTATTGAGTCCGTTCTTACCTTTTCTGTTATCTGCTGGTATGGAAGTTTGTGTGTAAAAAACAAAAGTATGCTGGATCGAGTAGTGAAAGTCTGTGGGAGGGTTGTGGGAGTGAAACAAGAGAGTCTGCAGGTGTTGTATGAAAGACGTGTTGTGCGGAAAGCTAGTTGCTTTGTGCTGGATAGGACTCATGTGCTTGCGCACCACTTCCAGCTCCTGCCTTCTGGAAGGCGCTACCAAACACCAAGGGTCAGGACTCTCAGAACGAAAAACAGTTTTATTCCAAAGGCTGTCTCATTACTTAATAAATGACATGTGTGTGTATGTGGGTGTGGGTGTGTGTGTGTGTGGGTGTTTTCCCAAAATAATCTCATTTCACATTTGCTGTCGTTTAATGTTAGCATGCATAAGTGTAATTATATTCATATGTGACTGTGGATTTTTATCCTCATTGTCATTATGATTGTTGTTATTATTATTGTGATGTTTATTCCTTGTTAATTGTAATTGTACACCACAATGTAATTTCTTGTAAAAGATAATAAAGTTGTCTTATCTTATCTTATCTTATCTTATCTTATCATATTTCGATGAAAAAGACGTTAATAAAACAACCAACAAATCAACCAACCATCTTTTAACATTTCTTTCCTTTTCTACATTTGTAACAGAGAATTGTGACTTTAAAACAAAATGTTGTGGATTCGGCAGTTCTTATCATATATTAAGCAGCGAGCTCCATCTTGTGTCCCAGAGGGGAAAAACATCTTCCAGCGTTTCATAACGATGTTTGTCTTTTTCTTAAGGTACAAATACATAGATGCCACGTCACCCGAGCGGGTTCCGCGACGTCAGCACATTTAACGAGTGATAAGATAAACTCAAACAAAATAAACTAACACAAAAATGCCAGAATAACAGTCACACTCTTTTATTCAACAATTTACATACATGCACAGGATAATAGGAACTAAACCACCCTCCACCCCTATCTAGTCCCCCACCCCAGTATTAACTAACAATTACCTCCCTTTGCTCAACCCAAACAGAACTAAACATCAACAGATTTTTTTACAAATGCACAACAAAATATCAATCAGTAATCAGTTCAAAATACTATAAAATTTCAACTAAGTAATGGAGCTGTGAATCTTTAATCTTCGAACTACTGTCCAAGTTAAACTGCAGAACTGAAGCACTGTTCAAAACGTCTTTTGCACGTAGCTCAGTAGGAGCTAAACAGTTATTTTCACAATATAATGGATGATTTTTATTAACTAAATGAAGTATGTTTTTATGTGTGGTGCTGTGCAAGTCTGTGTGTGCGTGAGTGTGGTGCGTGGAGTAATAAATGGCGACGCCCACGATACTGGGCTAAACAAGCAGTAGTGGCGGGGTTTACTTCCACGCTCCCCAACTGTAGAGGCAAGGGTTACAACACAGATGCACGTCTGCGCAAAGTGGTGATGATGTAGTGGAACACAACTACATCGGTAAAGGATAAACAGCGTAATACAGATGATACAGATGATAACAGATGATGCAGCCCAAACCTGTAAGCAAATATATAGTCTTAACAGTCTGCCTACAAAACACAAATACTACATAGCATAATACGCCGTCCACCGTCCGCCATCTTGACCTGTTTATACATAACAACAATGTCACAGGGCAGCCCGTGAAGAAAGCCATGTAGTCTGTGTGTGAAGAGTATAGGGGCGGGGGTGGTACTGCGTGTTGCCGTATTCGTGATTATTGTTGTCTCGGGAGCGTGCAAGGCATGGTAAACAGCATACGCCGGTTAGGCCAGGTTAGGAATTTGCTCACTATCGTCAGAACGTGTTTGTCAGCAGTACAGTGTAGACGGTGTTTGTCTAGTGCTCTGTGGTTTTTGCTGTGTTCTGGAATTAGGGTGGGACGGGTATTAACGAATAATAATATCTGGTTCCGAGAAGGATACTAGTTTAAAGATTGCAAATTTCTGAAGTGATACGCTCAGTTGGAGTGCAGCTGTAGAAAAGCAAGTCTGTGGTAGTGTGGTAGGTAGTATCGAGGTATTGTCTACTACGGGAACTACACACTACCGGATTACCCTAATTGGATGTACTTTCGTAGGTGGGCAGTGGAGAAGGGCTACGGGGTGCAATTACATGCGAACCGTTGGGTGAGTGGATGGTGGTTTTTCCTTACTGTGCCAATAACCAAGGGCCGGCTGTTGGGGTGTTGAATGATAGCTGTGTGTGAGACAGGAGGAGGATGAGAAAGGTTGCACTGAGGAGAGGCAGAAGGAAGGAAGAGTGTGAGAATGAGGGAGAAGAAAGGGGGTGGAGTGTGATGAAGGTAGGATGGAAGTGGTTGCTGTTGTTGTCGTTGGAGATGCTTGATGTGAATAATGTGTTGATGGTTATTTGTATTCATTTGCAGCATCGTTCATTCCAGGCATTCATGATTTCATTGAATTGTATAATATGTATTTGATTCAAGTGACGATAACAGTAGAAAGCGAGAGAGAGTCAAGGACAGGGGAAATAGACTGCAGTTGGACCCCTCAAGTGGCAGAAGTTTAGTGGAGTAGCTAGTGAGAGTGGGGGGGGGGGTAAGTGTGATGGAGGGAGGGGGACAGAATCGAGAACATGACATTTACGATGCGACAAGCATGTTACAGGTTCGTCAAGGATTGACGTTGAGGATTGAATTCGAGGCCTGAGTACGAGGATCGAGTCCGAAGTTCGCAGCTCAACGTTCGTCAATCCGCCAGTTCGTCGCTGGAAAACGTAAGGCAGCAACGACGACGACATTTGGTCAAGTGGACCAAACATCATCAGCATCGCCATCTGTTATTGTCCACGCGTCCCCTGTTGTCAGCGCCATCATCATCACTCCATCATCATCGTCAGTGGCGACCGCGGGTGGCAACGCTCCTTCGTTTGGACGTCAACGGAAGGGAGTGGATACTTTTGAGGAGACTTTACCAGGGACTGCATTTCGCCAGGTGGGCCCGTTTTGTGTTGTCCCTCTCCTACGCTTAACCCCCCTGTCTGTTTGTGAACACGTGCCTCGGACTTTGGCTGTGCACGTTCGATTTGAGGACGTTGGTCGATTAGCGACCCCCGATCACCCACGAACCATTGCATCGTTCCATTGACCCATTGATTGTTTCATTACCATTTCTTCGTTTCATGTGCAAATGTTGTATGTGTATGAGTGTGTGGTATGAATGAATAAATAGCTTGGAAGTTGTATATTATTTGTTGTGTTTTCATCACTTCCGTCTGCGGGAAATCGTCATTCTTTCTGGGTTGTCTGCGTGTGGAAGTTGTTTGTTTGTGGCGTCTGCCCAGGGGGAGTCGTGGCGGTGACATATGGTGGAGATGCAGGGTATGTGTGAGTGTGCCCAGACGTGAAGTTGTCTTGTGATTGTCTTGTGGTGTCCGAGTGTGTGAGGCGTGACTCGGTGAGAGTGTGCACCCCAGCGGGTGGTTGGGGGGAGTCAGGTCGCTGTTTAGCGGAGGCTCACAGCCGGCCTGGGTTCGACCACACGTGAGGGGAGGGCACCGTTGCACTCTCCATCCGGTTCGCTACCTCGCGGGCCAGTTTCCACTGTTTGAGTGGGAGGAGGTGGGTGATAGGTAAGGAAGATAGCTTAGTTAGGTGGGTTAGTATCTTAGGCTAGGCTAGGTAAGGTTAGGTTTTTGACTTCTTGTTGTTGTTTTTGGTGTTGTGGTTGCTTTCCTTAAGCCGGATGGCATCGCACGAGGGGGCTGAAGGAGTGTCACCGATCGCGGCTCGTACGCGTTCTCGCGTGGGCGTCACGATGGACGAGCGGGCGACGACGTCGGCAGCGGATGCAGGAGTCACCGATCTACCTTCTGCGATCGAGCAACGGAGATCGCCGGTCAGGTCATCGCGTCGTGGGTCAGCAGACGACGAGTCGACGACGTTTGAAGCCAGAGACACAGTGAGTGACCCTTTTTTGACGGGATTTGGTGTGACTGGCGGGATGTCGACAGGCGCCGACTTCTACGGAGACCAGGATCGACTGAGCGATGCAACGAGACTGAAGAGGTTTGAGACCAATCCTTACCGTTCTATCTACAAGGTCGAGGCGGCACCGACGCCGAAGACAGGACCGTTCGCGGACGAGACGCCGATGGAGAGGATCTTGAGGCTCGCTAAGCGCGAAGGACTGAAGGGTCAGGCAGCGTTAGACTACGCGATAGACCAAGCGACTAGGGCGAGCCGGGAAGATGCAGACCGGAGAGAGAGAGAGAGGGAGAGAGAGATGGCACACGAGCTAGCGATGGCGCAGCTGACGTCGCAAGGCGCCGGAAACCGCAGGAATCAACCCGAGTTCGAGACGGTCAAGCTCAGGTTACCGTTCTTCGAGGACAAGGACGACCTAGAGACCTACTTGTGCCAGTTCGAGCGATTCGCCAAGGCTCAAGACTGGAACAAGGACACGTGGGCTATTCGCTTGGGGACCTTGTTGAAGGGGAAGGCGAGGGAAGTTTACGTTGGCTTGAACGAGGACGACTCTGCCGACTATGAGATCCTGAAGGCAGCGTTGTTGGTGCGTTTCAACCTGACGGCCGAGACATATCGGAAGAAGTTTCGCCAGCTACGAAGGGAGCCACCGGAGACTTTCAAACAGTATCTGCGGAAGTCAGAGTTGTTCCTGGAGCGCTGGATGGGACTAGCGAACAAGAAGGCCACGTATGCGGACTTACTGGACCTAGTGTTGATGGAGCAGATGGTCAACGGTTTGACGCCAGAACTGGTCACGTTCGTGCGCGAGCGCAACCCAGCAACGGTGGAGGAGGCCGCGACGTTAGCACAGCAGTACGTCGACGCCAGGGCGGGAACCAACCTACGTTTCCCACCACGTCAACCCTTTACACCCAGGGATAAGAGCGAGGGTCGCAAGCCAGCGGGACCACGACCCAACTCGCCGGACAAGCGGGAATGCTACAGCTGCGGGCAGAAGGGGCATTTGAAGCGGGATTGTCCGAAACGCGGCGAGCGAAGTGGGGGAGCGTTGCGCATCTTGAAGGAGGCAGGCACGAAGAGAGACTCGCGTTTCCAGAGCCAAGTGATAGTGGAAGGGATTCCGCTGACGGCCATGAGGGACACGGGAGCCGATCTGATATGCTTGCGGGAAGGAGAGGTTGCCAACCTCAAGTGCACCGGACGCACGCGGCGCGTCGGATTCGCCATTCGCCAGCTATCCAAGTCTCTGCCGACAGCGTGGGTACAGTTGGAGTCACCGTTCTACACCGGGAGAGTGGAGGTAGTGGTGGTACCAGACTTAACCTACCCAGTGGTGATCGGCAACTGGGCGAGGACGGAGCAGCAATGTGATACAGCACTGCCAGTGTTCGTCGGGGAAGCAGCAGAGTGTTGCGCTGTGCAGACGCGAGCGCAGGCAGCCAAGGAGCAGGTCGCTGCAGAACCATTGGTGGTCGGACCAAGCAGGAACGTCGTCGCCACGCCGAAGGAGATTCGTCAACTGCAGTTGGAAGACGGCGAGCTTGCGAAAGTACGACAGCTAGCAGACCGGAAGGCGGGAAAGGAGAAACGAGGAAAGGGGCAAGTGGCATTTGTCTGGAAGCGGGGCCTGTTGTACCGGGAGTATACAGGACAAGACAAAGTGGATCACAGCCAGTTGGTGGTACCAGCCAAGCTTCGATCGGAGGTACTGCGCATGGGACACGACACACCTATGGCTGGACATCTAGGAGCCAAGCGGACCCTGGATCGCGTGTGGGCCGAGCACTACTGGCCAGGGATGTGCCGTGATGTGAGAAAGTACTGTGCTTCATGCGACGTGTGCCAGCGAACGACGCCAAAGGGGAGAGCCAAGAAGGTACCAGTGCAGAGAGTCGGCAAGAACAGGAAGTTGTACCACGCCAACCTTCTGAAGCGCTATGTGGAACGCCGAGGGGAACCAGAGACGACGGTAGCAGTGGTGATTGACCAGGCCGAAACGGAGGGGGCATCAGGCATCAGCTACCAGGACACCGTACCGCTGACACCGCTACGAGCGAGCGAAGGGCGTGTGGACGTACAGATAGACACGGAGCTGTCTGCACTATACGAGAGAGCGTTGCCGCTAACCAACCTGGACGAGTGCGAGGTGGTGTCAACCGACGACGACCCCGTTCGCGTGCATCAGCATCCGCTACCATTTTCACAGATGGAAGTCGCCAAGAGTGAAGTGGAACCGATGCTGGAGTTGGGGGTTATCGAGTCGTGTACATCGCCGTACAGAGCACCGATCGTGCGGGTAAGGAAGAAGGGAGAGGTCAACAGGACGGATGGCTGCCAGAAAGCATTGGATGACGTGAAGAGAGCGCTGACAAGTGAGCCAGTGGTAAAGCTACCAGTATTGGACGGCACTTTTGGTTGGAGACAGACCATCGACCGCTGCAGTACCTGCAGAGAACGCACCTCAACAGTGCCAGACTCACTCGGTGGGCTATGCAGTTGCAGGCGTACGTCTTCACAGTGCGACCAATTCCAGGGACAGACAACATTGAAGCGGATTTCCTCAGCAGATCTGACCCTGTGGAAGTTTAAGTTTTGAACTCTCCGTAGGTTCGTCTTGGGAGGGGGGTGTGTCACAGGGCAGCCCGTGAAGAAAGCCATGTAGTCTGTGTGTGAAGAGTATAGGGGCGGGGGTGGTACTGCGTGTTGCCGTATTCGTGATTATTGTTGTCTCGGGAGCGTGCAAGGCATGGTAAACAGCATACGCCGGTTAGGCCAGGTTAGGAATTTGCTCACTATCGTCAGAACGTGTTTGTCAGCAGTACAGTGTAGACGGTGTTTGTCTAGTGCTCTGTGGTTTTTGCTGTGTTCTGGAATTAGGGTGGGACGGGTATTAACGAATAATAATATCTGGTTCCGAGAAGGATACTAGTTTAAAGATTGCAAATTTCTGAAGTGATACGCTCAGTTGGAGTGCAGCTGTAGAAAAGCAAGTCTGTGGTAGTGTGGTAGGTAGTATCGAGGTATTGTCTACTACGGGAACTACACACTACCGGATTACCCTAATTGGATGTACTTTCGTAGGTGGGCAGTGGAGAAGGGCTACGGGGTGCAATTACATGCGAACCGTTGGGTGAGTGGATGGTGGTTTTTCCTTACTGTGCCAATAACCAAGGGCCGGCTGTTGGGGTGTTGAATGATAGCTGTGTGTGAGACAGGAGGAGGATGAGAAAGGTTGCACTGAGGAGAGGCAGAAGGAAGGAAGAGTGTGAGAATGAGGGAGAAGAAAGGGGGTGGAGTGTGATGAAGGTAGGATGGAAGTGGTTGCTGTTGTTGTCGTTGGGGATGCTTGATGTGAATAATGTGTTGATGGTTATTTGTATTCATTTGCAGCATCGTTCATTCCAGGCATTCATGATTTCATTGAATTGTATAATATGTATTTGATTCAAGTGACGATAACAGTAGAAAGCGAGAGAGAGTCAAGGACAGGGGAAATAGACTGCAGTTGGACCCCTCAAGTGGCAGAAGTTTAGTGGAGTAGCTAGTGAGAGTGGGGGGGGGTAAGTGTGATGGAGGGAGGGGGACAGAATCGAGAACATGACATTTACGATGCGACAAGCATGTTACAGGTTCGTCAAGGATTGACGTTGAGGATTGAATTCGAGGCCTGAGTACGAGGATCGAGTCCGAAGTTCGCAGCTCAACGTTCGTCAATCCGCCAGTTCGTCGCTGGAAAACGTAAGGCAGCAACGACGACGACATTTGGTCAAGTGGACCAAACATCATCAGCATCGCCATCTGTTATTGTCCACGCGTCCCCTGTTGTCAGCGCCATCATCATCACTCCATCATCATCGTCAGTGGCGACCGCGGGTGGCAACGCTCCTTCGTTTGGACGTCAACGGAAGGGAGTGGATACTTTTGAGGAGACTTTACCAGGGACTGCATTTCGCCAGGTGGGCCCGTTTTGTGTTGTCCCTCTCCTACGCTTAACCCCCCTGTCTGTTTGTGAACACGTGCCTCGGACTTTGGCTGTGCACGTTCGATTTGAGGACGTTGGTCGATTAGCGACCCCCGATCACCCACGAACCATTGCATCGTTCCATTGACCCATTGATTGTTTCATTACCATTTCTTCGTTTCATGTGCAAATGTTGTATGTGTATGAGTGTGTGGTATGAATGAATAAATAGCTTGGAAGTTGTATATTATTTGTTGTGTTTTCATCACTTCCGTCTGCGGGAAATCGTCATTCTTTCTGGGTTGTCTGCGTGTGGAAGTTGTTTGTTTGTGGCGTCTGCCCAGGGGGAGTCGTGGCGGTGACAAACAATGATAATAATACATGATGCTATGCATACGTTTCAATAATATAATGCAACTCTTGATGCTAATAATTCATATCTTTTCATAAGTACAGACCTTTATATAAATATATATAATCATGATGACCACACTTCAATCACACAATCCTAATTCATTCCACCTACATCTTCACCCTCACCCTCACTCTCAACTGTTATAAATACATCACGATTATCACCCTTCATCCATACTATCTCGTCATACTATAATATAAACATGCTCTGCTCATATTAATCACTTCCTTCATCTCTCTTCAGCATAGTACAATTATCTCTCTCCCCATACATACACCCTCACCCTCTCTCTCTCTAACATGCATTCTTGATCGTCACCTTTGACCCACTTAACAACAACAACAGCAACGACATTTCTCATTCATATACATAATAAGAAAATCATATGAAAATCAATAAATCATTATTCATCAAAATACATCCCTTTCCTCCTCATTCATCACCATCCATTCACGTACGCAGTCTCCGAGCGCTTTGCCACTAAGAAACTGAATTACAGGGTTTACTCACCGTCTTAGGCCTCGGCTTGTGACACACCTTTCCCCAACACAGAACAACACAACACAGGTGACACAGAGGTTAGTCCTGAGAGTTAATTTCGTGTCTGGCTATTTGCTAGTTATTCTCACAACAATAACAATGACGAGGATAAGGACATCTCAATTCTTCAAAAGACCTTGAGCCTTGGTAGGTGTTCAATAGAGAACCACACAACCTTAGGAAGGAATTCTACATTTATCTCATTAATGGCAATTACCATCCTCCTCACTTTCGGACTCTAAGCATTCTTACCCCGACGAGGGTGTAAGACCTTGGGTGGCTCGAACCAACGATACACACCCTTCCAACACAGACACCTAGTTCTAATGACACACAGTCACAGGGATACTGCCTGATTAGAGCCGACCTCACGCAAAAAGCACCAAAATCACTCTGCCTTACTAAATGCACCCAGGCCACAAGCAAGACAGTCGAGTTCTCGTCAGTACCCCTATTCATTTATTCTGCATACCCCTATTACTACGGTACGCACGTGGAATCACGGCTCCTGCACTCTTTCGTACGCAATAAAGAAAACGGTCAAGCTATCTATGTACACCACGTAACAGAGAAGTGCAACTTCGCACAAAATATAACTCTCTCTGTTACTGCTGAAACTCATGTCGTCACAATAGACTTATGTGCAGACTGTTAACCTCGAAATTATGTTACGGTAAAGAGAAATGTAATTACAGAAAAGGGTTCACTTTTGTTGGGTATATTTTTGGTAAATTATGTAATAAAAATTCTTATTCGACTCGAGAACAAAATATTGCAGGGACGTTGCTTGCATTTCAACAAATATATTAGCAATCATATAATTAATAACTGCAATGTAAAATTCCTCAAAACATTGTAAATGTACAATACAAATACACTAATGATTGGATAACAAATAGACGTTTTTTGTAAAGGTCATAAACCCCCCACTCCTTCTAAAGGTCCTGTATACTCTTTTCCTTGTTGTGAGGTCTATCTGGCACCTATAATGAAGTACAAACCTTCGACAACTATGGTACAAAGTCCTATCCGATGTTACCTAAAAACAATTTTTTTTAAAAATTATTAGCAGGTAAATTTGTTAGGTATTCTCAGTTTGTTTTCTTCCCTTCTCCTAGTCTAAAATAATTGCGGTGAAAAGACCTTACACGAAATAAACAATCCTGTATTACCTTAAAAAGACATTTACACTCCAAAATTTATTCAGAAGAATAAGACCTACTGTGACAGTTTCAGCACATAGCAGAGATAGATATATTTTGTGCAAAGTTGCACATCTCTACAATGCAGTGTATATAGATAGATCGGCAGTTTTCTTATTGCGTATGAAAGATGTAAGTATCTCTGGATCCACGTGCATAACGCGGAAAAGGGCATATGCTGAATTAGGAAGGGGGTTACTGAACTCACTCGACCGTTTTCCTGTGGCCTGGTGTGTGTTTGGTAGGGCAGAGTCAATATGGAGCTTTTAGCGAGAGGTCAGTCTTTAGACAGAAGTAACTTTGTGACTGTGTGTCAGACAAGAATTAGGTTCTTCTGTAAGGGTAGATTGTTCGTTGTGTTTCGAACCACCCAAGGTCTTACGCCCCTCGTCTGGGTAAGAATGTCTAAAAGTCTGTGGTAGGAGGATTGTAATCGCCATTTATTGGAAATAAATGTAGGGTTCTGTCCTAAGGTTGTGTAGTCCTTGATTGGGCACCTGCCAAGGCTCAATTTCTTCGTCAGAATTGAGATGTCCTGATGCATAGCTAGCAATTAGCCAAATAACGAATTGACACTCAACTAACCAGTGTGTGTGCCGTACTGTACTGTATTTTGTACCCTGTTGTGGCTGTATCACAAGCCGAGAACTTAAAAGGTAAGCAAAACCCTGTAATTCATTTCTTCAGTGGCGTGGACAGAGATAGCAATAATGGGCTCTGTGCGCCAAAGCTCATAGAGTTACTAAAGGAGGCCTTTTATTGCAATATAATGGCTGTTTTATGAGCTTTTTAAAAAGCGCTCCAAAGCACTCTGGGAATCCGCAATTTGCTAAATATAATACATATTCGTATATCTTGCGTCTTTGGTTAAAACAAAAAAAATTACAACCCTTCTACATTATGGTTGTATAACATTACACATTAATATCTGCTGGAATGATCTTTTGTTTAACAAGATAGTCCCGAGTAAATAACGATAATGAAAAGATACCAACCAGTTTACCAGCATCTGAAAGATCCATTTTTCCTAATTCAATAGGTTTCATTTTTAAAAGAGATTTTGCAATCATAGCATAAGCTGTATTTAAGCCCACTAAGACAACACTATGGTATCCAAGATTAACAATTGTTTGTTCATATGGTACACTCATTTTTATATATAATAAAAAAAATAATAATAAATTATTACTGCATTGAAAACACATCTAATGATGGCTTCAATGATGGAGATGATTCAATTTCTTTTTCTACAAGTGGTTTTGGGGGTTTCTGTTTATTTTTTCCTTGGCGGTATTTATAAATTATGTACCCACTTGCACCCACTACACCGGCTATACATAAATAATATATGTTATTTGAAGATTGTACTGGTTGTATTGGTTGTATTGGTTCTTCTTTATTTGTTGTTAATGTTTGTTGCATTATTGTTTCTTCTTTTGGTGATTCCTTTTTTCCTAATATGTTTGCTTTTGTTTGTCTGTTCCATCTATGTAACTTGTTAAATTCTGCTAACTTCTTTCCAGCTGCAATTCTTCCTGGGCTCTTTTGTTTAGTGACTGTCACTGGGTTCTGTTGATTCTCCGAATTCTTCACCTCCGTCTCCTTCTCCATCTCTGGATTGGAAGAGTCCATTTTTAATAGCAGAGAAATTTATGTGTTGAAAAGTAATTAGCCCGGCTGAAAATGGGGTCAACAAGCTTCCAAACTTATAATACAAATTTCTTGATGCCTCACTAATCCCATTAACAATAACTGGATCTTTAATCAAATCATCAAATAAATCATTCTCACAATCTAAAGTAACAAAGGTCGACACAGCTTTGGTATATAACTTCACAATCGAACGCCCTAAACTTTTAACCATTAAAGCGCCGAGAACTTTATCATATTTATTATGTAATATAATGATCTCTTCAGGCCTCAGTCTTTGTACTTGTTCAGGTGTTAAGTCAACACCGAGATAATACTTTGACTTTCCGGAAGCTACTAATGCAACCAGCCTGTCTCTTTTCTCATTGTCAACACCTGTAACTGTAACATTAATAGCTTCTTGCATTAACAAGTCATCACAATTCATTTTAAATACAAATAAAATAAAAAACTAAATTAAAAAATGGCTGGTGCTGCAATGGTGCTTGGTTCTGCTGCTGTAAATGCCTTAGCCTTTTCAGGATCAAATTATTTGTTTTCAAAACTGGACAGTAAAGAAGAATCAAAACGGCATAACTTAGCAATGGAAAAATTACAACAAGATCAGGCCGAATACGAGAAAAACAGACTAATGCAGCTTGATTTTGTTAATACAAGATTGAAAGAAGAAGGTCATGCTGATAAAACATTCGAAGACGTTGATGAAGCTTTGCACCAATATTATTTATTAACTGGCACGACACTACCTTCATTAAAGCAGCCAATGTTATCCGATTACTACACACCTAACATTGCACCTACAATGTCAGAGACCGGAGAATTAATTTTAATTGTGTTTGGAATAACAGTAGTTTATTACCTCGTTAAACAAAAATATAAATCTAAATAAAATATGACTTCACGTTTGTCTAGATTATATTATTCTCAATCCGGATATTGGAAAGGGATGATGGCAGTTAATAAACTAGTAGAAAAGACTGGCTTGTCAGCAAACGTAGTTAAACAATGGTTATCAAAGCAAGCTGTATGGCAAATCTATCTTCCACCCCCGAAGAAAATAATAAGACCAAAATTTGAAAACTCCAGACCAAATGACACACACCAAATAGATTTGTTATATCTTCCCCATGACAAAATATATAGAAAGAAATACAGGTATGCCCTTACTGTTATTGATATAGCTACCCGGTTTAAAGACGCTCATGCTCTTAGGACTAAAAATTCTGCTGAGGTCGCTCAAGCCTTAAATGCAATTTATTCAAGAGGGCCTCTAAGGTTCCCTAGACTTATTCAATGCGATGAAGGGTCTGAATTCAAAGGAGCTGTTAACCAGCTTTTGTTAAAACATAAAGTAACTGTTAGAAGAGGAGTTGTTGGATTATACAGATCACAGGGTATTGTAGAAAACTTTAATCGGCAACTGGCAGAAAGGTTATTCACTTATCAGTATTCAAAAGAGTTGTTTACTGAAACCACTAATACAGAATGGGTTGTTAGGCTGCCTCGAGTTTTACGGGAAATGAATTCAGAACCAACCAGAGTTACAGGATTAAAACCAGTTGAGGCTATTAAAAAGAAACAGATTGTTGTTACTGTTTCAAAGCCTGGTCAGCCGGATCTAACTTTGATGAACAAAACTGTTAGATACCTTTATCAGCCTGGAGAAGTTGCTAATGACACAAGAAGACGAGCTACAGACCCAATTTGGTCATTAAGCGTTTATGAAGTTGACAGAGCATTATCTACTGATCCGCCCGTATATTATTTAAGACCGAGAAGTGATCGTAGAACACCACAAAGAAATTTTGTAAAAGAAGAACTTCAGATTGTTCCACCAGACACAGAACCATTAAGATTTCCTAATTAAGAAAATAAAAAAAGACTAAAAATGACGGACACAGAAAGGTTCTGTAAGGATTTAGAAATGCTTTTTGATTCTCCCCACTTTCATATGTTAGAAGATGAACGCTGGAAAATCTTTTTTGAATGCAGACTATATGATCCAGATATTTATAATGATTTTTCTTACCCCTTCACTGGACAATATGAAATAAATGAAGATTACAAAGTTAAATGCAAAAGTGACTTCTCAATAGTCTTTCATAAACTTACAAAAGAAGAATACAACAAAAGTGACTTGTACCCAAAATCATATTACTTTAAATATTTTTGGTTACATTTTATTAAACAAGTTCGCAAACTAAATCCTCATGTAGTCAAACAAACTGTTTGTGATTGTGGACCCGACTGCGAATGTGATCATGACTGTGAGCATGATTGTTATTGTCTTTGCAAATGTGATGGCTTTTCATATTAAAGTTAGGGTTAGTTTTTTTTTAATTCAATTTATTCAGTTTAAAGTTGTTTTAAAATACTATTTAAAGTTTTGTTATAAGAAACTTTGTAAAAGAAGAACTTCAGATTGTTCCACCAGACACAGAGCCATTAAGATAAATGAACTATAATCATCACCACTATTACTTACCTTCAACCTTTTTTTTGACTTAGTGACTTACATCTAACTTAATTAAGTCGACTTTTAAAAAAACTTATAACTTACAATAATTAAATTATAAAAGAACTTACTTACTTACATCTAACTTAATTAAGTCGACTTTAAAAAAAATTATAACTTACAATAATTAAATTATAAAAGAACTTACTTACTTACATAAGTATTTTATAGCCAGTTGGTTGGTCAGTTTTTAATAATAATTTTAAGTGCTTGCCTTTTTTAGCTGTTCTTTTAATTTAGTTCTTTCCTCTTTTGATTCAATTACGTCATTTTCTTTTAAACAGTTATCAAAGCTGTCACGGTCTTTGCAATAAAACAGGCACACGAATTTTACTTGTTCTCTAAAATCCTTTAATATCGAATTAAATTTCTGCGTGATTAACCAGACACTAATTTTCACATGGCGTCCACTGAAAGCCAGCTTGCTCAATATGTTCCGTTTTAATACAATATCTTTTTCTGCACTGCAATCATCGATTAAGAATAACGTATTACCCTCATTCTCAAACAGGTTATAAAAATATGTTAAATACTCATTGAGCTTGCCATTGGTATTTACAACAAAGATATTTTCATCTGTCCAGACATACTTACGATCTAAGTAGGTTTTATTATATAGAATAGTTGGGCAAAAAATTACTATATAATCAAAGTGTCCTGCGTAATATTTTTCTAACAAATCCAGAACAAAGACAGTCTTTCCGCATGATGTCATGCCAACGATCATTCCGCAATGAGGATCACGAGGTAACAAAGAGGTCATTTTTAATATACTAAATCTTTTAATCTTCCATTTTCAATGTTTAGCTGAGCATCCATAATTATATACATGTATACTGTAACTGATTCTGACCTTGCACTTGCTTCCCTATGCAATTCAATTGTTATACCATCTGTTCCGTTTTCAATTCTTCTTCCAGATCCATGAAGTTCATTGGTGGGTATGGTTCGAAAGTCTAACCACAACGCAAATTTATTCACCAGATAATCTTGCAGTCGTGTGTCATGCAAATGAAGATCCTTTGAAATCAAATCCACAGTGTCAGTCCGTAATCTACCTCCACCCAAGATTTTCCTAATCTCATCAAACTGTTGAAACCCCATCATTCCATTCGCGAATAATTGATTAGGTTTACCTTCAATCACGACAGACGCTTTTGAAATATTAGGATTGATAAAATTTTCGCTGTCACGATTATAATTAGATTCTTTCACAAACAACAACAGTACACCTTTAATACTTCGAGCAGGTGAATTTATGTTGATGGTCCAGAGTGCATCTAATAAATCTTTATTAAATTGTCTGTAGCGAACGATCCTATCATAATAAATTGCTAGTTTGTCATATTGGCCCCTGATCATCCTACTGAGTTCAGCGTGAGTGACCACTTCATATTCAAGCGCGATGTCTGTAATTGTATACCTAGCATCATTGTCAGAGCTAATTACTACTTGAGAATAATCATTGAAAATAATTTCGTAAGAAAGCCTGTCGTTAAATGAACCTTGATGAAATGGCAGATGACTGTGTAGCAGTTCAAAATCGAGTGGAAAATAAAACCTGTTTTTGTATACAGCAGCTAATGCATTTTCACCTTTGTTAGAAGTGACAGCATCGCCAGCTTTGATTCGAAGTTTTGCCACATTGGCGGCTTGAATCCCCTGACCAACTAAATCTTCCCTTTCATATTTACTCAGCCACAGATCTGTGTAACAAAACAAAACACCGGCGTCATCGATACTTTGGATTTCTCGCCCATCAAGTTTAATAACCATTCTTTTAATTATAGCTCTACCTAGATTGTTGACTATGGTTCTGTTAGGATCGTCGTCAGAATTCAGACTAATTTTAAATCCCAATTTAGGACTGCCCGGAACTATTACATCATCAGGACCTAAATTTGGAAATCTTATGGTTAGTAGCTGATTAGGCTCTATGCTGCTTGGATTGTTTGTAATGATTATTGTGCTTTTCTCACCTTTGATGCCTAAAGGCGTCCTCAATCGACGTGTAGGGTCTAACAAGTTTCCGTAGCTTTGCATTTTTAATGTGATAAAAAAAATTATTATATTTAAAATGGCAGAAGGCGGTGAAGCTCCGGATGAAGTGTTTAAACCTGATTTACCTAATGAAGACCATGACGTCACACTGCTTTCAATGGTAGGAGATGACATGAGCCAAACAAGGCTAAGTATAGGAGAAGAATTACGTCAAGTAACTGAAACCCAAAAAGCCAGAAAAATCAATAAATTTTACAATTACATCGGGCGCGAGTTACCTGATTATGTTAGTCCCAGCGACTTCGAACTAGACAAAAATAATCACTTGTTTATAAACACTATTGTATCCGGTAAAAAAGTTAGAGTACAGTTAACTATGTCAAAGAATCCTGATAAATTTTATGCGTGGTCTACTTTGAAAACTAAACTCCCAGTGACTGTAATACGATCATTGGGGCTTTCCGATAATAGAGTGCCAGCGTTGCATCGCCAAGCAGTAGCTTCACTTCAACGAATAGATGCATCGTTACCAAATTCAGAAATAGAACTACAAGACTTAACTGACTTAACTAGTTCTGCATTAAAAGTCAATACAGAATTAACAACCTTAAAAACCTTGCAAACAAATGAGGACACCAATATTGATCAGGTTATGGAAACTATCAATGACACGCCATTATTGCCACTGCGTGAACTTCAGGGCTTAGATAAAGCTTTACAATCTGTGAGAGGGGAGACAATGATGAATTTAGCCAAGCTCGGCGAGCTCGACAAACATATAGAAAAACAAAAAAATAAACTAGCAGAAGCTGATGACGCGAACTTAAGCATTGAGGTAAAACAGATGATTCAAAAAAGGCTCGCAGACCTTTACACAGAACGCGCTGCAAGGCTAGAAGCCTTATCCATAAACAGAGAAAAATTAATAACTAATTTCGCCAGAATAAAAGAAACGGTGCATAAAATTTTACACGAAAACACTTCACTTGCAGAAAGAATTCAAACACTGTTCAGAGAGCAAGGTGTTACAATATTTAGCATTCTTACAGCTGTTGGGATGACAATAAGCACACTAGTCTTAGCACTGACTAGAACCGTAGGCATCAGTGCCGGTGGACCTGGCGGTGTACCTGGTGGACCTGGTGGTAGTCCGGTTAAAGAATGGATTAAAAAGACGTTACAAAGCATAGCTAACTTATTGAAACGCCTAGGTGACAAACTTGTAGACGCACTTCCAGGAATATTAGGTTCTGTATTTTCATGGATATTTAATACTGCTTCTAAAGTTGTGGTTTGGGCGTCTGAGCATCTGTGGTCTTTGTTTATAATAATATTACTCTGGTTACTTAAAATAGTAAATCCCAATTAACCCAGCAAACAATAAACCCCCTGTAAGCGCTAGACGTGAAATCCCATGATCAATTACCGGCAGGCCTTGCAGTTCCGGCAAGCTAGGTAGGCTTGGTAGGCTCGGAAGTGGTGGCGAACTTAAAGGTTCATTATTAGGCCTAGCAGTAAATACCGTATTCACTGTATTCAATGTATTCACTGTATTTATTGTAGGATTGTAGCCTATATGAAACTGAGGGTCGGCAATCACTATATTGTTGTTGTAGTTTGATATAGTTCCTATCCTAAGCTGAAGGTCTGAAGGCAACATATACAGTCCTAAACCTATTACGTAATCTACTTTCGATCTAGCATACTTTAAAGTGTCCTGATATCTTTTAATACTTGCGGGCAAATCTACTGCCGAATTAATAGAATCTTCTATGTTGGCTAGAAACTGCTTTTGTGCATCGAAGCTAGTTCCTTCCCCAATGATATTGCTTCGTGTTTGTGCTTGAGACCCCAAAATGCACCACGCATACGTACGAATAGATTCATTCAGCCTTTCCACCCCACTTTGGGTAAATCCGTTTGATGTGTCTAATATAAAAGTGCTGTATGCTGCACTTTGTTTTTGTCTGATATACAGTAAAGGAACCTGGCTTTTGTGGTTAAATGATGTAAATCCAGGTACGTAAGGCCCCGTGTATAAATTACCTACAGCGTATCTAAATAAAGTTCCCATTCCGTGATTGAGGTCTAGTTTTTGTCTGAAGTCTGTTTTAGTATCAATTCCGAATTCATTGCACAACCTTTGATACGCTTTCTTGTCAAAGCCGTTGTTAAATGGGTTAAAGTTTTTGTCGGTAGGTAACGGAGCCTGAAGTTCAGACAACACCCGTCTCACTTGATAATACAAATGGAACAGATAAATAGACTTCAACATAGGATCTGGGTGATTAAGGTGATGAACGTAAGAAACTCCGCAACCAGTTGTAGCGCATGACACGGCAAAATTAATTTGATTCTGAAAGAACTGCATACCCCCGTTGTTTAGCCATTGGTTAGCTAAAAAGTCGCTCGTAATGTCTGGGTTGAGGTAATGATCAAAAATATTATGAGGGATAGTATCAAAATGGACGTTGGCTGCCACAGCTATTGTCAGCTTGGTTAGGTCGACTGCTTTTTCGTAATAATAAGGCCCTGTAGTATACTTTGCAGCTTTGTTATATTTATAAGGCGCATACATTTTTATTATATTAAAAAAAATGTTTGTAACTTTCGAATTCGTAAAATCAGGTGTGCCCATTGAACTTCAGCATCCTATTGACAACAAAAACAGGGACCTTAACGTAATCCTACACGAAATATTCTACACGGTTAAATGGGTAAATATTAGTCATGATCTAAACAACAACTGGATAATGATTAATAAAAAAGGCACCATATTCAAACCGGCTATTATGACTTCTGCAGACTTACTGAAGAATTGTTTAAACCTCATTCGATTGAAGCAAAAATGAACCCTGCAAACTTGATAGTAACTTTAACTTTCAGTAAAATCCAGCATAAAGACATTACCAGTGTCACACTTGCGCCAAAGCTGGCAGAAATATTAGGTTTCACTAGCCACGAATTATCTTTATCTGTTGACGCCAGCAGCTCCAGCACCGTCGGCAGTACTATGAAATTTATTGGAACAAAACCTATGAATTTGTTAATTAATAATAGATTGTTTGTGTACCTTCATCAACTGAAGACATCGGAAAACTTAGTAAACGGAACTCCTAGTACACTGCTAAGGATAATCTCAACTCAGAGAGAATCTTACTGCGATCCAGTTTCATTGAAATTTCTGCCTCAAAAACGCTACTTAAGTCAGGACTATCATACTAGTTTCTGCTTCAAAATAACTAACCAAAACAACGAAATTGTAGACTTTGAAGATCTTACAATTATTCTTGAGATAAAATAAAGTTTAATTTTAAAATACAATGTCAATCGGCCCTCAAATTCCAGTAACCTGTCCTACCATTGAACTGAAAGACTTAGCAGACACAATCGACTTTGATGCGAATGCTATTGTTGGGTCTATTTACGGTTTCGAATTTACACAAAATGGATATTATAAACGAGCGCTAGTGCCGGCAGTGCCTGAAGTGCCGCAAGTGTCACCGCCAGTACCGCCAGAAAAACCGTCTATCGATGTAATGAAATTAAGTTATTTCATTTTTGGACATATCACTCGAGATAATCTAGAATTATTATTCTTTTCTAAACTGAGAAGTAAAGAATAATTATAGTTGTTTATATTATGTGAAGTTACTGTATATTAAATATGAATGATAGTAAAAAGACATCTAGTCAAGAATCTATGACCTCACAATAAAAGTGACGTATTCTTAGAGCAGCCATTTTTGTTGTGAAGACTTTTGACGTAGTACTCTTCTCATATTCGTGAGACGTAAAGTTGGTATTGACAACGATGTACACAGGTATTTCATCGTAGGCATATTTGTTTACCAACACTTGTGACTCAGACTTCAAAGCGAGAGGACCACACCCTCCGAGCTCTGCTTTTTAACGGGCGAAAACCGTCATCCAAATATTGGGAAATCGGAACGTTCAAGCTAGGCTTCGTCATCTTTTTTTTCTTCGGCGACGTGTTCTTGAGGATAATATCACAGAGAACCGTTTGGACACATTTTGCTGGAAGAATATTGACAAGATTGATGCCAGAGATGGAAGACAGCCGGGAGCAGACGATGTCGAACGTAGACCTGTTGCAGCCATAGCCACTGTCTACTTCGATGTCCTGTAACTCGTCTTTGAGAGAAGAGCGCTGATCACATTGTCCACTGACGATCTGAGGGTCGAATTGCTACGAACTGAAGAGGTCTTGTAACTGGTGAGACTTCTTACCTTTTCCTCTTCTCACCTTTATGCTGGAACTTCACCGTACTTCTACGTGGATGTTTACTATCTACTGGGAAGGGCTACAGTCAAGTCACCTATGAAGAACCAGGACTGTACCCGTTCCGAGGGTTGAGAGATTTTACCAGAGACTAACCTGTGTGTGATACGATCGCGTGCACGGACTTACCCTCGTCAATCGGTTAAGTTTACAACTTGAAATTGCCTACCTTTCGAGGAAGGTGATTTTATTATGACTAGTAAATATTGTTCATTTTCTGTGACAGTATTTTATCTTCTTTTTATATGTAAAAGAAGAGTTTGATAGCGAGCGAAAGTTTATGTATTGAGCCACTACACGCATTAACATCTTGCAACATAACATCTTTAAACTTTTCTGCTTATAACAAAATAAATCAAACAATAAACGCAACAAGTGGGGGCATCGTCTGGGATAGTTTATAACGTAACTATAACGAAATTATAACGAGTGTAACTCTATTTTCTAAGTTGCGGAAATTCTGTCACAATTTTGAACTTTTTACTGGTTTTAATAATCTTGTTATCATCATGTTTATGCATATTTTGTACATGTTGTAATAACCTTGCCATCGTTAACAACATGTAAGTTAACCATCTAGAAGGATAGTTCTAGCAATTTAACCAGTTTATATTTTGCGATAGAATTCTGTCGGGGAAATATTCTATTGAAGGGGAAAAATCGACGGATAGATTTGTTCTTCTGATTAGTCATACAGTTGATTAGTCGTGTGCTAGATTGAATTTATTTATCAAGTATCGGTCATTGGTAAAAGATGAATTCGGAAACACGAGGACCTGTGTTAATCTAGAGTGTTGTATAGGTAGAAATTAGTTATGTAAAACTAAGTTACCTAGTCGTTTTTGACAGCTAGATGGAGATCTAGTGAACATTGTTTATTTGTGAAACAGTCATTTAGACAATTTGTTAAAGGCGTGTACTTTAATAGGTTAGATAGATTGTAGCAGGGAGTTCTACAATAAGGACCATTAAAGTTTGAAATTATTATAACAATCTTTGTCTCATAAGAAGTAGAGGCTATAGGATTAGTTATCAGGGAACGTTGGATTGCGTTCACAAGGTCTAGCAAATTCGGGTCACCATAAAGGAATGACCGGCTGAATTATGTTAGGTATATAATCACGTGGGTATGATTATGTACGAATAAAGTCTTCGGAAGTTTAATGTATTTATTCGAAGCAGGCCGTATCTGCAATGGCAGGAGAGTAAGTCCATTGTTCAGTTAGTCTATAGAACTGGAGGGTACAGATAGAGCAATTGTTGTTGGATAGTATAGACAGTTGCAGAATCTAGTACCAGTAACTGCGAAGTGTTTTTAATAATTGCTGAGGGTGCATTATTAAATTTAATATAAGACGCAGTGAAGTGGAAATACATAATTATGTTCGTTTTTCTAATTCATGTGATTAGGTTCCTTGAGTAGTGTTGGCAATCTACTTACTTTATTTCAACTTAGAATATTTTTTCTGGATTATGGCTGACCAGTCTACATCTATGAGTATGACAACTCGATCACAGTCTCGTCTGATAGACGGAGATAACCCAACAGCTAGGTTTAAAGCTGAAGGTGAGAGTTTGGGTTTATCTGGAGCGGATTTACTCCAATATATCAGGGACGAGAAAGACCGTTTGGCTAAACTCGAAAGAGAAGAGAGAGAGCGTTTAGCTAAACTCGAAAGAGAAGAGAGAGAGCGTTTAGCTGAAGTTGAAGAAAAGAAAAGGAATTTTGAATTAGAAGAAAAGAAGTTACAACTTGAGGCTGAGGCTGAGCAAAAGAAGTTACAACTTGAGGCTGAGCAAAAGAAGTTACAACTTGAGGCTGAACAAAAGAAGATACAACTTGAGGCTGAGCAAAAGACGCTACAACTTCAAGCAGAAGTTGAGCAAAAGAAATTGCAGTTTCAAGCAGAAGTCGAAGAAAGGAAGCGCCGAGATGATCAGGAATACGAGATAGAACGATTAAAAATCCAAACTGATCATTCTGAAAGAACAGCTGATAATGGAGTCAGAGTTAGTCATTCCAATCACCTACAACAAGATTTCCTCAAGGTTAAATTACCATTTTTAGAAGATAAAGACGACCTTGAAACATATCTTCGTACGTTCGAGAGAACAGCCAAACAGCTGAAGTGGGATGAAGATATTTGGGCTTTGAAACTCAGTACTTTATTGAAAGGTAAAGCGCGGGAGGTTTACTCGCTAATGTCAGATGAGAAAGCCGCAAATTATGACGAACTCAAGAAAGCTCTACTGCTTAGATTTCGTTTGACCGCAGAGGAGTATAGAAAGAAATTTCGTTCGGCCAAACGTCAAAGCAATGAAACTACTCAAGAATTTGCGACCAAGCTTGACCTTTGGTTGACGCGTTGGCAGCAACTAGCTAATAAGGGTGACACATATAAAGAATTAAGAGATCTCTTCATGGTGGAGAAATTCATTGAAGGGATTCCTTATGACCAAGCAAGGTTCATTCTTGAGAAGTCACCTAGTGACATAGAAGAAGCTGTTGAACAAGCTCTGATTTTTGAGTCAGCAAAACTAACTGCAAGCTCAAGCCATGAACGCCCAAAGAATTCTTTTGATGCGAGAAACAAGCTGAGAGATCTGAAACCTAAAAATGACAATGTCGAACCGCAACCGAATAGAACGGATTCAAACCGGTTCGCGCAAGGTCAAGGTCACAGGAATAGGTTTACTGACAGAACTTGTTATAGTTGTAACGAACAAGGACATGTATCGAAATACTGTCCAAAAAGGTCGACCAAACAATCAGCAGCCGTATTTGTACCAGATATGGTCGAGTCTAGTAAGGCCGCGAGTAGTGAATTGTGTGAATCGTGCACAAAGATTCCATTTTCACCTGAGTGTGAAGTGAAGGTGGAAGGTAAAGTCGCGTTAGCAATACGCGACACGGGAGCATCTGTAACAATCGTACAGTCGAGTCTTATACCCGACAAATATAAGACTGGAAAGACTCTTGATGTTATGCTTGCGTCCAGTACTGAACGGATGAGTTTGCCCATCGCTTTGGTTCAGTTAGAGACTCCGTTTTTCAGCGGAAAGACGGAAGTTGCTATGATGGATAATCCTGTTTGTCCGGTTTTAATCGGGAATTATCGTACCACAGAACTAGGTGAGATCGTACCTATCTCTGTTTATGCCGTACGGTCAAGGTGTTCTGCAGTGCAGACAAGAGGAGATGAGAAAAAGTCGGACCGAGTTCTCAAGATCTCCGGGTCGTTATTAGGCGATGTGACTCCAGAGGATTTGAGTCAGGAACAGAAGAAAGATCCCACTCTAGAGAAAATCAGAAAGTTAGCAGAGACGGGAACAACCGAAGCTGACCGAGGAAAGAAAGGAAAGAAAATTCTGTCGGACTATCGATGGTCCAAGAATATTTTATACAGATTTTTCGATGTGAACGGGAAGCTTACTCGCCAAGTTGTTGTTCCGTCTAAATATCGCGCTGAAGTCTTGCGACTAGCGCATGATACACCAATGGCCGGACATTTGGGTATCAGGAAAACCAGGGGTCGGATTTGGGATGATTTTACATGGCCTGGGATTTGTGGTGACATACGGCGATACTGTGCGTCATGTGACGTATGTCAAAGGACCACGCCCAGAGGTAATACACGAAAAATCCCCATCGGTCGAATGCCAGTGATAAACACACCATTCGAGAGAGTTGCCGTGGATCTAATTGGGCCGATTATCCCAATGTCGGATCGCGGACATCGTTACATTGTAACGATGATTGACTATGCCACTCGGTATGCAGAAGCTAAACCTCTTAAATCGATCAAGGCCGAGGAGGTTTCGGAAGCGTTGTGGGAGATGTGGACCCGCCTCGGAATACCAAAGGAGATCCTTACAGATCGCGGTTCTCAATTTGTTGGAAACTTAGCTGAGGAGGTCAACCGTCTGCTCAGTATTAAAGGATTGCGCACGACACCATATCACGCGCAGGGTAATGGCTTGGTCGAACGATTCAACGGTACGATCAAGAATATGCTAAAACATCTATGCCAAGAACAAACGCGGGAATGGGATCGTTTCATTCCAGCTTTGCTTTTCGCGATACGGGAAGTACCGCAGGAATCGCTTCAGTTCTCTCCTTTCGAACTTCTGTATGGAAGAACTGTACGCGGTCCAATGCAGATACTGAAAGAACTCTGGACTAAAGATGACCAGAACGAAGAAGTTCGCACTACATTTCAATATGTAGTTGATCTGCGCAACAGAATTGAGGAGACATGCGCGATTGCCAGAGAAAATCTGAGGAAAGCCGCTGCTAAACAAGCGAAATTCTTTAACAAGAAGACAAAAGCTCGTTCTTTCAGCGTAGGAGAAAAGGTGCTGCTCCTTCTCCCAAACAAAGCTAATAAACTCCAAATGACTTGGCGTGGACCATACATAGTCACTGACAAAGTCAACGACTATGATTACCGTGTCGCCATTGGTGACAGTGAACGGTTGTACCATGCCAATATATTGAAAAAGTATGTTGACAGAGCGCCAAGTACTGAGACACATATTGTAGCAGTAGTGATGATGGAAGACGCTAGCGAACATGATGTGCCAACATCGCGGACTTCAGATATTCCGCTGATTCAATTAAAAAGGTTAGAGGGACCTGAGAAGGTGAACATTGCTGAAACTCTTAGCAAAGAGCAGAAAGCAGAGCTTCAACAATGTATACAGGCAAGAGAGTCAGTACTTTCAGATTTACCTGGATGTACTCCTTTACAATCTTGCGAGATACCGCAGGAGAAGAAAGAGTACGTTTTCGTACGGCAATATCCGTTACCGTACGCCAAAATTCAAGTCATCGGACAAGAAGTCGATGCAATGCTTAAGATGGGAGTGATTGAACCAGCTGCATCACCGTATAATGCACCGGTGGTGCTGATTCAGAAGAAAGATGGTAGTAATAGGTTTTGCATAGACTACCGTAAACTGAATCAGGTGACCAAATTTGACGCTGAGCCTCTGCCCGATGTGAATCAGCTGTTCACCAAACTGAGTAACAAGAAGTTTTTCAGTAAATTAGATTTAACCAAGGGGTACTGGCAGCTCAAGATGGTCGAAGGAGATAAGGAAAAAACTGCATTCACCACTCCGCAAGGTCAGTTCCAGTGGAAGGTCATGCCTTTTGGACTGAAGAACGCCGGAGCGATTTTTTCACGTATGATGCGAAAACTTCTGAGACCAATTGACCAGGAGTCAGTGAGTAATTTCATGGATGATATACTCATTTCAACGGAAACGTGGAAAGAACATATCTGCATACTTCAACAGGTACTGGACAGGTTGAAGGAGAACAATCTAACGGCCAAACCGTCGAAATGCTACCTTGGATACAAGAGTCTTTCATTTTTGGGTCACGAAATCAGTTCAGGCATTATTCAACCAGAGACTGATAAGCTGCAGAAGATCAGAAACGCTCAACAACCCAGAACAAAGAAAGATCTTCGCTCATTCTTAGGTTTAGCGAATTATTACAGAAAATTCATTGCTCAATTCGCTACTCTTGCTCTTCCTCTTACTGATAAGACGAAGAAAGGACAGCCAGATGTAGTACAGTGGGATGACACGTGTCAGCAAGCTTTCGATACTCTGAAAGCAAAATTGTGCGAGAAACCCATTATCATCATGGCAGACACACAGAAACCTTATGTACTTCGAACCGACACTTCAGATCGAGGTCTGGGTGCAGTTCTACTGCAAGATCATGGTAACGGTCTTCAGCCGATAGCTTACGCAAGTAAGAAACTAAACAGCGCTGAAACCAAGTATGCTACTATTGAGAAAGAATGCATGGGCATTGTCTGGGGAGTGAAGAAGTTTGAACCGTATCTATACGGGACTACCCTCACTATTGAAACTGATCATCAACCTCTGCAGTATTTGAAGAAATCCAAAACTGAAAATGGTCGTCTCATGAGATGGGCCATTCAACTGCAACAGTACGACTTCGTCGTCAAGGTTATTCCAGGGAAAGACAACGTTGGAGCGGATTATCTCAGTCGTTCTATGTAATGTGAAATTGGCTAGACCAATTTTTATCTAAGAAGGGGGGTATTGTAATGAAATTAAGTTATTTCATTTTTGGACATATCACTCGAGATAATCTAGAATTATTATTCTTTTCTAAACTGAGAAGTAAAGAATAATTGTAGTTGTTTATATTATGTGAAGTTACTGTATATTAAATATGAATGATAGTAAAAAGACATCTAGTCAAGAATCTATGACCTCACAATAAAAGTGACGTATTCTTAGAGCAGCCATTTTTGTTGTGAAAACTTTTGACGTAGTACTCTTCTCATATTCGTGAGACGTAAAGTTGGTATTGACAACGATGTACACAGGTATTTCATCGTAGGCATATTTGTTTACCAACACTTGTGACTCAGACTTCAAAGCGAGAGGACCACACCCTCCGAGCTCTGCTTTTTAACGGGCGAAAACCGTCATCCAAATATTGGGAAATCGGAACGTTAGGGTTCGCTAGGCTTCGTCATCTTTTTTTTCTTCGGCGACGTGTTCTTGAGGATAATATCACAGAGAACCGTTTGGACACATTTTGCTGGAAGAATATTGACAAGATTGATGCCAGAGATGGAAGACAGCCGGGAGCAGACGATGTCGAACGTAGACCTGTTGCAGCCATAGCCACTGTCTACTTCGATGTCCGGTAACTCGTCTTTGAGAGAAGAGCGCTGATCACATTGTCCACTGACGATCTGAGGGTCGAATTGCTACGAACTGAAGAGGTCTTGTAACTGGTGAGACTTCTTACCTTTTCCTCTTCTCACCTTTATGCTGGAACTTCACCGTACTTCTACGTGGATGTTTACTATCTACTGGGAAGGGCTACAGTCAAGTCACCTATGAAGAACCAGGACTGTACCCGTTCCGAGGGTTGAGAGATTTTACCAGAGACTAACCTGTGTGTGATACGATCGCGTGCACGGACTTACCCTCGTCAATCGGTTAAGTTTACAACTTGAAATTGCCTACCTTTCGAAGAAGGTGATTTTATTATGACTAGTAAATATTGTTCATTTTCTGTGACAGTATTTTATCTTCTTTTTATATGTAAAAGAAGAGTTTGATAGCGAGCGAAAGTTTATGTATTGAGCCACTACACGCATTAACATCTTGCAACATAACATCTTTAAACTTTTCTGCTTATAACAAAATAAATCAAACAATAAACGCAACAATCGATCAGCTAAAGGATTTTAATGCCGGTAAAGTAGATCCCGATTTTAAGTATGCTATTACTAAACGAGAAAATATCTGGTCCTTAACACCTGTAGACACGGAATTAGATTGGCTTATTAAATTCAAGTGCGAAAGCCCTTACACTTTTATGGGACCAGACAATAAATTTAAGAAAATTATTAACGCCGGGCCTATGTTAGTTAGTCTAGTGCCGGATGAAAACAATCGGGAAAACGTAGAAGTCAAAGCCTACAAAAAAAGCAGCTATGTTTTACATAAGCGTGAAACCGCAGGGAAAAATGTCAGAGTTGTTCTGCAGCCTCCTTTACAGATAGGTAGTGCAGCCATGATAGCACTGGACATAATTGCTCACAGGCCTACGCAGAGAAATGTTAATGTAATTCCGCAAGTGTCTCTAAGTTGGGCTGATTTAGATGAGAATCCCAGACGAATTACAGTATTTATGAAGAAAAGAGAAAGCGAAGATCAGTATTCCGTATTTACTTCATCACCCAAGATAACTTTTGTCCCTGTTCCAAATCCTATTGACAGAATAGCGCAAATTAGCCTAGACAAACGTAGATCTGTTAGCATTTTATTTCAGCGATCAGATATTTTCTGATAGTCAAATAGAATATTTTGCTAATAAACTAAAATCAAGTTAATTATTGTTAACCCTTTTTTTTCACACTAAAAATATGACGACAAAATTGTATCCTGCTATAGTAGAAGCAGTAGTGGATGAACAACCAATGCAACCCAGTGCTCCAACGTTAGACTTAAGTAACTTAAGTAATGTTCAAACGTTCAGGTTGGAAGAAATAAGAAAAGTTAGGACTCAAATTGAATCAGATATCCAAAAGTACTCTAGATGCAGACGAAGGTATTCCGGCGCTTATAGCGGAATAAATTACGTGTCTACTGGTCTAAATGTTATTAATGCAGCGGAAGCTGCGGTCAGCGTGGGATTATTGGTGACTGGAATTGGTATACCAATTAGTATTGGATTAGGAGTGGCTGCCGGATTATCTTCAGTGATGTCAGTTCTACTTGGTGTAATTAATACTAAAGTATCTAAGAAATTAGAAAAACACGACCTCATTTCTAGCCTGGCGATAGCTAAACTTACTAGCATGAACTTAATAATTTCTAAAGCTCTAGAAGACACTCAGATTACAGACCAAGAGTTTGTAATTATCCAGCGAGATTTTGAAGAATATAAAAAGTTGAAGCACGACATACAATCTAAATCTAGGTCTGCACCTGTTAATGTTGAAGAAATTAAAAAAAATTAATAGAAGAAGGAAGACTACTGGGGCGGAAGGAGCAGCTAGATGCTTTGAAGAAAAAGCTTGGCGCTTCAGAATAAATTCAGTTAACATTTACTCAAGCCTTCCAGGACTTCCTCCTTACTCATAGTCGCAGTCGTAGTCGCAGTTTCTACCTGTAATTTATAGTGGCCTAGAGCGTATGCGAACTCCTTAGTTACCCTTACACGCTTTGTGTCATTAGCGCACAATGTTTTTTTGGTCGTCACAGCAGTGGACACTATATGGTTTTTAGACTTTATAGTTGTGTTAGGGTATGGTTTAACTTCTTTCCCATCTAAGGCTTCCAGGTAGTTTTCGTGTCTGATATCTCTGTTTTTTATTGCAGCTTTTTGGGTGCCTTTTGCTTTTGAAGATTCCCCCGATTCGTGTTTAATACTGTACTGCTTAGATCGTAGTCCTGCGTATTCTTCAATAAGTTTCCCGTTCATTTCATCTTTCATCAAACCTATTTTCTTTTGGTTTGCTTTGCTGTACAAAGGGTGAGTTTCAGGGTAGTCACTAGTATCGTAATGTTGTAGTTCCGATTCTAAGTCTTTATAAATGTCTTCAGTAGGGATGTCTAGTATAAGGGAGTCTGTGTCTGTGTATAAAACTCTGGCCTCCGGGTATTTAGGTTTAAAGTAATCGTAGTAAAATTCGAACATTAGTAATTTAGAAAGGTCAAGAATAGTCATCCCCATAAACACTGGTTTGTCTAGATTAACTTGTGTGGTTTTCATGGTAACTGCATACAGAGAGTCATGAAACTCTTTGTAACCAAGGTATTGAGGTTTAGATGTTAATTTAATTGCTTGATTGGGTGATGTAATTAGCCTGACGTCTTTTCGCTTGTATGGGTTCTCCATAGTTTTACCAAAACAGCTGTTATTCAGCAGCTTAAAGAAATCTTTTTCAAACGTAGATTGCGCTTGTTTTCTGAGCTCTGTGTTTTTATTGATGTACCCGGCCAAGACATTCGTTTGTTTAAAGAATAAAAGCTTGTGAATCGCTGTGCACTTCATGCCGTGTCTGATGTAGAACTGCAGGTTTCTGTAGTGGCAGACGTAATAAGATTTATTATAGAGGTTGGGAATAAGTTTAAGTTGCTTGTCTGTACCATGCAATCTTTCTGGTGCTAATGGGTAATCATTATGTAGGTCGTGTAAAGCATTGGGATACTCTAGGTCAACTTCGACAATAAACCCTATAGTATGATCTTTAGGGTGATTTAAAATACTGTTTAACCAAGTAAAGTTTGCGGGGTTTGGATTAACAAGTAATTTGAAATCTGAAACTGGCAAAAGCTCACTCATTGCCCAACCATATAAATTGTTGGCGTCAAAGTACATTATATAATTAGATTTCTGCGAGGGGTCATAGTGCTTCAGGTATTTATTGTTAGCTTTGCAATAATTATGAGCTGCCACGCTTATTCCTCCACGAATGCCTGACTCAATCATTGTCATCATTACCTGGTCAGTTATGAGATCGATTTTAGAACCGCTAAGTTTTAAGAAAGCATCCCAACTCATTCCTGGCGAAGAAATATAATGAGAAGGGTCGAGGGAGTAATGATGTAAACTCGTTTCTCTGTATTTTTCAAACACATCAGCCAACAAACAGACGTCGGCTTTTAAATATATGTCGTGGTAGTCACCAAGGTTTTTACATCCGAGTGCATTCCAGACGTTGTGAGCATGTTCATAATCGGTAACAGTTATGAAACTTTTATTGAGTGAAGAATAGAAATGTTCTTTAGGTGGCAATTCCAATTCTTCAAACACTTCCCAAGAATCCATGTATTCATAAGGATACACGCCTTTCCGAATAAGTGTAACGTCTGGAAAATATGTGCTAGTGATAGGATAGCTGGGTAAGTTCTTTGCTAGTGTTTCTAAACTGGAAGACAAATGTTGAAAGCTGTCGTAAAACTTTAATTTATTCAGAGTGAAAGTTTTATATTTTTCTTCTGTCTCGGCAATACATGACACTCTGTATGCTTTCGTCACTGCCTGCATGATTAAATGGGAGTCGTAATTTCGAAGATTGTGAATGAAAATAGGGAGAGAGAAATGTTTGATTCCATAGTCTAAGTTGCATTTCTGATGAGCTGCACCTCTAAATGCCCCTGTTATGTGACAATGATCTCTCACTCTTTGGGTCTTTGGGTCCTTCGGGTCAAACTCTTTATTACAAATGTGGCAATGTGTAGCTGCTTTAAAATTATGGGAGTCAGATTCAGTAAATATCATGGGCACCGGATTATCTAGCTGCAGTAAACACAATTTGTATATTTTGTTCATCTCATCTAAGAACTTCCGAGCTGCGTCAGGCCCTCTGTAAATTACCGGCTCTGTATGTTGTCCGTCGGCTCTAACAACTACATACCCGAAACTGCAGACTTCGTGAAGGTGTGTGAGGAATGAATTAGGCGTACAAAATCCTTGTGGGCCTTGGTATTTTAAAATCAATGATTCGAAGTCGGCATAAACTATATAAGGCTGCTTGAATTGTTTGTTGATGTTTTTAAAATATACTTGAGAACCCGGCTTTGGTAACACAAGACGGGTTTGGATGTCTGTCATACTTTTGCATATTTTACTGTGCTTGTCAGCCACTTGAAGATTAGAGACTCTGGTTAAACAGCGTCTGCACAAATATTGTTTGCCATGATGTTTTGAAGTGTGTCCTAATAATCTAGATATGTTTCGTATCAGAGTATAATGTTGCATGCTAGGATCTTGCGGGTCTGTTATTAGTAAAAGATCAACGTGGTGATTGAGGTCTGAAAACGATGGGGCATTAGGAGAGATTCGTAAAGGCATAAGTTTTGATTCAGGGTCCCAAACATATACATTGACTGTTATAGGAGAGTTTTGTGATTCAAATTTGTCAATGGCGTCAAGGCTCACAGGGAAATTAATGTCTTTAAGATTTAAGTTCGTTATTTTATCTTTGTATAGCGCCACCCTTTCGGGATGTTCTTTCGACTGAATAGGATATAATTTAGCCAGAACACACCACACAAAACATTTGTCGTCAGTGTTCTTAATATTCAATACAGCCTTTTTGTAAAGAATTTCTTTGGGAAGAGGGATGTAAGATTTCCCTTTGATTGGATTATACTTTGCAATGTTCAGTTCTAATGATTCTAAATTTCCCTCTGCCCATCCAGACCCTTTCATTGTTGCTCGCTCTATGCTGTCTTGTAACTGGTTGATCAAGATGTTGTTATAAGCATTGTCTAGGTCTGAAGATTTTAACACTTCAATTTGACTTGAAGAAATCCACACAGTCATCGTTTCATCAATACTGCCGGGTTTAATAAAAGTTATCTGAGCGTGAATGCGTATTTTAACAGGGGATTTGAAAGTAAAATTGTTAAGTACAAATTCATAATTATTATAAACAGATTTAATAACATTTTGACTGTCAAAAATTTGAAGTTGTAAAGTTTGAAAGATGTCTTTAAACAAAGGAGATTGTGAAAGACTTTTTGTGTCCGTCATTTTTATACTGATAACAAAACTTTAAATTAAAAATAATTAATCCAAAACCCGAATAACTTAATTACCTTTAACCTCAACCACCTTCACACCCCCTTGAGTTTAATTAACTAATATGATGATGATGATGATGATGATGATGATGATGATGATGATGATGATGATGAGAGAAAGAGAGAGATGGACAAAGGGAAGCAACAACTACTCTCACTTTTGCGAATGTATAATAGTTATTACCCCCCTTTAGTATCATCACCATTGTTAAAAGCACATGTGTGAATGGGGGAGGGGGGTGTTGATGGGGGAGGGGAAAGTGGGTAATGGGGAGGGAGTGTGAGGGGATTGGTGATGGGAGGGAGTGTGATGGGGAGGGAGTGAGGGGAAGGTGGGTGGGGGGATGGGTATGAGGGGGTGGGGTTTGGGAGTCTGAGGGTGGAGGGAGGGAAAAAGTTTCATGTTTGCTTGTTGCAGTTTTGAGTAATTGTTGTGAATGCAATTGGGATGGGGAGTGGAAGTGGGGAGTCATAGTTCAATAGCGGAGTCGCACATTGGCAACCCCTTTGTTGTTGACGAGCGAGTGGAATACAAGAGTGAACAAGTGTGAGTCATGCTGTGGAATCCTTGGCTAAAGGTGAAGGTTTGGTTGACGAGCAAGGTGAAGGGCATTTCAACACTGCGTTACTGTTTGCCAGTCTCAGTGGAGTCTTTGGCTAAAGGTGAAGGTTTGGTTGACGAGCAAGGTGAAGGACATTTCAACACTGCGTTACTGTTCGCCAGTCCCGCCAGGTTTTGCCTACTAATAATTAACTTGATTACTTTGTTGCTGCCGGTGTGTTTTTTCTACAGAATTTATTCTATGCTCTGCCATTTTGCTCGAAATGCCTCATCATCTTTCATAAACTGATTAATTTGTTTAGATTTGATTATGAACTCTCTTAATGGAATATCTAGCCTATGAAACTTAGGATAATTAGCAAAATAATGAGCCAAGTTACGCAGTTTTGCGGCATAGTTTTGTGAAATTTTTAGTTGGTCTTTTAAATAATCAGACCAATTCATTTTTCTTTGAATTTTTACAAAAAAAAAAACGCCCTCTCTAACAACAACCCATAATTTAATGCATCACTAATAAAAGCAGCCTGATCATTTCGAAATTTTTTTGCCCTTTTGACTAGAATGTCAGTTACGTTTTCATAGTCTAAATTCATATCTTGAGCTGCTTTAGAAATATCAGGCATTTCAACCAGTGGCACAGCATTTGTTTTAATCAATTTTTCTTCAAGAAATTTATCCATGCTTTCTGGAGTGAACTTATCAGGTTTGGTGTTCAAAAATGATAAGCTTTCCTTTGGACGTTTAGGTATTTCCGCATTTGGTTCTTTGGGCAATTTAGAAAAATATTCACTCATCTTGGTATGATAACTTTGGTATTTATTTAAAACGGCGAGTTCTTGTTCAGAAAAAATTGTCAAAGGTTGAGTTGTCAAAGGTTGAGAGTCTTGCAACATATCTGATTCTTGACTCATAGTCATACCTGGCGAGACCGGTTGAACGCTTGATGATGCCATTTTAAAAACACAGCACTATATTCCACAGAATGATCACAAAATTGTTCACTTCTTTCTTCCTCGGTGCTCAGTCAGTTTTTAACAGATTATTTTCTTTTGATTCTGTAACAGACGAGTAACAGCTTTATGATTGCTGAAAGAAGAATTTCCTCAAACCAAGTATAAAGCAGACAGTTCACTGAAATGCGTCTTCACGACAGCTAGCATTGAGCAGTAGTGAAGTTTTGCCGGGTGCGGTGCACGGTCGTTAGGGACTGTAACTAATAAACACGCCCTATGTCACGTCCCAACTGCCTCAACAGAGGTTCGACATGTGTGCTCTTTCACACGAGAAAAAAAACCCAACACCTAAATAAACTCTAAAAGACAAAACCAGAAGTAACAAGACAATTTCTTTATTTCACACACACATTCATACTCAAAATTAACTCCCTTTATCCCACTTCCCAACCAACCAACCCTCAATCCCACCAATATAACCCCAAACTAATACATAAACAATTCGCTCAAAATAACAATGATAATTAAATCAAAATGGAAAATGACTAACTACAAAATGTACAAGAGATTTATAATAATTATGGCTGAAACAGCTTACTGCCAACAAGGTAAATAACAGTAAGCAACTGCTTTAAATCTTTATAAATGTTCAAACTTTGTTCCACTTAAACTTCAAATAGATACAAGTCTTTTATATTATATAAAATGATTAAGAAAATTTATTCTTTATGCAAAATAGAATTTGTAAGAAATTAATCTAAATTATTAATTAATTAATATCTGGCGAAATAATTCCCCCAGACAAAACTATACAATCACAGGGTTACTTAATCTAGTAGGTAATATTACACAACAACGTTTATCAGTCAATTCAGATTAAATATATCTCAATGTGCTGTAATTTATAAGTTATCACATGTAAAACAATTATCGTTCATCACCATTGTTTATCAATGGTTATAGTTATTTGTTGTGTATGGTGGAGTGTGTGTGCGTGTGCTTTATAAACGAAATAAAGTTCCCTGGGCGAATACCACAACCTTCGCAACCGAGGTTGACACACGGAAAACACGGCGTAAATGGCCGAGGCACACAAGCTCCACACCAGCAAGGTTTCAGCACACCATCAATGATCTGCTCTAGGGTTTTGGTTTTTGTGGTACATCTACAACAATACATACAAAAATACGCAACCATTAATAATTATATTACAATATACTGCACAAGCACCCCGCTGTCGGAATGGTTGTCTCCCTTTCAACATCCTTACTCATCCTCCCTGTCATCGCGCATATACATTCACAATCACCTCCTTTCTGTCATCTCTTCGCTACATAACAGCGAATTCTTTTATATCAATTTATAATTATTTAACCTATAATTCAGTTTAGAAAATTCTCTCTCTCTCTAGGTATTTATGCAGCAAACAATATGAAACGTAAAATAGAATTTAGAAAACATAATTAACTATTCATTCACACTGCATGCATAACCCAAACCCCCGAACGCTATGGCCAACTGAGAAATTGAGGTAAATAACTTACGGCTACCAGTGGATTCTCCGGCCTGTTGACAAAGACACACAATGACTGGACAAACACACAGGCAGAAGGTTAGGCAAGGTGATAATACAGGCAGAAGAGGTCCTAGACGGAGTCACAGGTCACCCGACGTTATACGTAGATAACTCAGATTTCACCGAGAATACACAGTAGGTATTCTAAACAGCTTAGAACAGTTTTAGTTAAACAAACACTTCCAAAGTGTTCCCAAAACAATCCTCCTCTTCCGATAATAGGCTCTTTTTCGTTGACGGTCTGATCAGTACGACCCACAGACAAAGTCACTAACTGGCACCTTGACCCAACTTGGATCTGTTGATTCTGGCTACAAAAGCGATATGCAACTGTTACTGCTCCTATCAAAATATACAGTGCATGGGGTTTTATACGATTAGCTAAGAATCTTCTAGAATATACTCGTTTTAATCATAATTCATTCCCTACACCGTTCGCGATTAGAGCACGCATTTCACACATAGAATATCGCATGGCAGCAATTAAACTTCTCAATAACAAAATAGCCAACTATGCTGTTTTCTAACATAGTGCGTTCCGCACGGGCGCAAAACATTCGCTACTTTTATTAATTATAAACCAAATTAATTTATTCTGATTCTCTCCCCTTGACTACCGTAACTTTTAACCTCTATGTACAGGCTGATGATTAAACTATATACATAGGCGCGCGACTGCAAACTGCGTAGCGTGACACACTATGACGTATGCTAAACGGTAAACAGCGAATTATTTATTTGAAAACATATGCATGCGCGTTCGTATGCATGTGTGCGTGTGCATGTGTGTGTGTTTATGCATATGCATGCGTATGCAAACGTGATCGAGTGCATATGAGTGAGCGTGCATTCATGATTCTGTTCAGAAGTAATGAACAATTACAGTGCAGTTGGTTGCTATGAGCCAATGACGTGGCAATAAACATGGGTCGTCTGCTATAATGGGTTTTTCCACAGCTTAAACCAAAAGTAAACCACAGGCAAAGGATTTGCGTTATATAGCTAATAACAGGTAAAGAATTCTGCAGTTGTATAAAAAAAGGAATTTTAATTTAAATTTCATTCAAACTTAAAGACGCAATAAATACGCATATATAAAAATAAAAATTATTGGCAAATGACAGATTTACAAAGTGTTTTGTCATGCATTTATTTGCTATCAAAACAGCCTTATATTGTAATAAAAAAGGCCTTTAGCGACTCTTTGTCGGTGAGCGCTCACTATTGCTATCTCTTGGACTTCGAGCCTGCGTACGTGAATGAATGATGGTGAATGAGGGGGAAAGGGGTGTATTTTGATAAATAGTAATTTATTGATTTTGTATGATTTTTATATAATTTTCTTGTCATTTACATAAATGGGAATGTCGTTGCTGTTGTTGCCAAAGTGGGTCAAAAGTGACGATGAAGATGCATGTTAAGGAGAGAGAGAGGGGTGATGTATGTGAAGGAAGAGAGATAATTGTACTGTGCTGGAGAGGTGTGAAGAAGGTGACGAATATGAGGGGAGCGTGTTATGTCATAGTATGATAGAGATAATATGGATGAAGGGAGATAATCATAATGAGAGATAATATGGATGAAGGGAGATAATCATAATGTATTATAGCAGTTGGGAGGGGCGATGAGGATGGAGGTGAGGATGGAATGAATTGGGATTGTGTGACTGAAGTGTAATCGTAATAATTATGTATATTTATATAAACGACTGTGCTTATTGAAGAGGTATGGATTATTAGTATCAAGAGTTGCATTATATTATTGAGATGTACGTGTAGCATCCTGTATTATTATTATTATCATTATTATTATTATGTATAACCAGGTCAAGATGGCGGACGGCGGAAGGCGTATTCAGTTATTTAGTATTTGAGTTTAGTAGACGAACTGTTGAGACTCTATATTTGTCTACAGGATTGGGCTGATTTGCTGATTTGATGATCTGATGTTGATGATGATGCATGCATGTATGTATGACCACCATCGTCACTGTATCAACATGTTCTGGTAGTCCTCCACTGCCATTACCTCCACTTCTTCCTCTACTTCTACCTCTGGTATAGTTCTACGCTTTTACTTGACGTGGCCGTACCACCGTGCCGTGTGTGCATCCGCTTTGGAACCTCTGCCTTTGCAGCCGTGAAGTGTGGACGTTGTCAGGTCTCTTCGCCACCACCGCCACGTCTTTCTTCGGGACTGTGGGCGCCGCCGTTGGAGTCTCCATTTGCCACAGGAACTACACGCACCACCCCACACACACACAGATTTGCACGACACGCACCTAAAAACATACTTCATTTATTTAAGTAAATTACTTCATCATGTCGTGTGAATAACTGCTTTAGCTCCTACTGAGCTCTGAATAACTGACAGTTTCTAAACAGAGCTTCTGAACTGTAAGCTAGCTTTGGTGAAACGTTTGAATTTCTAAGATTTGCAGCTCTGGTTATTCAGTTGAGAATTGGACTGATTTTAAATTTGATTGTTTATTGCTATTTGCTGCACATTGTTGTGGGAAATCTGTTGATATATAGTTTGTGTTTTTTTTAGTTAAACAAGGGAGGTAACTGTTAGTAAATACTGGGTTGGGGGTCTTGATAGGGGTGGAGGGTGGTTAAGCACCCCATTGTCCTGTGTATGCGTGTTTGATTGTTGAATAAAAGCGTGATTGTCTATCTGGCATTTTGTGTTAGTTTTTTTTGTTTGAGTTTTTATCCCTTTCACTCGCTATTTGAGCTGACGTCGCGGAACCCACTCGGGTGACGTGACACCTACGCAAGCGCTCTGTGAATATCTTTTTTTTTTTTGTTCAGTATTTGTCTAAGCTGTTATAGTCCCTCTTGTGCAACACTTATATTTATATATTCAGTGTAGTTTTATTTTCGGATGGTATGGCAACGTCATCAGAGCATCAGGCTTTGCAAAGACCATCCGGCAAGGCACGGTGCAAGGAGTCAGAAGTAGAGGGAGACAGAAAAAGAGGTGGGAGGACAACATTCGAGAATGGACTGACTTGACAATGGGCGAAGCATGGAGGGTTACCGACGACAGAGTAAGATGGAGTACAATGATTAAACGATCATGTGTGGTGCCCCAACGACTTCCGAGATAGGGGATAGGATAGGAGAGGAGAGGTATTTTTATTTTACTGCTAACCTGTTTTAAATAGGACTCTTTGAATTTGTATCGCTACATCAATACTGTAGAACACTAACTACTGAAAAGCAAAAAGAAACAACATGGATTCAAGTCAAGTCAAGTCAATATATTCTTTATTCCATCAAAGAGGAAAATTTGTTTTGCCACCAGGATACGCACTGTATAAAAACACATATGCCCACCACATACTCATCGTCATCCTATCATAACTTACAACCACAAAACCATATCACATGTGTACTAATACACTAATACAGTTTAGCACAAATTAAAATAACACTATTCAATTTGTACAGCTATCATAACTAAGAGACAAAGTTAATAAATTGTATTAATACTACATATATATATATACACATACACACATATACACGCACACACACACACACCCATTTATAAACATACCCACCCAAATACACCTATACATACATATACATACACATATATACACACATACACGCACACCCACCCAAATACACACACATACACACACACGTACAAATATGCATATACATATAATTATGCAAGTTAGCAGCACATTACATTGACAATTTAATTAGCGTAGACATAATATTGTAATTGCTTGACTGTATAGTTGACTCTAGCTAGAGCGTGCAGTGGGGCAGTGTTAACATTCGATGCGCCAGCCGGAGCCAGAGGCAGCATTCAGTCTACCCACCGCCATGGGAACAAAGCTGCGAGAGTACTTTGCCTTCTTGCATTTGATGGAGCGATACCGCCTGCCCGAGGGGAGCAGTTCAAACTCCGCGTGCAATGGGTGGGAGCTGTCAGCAGAGACCGCATGCGCCTTGCGGAGCAGGGCTTTGTCTGTTATCTCAGAGATGAGGGGGACGGGGAGGCCAATGATCTTTGAGGCCGTGTTTGAAATTTTCATCAACTTGTTTCTTTCAGTGACAGAGAGGGAGGGGTGGTATATACTACTGCAGTATGTGAGAAGGGGCTCTATGATGGAGCGATAGAGGTTGAGGAGCAGCTGGGGGTCCATTAATCACTAATGGATTGTGAATAATGAATCAAGATGCATCAATTGTCTCAAACACGGAAATCAAAACATGCTTTGCTGACAGTACTGGAAAAATTGCAATTGGAAAAGTATAGGAAACCGCAATTACAAACATTCACTCATTGTGAGGCTGATAAAAACGCACGAGTTATAACGAAGTCACATACAACAATGAAATACAAACAAATCCATATCAACATATCAACGTATAAATTTAGTAAATCAATGTAAACCACATTACCTGATCATCTATGCTGTTATTAAAGAGTTATATTTGGCGTTTATTTTACAGAAAATGTAGCTCTCAACAAGAAATGCAATATGAGTAGATCTCACAGTGCGTATGGACCTGCAAGAAATGCTGCCAATAATAACACTAACGGACAACTCACCAAAACTAACTGTGTGCACACCGACTTTGGAGTTTACAATCCAAGGTGGGAGGTTGACCTTGGTCGTCGTTATGTCATCAGCAACATCACCGTATGGGCACGAACTAGCTGTAAGTTCTGATTATTTATGAAAGAAAGTTTACACTCAAAAAATGTACACAATACATGTAGCAACAAACTTCACAAGAGCATTTGTTTTTACATTTTTTAACTTTAATTAATGTATTTATGTAGGTATTTTTCGTATTTCAAGTATTTATTTGTTTATGTATTTATTTTATTTAATTATTTATTTATTTTATGTTATTTAAGCTTATTTATTAACGACGACCATGATGATGGTTATGATGAAGATGAGGAAGAAGATGAAGAAGAGGAGAAAGAGGAGGAGAAAGAGGAGGATTGGTGATGATATGAAGGAAAGGAGTAGGGTAGGTACACGATCAAAACAACGACGACAATGTCATTGATTGCAATGATGATGTTGATGATGATGTTGATGATGATGATGATGATGATGATGATGATGATGATGATGATGATGATGATGATGATGATGATGATGATGATTTTTTAGATGTGGACAGAATGGCAAATACCAGAATCCTGGTGGGCGATCAACCGTGCTTCAGTTTTAACACGTCTTACGATAGCAGGAGGGACACACAATTTAACATTGCGTGCACTAAACGCCTGGTGGGACAAATCGTACGACTGGAGAAGAACGGCACGGGCTTTGAAAACAACGGCTATGAAACACTGAATCTCTGCGAGGTGCAAGTATTTAGTAAGTCACTAATGACATTAAAATCTTTAAATCCAAACTATTTGAGAGTAAATACCTGCACACATTTCAAAATGGGTAATTTAATCCCTATCCCATCCCGTAACTTGAAGATCGTAGGGGCACCACAGATGGTCGTTTTACCAGCTACTCCATTTTTCCCTGTCCTCAGCAACCTTCATGGCTTCGTTCAGTGTTAAGTCAGTCCATTCTGGAATGTTGTCCTCCCATCTCTTTTTCTGTCTCCCTCTTCTTCTGCCTCCTTGCACCGTGCCTTGTCAGATGACCTTTGCAAGGCCTTATGCACTGATAACGTGGCCATACCATCGGAATTTCCGTTTCTTTACCACTGTGAGCATGTCATCGTGTCCGTTGTCCAATGGCTTGTGTAATGGTTTGTCGGACTTCGTTGTTGGTGATGTGCTGGGTATAGGAAACGCCCAAATGTCTTCTGTAGCGTGAATGTATTAGTGAAATCTACAGAAGAGATTCACGTTAACGTTTTGTAAAGCATGCATAAACGATAATGTATAGTAGGGGCTATCTATATATATAAATTGCTTAACCGGAAGTCCTTCTTCGCCTCTACTGTAAAGTTTGTCCGGTATGGACGCTGATCTGGGTAGGTGCTGGGCGCTGCGGATCGGCCTGCTGTGCGCTCAAAACCCGCGAAATCGTTATAGCCGACATTTCCTTACCGAACGTTTAACCGTTTCTGAGATAAATAAATAAACAAAATGTCCACAAACTGCAATAACCTCATTCCGCGCGCGGTTTCGATTCAACCCGTGTCAAGAACGCGCCGTTCCGTAATACCGCAAATTTTGTTTTATTTCCATTCAAAACACTTTTGCACTCATGTCACCAATCTTACAAAATTTTGTGTTTAACTAATTAAATTTGATTAATTAAAAATCGAATCGAGGTTTCAGCATGTTTTCCCATATAGACCAAAAAATTGATGGCATTTATACGAAGCCTTGGTAGCTCATTAAGTAAGACATTCGCCTACCGTGCAGGCGACCCAAGCTCAAATCTCCCGCGGGCCATATTTTTTTAAATGTTTTTTTTTCTTTTTACACTACAATATGGATATTTTTCTTTTTAATTTAGGCTTTTTACTTTTAACTTATTTATTATTATTATTATTATTATTATTATTATTATTATTATTATTATTATTATTATTATAATAAACAGCAACCTGGTACAAAAACCACTAGTTATTAAATAAACGTTCAAAACTAAACGACAACTCGGTAAATGAATTGTATTGCGTACCCGAATTCCGTAAAAGAGTAACGATTAGATTACTATAGTTTAAAGGTTTACTGTCGTTAAATCATATTGCAGAGAACATCACACTTATGATTGAATTACTTGGTTAGTGTGAACACCGCTCATGTCACCGCCACGACTCTCTCCGGGCAGACGCCACAAACAGACAACTTCCACACGCAGACAACCCAGACAGAATGGCGATTTCCCGCAGACGTGAAGGGATGAAAACACAACAAATATATATACAACTTTCAAGCTATTTATTCATTCATACCACACACTCATACACATACAACATTTACACATGAAACGAGAAAAATGGTGATGGAACAATCAATGGGTCGATGAACAATGGAATGGAATGTCAGATGAACGAGGGTTGCTAACCAACCACGTCTAACTAACGACTGTGCACTGCAAATGTCCGAACACAGGGGGGGTCGAGTATCAAGAGGGGGACAACAAAGAACAAGCCGACCTGATAGTAGGGCGTCCCCGCTGATGTCTCTGAAAAGTAGCTGCCCCTCCTCGTGACTGTCGCCGGACTGTCGCTATGGAATCCAGGCGTAGTGGTGTCGCCACTCCCTCCCACCGCTGACGATGATGATGATGATGATGACGCTGTAGTTGCGGCAGCCCTGCCACCGTCGACGCCTCCCAGCCTAACTCCTCCAGTCGGCTAACACTGTGACGTCGAGGCCAGGTTCCATACACAGACGTCACAACCACCGCGGAAAAGGTGGGGTTGTGGAACAATGAAGATGTACACACCAACACGGACGAGGACGAACGGGTGGTGATGATGATGCTGGGTCCACACGACCAAATGTCGTCGTCGTTGTCGCGCGACACTGGTCAACGTTACTCCGTGTCGAGCTGATGAGTACGACGAACTTCGAAGACCCTCGAACAACGAACTTTCGAACCTGCAACATGCTTGTCTTATTGTTAATGTCATGTCCACCCGATTCTGTCCCCCTCCCTCCTCACACTCTTCCCCCCTACTACACTAACTAATTCCTGTATCTTGAGGAAGCGCCACTGCTGTCCACTTCACTTCCCTTGACTACTATTACTGTCTCTTGTAATCAAACACATAATTCAAAAACTAAATGACATTATGAATGCATGAAATGAACAATGCTGCAAATGAATACATGTAATCATCAACACATTATCCATCTTGAGCAACCGCAACCTCAACAACAGCAACCACTTCCATCCTACCTTCACCACACTTCACCCTCATTCTCCCTCCTTCCGTCGCACTCTGCCTTTCGTCTGCCTCTCCTCAGTGCAACCATACTGTCCCCCAGCCTCTCGCACAGCTATCGTTCAACACCCCAACAGCCGGCCATCGGTCATTAGCACAGTAAAGGAAGATCACCATCACACTTACCCACACGGCTCGAATGTAAAGTACCTGTAGCTAGCCCTTTCCACTGCTCGCCTACACAGTACTCCAAGTAAGGTATCCAGTGCGTAGTAATTCCTGTTAGTGGACCACCTCTACACTAACTTACCACAACACACAAACTTAGTTATTTGCTCTACACTTCCTTGAGCTTGTTACCAAAACCGTAACATTTCCCACTAGGTTTTCTTTTAGAACCAGTTATCATTTACGTTAACAACTGTCCCAACCTTACTTCCAGAACAAAAAACCCAGAGACACAAGACCACAGGTCTTCTCCGTTACTCTGCAAAACGTGTTCTGACTACAGTGAACACATTCCAAAACTGGCTGGCCGAACTATGCTGTTCAAAATCACGCTTTCCACGCATAACCAAACATACGACAGCGCGCAGTTACTACCCCAACTCATTAACTCTCCACCCACACTTTCTACCCGGTTTCATCACAGGCTGCCCTGTGACAGCTCATATTGTTTGTGTGTTTGTTCGTTCGAACATGTGTGATTCTTTGTAAGTGTGTGTGTGCTTATGTGTGTGCGTGCTTGTGCGTATGCGTGTGTGTGTGTTTGTGTTTGTGTGCGGTTGATGTTTCAGGTTGCAAAGACCCATTTTGGGGTGATGAGTGTAACAACCAATGTGGACACTGCCTGGATGGGGAAGTGTGTGACAAAGTGAACGGACACTGCACCAACTGCTCCGCTGGCTTCATGCTGCCTACCTGTGTCCAAGGTGCATTTGATAATCATATGAGAATCCACGCATTTTGAGAGCGATGTAAAAGAACTTAAGAAACAGAGATTCTGGCTTGGTGACTTTGGTTGTATTGTATACAATCAGAATAATTCACATCCCAAAATTATAAATACCGATATAACTGAGAGATCGTATGGGTAAGTTGGGAGCATGTGATTTAGATGTCAAGTCTCTCTCTCTCTCTCTCTCTCTCTCTCTCTCTCTCTCTCGCTCTCTCTCTCTCTCTCGCTCCCTTTCTCTCTGTCAGTCTGTACACTTGTGTGTGTGTGTGCGTGCGTGTGTGCGTGCGTGCGAGCTTGCGAGCGTGCGTGCGTAGTGTCTGCTTACATACATGTTTTGGTCATGCTCCAGATATCCGACATTACGTGTTTCAGAGTGTCCTGCTGGAACTTACAGCCAATCCTGTTCACTTAAATGTAATGAACGCTGCCTTGAGTCGAACTGTGACAAAGTGTCTGGACTGTGTGCTTGCAAACCTTGATGGAATGGTTCACTGTGTGATCAAGGTGCGATTGCAAATCTGCAAGTATAGCACACAAAAATGAACAAGATGTCAAGCCATTCATATGCATTTCTAATTCACACACAGCTAAAAAAATAATAATAAAAAGTAAAAATAATGCATTTTCAAAGGTGCTAATATTTATAGAAGCTGTTCTGTCTTGGTTTTATTTTTAAGAAGCAATGACAACATGGAACCAATGGTCTCTATAATCTTAACTATCTGCAAGCTAAAAATAATTCAAATCTGTTTGTCAAATTTGATTTAAAGAGCAAAACGATTTACAACAAAACTTACTGCTATTTTTGTTGTCTTCCTCTGCCGTTAATGCGATAATATTTTGCACAAAAACAACAGGTAAACCGGCCACAGATGGCCGCAACTTTGCACGCGAAACTAGCCTGGTTCTTGCCTCAATCCGCAAGAAAAGAAAAGAAACATAACGCTACATTTTACAAGAAAAATCGAAAACTACTTTCGTGTCGGAATACGCATTTTGTAAGCCTGACATCGATCATTTGAAATCTGTAGGCGATTCTATGTGTTACATTGAGACGCGCATGATGGTACGCGCACGATAAATCCGATCGTTTTGTTTTGCAAAGCATGCAATAATAGAGTGTATTTACCTTTGATTTGATTTTGCGTTGTTGTTAGAAGAAGCGTTGTATAACGTTGATAATTTTAGTTGGTCGATATTATTTGAGAATTTTCTAGAGTTGGTTGTTTACAATCGATCGAAGCGTGTGGGTAATTCTAGTGGTAACTAGAGACGCTTCCATCCTAAATATGGTTGTATGACGTGAGACAGTGATGACGAAATTTGTTCTGATTGGTTAAAATTGTGTCCCACTCGATCATTCGAAAGTTCTCTCGAGTATAGAGAGACACTATATATATGTACCGCACTGTTTGAGTTGAGAGTAGAGAAAGTTGTAAAGAGTGGAAAAAGCGATTGTATGCAGTTGTTGATATTCGCTGAATAAAGTTGGAAAACTACATACGATGACTTCTGCCTTGTTGTTGAGTGAGCAGGCTGCGTGGATAAACGAATCTGAATTACATTTATGAGGATTCAAGCATTTCGTCATGTTGTCCAATGGCTTATGTGATGTTCTGTCGGATTTTGTTGTTGATGTGCTGGGTATAGGAAATGCCCAGAAGTCTTCTCTAGCACCTCATTTCCATGCTTTGTATTCTCGGTTGTGGATCTGCTGTGAGGGTCCATGTTTCCCAAGCGTATAGGAAGATGAAGATGACAAGGGAGCGCAGCCGCCTTACCTTGGAATGTAGACTGATGGTCCTGTCTTTCCAAATGGGCTTCAACCTTGTTAGGGCCGCAGTTGTTTGTGCGATCCTGGAGAGTATTTCCTGTCGGGACCCATTGTCTGGTATAATGGCTCCTAAATATTTGAAGCTATACACTGTGTTGAGGTATTGGCCTTGGACTTTATGTCCATGTTGATGCCGTTAGTGTTGTTGGTCATCATTTTGGTCTTTTCTACACTTATTTCAATTCCAAAGGCTCTGGAGGTGGTATCAAGCCTCTGTACCAGCTGTCCAAGTTCTTGTTCCTCTCCAGATAATCCATCAATGTCATCCGCAAAACGAAGGTTGGAGATTGCTGTACCCCCTATGCTGACTGAGCCTTCGTGATCTGCAAGGGCATCTGACATGATGCGCTCTAGGAAGATATTGAAGAGTGTTGGAGAGAGTAGGCATCCTTGACGCACACCGATTGTTGCTCTAAACCAGTTCCCGATGGCGCTGTTATGGAGGACTGCACTGGTAGCCTTGTCACAGGTTTTTGATGACTTCAATAATGTTTTGGGATATCGCAGAATCTGCTATTCCCCACTTACTTCTCGCGTAAGTGGGCATTTTTATTATATACACTCTCCCACCATACCCTTCTCTCACCCTTCTGCCCTTTAGCCCATTCTTGATCCTTTATCGCTCTCTGTACGTTTGCTTCATTTCGTTTTCAAACCTTTCTAACACTTGTACACTTCCACATATGGATGAAACACACAACCAACCAACCAAAACAGGCAATTCAACACATTAACCTTAATATCTTAACCTATCCACCCTAATTTGGGGGCCATGCTATCGTAAACACACAAGTTGTTCATTTTGTTTACTCCTTACAAGCCACAAAAAAGAACTCGCAGAGTCATACCCAAGGAGTTTGACTATAACTGGAGAGGGCGTGACGTCATGTTCTCTACTAGGCGAGGGAAGCCACTTCGATGCGCGTCGTAGCCACGCACCCTAATTGCAAAACAGGGTTTTTCTCTTATAGTCATGTAATTTGTTTGTTAGTTCTTATTTAAGTACACATTTTTGTTGGCTAGGAAAAAAAATGTTTTCCAGTGTTTATTGTACCGCCGTGCAATAAACATGTATTCTCCCTTCTCACCCCCTCCCTCCCACCACCCCACCTGTGCGAGAAAGAAAAAGATAATTAGTGTGGGGAGTACTTTAAGATATATCACAAGTATACACCATTAGAGAGGAATGAAAAAAATTGTGTGGGGAGTGTTTATGGGATATCTCAAAAGTACTCCCCCAATGTCCCATGATTACTCATGGGGAGTAGTTCCAGGACAGCCAGGCTGAACCAGAAGTAGGCTTAGGTTTGGTCGAAATGGGGGAGGAGTGATGAGTACTTCACGAATGAGCCAGTACTACTCCAGGGAGTAAATCTAGGTAATCCAAAAATACTCCCCGGGAGTATTTTTTTGACAAAGAGAGGGGGGGGGGAGGCTTCAAAGGTACACCCCTCTGCATTTCTTTACAAAACTGTCTTGCTTGTTTGTAACGTTGTGTTGTTTTATTTTGTGCGAGAACTGTGGACCATGGGCGCCCGTTTCGGGGTGTGAGCAGAGTGGAATGCTGTCCGCATACTTATTTATTCTAGTAAAGAAGGCGATGCTGTTCTGTGAACTACGAAAGTCGCTCGCGGATAGCTGGCAAATTCAGAAGCGTGTGGATAGTAAAATGTCATTATCGCCAATGGATTCGAACCTGCGTCACCGGCGTGCCAGGTGAACGCTCCACCACTTAGCCTACGGTGATGGATCCACGCGACCTTTGAGGAAGTGCACATATCACGGAATACAAAGGCTAAACATACTGAGTATAAAAGTATCTTGCTTAATAATAATCAAAATTGGACAAGTATTGATATGAGTGTTGAAAAAATAATGATATGCTGAGCTATGGCCAAGCGACTGACTAACCTCCTACTGGACTGCCACTGAATTGGCCATGCGTTCTCAAAATGTACAAGATAATTTTCCTGATAATGACATTTCCAATTATTTGCAGAGTGTTCAGATGGATTATACGGCTTAAACTGCACTAGTAACTGTAGTGCAGGTTGCAGCAACATTTGCGCTAAGGAGGATGGAAACTGCAATTGCACATCGGAGTGGGTAGGAAAAACGTGTGACATACGTAAGTCGTAGTACAATATGTGTGCAATATAGATCTATGTATGGTGGTGCGATGTGTGTGATCTGGAGGCTACATGCCTATGTGTGTGTGCGTGTCTGTGTGTGTGTGAGTGTGTGTATGGGTGAAATTATACTGCCCCGCACGACTGAAGTGAGGACCGAAAAAAGCCGTGTTCTCTTCTTTATTTCCTATCGGTGATTATACTGACACGACTAGACGTAAAAGGTCGTGCGGATGAAAAAAGACGTGCGGACGTGCAACACTTCTTTAAAACGCGCGGAAGGGCCCGATCTTCTATCGAAGTGTTTCGTCACCATCCGGTCTGTTTCCTGCCAAGTTGGAGGACGAAAGATTGATTGTGGCGGTGCGCTGCAGAAAATTGATATATAACAAAGGGGACAAAAATCACAGCAATCGGGAACTTATTCAAAAAGCATGGGAAAACATTGCTAGGGAAATGGGAAATGAAGGTAAAGGTGATTCTGATGAATACATTTGGATATTGAATTTTGTTTCAACCAGCCCGTTTGCTTATGTTTGGTGTCTGTTATCGAATGAATAATGAATATGGATATACAGTTGGCTTTGAATAGTTTAAATACCTCTATCCTGTCTCTCTGTCTCTGTCTCTGTCTGTCTGTCTGTCTGTCTCTCTCTCTTTCTCTCTCGGGTAGGCATGAATGAGCAAATATGTGCATAGGAGGGTGTGTGTGTGTGGAGGTGTGTGTGGGTGTGTGTGTGTGTGTGTGTGGGTGGGTGTGTTTGAAAGTGCATCCCAGATACATTGATACATTGATTTTGATTAGTCATTGTTTTATTGTTGCACTGCCACAGAACAATTTTCCGTCTCTCTCTCTGTCTCCATGTCTATCTGTTTCTTTGTCTCTCTCTCTCTCTCTCTCTCTCTCTCTCTCTCTCTCTCTCTCTCTCTCTCTCTCTCTCTCTCTCTCTCTCTCTCTCTCTCTCTCCCCCGTTGGAGTGCCGGGGGTTTCAGTATAAATAGTACCCCCACTTTCTGGAAATGTAGTGCTTTAAATTCCCACTGTCGCTGTCTTTCTCATTTGCTCTTTCTCATTCCTGCTCTGTCAGGCTATCAATCTGGTATACTATCTTCTTCTTCGCTAGATCAGTGACCTACCTTTTTTCTTGAAAACTCTTCCTGGACAAGACTCCTTGTTTGTGTATGAGGTCTGTTGGATCAGCTTGGGAATGTTGGACGCTTTCTGCCGGGTGGTCACTAGGGCTTCCTATGATGTTATTATTTAGCAATATAGGCATTTTATATGTATGTGTTTTGTTGATAATTTATAATGATGTTTGTATTCTATTTTGTTTTTGTAACCGGGGGTTTGATTAGTTGGGGTAAAGCCTCAGCCGTCCCCTGCGTGGGATGTCTTTATTGTAAAGTGACTGGCCGGTGGAGGGCATTCAATTTTCCCACTAGGGTTGTTTCAGCAGATCTTTTATGCGGATCGGGGGCTGTCCGGTCCTGATTTGGCTCGGAAGAGTCCGCTGGACCTAAAGCAACAATCAATCAATCAAAAAACTCTCTCTCTCTCTCTCTCTCTCTCTCTCTCTCTCTCTCTCTCGTGTAGGCATGAATGAGCAAACATGTGCATAGGAGGGTGTGTGTGTGTGTGTGTGTGCGTGTGTGTGTGTGTGTGTATGTGTGTGTTTGAAAGTGCATCCCAGATACATTGATACATTGATTTTGATGATAGTCATTGTTTTATTGTTGCACTGCCACAGAACAATTTTTCGTTTTGTTTACACAGTCGGACGAAGTCGCGCGGACCTATATGATCACCACTTCCGACCTAGCTGCCCGTCCGTTTCGGTCCGCACTTCAATCGTGCGTGGCAGTATAATTTCAGCCTAAGTGTGTGGACGTGGTTGGGCGCGAACGTGTCTGTGTGTATCCGCTGTGTTGGATCGTGTATATTTGTGAGTATATGACATATGTGTGTGCAGATATGGAATCCCGGTGTGTGTGTGTGTGTGTGTTTGTGTGTTTGCGTGGGTGTGTGTGTGTGTGTGTGTGTGGGTGTGTACATGTTAACTGCCACTTCTGTCGACGAACTCAGGTAAAAGTCACACGTTCTGTCGACCGCTGATTTGTGACGACGTCGTCAGTTTTTGTGACGACGGTCGCCAGAAATTTTAAGGTCAAAATAGCGTTTTTCACCACTGTTTAGCCGACCGACGTTGAAAGCATGCAAAAAAACAGTGGTGTCGTCTAAAAGCATAATCTGCCACGTTGGATTGTGTATAACTTACACACTTTGAGCCTGGGCTTTTACACTCCTGCTTGATTCCAGTGCCCCTCTCTCTTCGTGTGTATATGTCGTGACCAATCAGATTGCATCGTGACGTGATTAGCCAACGAGACAACGAATTTTCACGAGATATGTCAGTGCGCCATTGTAAACAATTGCCAACAGTGTGGTAGGTAAAACTTCTTCTTGTTGGGACTTTGATTTCTTCATATATTATCAGTTTTCAGCTTAGGACTTTTTAGGATTCATTAAATATTAAACTGAAAATGACTATATGTAGCACCTGACGAATCGAAGTGAAGAAGATTAATTGGTGCAGACCCGAGACCGACTTGGCAAAAGAAAACCCAAACTGTGGTGGATTAGTACTAGTAGTCTTTTACCTTCACCTTTACCGTCAATTTACCGTCAATAATATGAAATTTGCAGAGCAAGTATGTACTTTTAGCTAGGAACAAGGGTGTATTAGATTCTGGCAAATGTTTTGATTGACAAAATTGCAAGTTGCAACACTTCCACGTAAATGCATAAAACGGCAAAGAATAGACTTAGCCTACATGAGCACAATTTTTTACTGGAGTAGTGAAGATAATTTTATAGAAAATTCTCCAATAATATTGACCAACAAAATTATTAACATCATACAAAGCTTCTTCTAACAACAACGCAAAATCAAATCAAAGGTAAATACACTGTTATTGCATGCTTTGTAAAACAAAACGATCGGATCTATCGTGCGCGTCTCTGACGTAACAGAGCTGAGAGTGGGAGTGAGAAATATATGCTTGACCTAATTCCACGTAGCAATATCATTATTTATTGCAAATGCTTAATCAGACTATTACTTTGGATAAAAATATAATGACTTTTCATTGTTCAGTGGTCCATCCATGTTCACGGTCTGTGTGTGTTCTTTCTTTAAGTCCGAGGATACATTACAACAAAAGGATATAAGAATGTTCCCTTTGTTTATTTTGGCATCATTCTGCACCTTTTTTTAAAATTATATAAGCCAAGCCTTCTTTATAATTTTTATGTCACATTTATGTCATAAGAAAACAGGGAAAAATGTATCTATATCTCTCTTTCTCCCCCCCCCCTCTCTTTCTCTCTCTCTCTCTCTCTCTCTCTCTCTCTCTCTCTCTCTCTCTCTCTCTCTCTCTCTCTCTCTCTCTCTCTCTCTCTATGTATGTATTCCTAAATAGGTAGTTTGATCTTAAAAAGGATCATGTTTCAGACTCTGCACCATCGAAGGCAGCAACAGCAGAGGTACTAGGGTCAGCAGCACCTGCCCCAGCCTCCGCCTCAGCCCTCTCCTAACCCATTTCAGCAGCAACAGCAACTACATCCACCTCCACAGCTGTCCTCATCGTCGTTGTCTAACCCCCAGAGACTTCCACCGTCTTCTTTTCACAATTTCAGGGAGCTTCACCGAGGCATCTGTCGCTCGGATCGTCTGCCATGCCTGATAAGGGCTCAGATCATGTGAGTAATGTACTTGTTAGAGTGTAGCGCTACAAGGCAAATGAACTTTGACATGGATCGATTTAGCTCAAGATGGAAAACAGTGCCAAGCTATGAAGTTTCAGGTTAGCCCCAAGTAGTTTACGATAATGGCACACCAGTCCTACGAAAGTGCACTCCGAAAGCAAAATGTGAAGTATAAGCTGTGTACATCAATTTTGTTAGGCTTTTATTGATTAGGATTACTTTTTATAGTGTTTACATACACCACCAACCCAAGCTCCATTACCCACACCTGACCCCCACAGATAGCAAAGTTAACAAGGACGTCGTCACGGGTAGAAAGACATAATATGCATGCGTTCAGTATAAGTGGATATTTCAGGCATATGTCGAACATCTGTAGGCCTAGTGCTTGTCGCAGTAGGAGTTGTCGATATTGGATCTCAAGACATGTCGTCTGCTTCCAGCACACATGTGCGTCAAGAATGACTCCCCACTTTGCGTCATTTCTTTATTTTGGGGTCAAATACGCACTGCAGTGCGCAATCGGAAACACGGAATGGGTATACTACATTTAGCAGACATAGGCGCGTTTGCAACAAAAATAAAAGACAACCCTTATTGGATTTCCTTGTCTGCTACTCGAACCAAGCGAGCAATGAAATGGTGGATCGTAATCTTCCATCATATTGGTATTTTTCTAAAGGGATAACAAACATACTGGCCGCAAAAACCAAACAACTAAATCTATACGTCCCTTGGATTCAGGGTTGGATTTTTATTCGCCATTTCGGGCATTGTGCATGTATTTTGCGTGCTACAATGGGATACATTGCATTTATTGTCATTGTAATAAATTGATAAATATTCACATAGTTATATTTTGATTTAAAAGCATAATTGTATTTGTTCTGTTGGTTTGTTGTTGATTTAGATAAATGTATTTAAATGAAAGTAGCCTTTTGATTTAGATATGCATTTTAATGAAAATAGCCGTTAATTGTAGTTGTTAGATCTGTCAATCGGACGGGTGAAATTATTGATTTAATTAACCTGCTATAATTTCTCATCGCTAATAGTCATGTTTCAAAATAATAATGTACAGTAACACAGTATTATAATCTGTTGACAGGAATCTGACAACCTAGTGGACCTGCCAAATACTCCCAACACTGAGCACTGCCGCAGCGGATATAACAGTGATCATGATGATTTGTTTGATGACGTCTGTGACAGCACAATCACTCTAAATCGCATTGTGACTTTATTCCATCCAATGATTCAAGTGGCACTGAATCAAATGACAGCGTAGCCATGGTTTACGAAAATGAACCTGATTCCAGCTACAGTCAAGCCAGGCTTTACAGAATGGGAGCCACCGTGTTCACTGAAACTAGTGATGAGTCCCTGTGCATAGACTTTACTGACACTGCAAAAAAGACTGGCAACAAGCAAATTGGGGCAGGCACTCTGTTGCCTCAAACTTCCTTTCTGCTTCTCTGTCCATACATTCAATGGCCTGCGCTATCAGCTGTCCTTTTTGTTTTTTCAAAACATCAAGATTGTAAAGATAATTGCCCATGTTCCACATTTTCAGGAGGAGCAACTCTCTTTTTACCATCCATACAAGAAACCCCCTCCTGGACATTTTCATTCCCATGTACTTCGCAAATGTCTAGGAAAGACAGTTTGTCCTATTTGATAATGTAAGCAGTACCCCTTCTTACACAGGCAATGAAACATTCATGATTTGGTGAGAACTAGACCAGTGTTTAGACTCGTTTTGTGTGAATATTCTGATTTGGCTCTGTGTAGTCCGCTGGACCCTGTAAGGAATGAATAGCTAACTTACTAATTGTTATGCAGAGAAGTTTAAAGTCTAACAGGACACTACAGTCAATGATTGTAGGTACCCAAATCTTTTGTGGCATGCGACTGACCTCATATTTTTGTGCTCCACATTTCTTTATTTTAGGTTGAAGTTAATAATGTCTAACATCAACAAATTCTGTGTTTCTTGCTGTCTCATTTCATTTGCATTTTTTTTAATTTAGCAAGAATGGTTATTTTTTAATATTTTGTTTGTTAAAGTGAACGATAATTAATGACGCACTACGCAAGATTTGTGAAGCATAGTGCTCTATTCATTTTAGCTGAGTGATTGCGGCAATTCCCAAAAGCTCTAAAAATAGTATGCAGATGAAAAGCAGAGTGCATTCTGTTACATGAACAAATTCTGTGTTTCTTGCTGTTTCATTTTATGTTCATTGTATTTTCTTAGCAAGAATGCTTTTTTTTTCATTATTATTTTTTTTATCCCCCGTGGGGATAGCAATGAATAACTATTTTGTTTTTGTAAACGGGGGTTTGATACTGGCAAACACGCGTGGTCTCCACAAAAACTCCAGACGATGGACATGGCACAGTCCTGGCGGGGAGCATCACAACCAAATAGACTACATCATGGTCAAGAAACGCTTCAGATCAAGCATCAACATTGGCAGGACACGCACTTTTCCAGGAGCAGACATCGGAAGTGACCACGATCTCGTGATGATGTCTTTCCGGCTCCACTTGAAGATAGTAAATACAGCAAAGTGCACTAGACTGAAGTTCAACCTGGACAAACTGCAAGACCCGGAGGTGGCAGAACTATTTCAGGCCACAATTGGAGGGAAATTTGCACCACTGCTCATTTTGGGGGCTGGTGAAGTAGATGTCAACACCATGACCACCACCTTCAACTCAGCTGTGACAGATGCCGCCACTGAGATCCTTGGCAAGCACCGACCAAAGAAGAAGCCGTGGATCACATCTGAACTTTTGGATCTGTGTGATAAACGAAGAGAGATGAAAAAGAAAAAGAACACCTCACAGGGAGCTGATGTCTACCGAAAAATCAACAATGACATCCGAAAAGGCATGCGCACAGCAAAGGAGAACTGGATAGAAGATCAATGCCAGGAAATAGAGAACAGTCTGAACAAGAACAACAGCAAGAAGGCCTACCAGACAGTGAAGCGGCTGACAAGTGTCAAACAGCCCAAAGTCTCCACGATCCAAAGCAAGTCTGGCATACGCCTTACAGAAGAACAAGAAGTCTTGGACAGATGGACAGAGTACTGCTCTGACCTTTACAACCATACACCAAATGGAGACCCATCAGTTCTAGCATGTCCCGAGAACAGAGAAGAAGAAGAAATCCTCCCAATTCTCCGGGAAGAAGTTGAGGCAGCAGTGCAAGCGCTAAAGAAAGGGAAGTCAGCGGGAGTGGACAACATACCCGCGGAACTGCTACAAGCAGGAGGAGAAGCGATGATTGATGCCCTCACCATTATCTGTAACAAGATCTGGAAGAGTGGAGAGTAGCCTATACCATGGGCCCAGTCGCTTGTCATCACTCTTCCCAAAAAATGTAACCTTCAGGAGTGTGAAAATTACCGGACCATCAACCTCATCAGCCATCCCAGCAAGGTCCTCCTGAAAATAATACTCAACAGGTTGAAACCCCAAGCTGAGCAGATCATAGCTGAAGAACAAGCAGGATTCAGGGCAGGGCGAAGTACCACTGAGCAGATTTTCAACCTCAGAATAATCTGTGAGAAATACCTACAGCACCAACAACATCTATATCATGTGTTCATAGACTTCAAGAAGGCGTTTGACCGAGTCTGGCATGCAGCTCTATGGGCAACAATGAAAGTGTACAACATCAGCCCTAAAATTATTGAAGTCATCAAAAGCCTGTATGACAAGGCTACCAGTGCAGTCCTCCACAACAGCGCCATCGGGAACTGGTTCAGAACAACAATCGGTGTGCGTCAAGGATGCCTACTCTCTCCAACACTCTTCAACATCTTCCTAGAGCGCATCATGTCAGATGCTCTTGCAGACCATGAAGGCACAGTCAGCATAGGGGATAGAGCAATCTCCAATCTTCGTTTTGCAGATGACATTGATGGATTGGCTGGAGAGGAACAAGAACTTGAACAGCTGGTACAGAGGCTTGACACCACCTCCAGAGCCTATGGAATGGAAATAAGTGCAGAGAAGACCAAAATGATGACCAACAACACCAATGGCATCAATACGGACATCAAAGTCCAAGGCCAATCCCTCAACACAGTGCATAGCTTCAAATATTTAGGAGCCATTGTATCAGACAATGGGTCCCGACAGGAAGTCCTCTCCAGGATCGCACAAACAACTGCTGCCCTGACAAGGTTGAAGCCCATTTGGAAAGACAGGATCATCAGTCTACATTCCAAAATAAGACTGCTGCGCTCCCTTGTCATCTCCATCTTCCTATATGCTTGCGAAGCATGGACCCTCACAGCAGATCTCCAACGAAGAATACAAAGCATGGAGATGAGGTGCTACAGAAGACTTCTGGGCATTTTCTATACCCAACACATCACCAACGACGAAGTCCGACAGACCATCACACAAGCCATTGGACAACACGATGACCTGCTAACAGTGGTGAAGAAACGGAAACTCCGATGGTATGGCCACGTCACCAGATCATCAGGCCTTGCAAAGACTATTCTGCAAGGCACAGTGCAAGGAGGTAGAAGAAGAGGGAGACCGAAAAAGAGGTGGGAGGACAACATTCGAGAATGGACTGGTTTGACACTGAGCGAAGCCATCAGGGCTGCTGAGGACAGAGAAAGATGGAGTATGCTGGTTAAACGATCATCTGTGGTGCTCCTACGACCTTCGGTTACGGGACAGGATAGGATAGGTGGGGTTGCCGAGGTATTCTGTATAAATAGTATCTCCACTTTCTGGAAATCTAGTGTTTTAAATTCCCACTTCCGCTGTCCTTCTCCTTTGTTTTTTTTCATTCCTACTCTGTTCTATCTACTATCTTATTTGCTAGAACAGTAACCTACCTTCCCCCCGTTGGGATGCCAGGAGTTTCTGTATATTATCCCCACTTTCTGGAAAATTAGTGCTTTACATTCCCACTGTCGCAGTCTTTCTCCTTTGTTTTTTTCATTCCTGCTCTGTGTTCTCTAAATCTACTATCTTCCTTCTTCGCTAGACTAGTCACCTACCTTTTTTCTTGAAAACACTTCCGGGACAAAACTCCTCATTTGTGTGTGAGCTTGGGAATATTGGACGCTTTCTGCCAGGTGGTCACTGGGGCTTTTATGATATTATTATTTGGCAGTGCAGGCATTTTATATGTATTTGTTTTGTTGATATTTTATAATGATGTTTGTATTCTATTTTATTTTTGTAAATTAGAGTATAGACTCAACGTCCCCTGCGTGGGATGTCTTTATTGTAAAGTGACTGGCTGGTGGATTGCCTTCAGTGTTACCACTAGGGTTATTTCGGCAGATCTTTTATGCTGATTAGGGGCGAGTCCTCTTTCAGCCAAGTTGTGGTCTTGATTTTGTGGTCCTGATTCGGCTCTTTGCAGTCCCCTGGACCCTTTAAGCAATGAATAACTATTTTGTTTTTGTAAACGGGGGTTTGATAAATTAGAGTATAGTCTCAGGGTCCCCTGCGTGGGTTGGCTTTATTGTACAGTGACCCGCCCGGTGGAGTGCCTGAAATGTTACCATTACGTTGAGTAGATTACCGTCCCCGGACACGGAAGCGTATAGGGGAGGCCTGTTACCATTAGGGTTGTTTCAGATCTTTTATACGGATCAGGGGTGAGCCCTCTGTCAACCAAGTTGTGGTCCTGATTCAGTTCTTTTCAGTCCTCTGGACCCTTTAAACAATAACTAACTCACTCATTCATTGGGGATAGGGTGGTCATATAATTGTGAATTTGTACTTGTATATGTGTTTTATATGTATATTTATGATTTTGTGAGCGATAGACCAATGTTTAGACCTGCTTTGTGTGTCTTGCTTGGCTTTATGTAGCCCGCTAGACCCTATAATAAGAAATAAGTAGCTAACTAACAAACTTGCTGTTATGCAGAGAAGTATGAGGAATGATTAAAGTCTAACAGGGGACTACAATCAATGATTGTAGGTACCCAAAACCTTTGTGGCATGCGACTGACCTCATGTTTTGTCTATTTATAGCAGCTCCAGATTTCTTTATGTTAGGTTGAAAATAATAATAATCAACAAAGTCTGGAATGAATAGGTTACTAACATATCTCTTTTTCATGTAGAATGTTGTCAATTGGTTTCTCAAGGGCCATGCGAGTCATATGGGCTTTGCCTTCAAGTTTGTTATTGCTTTATTTCACAATTTGAGGAAATAAATGGATCCACGATCAAGAATATTTTACTTCAGTATTATATGTGAAAATCGTGTATGTGTGTGTGCGCATATAAATGGATCCCATGATCAAGAATATTTTACTTCAGTATTATATGTAAAAATCGTGTATGTGTGTGTGCGCATATCTCTCTCTCTCTCTCTCTCTCTCTCTCTCTCTCTCTCTCTCTCTCTCTCTCTCTCTCTCTCTTTCTCTCTCTCTCTCAAGAGGGATAGAAAACCAGAGGAAAGGATGAATTCCTGCGTCATGCACACAGTTCATCACCCCGCACCACCCGCCCCCACAAACAAAATTTCCCGCGAACAAACGTAAATTCCTAAAATCAATATATTTATTCATTATACCTCCAATCAGTGAAAACACAACAGCAAGGTGTCCAGTATTTCTCAGTTCAAATCTTCAATATGGTTTAAATAAAAATCCACCCCGCCCTGTAACAGTCACATTCCTTTTCTGTTTTTCAAAGCTCAGTACAGCTCAAGATATTTCTGTACCTTTACTTAGAAAATAAATAGATAAAACAAATTATATAATTATGAATCAATTGAAACCGATTAATATTAACATTATTTTGGAAATAAATAGTTGTAGCTTTACATAAAGCACAATATACTAAAAATGACTACATCAACAAACAAAACGCCCCCACAAAAAGAATGAACTGGGTTGTTTCCTATTGGAAAGACGGGGTTACATTACCAACCAAGACAAACCCCTAAAGATTCAAACACATTCACGTACAAAAGCACAAGAGGAAGTATACATGTGTTGCCTGTGCCAACCACCTCATTGAGTAACCTTAGCTTTAAAAGTAAGGTATATGAGAAACTAATAACAATAATAATTAATGTTTATTGTCTTTTGTACGTTTTGAAGACATCAAAACTTAGTTTCATAATGTGCCCATGTGTCTCCAGATTGACAGTCAATTTCTGATATTTGACACAAAAAGGAGTTAAAACCGGATCTAATTTGGTTTATATTATTTCTCAGTCTGTTTATTTTTTAAGTCTTCAAATGTACAGCAATAAAAAAGCTGTCTTTAGATGTACTACAAACATTTATGTTTTAAATCTTCAGAAGTCGGGCGCCAGTTTTCAGTTGTTTTTTTAGCACATATGATGACCACACCATGACTTATTCTCATCTTCTTTGTTGAAACTGGCGCCAAAAAGTTTCAGACGAAGTTACCGTATTTCTAACGTTTTGCCGACTGTCTCCAAAATAGCTAAAATACAGGGAGTCAGTTGTCAGAAGTGCTAAAATTCCCGTTTTTAACTTTTTTCTGTAATATTACATAATGTTAACTTTTTTGTGTAAAAACGTTTTAATGAGTGCATTTGTAAGCTACATGTGCAATTTGGTTTATATATCTCTTCATTTGAAAGAGTCGCCAAAAGTGGGGTGTAAAGTACCAGTCGCCAAAACTACCAGAAGACATGAAGGTGTGGGTGTGTATGTGTGTGTGAGAGAGAGAGAGAGAGAGAGAGAGAGAGAGAGAGAGAGAGAGAGAGAGAGAGATGGATTGAGTTAAGGGCTTTCTATTTAGAAATCAGTTGAGAGTTTAGAAACTGCTATGATGCATCTTTATTAGATTAGAGTGACTTCCAGTCCAACATTTATCCAAGCAATTTATTAATTATTTGAATTCCTAATCATTACGTAATAAGTTATTAAGCCTACGTTAATGTCATTTAAATATTTCTGACAATACAGGGAAAGATCAACTACAAGTCAACCAGCCTCAAATGGCAGTAATCGGGGGAGCTGTTGGTGGTGGTGTCAGCCTGATTATCATCGCCGCCGTCATCATCGTCTGCATTGTCAGGTCAGTCGTCCACAACTGCTTGTTAAAGAAGAGCAATAAAACCACATAAGACGAAGTGGAAGAGAAGAAGAAGAAGAAGAAGAAGAGAAGAAGAAGAAGAAGAAGAAGAAGAAGAAGAAGAAGAAGAAGAAGAAGAAGAAGAAGAAGAAGAAGAATTTCAGTTTGTCTGTTGATCAATTGAATTTACAAGTTTAAATCAAAAAATGAAATTTAAGAGTCTCTGTTCAGTGGAACTTTGCCCTGCCCTGAATCTTGCTTGTTCTTCAGCTATGATTTGTTCAGCTTGAGATTTTCCTACTGTTGAGTATTATTTTCAACCTCAGAATAATACTCAACAGTTTGAAACCTCAAGGTGAACAAATCATAGCAGAAGAACAAGCAGGATTCAGGGCAGGGCGAAGTACCACTGAACAGATTTTCAAACTCAGAATAATCTGCAAGAAATACCTACAGCACCAACACCAGCTATATCATGTGTTTGTAGACTTCAAGAAAGCGTTTGACCGAGTCTGGCATGCAGATCCATGAGAGTGTATAGCATCAGCCCTAACATTATTGAAGTCATCAAAAGCTTGTATGATAAGGCCACCAGTGCAGTCCTCCACAACAGCGCCATCGGTAACTGGTTCAGAACAACAATCGGTGTGCGTAAAGGATGCCTACTCTCTCCAACAATCTTCAACATCTTCCTAGACCGCATCATGTTAGATGCCCTTGCAGATCATGAAAGTACAGTCAGCATAAGAGGTAGAGCAATCTCCACTTTTACAGCTGGTACTGAGGCTTGACACCACCTCCAGAGCCTATGGTAAAGGTAAAGGTAGTCCCATAGCCTTGTGGCCGTAGGGGAGCGTGATGTTGGAGATCACACTTATCTTGGGCCAGCGTAATGAGGGTGATGCCCAACTCTCTCCCTCGCTGCTTTACCTTCCCCACCCTCAAGAGAGTAGGTACTCAATCACAGTTGAGTCAACTGGGGGCGTTGTTGTTTGTCGCTTCACACCTTAGCGGTCACCCATCCAAGTGCTAACCGCACCGGACGGTGCTTCACTTTCGACACAGTAGCGAGTGCTCCAACCACTGCACTATCCGACATCCGAGAGCCTATGGAATGGACATAAATGCAGAGAAGACCAAAATGATGACCAGCAACACCAATGGCATCAAGATGGACATCCACGTCCATGGCCAATCTATCAACACACTGCATAGCTTCAAATATTTAGGAGCCATTGTATCAAACAATGGGTCCCGACAGGAAGTCTTCTCCAGGATCGCACAAACAACTGCTGCCCTGAGAAGGTTGAAGCCCATTTGGAAAGACAGGACCATCAGTCTACATTCCAAGGTAAGACTGCTGCTCTCCCTTGTCATCTCGATCTTCCTATACGCTTACGAAACAGCAGATTTACAACGGACAATACAAAGCATGGAGATGAGGTGCTACGGAAGACTTCTGGTAATTTCCTATACCCAGCACATCACACAATGCATTGGACAACACGATGACATGCTCGCAAATACCATCCTTCAAGGCACGGTGCAAGGAGGCAGAAGAAGAGGGAGATCGAAAAAGAAGTGGGAGGACAACTTTCAAGAATCGACTGGCTTGGCGAAGTCATGAGTGTTGCTGAGGACAGAAAACGATTAAGTACGCTGGTTAAACGATCATCTTTGGTGCTCCAACGACCTTCGAGTTACGGGATAGGATAGGATGGGATAGGAATAGACTCTACATTGCATCTAAAATTCAACAAACATTAAAACTAAGTATAATTTCTGTTTTCAGTTCCATTTGTAGCGTGGCGAATGCAGGATAACACAATTATAATTGTACATAATGTTTCTTAAATGTTAATAGCTTTAATAATGATCCACAGAAGGCGAAGGAGTGAAGGTAGGAAAAGCACGGAGCAGAACAACGCAGCAACCAAAGAGGCAACTAACACGAATGTTTACCAGAACAGCCGTGAACTTGGTAATACATTTGGATTTTCATTTATGTCTAATGGTGTGCTCAGTAAAATGACTTCATTATTACACCTTTATTTGGGGAAATCATCATGCTTTTTACGTGAAATTAACATCAAAGCCAACTTGACTATGATAGTTTTAGGTGGGACTAACTTGCCCTAGAAACCAATGGCGCCTGACAAGTGTGGGATCGATCCCCCATCTGGGCGTTTTATTCTCCGAATATTATTTACTTTTGACTCGGGTAACGTCTCAGGGTTTTCTCCTGATACTCCGATTTTCTCCCCCAGGAACATAAAAAAATAGGTAGGTTGCTTTTGAACGCGCCACAGATTGCGACTACGCCTTCCCCAGGGGATGCGGTCAAGAATTTCCCGAAAAAAATGGACAATAATTTTTTTTATGCAATTCTGGAATTTATAAATGAACGCTAAAGTATTGTTCAAAACACTGGGTCGATCTCATCTGAAAGTTACTATTTAGTTTAGGAAATTGTAAGTGTATAAAAATAGTGTCTTAAGTTTGATATGAATGTTAACACTTTGTTGTCGCTTTTTATCGAGAAGTTCTGGGCCGTCTTCCCGGGATATTCGCAACCTGTTACGCGCCCTAACCCAATTTACCTAACATTAGTTGTGTTTTTGACATTTTTTTGGTGCTGCTGCTACTTTAAATTTTTAAAAAAGTTCGAGTTGCTATTTCGTAACTCCAAATCTTAACATTCTTAAACTCGGCATATTATTATAATTTTGTAAACCGCGAATTTCATATCATGCAAATCGTCGGTGTCCATTCAAAACCTCGTATGTCCAAAAATACAGTTTTGAGAAAAATGAAAAAAACTGTTTTAAAAAATCAGGTGTCACCAAAACAAATGGTTTTAGTATAATTTGTATTCAGTATTGAACAGGAAATTTGGCAGTAATAGTGACAAGATTTAGAGCGCATGCTTGTTTGAGAAATAGACAAAAATGTTCACATACGAGGTTTTTACTATTTTGTATGAGCTGGAAGTTGCAACTTACGAGGTTTTGACTGTTTTGCTTGAGCTTGAAGTTGCAAGTTATAAGGATTAGTCACAATAGCAAACAACAAAGGAAACATTAATACAAAATAAAAGACCGAAAAATACAGTTGAAAACATTGTCAAAGTTGTTTTATTCAATAATGCAGACACAACCCTTGTCTTTACAAAATTGAAATAGGCTTATAGGCCATTAATAGATTAACACTGTAACACCCAGCAATCAATGAACGCGTTGTTGCATTCATCACTGACATAATAATGTCCTTCTGACCAGTAGGCTACAAGCCCTGTACTTAAAGTAGCACGAAATCCTTTCTCGGAAATTTCCTGTGAAATGAATTATAAGATGTAAGCTAAGTAACACATTACACTTATGTGAAGTTTTTATTACCATAACATAACAGTCTAAATGAACTTTTATTACCATAGCATAATAGTCTAAATTAACTTTAATTAACGTAATAGTCTTAATTAACTGTTATTACCGTAACGGTTTAAATGGACTTTTATTACCATAATAAATGAACGTTTACTACCAAAAGTCTAAATGAACATTTATTACCAAAATATAAGCCTAAATGAACCACCATCGGCTCATGGAATGTTCGGACCATGTACGAATCAGGAAAGACGGCACAGGTCGCAGCTGAGATGAGGAATAATGACCTGACCGTGTTAGGCATCAGCGAGACACGATGGACCCAAGCTGGACAAAGGCGACTGATGACAGGAGAACTATTGCTGTACTCCGGGCACGAAGAAAACAATGCACCCCACACGCAGGGAGTAGGCTTTATGTTGTCCAATCAGGCACAGAGGGCACTTATAGGATAAGAGGCCCATGGCCCCAGGATCATCACAGCATTCTTCCATACCAAGATGAGGAAGATCAAGATGAACCTTGTCCAGTTCTATGCTCCACCGAACGACAGTGAAGAGGATGTTAAAGACCATTTCTACAGCAGACTACAGAAACTCCTTGAGACCTACCCAGACAAGGACATCGCCATCCTCATGGGAGATGTCAATGCCAAGATTGGGTCTAACAACACCGGTTACGAACCAGTTATGGGCACCCACGCCTTAGGAGTAATGAATGAGAATGGAGAGAGATTTGCGGATCTGTGTGCACTCAACAACCTATAGTCATCGGAGGCAGCATCTTTCCTCACAAGCGGATCCACAAGAGTACATGGGTATCTCCAGACAATGCGACAGAGAACCAGATCGACCACATCTGCATTAGCAAGAAATTCCGAAGATCCCTGCAAGACGTTAGAGTGAGAAGAGGAGCAGACGTAGCGTCCGACCATCACTTCGTGGTGGCGAAACTGAAGCTGAAGTTGAAGAGGACATTCGTCAGGCAGAAGAATGAAGTACAACATCAGCCTTCTGAAAGACCCAAAGACAAAAGAACAGTTTATTCTGGCGCTAAGGAACAGGTTCGAAGTGCTTCACGAATTATTTGAAGAAGAAGAAGAAGAAGAAGAAGACAGTGTACTCAACAGGTGGCAGAAAGTGAAAGAGACACTAAGATCCTCATGCCAAGAAGTTGTGGGGCCAAAGAAACATCAACTGAAAGAGGGGATCACAGCAGAGACCTTGGTCAAGATAGAAGAAAGAAAGAAGAGGAAGGCAACAGTCAACAACAGCAGAACCAGAGCAGCTAAGGCCAAGGCCCAAGAAGACTACACAGGAGCCCATAGAGAAGTAAAAAGAAGCATCAAAAAAGATAAGAAGGCCGACGTGGATGGACTGGCGGCTGAAGCGGAACAGGCAGCGTACAGCGGCAATATGAAACAGTTGTACGACACCACTAAGCAACTCTCCGGAAAGTTCAGCAAACCAGAAAGACCTGTTAGGGACAAGCAGGGAAACACCATGAACAGTATAGACAAGCAGTTGAACAGATGGGCTGAACACTTTGATGAACTTCTGAATAGACCAGCACCAACAAATTCCCCTGTCATTGAACCAGCCAATGTGGATCTTCCAATCAACTGTGAGGAAGAGATCAAGAAGGCCATCACCCTGATGAAGAACGGAAAGGCCGCTGGACCAGACGACATCCCAGCAGAGGCTCTAAACGCGGACTTGGAAGCATCAGTGGAGATGCTGTACCCACTCTTTGAGAGGATCTGGGAGGAAGAAGATGTTCCGGCAGACTGGAAGGAAGATTACCTGATCAAGCTTCCCAAGAAAGGTGACCTCAGCAACTAACAACTACAGGGGCATCACACTTCTATCTGTGCCTGGGAAGGTCTTCAACCGGGTCCTTTTGGAAAGGATGAAGGATACTGTGATAGTCTCCTCTCTGAAAATCCTTATCGGGAAGAGAGGGGACTATAAACTGATTAAAAAAAAAAAAAAAAAAAAGAAGGATACTGTCGAACCACAGTTACGAGACGAGCAGGCAGGCTTCCGACAGAATAGATCCTGCACGGACCAGATAGCAACGCTCCGCATCATCGTGGAGCAGTCCCTGGAATGGAACTCGCCATTGTATATCAACTTCGTCGATTATGAGAAGGCGTTTGACAGCGTGGATCGAGATACCCTTTGGAAGCTCCTTCGACACTACAGCATCCCAACCAAGATGGTCAATCTGATCAGGAACTCCTATGACGGCATGTCCTGCAGAGTTATCCATGGCGGACAGCTCACAGACAACTTCCAGGTGAAAACCGGAGTCCGACAAGGGTGCTTGTTGTCACCTTTCCCCTTCCTCATCGCCATAGATTGGGCTATGAAGATGTCCACCAGGGAAAGTAGGAACGGAATCCAATGGAATGTGGAACCAGCTCGAGGACCTGGACTTCGCTGACGACCTTGCTCTTCTTTCCCATAGCCCACAGCAGATGCTAGAGAAGACAAATGCAGTGGCGGCCACATCGTCGGACGTCGGCCTCAACATCCACAAGGACAAGAGCAAGATCCTGAAGATCAACTCCATCAGTACCGAACCAGTCATCGTGAATGGAAGTCCCTTGGAAGAAGTGCAGTACTTCACCTACCTGGGTAGCATCATTGATCAGCAGGGCGGCACAGATGCGAATGTGAAGGCTAGGATCGACTAAGCAAGAGCTGTCTTCATTCAGCTCAAGAACATCTGGACCTCCAGAGAGCTGTCTTTGGCCACCAAGATACGGGTATTCAACTCCAATGTGAAGTCAGTCTTACTGTATGGAGCAGAGACATGGAAGACAACCAAGACCACCATAAAAAAAGTACAGTCCTTCATCAACAGTTGCCGCAGAAGGATTCCCCAGATCCGCTGGCCCGACACCATCAGCAACGCCAACCTTTGAAAAGGACCTGCCAACTTCCTGCTGAAGATGAAATCAGGAAAATGAGATGGGGCTGGATAGGGTATACCCTACGCAAACCAGCGACGAATGTCACCCGGCAAGCGCTGAAGTGGAACCCCCAGGGAAAGCAAAAGAGAGGACGTCCAAGGAACACCTGGCGACGCGACCTCGAGGCCAACACCACCAAGATGGGCTACACCTGGAGTCAATTAGAAAGAATGGCATAGGACAGAGGACTCTGGAGAGCTGTTGTTGGCGGCCCATACCCTGGCAGGGGTGACGGGCATTAAACTAAAAACACACAATATTATTCTGTATTCTTTTGTAAATTATTTAGAATTATGCCACAGTATGCCTTTGACTGCACTCATTCAGTGTCAGATTTAGTCACAGAGTGTGATATAACGTGCCTGTTCGTTTATTCCTGAAGAGTAATATGGAGAAGATCTGGAAGATATCAATCTAGAATAAATCATGATTGAATAAAAGGACAACATGTATCATCAGTACTCACCAAAATGTAGAAAAAATGACCAGAAGCAGCTGACATTTCCACGATGACAATAACAAAAACCGCGTAAGTGACGTCAACTCAACTTCTTAGCGCGTCATTTATTTGACTGAAACCTCGTAAGTTGAGTTACAAGGTTTTAGAAATTTATTCCAAATGATAAAAACCTCGTAAGTGAGATACGAGATTTTGATACAAATCATTTGACCTGTTGGGACATACGAGGTTTTGATATTTTGTATTACTGATGCTTTCTAACTGAGCTATGAATTCCGAGCTTGTGATAAAAAAAGCGCAAAAATTCAAGGGACATAACCATGAAAAGATTGCAAAAACTACTTTTTCGGAGTTACGAGGTTTTGAATGGACACCGACGAAATGCAACAAAGGGTAAAGTTAAATCAACGGTCATTAGAAGGTGGATTTAAGTCTAATAAATCATTCAAGCAATACTTATGAAACAATCAAGGCATCGTCCATCGTAGATGATCTCATATTACAGTATACCCATTCATGGTTGAAATGCTCGATGCTCATACGTGTAATTCAGACAGCCTATATTGAAACTGATATTTCACGTTCCAGATCTCATGCAGCCGTACTCGCAGGAAAAGCCCTCCGCCGCCGTAAAACCTATTGCATCTACCAAACCTGCAGCCAAGAACGACAGAAACATGTCCCCCGACAATGCTGAACATCACTACTCGAACGTTGCTTTTGTCAATGACGACAGCAAACAACCGACGTCATCCAGCACTGCCGTAGATCAGCCTGACTTGGTTAACAAACATTTGAACCAAACTCATACAGCCGACGTCACAATATCCGGAAATGAAGCGAGAAAGAGCAAGCCTGGAACTTCCCCTAAACCGAAGGTTCCGCCTAAGGTTTCGCCCTTCAGTAAACCAAGCGATGATGAGGATGAAAAGAATGAGGATGTGGATGAGATGGAAGATTCAGAGCAGGAGGTAGAGCCGGAGATGAACTATGACGTTTCGTCCGCAAGAGAAAAGGTATATTACAATGACGGCATTTACATGACGTTTGAAGCGTCAGAGCTAAAGCTGGACGACATTCAGCAAGGCATCCTGGACAAACTTCGCGGTGAAATCATCAGTCAAGAATTTCAGGTGACTTTATTCACCAAAATTAGTGTAGATGACGATTTTCTGTTTAACAATAAGAGTTTAAGATGTTCGACCACTCGAAAAATTCAATGATCTCGCAGATGAGGTGCAATAGAAAAATAATTTACGAAACATCCGCGGCATACTGATGCTTTTCTAATTATTTATAAGAATGGATTAGTATGCCTAATAAGGGTTAGTATTAAATAACGACAACTCTTGCAAAACGTTTGAAATCGATTTAAGTCCCTTGATTCTACAGACAAAGTTCCGTAATGGCGTGTACGTGGAAAACAACGACTGAACTGCAAACAAATTTGAAAGAAAGAGGAGTGCGCTTCTCCAATCAGCGCAAGACAGAGGTTCAGGATTTATGTAACAAGGCAGAAGAGATCGGGCTACAAGTTGATCCAGAAGGAGTGGTCGAAGACCGAGGAGAAGTAATAGAAAAGAAGCTTACCGACGGGAAGACCAAGCTCACGAACCCTACTCCCTAGCCTCCTGAGTGGAAATGCTGATATTGGGAGTTTATCGGTTTTTTCAAGCTTTGACATCTGCACACATCTCCTGAGCAACAATGTGCCATTTACCTCGATTCGGGAGTACAAGCAATCGGAAGCTTTTACAATGATGGAAGATGGCTACTGTCCAGTCAGGTAGGCCTACTAATACAGTTTTCATTCTAACTCGAGTTCAGAATATCATTAATCATTTGAATGATATGATAATGACATGTAATGAATAAGATTCATGCCACACATTGATGATTGAATAGAAATGATTTGAATGTTTAAATTAAAAAAAACTAACTAATAATTTACATTTGGTGAAAAACTCAAAACACACTTTTTGCTGTGCAGTTGAGGTTATAACACTTGATGAAGTTGGCTACTTTGCCCTGAAGGCAAACGTCAAGCCAAAGACAAGGAATAAAGATCCTGTGAGTGGGAGGTCTACCTATTCCTGTTGGGCTATTATCACAAGTGTGAACACTGACAGCAGAAGCCGAATCTTGTCAGCTTTTTGCAACTGCAAAGGAGGGTAAGTAATCTATTATTATTATTATTATTATTATTATTATTATTATTATTATTATTATTATTATTATTATTATTATTATTATTATTATTACTATTATTATTATATTTTCCACAAGTCTTATATTTTTTAAAAAGAAAGTTATGATCAGATTAGAATTTAGATCTGTAGTACTTTAGTAGTTTAGGTAGTCAACTGTATTACTTTTCTTGCCCTTTGGCTTTGCAGTTGGCTGTATAGTTAATTTATCTGCTTTAATTGTAGTAAAGTACAGTTTGTTCTGTGTTTGTTGAAATGATGCATTAACTAATGTTCAATAAATTAACGAACAATATTCATGGTGTCCAACGCACACAGTACACACATGGTCTGAATAGTACTGCATGTGCATGAACACATAATCATACGTACTCTTTTACAGATAGTAATTACCATTTAGATTTTTAAAATCAACAATAATCTTAATTTTGTGACTGTGAGATTCACAAAGAAGATAACTAAGATGAGTTTCTATTTCATATATATTTATTTTTGTGATTGGTTCAACAGAATGGATGGTTGATGTCGCCATGTTCTAGCAGCCCTATATATGGAAGACAGAAGGAAGAGTGTGACAGAAGAAGCCTGTATCTTGCTTCGACGCTGTAAGACAGATACTGCAGCAGTGCTGTTAACTGAAGTGAATACTGGTGATACATACGTTCACAGGTGAGAAGGACAATTTCTTTAGTAAATAGTTATTATATTTACATGTATGTATACCCTAATTTGATGATGATGATGTCTTGTATAGCGCCTTTTCCATTTCAGTAGACATACTCAATGCATATGCGGAGGGGAGGAAGTAGGAAGTGTTGGGGGGGAGGGAGGGATCCCCCCAAAAGTTGGGGGTAGCCATGAGTACACATATTTATTTTACAGTTCTGGGGCAAACTTGGTCAAAATGAATTGTTAAAAAGATGCGGTTTCATTGCCTTTTTGATTAAGGACAAACTATTCCTTTGCTTCAGTGGAAGAGGCAGTGAATTTCAGAGATTCAGAGCAGAATATTTAAAAGCTCTGTAGCCCATAATTTTCTTGTTTGTGTTGCCATCACATTTGCTTGATGTTCAAGATCAGGTATAATAATATAGATTACAGGTCTATATTATTACATCTTTATTTACCTTGATAGGAAATGTGTGCTGCCTCCCATCTGCAATATGTAGTCAAAGCAAGTGGCACACTAAATCTAAAACTGACTTCAGTTTTGCGGAGATAGCAAACCAGAGAATCCAGAGCTTGGACTGAACTTGCACCCATCAGATACTATTGATTAAAAAGTTAGAAGCTAGAGCCTCTGTCTTAGAGTAAAAATGTAAAAGCAAAAACAAATAAATAAATCACAGCATTTTTTTAATACTATAACTATTCTGTTAAACTTATTATAATCTATTGTGTGTTTTTTCTATTTAAAAAAAATTATAATGTATTGTATGGTTTTTTTCTATTTAATACTTAAAAAAATAATAAATCATGAAATGATTTCCAACATATATAATACATGCTAGAGCTTTTTTAAAATTGAGCATAATCAATGTATGTGCCCAAAATCAAAAGAGAAAAAATATATTCTGTATTAATTAGAGTTTACTTCCAGCATGAATTATAAGCAAGCTAGAGCATTGTTGGAAAACTGAATATAATGAATAGGTGAAATAAAATAAAAATAAAAAAAAACAATAAAAATTAGAAAATTCTGATAAATTCTATGATGTTTTTTTTCTATTAAATTTTATTTTAGTCTATTATTTTTTATTTATCATTTCCAGCATTTATTTATAAGAAGCCAGAGCCTTGATTGATGTTCATACTGATTGTGTTGTGTGGATATGCGACAAAATGAATCCAAATTTTTTATTTTTTTAAATTTTATTGTATTTATATTTAGTTTTTAAAATTATTTCTATACATGTATGTATTTAATAATGTATTTTGTGTGCAGGGGGGTATGTGCAGGCGTTGCCGAAGGTGGAGGCGTTCTTTCAAGGTGTCAAGGAACATCTGCCTAGCAGTTACATTATGGATATATGGGAACAACGCACAGAGTTGTCTTTAGCACCTCCTCATCTCAGAACAGATAGCCCTTCTATTTGTCTGGCATCTTTCTGCAACAATCACAAATGTTCTGCATCAGACTGTGTATGTGGTAAGCTGTTTTTGCAGAAATTGCAGTACACATCACTGGAAAGGGACCTCATTGAAGAAGATACAAGAGGCCAGCACAAGAACACAAACTGGTTTATAATGAGAAGGGGTCTTTTGACAGCTTCTAATATTAAGCGTATTCTGAGTTCGAGGGATGAAGCCAGGACTGCTGAGATACTTGCACGTGCAGAAACACATGAGCTCAATGTTCCAGCAGTTAAATTTGGAAAGAAAAATGAGTCAACAGCACTTCGGCTTTTTGTCCGCACCCACAGATACAGGCACAGAAAATGTTCTGTTGAGGTTCCTGGTTTAATTGTGTCGCAGGTTGACAGTTTCCTCGCTGGCAGTCCAGATGCTATTGCCACATGCTCACATTGTGGGAAGTTCGTTGTAGGAATTAAGTGCCTCTACGCAAAGTAAAACTTTCACATCCGTGCTGCACTTACGAGCCTCAGTTTCTGCCAGTTTGATGGTGAGAAATTTTTACTGAACAAGTCTCATAGCTATTACAGTCAACTGCAGTGCCAAATGGCTGTGACTGAACTGAAGTCTGGTGTCCTGGTCGCATATACCAAGAAGGGAATTGAAGCCATTGCTGTGGACTTTGATGAAAATTGGTGGGAAACAGTTAGAGCTAAACTAAGGTATTTCTATATCTCACATTTTTTCCCTGTATTGAGAGCTCACCAGTACCAGGAACAGGTTGCTGCTGCAACAGCCCCAGCGCCCCAAGACAGCCACCCTCTGCAGCCGCTTGCTGCCGCAGCCCTAACACCTCCCACCAGCCACTATCGGCAGCCATCTGCTGCCACCGCCCCAACGCCTAAAAGACAGCCACTCTCTGCAGCCGCCTGCTGTCACAGTCCCAAAGCCCCAAGACAGCCACTCTCTGCAGCCGCTTGCTGCTGCAGGCCCAACGTCTCAAGGCAGCCACTCTCTGCAGCCGCCTGCTGCCACCGTCTCAACGCCCCAAGACAGCCACTCTCTGCAGCCACTTGCTGCCACAGTCCCAAAGCCCCACGAAAGCCACTCTCTGCAGATGCCTGTTACTACAACCCCAACGCTCCAAGACAGCCGCTCTCTGCAGCCGCCTGTTGGCACGGTCCCAACGCCCCAAGATGGCCCTTCTCTGCAGCGCCATAGCCCCTACACCCCAAGGCAGCCATTCTCCGCAGCCGCCTGCTGCCAAAGCCCCAGCGCCCCAAGATGGCCCCTCTCTGCAGCTGACCGTTGCCACAGCCACATCATCCACCATCATTCGCACCAATTCAGATAGAAGATGTTTTTTTCGATGCTTAGCAATAGCTCTTCATGATGACCTGAAAGTATGTAAACGAGACCAGAATCATCTACCTGTAACAGAATCTGCCAAAATAAAAGAAGAAGTAGAAGCAGATCGTTTACGTATTCAGACCTTTGCCTCAGTAAAGGAGAATGTGGCTGAACTCGCCATGGACTCATTTGTGCAGCTGAATGCAGACATGCCAAATGCTCTCTTCAAAACTCTTGAAGACAGGATGAAAATGATGTCTGATCCTAAAACATGTATTGGAGAGCTTGAAATTGCTTTTGCAAGCAGGTCGTTACAGACACCAATTTTTATTTATTTTGGTGGTAGCACAAGCATATATATGCAAAACAACGCATCCACAGATATGCTTTGGTCAAGAATACTCTGCTGAACCCATTAGATTGTTGTATCAAACATTTGAAGCCCAGGAGTCAGGCCACTATGACTTGATTCAAGCTTTTGAGGTGAAAAAACTGACCCGTAAGCGAAAAATGCACTGTTAGTGTTAGATAATATTTACATTTTGTGTGTGTGTGTTAACACATTCAGTACGAGTTGTATTGTAGCTGTGTTTGCTACTATCTTAGTTTCTAGTAGTAAGAAAACAAAATTTGCTAAAGAAAAATATATAATGGCACTTGGTAGTCCCATTAACAATAAATAATCAGTCTGGAACAAATACAATTATAGACAGCCAACTTTTTCTGTACATATATCTTTTAGTTCTCAAGGTTATGATTTTTATGAACATTTCATGTGGTAATATAGCCAGAATAGACTGGCTATTATTATTATTCTAATCTACAGCTACCGAGTTGCTGTGTGCTATGGGGAACAACTTGTGTTGGTTCAAAATAACGGTGTCAGTCAGACTACTGTATAAAGGCTTGATAGCCTACGACATCTGTATACTATATTATAAAGCGGCAATTTTATTTATTTATTTATTTTTTAAAGGCCTTCAGTTAAGTTAAACTGTTTTAATCACTTGCAACTGGATTTTATTTACACTTGCTGGTCTCTGTGTCACAAAGTTTGATTTGGCTAGGTTGTGTCCATAGATCTTACTGCAAGTGTTGTAGGATTTTTAAGTATGGAGGTGTGTGTGTGCTGGACTGTGATGGAGAGAACTGAACCGGAGTCATTTTTTCCAAAAACTGACGCATTTCCTTTTTTATTTGGCATGGGGGTGTTTGTTATGTACGTGCTTGAGTGTGATAGACAACGGACTGTGTCGTTTCTCCAATAATTATAGTGAATTTGAAGCAGTTATTATTTTGCAATGTATTAATTTTATTTGGCCGAAACGTTGTGTTTTATTCAAACTTTGAAATTGGCTACTATCTGCGGAGGTGTATATGTGAAATTAATGTCAATGAATTAATCATGTGCAAGGCCAAATGAAAATATTAATGTTTTTAAGGCAGTTATCACCAATACAAAATGCTGTCAACTGTTTCTGCTTTTTATTTGTTGACAGTGTGATTGTGACTATTACATTGCACATCACAAGCTTGTTTGTTTTCTTACACACAACACGCACACACAGTCACAAATTTGTAAATTATGTTGTGTAAAGCGCTCCATCTCCAACAAACAAACCAAGCATAAAACAAAACACTGTTCAAGACTGCAATATTTCTTTCTTTTACTGTCAGTATGAAGAGATGTGGGTAACTATGTTTGCATGCAATACAAAAAGCAGTTGGGGGAGGGGGAGGGGGGGTGGGGAACACACTCTTATTGATCCAAATGCTTTACAGGCACAGGCAAATTACATGTTGAGCTTATGAACAATTGATCATGTTTTTAAATTATTATTAAATTAAAAATACATCCACGAAGAGAAAAAAAAAAACGCACACACAATTTTTTAAACTTAGCAAACTTAGTTGACGTAATCATGGTACAATGAACGTCAACCAACACATTATTCTAAATCTGTTTAATTTAGCACAAATAAATGTAAAGCAATTGCAATTAATACATTGTTTGCAATCCGGTATTTAATATCCAGTATTGTCTATCCTATCCTATCCTGTCCCGTAACCCGGAGGTCGTAGGGGCACCACAGATGATCGTTTAACCAGCATACTCCATCTTTCTCTGTCCTCAGCAGCCCTGATGGCTTCGCTCAGTGTCAAACCAGTATCCAGTATTGTAATTGACATCATTTAAATAAAACAGGTCAGAACTTGCAATCAACAAGTAATTAGTAAGTCATTTGTTTTTCAACATTCTTTTTCCATCCAAAAGGCAAAATATTCTCATAATTCTTTCTATAGTTTGCATACACAAGCAAATTATAATATAAAACAGCCTCTTTTGCGATCTTCACCTGGCATTTACTGACATTGATTATTTAGCACAAACGCTGCTGCAAATTACACAATACAGTTATGATTGTCAAAATCTGATTCAAAAGAAATCTAAGTTTTAGAGATATTACACCATGGAGAATCTTAAAAGTTTTCATGCGGCCAATTGCTCGCTCAACGTGTATTCTGACTGAAGCTATCCTCCTGGATAGTTTCACTGACTTACTTGATAGCTGACCACCTCTACTAAAAGCAGGCATGTTAAGAGTTGCTTTCTTTTTCAAAAGTAGGTCTCTAATGTTAAAGCCACGGTCAGCCATGATGTCATCTCCTTCTTCTAACATGTGCAGAAAACCACATTTCTCGACAATAGATCTGTCTGAAACTGAGCCAACATGCACTTTAGATAAGTATGTAATTGCCCCTGATGGCATTATTCCAACAAATAGCTTGCCTGTGTTGTAGTGTTTATAATTACTAAATGTGATTCTCTGGGTCTTTGGGCGAAAAGATTTCTCAATTCTGAATTCTGTGCAATCGATGATGCATCTAGTTTTAGGAAAGTTCTGAAAACAATCGGGCAAATTCTGACGACAAAGCTCTTTGCTTGGCCACAAAAGCAGTGGTTTTAAGCACTGATTTAAAACATTAACCCACGTTATGAAAATTCGACTAACATGAGACTGAGAAATGCCAAACAAAAAAGATAAGTGTATTGTGTCAAAGCCTCTCCTAATTCTAACAAGTGTCAATATCATTGCTTCAAATTGCGAAATCTTGTATCCACGACGACCTTTGCTGCCCAACCTCCCAGAAACCACATTATTTCTTCCACCCCAGTATTTAATATTACGTGATGCACTGCCTATCCACTGAAAGAGAAATGTAAGGAATACGACAGTGGGAACACCTGTATACTGAAAACAGGACTGGTCACTTCTCAAAATCATTCTTACAAATGATTGACCAACTATCATCTTCTCTTCTTGAGAACTTAGCTGAATTTGTTCGCCGCATCCTTTGCATTTGATAGGATCTTTTCCTAACAAAAAGCCTTGTGCGGTTTCCTGCAAAGACTTAGATTCTTTCCTGGTTGTCTGTTCTTGTGAAGTTAAAGACTTTTCACCACAAGCACAAGTATGCGACCTTGAATCTCCAGAAGTAGCTGGCAAACCATGCTCTTTGTGGCCCTGCTGATAAACAAGCAAAACAAATATAAAAATTACCATCTCTGTAAAAATACAAATACAGAATATTGAATCTGCATTTTCTTCAACAAAACAGAAAAAGAAATGAGCCAAATCATAACAACAAAATATAAGGTTTGCTTTTGGGTTCTTGGATGCATTCTATAAATCTATTGTTATAAAATAATACTTTATCTCTCAATGGTCTCTGCTTTTAATTTTATTAACAACCCATCCCTTTAAAAAAATCAATGGTCTAACATGAAAACCTTTCTGTTAAAGTTCAAACAATATTCCTTTTTTTCCCAAGCATCCTCAGTATTCCTCCCCATACCTCTGTGGTTGGTCAAATTGTTTATTCACCTTGTTTAGATAATAATGGTGTGAGTGTGTGTGTGTGTTATGGTGGTGATGATGATGATGATGATGATGATGATGATGATGATGATGATGATGATGATGATTATTATTATTATTATTATTATTATTATTATTATTATTATTCCTACTTCTACCTGATTGTTGGTAATATTCCAATCTTCAACATGTGTAGCAGTAAAAGCAGGCACTGCAAACATAGCATCACCATGCAACTTTGAATCAATGCCTCCAGAGGAAGAAGTCACTGGCAAATCACCAAGCCCTTTGTGACCCTGCTGATAAACAAACAAAACAAAGAGAAATATTACCATCTCCGTAAAAATTACAAATATACAATAGTGACTCTGCATTTCTTCAACAAGAAAGAAAAGGAAGCAAGCCAAATTGTAACAAAAACAAAAGAACAAAGGTGTGCTTAGCTTTTGGTAGCTTGGATTTGGATAATCTATTGTTATAAAATAATATTTCTAATATATTTCTCAGTGGCCTCTTGTACTTTTATCCCTCCACCTCCCTCCCTCCCCTTCTTCCCTTCCCCTCCCACCCTCCACCCAATCTATGGCAATATGGTCTAGCAGGAAAACCTTCCTGAGTGTTAATTTTCAAACAAAATACACCCTCAGCATCCCTACCCTGTGGTTGGTAAAATTGTTTATTCACTTTGTTTAGATAATTCAGGTGTGTGTATGTGTTTATGAGTATTATTAATGCTCCTGCTATTACCTGATGGTTGGCAGTATTCCAATCTTCATTAACATTTGTAGCTGTAAAAGCAGGCACTGCAAACATAACATCTCCATGCAACCTGGAATCAGTTCCTCCAGAGGAAGATGTAGCAGGCAAATCCCCATACGTTTTGTGGCCCTGCTGATAAACAAGCAAAACAAAGAAAAATTATCATCTCCGTAAAAATTATATATAAAATACTGAATCTGCATTTCTTGAAGTAGGTATAATGAGAAATTTTTAAAAGCTGGAGAAAGAGTTGTATATATATATATACAACCACTTTTGTACCTACCAAGCCCCTTAAAAAAAAATTCTATAAAATCTTATGTCATACCTGATATAGTTTTCGTTTTTTTAATGCTTCTTTAACTGGGACTTGGAAACGTGAGGCTGGGTCTTTTCTTTTTCTTGTGGGTTGTCCAATAGCTGGGAGAGGGTCTGGGTTCTGCTCTGTAGGCTTCCCTTCAACAAAATGCTGAAATGATATGAAAGCAAGTTATTTCTCTTTGAAGAGCCCTAGGCTGGCTGGAATGGGAAAAAATTAAATAAGATTCGCTGGAGACAGACACGCGCACATTACTATTATAAGCCTCTCACAAGAACGAAACCATGAAAGGGATAGGCCTACTAGTTTAGTTACATAGTGACTGCCAAAGTCGGTAGAATTTATTTAGCCAACGGCCCACTTACTTCGTCTGATATGCATTCAATGATAGCTATGGATTGAAAGTTATATTCTAAACAGCGGCACCGATCACGATGATTATTATCTAGATTTAAAATATTAAGATTGGTGCTCGGTGGCCGTCGACACTCATACTGGTAACACAATGCAAAATCTGTTTTTAAAAAAAAATTTGTTAGAAGGCAGCAAACCTTCATAATGCCATGATATAAAACATTTTTGTTTTTTTAAAAAGAAGTACTTTTACTTACTTTACTGCATACATATGTGTAGCCCCTCAGAGTATTAACGTTCAACTGCTCATGTGGACGACCGCATGCTTTTATCCAATTCAGGGACCTTTCGAGATGATAATTATATTTTCCATGTTTTACAAAGGGAATAAATTCTACTCCCAAACATCTCTCCGGGTAACGACTGTCAGAATTACAGGTTCCCCAGGCACAGCGTTTTATCGTTCCTCTTTTTTTGAACTTTGCCGCACTCAAACTTACATTATCTGCCATTACGATTTTTGTCTGGGGTATCAAGGGAAGTCACTCTCTTCAACTCTATGCAGAGTTATTTCGGGATATGCCTAATTGCCGCAATCTTAATATTATAATATTTAAATATAATTTTATATTGTTACTGTTGTAAATGTATTTGTTGTTGATTGCTTGTGACGCATTAATAATTAATTACCGATTGGAGATAACAGGTTTGTGGCGACATTATAATTGATTTATTGAATCTAATACCTTCTCTTTCTCTTCAGAGTCTACCAGACGGCTTACAAAAACCACACACCACAGGAGCTTTGGGGGAAAACTACAACAGGAACCGATTCAACGCCATCCTACCTTGTAAACTCCTATTTTATCGTTGTTTGTTTCTTTATTCTTTCTGGTAGGCTTGTGGTCCACTCCATCAGTAATTCCAATAATCCGCGGAAGTTATTTCTTGCTGATGAAGGAAAACTTGATCTTATAGGTAAGAGTAACAAATATGGCCTTGTAGGTTACAGTGGATTAAATGTTCGAGATAAAACTCTTCAAGAGCAGGTCAGTCCGCAAATCAAGTCATATATTATTATTCAGTGAAAGCTTTATATTATCTAGCCTATATCTATGTCTTTTACTCTTAATCAAAGCTTCATTTAAAGAAAATATTACAAAACGACTTATAGTCTAGTAATGAATACAGTATGCCAGGATTGTAATATGTTAATATTTATATTTTAAATCCGCGTCTTTTCGTGTAAGTCGGCACCGGCAGCTGAATTCCAACCACTTTACGCAATGATTCCATACATTCAGACTCGGATTTATATAATCGGTAATGCATTTATTACTATATGACTTAAATAATACATTTTTATTTTAAAAAAATAAACACTGTCAATGTATTGGATGCATGAAATTAAGTAAACACAGCTTTTTTATTTTAATGTTTTCTCCTTTTGCTATGTCTATGAAGTTATGCTTGGTTGAATTGGCTGAAAGCCCCTCCGAGGCTATAGCATTGAATAAACTTGAAACTTAAACTTGAAACCTAATAGTATATTACCTACCAGCGCATAAATAAGAGACATAAACATTTTTTTGTTTTTATTTGTGTTTAAATTAGCACATACCTGGCAGGGATTTATTTATTTACAAAAGTTCCCTTAGTAAGGGAGGTAAGTTGTCAGGGCAATCGTGTAGAGTAAAAATATCTTTATTTTATAATGTATAATGTATTCCCTTATCGAGATATTCTTTTAACAAACAGATGAAGAGTCAAGAGTGGTGCTGCAAGGAAAGCCAGACCCTGAGCTGGCGTGCATGAACGAACTTAAAAGCCGACTTAGACTTAAGTAGCATGTTTTAGTGAAGCGTTAAGTCTAAGTCGGCTTTTAAGTTCGTTCATGCACGCCAGCCCAGGTTCCAACGACTACATCAACGCCAGTTACATCAGGGTTAGTAAGACACAAATGTGATACTATGGTAATAATATATACAGCAGTCTTCCTGATTTAGTGTATGATATTTAAACGTTTTATTGTTTGATAATATTTGGCGACACAATTATGCGGGCGACCGCACAACAGCGCCATGACCAAGGACGTGGAATGTCTCAGTCAGTATCCATTAATGTCGTAAGGTATTTTATCTGTTCCCGATATTTTATCTGTTCCCGATTCAAAGTATTGTACTATGAATGGGCATTCGTCTGTTTTAATAAGAAAGGAAATATTAATATCTTGAACTTAATTATTCCAATGTTTGGTTTATTTCATTTCGTCATTTTATCATAGTTAACCATGCTCCTCCGATTCTGTGATTGTTTGAAAATACATCATAGTTTGTGTATTGATAATGATGACAGTTTAGAGCCTATGATAAACACGCTTGTAATATATTAAACTGCCTTTGTCCATTTTATTCAGGGAGCCAAATCTGCGAAAGAGTACATCGCGTCACAAGGTATTTTCGATCTTTTTCTTTTTTGTTTCTTTCTTCTTTTATCACCTCTTCGGCTTTGTACACTTTGCGTTGTAACACACAGGCCCAATTTTTAACCGGCCGGTACCATAAATAAAATTCTAAACATAAATTGGCCTATCTGCTGCATGAAATTGTGACACATTGGATACCATAGTATATGTTGTATATGGTATTAGAGAATTCCTATGATTGACTGAGCTACTGTTGAAGGTCCAAGACCAAACACTGTGGGTGACTTCTGGAAGATGGTGTGCCAAGATAATGTGACCCATGTCGTCATGCTGACCAATCTTAAGGAAGGAAAGAAAGTTAGTTGTCCTCCTCCTCTTTCTTCCTCTTCTTCCTCTTCTTCCTCTTCTTCTTCCTCTTCCTTCAGCAATCCGTGAACAAGGCGAAATGATCCACGACTGGGTGGCATACATTCAAGTATTAGTAAGGTCAAAATGTTATGGCGTAATCTTATTGTTAGACCTCCAGAGAGACCGTAGCATGGCACCCTCGTCTACCTAAGTTGTTCCAGAGTGCACGCTCAGACCAACAAAGCTTCTTCACCACCCCCATCACCTCATCTCATTCCTGTCCCATCAAACCCGTACCCTACACCTATCATGGGGGACTGTGAAAAGGGGTGACATGGATGGGAGATGGAGAAAGGTTAAAATGCTTGGATAGTATTACGCTCCGTCGCTCTATAGCTATTAATATCAGCCACACAGCGCTTACTCTTTGTCCATTGCAAAAATAAAATTCTCATCTCATCTCATCTATTTTCTAGTTCAAGCTGTCTCATAATTTATTATCCTACTGATGCCTATGAGACCGTGAATTTATGTTTGTAGTACCCTGTTTTGTGTTGGGTGGGATTACTTCAGTTCGCTCTTGGTGACATTAGACAATGGTAGTTTTGGGGTTGTGCTGAATTGTGTAGCTTATTTGTGCTGTTATTTTGCTCAGAAAAAGTGTCACATGTACTGGCCCTCCGCGAACAAGGCCCAGGCGTTTGGATCTGTGGAAGTCACGCTTCTTGAAACTCAAGAGAGAGCCAACTACATTGTAAGACGCTGCAGAGTCAAGCCAAAGGTAACGTTGATTTAAATGTAGTTTGATTTGACTCCTTCGGATGAGAGAGTATAAACCGAGGTCTAGTCCGTGCACGCACGCATTCCATCACACGGATTTAAAGATCCTGACGCTTGTGGCCTACGCGGATGAGTGCCGGCTACAAAACAAACCCACAGCTGCCTCCCTCCTCCCCTCTACCTCGCCCTCTTTCCCCTTGTCTGGCTGTACTGCCCCATAGGCTAGGTTCAATATTTCGTTGATGTCTTGTACATGTATATATATATATATATATATATATATATATATATATATATATATATATATATATATATATATATATATATATATATATATATATATATATATATACATATATATATATATATATATATATATATATATATATATATATACATATATATATATATATATATATATATATATATATATATATATATATATATACATATATATATATATACATATATATATATATGTAATACAATAACAACGTTACTAGGTCTCTTCTTTCCCATGCGCGGTCGCCCAGAATTGTGCTCAGTTGTCTGGGCGTCAGACGATGAGCCCAAAGGCTGCATGTTTGCACCTCGGACGGCTTGATTTAGATTCTGTATCGGTCAGCGCCTTGAGTAGCTCTTGAGCCCATAAAATAATTATGTATACTTTTGAAATAGGCCTGAACACTTTATCTCCAAAACAAAAAGTCAGCTAAAGTAACAGGATAATTCAGCCCTACTCACATATTTTATTTTGGCATTTTGGTGATTATAATAGTAATATAATTAGAAAGAGCCTTCACGCACACCTGCCCTTCAGCATGAAACAATCTTCCCCTCGAGCTCCGATCGCTCTCATCTCACCCCGCCTTCAAGACCCAGCTTAAGACACACATTTTTCGCAAATGTTACTCCCTACTGAACTAGTCATTTCCAAGAGCGCTCTGTAGACTATTAACGTGTGTCCCTGTTGATGTACTGTCGTTTGTTCTGTGTGTGCTCTTTTAGAGCTGTGTGTGCTCTTTTAGCTTTTTTTCTTCGCGCCATGAACTTTGTTGGAAATGTGCGCAATATAAATCCCAGTAATATTATTATTATTATTATTATTATTATTATTATTATTATTATTATTATTATTATTATTATACAACAGTGACGAGGATTAATGCTATGATGATGATGATGATGATGATGATGATGATGATGATGATGATGATGATGATGATGATGATGCAGAAAGGCGAGAGGTACAACGTGATGATATTCCACTACACCACGTGGCCGGATCATGGTATCCCGACAACCATCGCGCTGGTGGACTTCTGGCGGACTGTTCGGTCTTCCTATGACTCTCAGAAGTCCCCCGCTCCCCTTCTGGTCCACTGCAGGTCAGTCTCTTTGCGTCGTTTCGTTTATAAGCTGATAGTTCTTGCTTTATCATAATTATGCAAAACATTTCCCTTGGAATGTCCCATACCATTAGTAGCGTATACTGACAACAGTTAAAAGGTTTATACATTTGTAAATTGCATTAAAAACACAATTTTAGAAGAAAAAAAATATATTCAGCCTTGTGTATGGATAATTTATATGCATAGTTCATGCAAACTTTACTTGCTTAATTACTCCATTCATTCATTCATTCATGTTGTTTCATTTTGTTGTAAAGCTGTGACACTATAGAATTCTGTCAGTATGATGTTAAATGTATCTGTGCATATCGCGGGCGCTGAAATGAAGCAGAACTTGTTTGGTGTGACACATAATTCAAAGATGTTTGCCAGGCAGTATTAAATCCCACCACAGGCACATTAACCCAGTAACGTGGATCCTTGATAGGTTAGAGGTAGCGGATAAAATTAATGGATCCTCGCTAGCATAGGGGTTTAACTTCTGTGACTTGTAATATTATTGCGCTTCTGTATTATTAATTTATTTATTTATTTATTTATTTATTTATTTATTCGTTTGTTTGTTTATATTTCTGCCTACTCGTCAATTGATGTATTGGTTTATTGATTTGTGCAACAGCGCTGGCGTGGGGAGAACAGGGACGTTCATTGCTTTGGACATCTTGATGAACCAAGTCCAGCAACAGCGGGAGAAGCAGCAGCAGGCGCAGCCTCACGTGAATGTCTTGAAAGTCGTGCAAGGTCTGCGCGAAGACCGCTGCAATATGGTGCAAGCAAAGGTAAGAATCGGCCCTTCATACCCTCCTTCCCCCCTCCTCCTCAACACTTCATCTCCCACATCCACCTCCCACACACTCACTTTATACACACATACACACGCACACACACACGCACACACACTTGTATTCATGTTTAAATGGGGTCTTTTGACCTACTTCGCGCCTCTTAGGCGGCGAATTAGGTCAAATTTCTTCAAAAAAGACACCTTTTTGCCAGAAGTTTGACCTAATTCCTCGCTCCTAAGAGACGAAGTAGGTCAAGTTTCTTCAAAAAAGCACCCTTTTCGCAAAAAGTTTGACCTAATTCCTCGCCTATAAGGGATGAAGTAGGTCAAGTTTGTTCAAAAACACAGCTAGGATAAGGAACTTTCCTCGACGATTAGGGTAAGGCAGTGCCTCGACGATTAGGGTAAGGCAGTGCCTCGAAAAGGGTTAGGGTCAGGGCTAGTTGCAGCGCTGCAACTAGCCCTGACCCTAACCCTTTTCGAGGCACTGCCTTACCCTAATCGTCGAGGCACTGCCTTACCCTAATCGTCGAGGCACTGCCTTACCCTAATCGTCGAGGAAAGTTCCTTATCCTACCCGTCTGGAAGATGCACTACAACTACACCAGGTCAAGTGTACTTGTAGTGCATGTGCACTACAACTACACTTGACCTGGTGTAGTTGTAGTGCACATGCACTACAACTACACTTGGCCAAGTGTACTTTAAGTGCACATGCACTACAACTACACTTCGCGAAGTGTACTTTAAGTGCACATGCACTACAACTGCACTTCCATGCACTACAACTGCACTTGCATGCACTTAAAGAGCACTTGCGCGCACTTTGAAAAAGTGGGGCCCTGGAAAAAAGTGGGGTCCGAGCAAAAGACCCCATTTATTATTAAAAAAACAAAGTCGAGTTCCCACTTTGACATAAATACACGTTCAAACACACACACACACACACACACACACACACACACGCGCACACATCTCACTTATGTTCCAATGGAAATTTTGAAAACAAACTATAGGATATATTTAGAAAGTGACTACAGGTGTAAATGCAATCATTAAACTTCAGTCACATATCTTTAGACAACTACAATACAATACAATACAATACAATACAATACAATACAATACAATACAATACAATACAACTTTATTCATCTCAAACTGAGCAATTACAATGGCAGCATCAGCACAATTACCAAAAAGAATTAAAAATATTATTACATACACATGAGAAGTAGTCCAATCAAAAAATAGTAAATAAACAAATAAATAACAAAACATACGGTTAAATACATTATACAATAAACTAGAGGTGAATGTCATAAAGATAAACTGCCCCGATATATCACAGATAATAGTTTCTCCGCAGAAGCTACAGTACAAGATGTACATCCCAGCAATACAATCCAATACCATACAATACAACACAATACAACACAACACAATACAGCACAAAACAATGCCACACAACTTCATTCCTCTCAAGCTGGGCAATACGATTACAAAGGCAGCGTTGGCGCAGAAATAACCAGTAAGAATAAGAATAAAAATTATTCTTATTCTTACTGGTTATTTCTACTTCCTGTTTCTTACTGGTTATTTCTACTTCCTGTATATTACACAAACCCTTTGTCTCCCCAACTGTAGGATAATGAAAGACTTGGGAAAGGTTCGTCAGGGCGTGGAACGTGGCGCTTGGTTGGTCGGTCACAAAGTGAAGGCAACATTTTGCGGTTTACATGTGTCTGATGCCAACTCGTGAAGAAACGGAAACTCCGATGGTATGGCCTCATCACCAGAGCATCAGGCCTTGCAAAGACTATTCTGCAAGGCACGGTGCAACGAGGCAGAAGAAGAGGGACACAGAAAAAGAGGTGGGAAGACAACATTCGAGAATGGACTGGCTTGACACTGATTGAAGCCATGAGGACTGCAGCTGATGACAGAGAAAGATGGAGTATGCTGGTATAGGACCATCTGTGGTGCCCCAACTACTTTCGAGTTACGGGATGGGATAGGATAGGATAGGATAGGATAGGATAGGATGCCAACTCCTTTAGTGTGCTAAGATGTTGACAGGTACAAGGTTTGCTTAGATTCTAGACTCCATTATCTTGCATGATTTATTTCCATCCAGAGCCAGTACTATATCCTGCACGAAGCGTTTCTCGAGGCCTACACGTGTCGTGACTGCCGACTTGACCTCCTGACCTTTGGCGCCATTTTCAAACATCCAATCAACCCCTCGTACAGCAACTCTCGTATCGATACAGAATTCAAGGTGAGACTAGACCACCAGTTAGTCGGTCGGTTGATCAGTGAGTAAGTATTGAGTGACTGAAAGCGTGAGTGAGTTGGTTGATTAGTAAAATATAATTACGCAGTATTCTAAAACAAGCAACATCGTTGTAGGTTGTATTTACTTTTCAAGGATTTAAAAAATAAATTACATGCACCTTCCAAAAAACAGCAACAGTCATCTTCAGTTACGAAATGTATGAATATGTAGCGGTAATGTTATTTGTTTCTGTATAGTTATTGTTGCTGTTGTCTGTCGTTGCTGGTGTTTTTATTCCTTCGTCCTTCTCATAATCGCCTCATCTTCTTCTTCTGCATTTAATTCTTTTTCTTCTTCTTCTTTTTCTTCTTCTTCTTCTTCTTCTTCTTCTTCTGCTTTTAATTCTTAGTCTTTTTATTCGTCTTCTTCTTTTTCTTCTTCTGCTTTTCGTTCTCCTCCTTCTGCTTTTAATTCTTCTTCTTCTCCTTCTTCTTCTGCTTTTATTTCTTCTTCTTCTTCTCCTTTTTCTTCTTTTTCTTCTTCCTCTCTCATTCAAAGTGTTCATCCTCTTGCAGAAACTGAAACAGATGAAGCTGCTGCTTCAGAAACCTGACCATACTTTAGCAGAACAGACTGAAAACCTCAACAAGAACCGGTTCCTAGACGTCCTGCCTGGTAAAACTTTCTTATAAAATTTCCTAGAAGTCTTTGGCTTTTGGCAGGGTTAGAGTTAGGGTCAAAATTACCTGCATGGATATGGCTTTATGCAAAGGAAACCCGAGTCCAAAAGTACAACAACGCGAGGTTTAATTTTGTTGTGGTGATGAAACAATTCATGTCAAAATGTTGCAGACGACAACCATCTGGTGAGGTTGATGTATCCATTGGAAGGAATGACCGATTATATCAATGCTGTGTGGCTGCCGGTAAGATTTATAGGTGTTTTTTTTTAATAATTTCTTAACATAATAATCTAGCTTTTTGGTATCGTTCATATTTTCTTTCTTTCTTAGTTGGTGTTATAATATCTCTCCTAGTTCTATCCCCTTGTCAGTTTCTTGTATAAGTTGTTAAGTAAGCTTATATGTCTTACAAGTAACAGAGTGGTCTACCGAGAATTGTGTGTTCATTTTAATTCGATCTGTTTTCCCCCCAGATGCTGCTGTATCTTGCAGTACTGTACGTTACCAGCCATCTTTTGAAGATGTAATATAATAATGCTTAATGTTTTTCCCCTGCCATTTCAGACCCTAACAGAGCAGAATGGCAGCATACTGACGCAACTTCCGCTTGTAGACACCATCGTTGATTTCTGGCGCCTGGTGGCCGGGTACGACGTCATTCGAATTGTCTCTCTTGAGTGTGACGTCGAAGATGGAGAGGTAAGTGTGTGTTTTTTTCCCTTAATACAAACACTGATGTATAAATCCTAGGCATTTTTTTTTTAATGAACGGTCTGACTATTTTTTAGTGAAACCAGTATGTTGTTATCATTTTTGATATTTTGCTGTATAGCAGAGGGCAGGAAAATATATCAGAGGGAGAGAGCGGGGTTGGGGGAGGGTGGGTGGGAGTGACAGGAGAAGGAGAATGGGAGAAGGCGGTAATATTCATTAATACTGCTACTTGTAAGACATTCTTGACTAATATAATAAAACACAAGCACGTGATGTATTTAATCTGGATGTCCCAGATCTTCGATAAATTTAAATAAAATATTTTACGTCAATTTATTACATGTGGGTGACATTTTTAAATTTACAGAAGAAATCAACCTGTTTCTGGCCGCTGAACGTGAAGCAATCAGTGACATATGGGCCATTCACACTCCGACTCAATTCTGTTAATTTGCCTGAGCCAAACACCAAGCAGTACCGACTTTCTTTGAAATCTGAGGTAAGCATCATTTGTATCGCGTTGCTGTATTCTTTCTTATATTTAAGCAATCAAATAACATTTTACAATTTACAGAGATGGCTGTTTAAATAGGAAAGTAAGGACAATTTCGAAAGAATTTATCATTCTTGCGGTTAACGACCATTTTACTTTAAAAATCTGTAAATACCAACAGAACGAAAACAATGATGCCTTAGATCTGCGATTCATCTCCAGCGTTGTGCAATGCTAACTTAACATGTTATGGTTGCTCTCAGCAGATCTCTGACTGGAGAGAAGTAGAGCTTATTCACTACAATGACTGGAAAACGGAGACTCCAGGGAATACCCGGGAATTGATACAGTTGATTGATTCAGTGATCGAACTACACTCAGCGCGAGCGCCAGTGAAGGAAGATGCCTCTGGGCCTCCGCCTGTCGTTCTGCAGTGCAAGTCAGTATTTCTCGAGTTTCATTATTTATTTACACGTAACAATTCCTTGCTGATAGAAAACATTTTTGGAAAATACCTTTTTTTTAATAGAAAATACTTTTGGACTCATTCAAATGTCTTTACATTTAACCAGCTGACGAATATTGAATCAAAGAGCAGGTTGCTAAATTTAAGTTGCTTTGTTGGAGTTGGAGTTATGTCACTATTTATATATTGTGCATTCCCTTTTGTCTTCTTTTGTGAACCATGCGATGCTGTACATTTTTCTTTCCATGGTGAACCAATGTAAACCTTAAAACGGGTGTTTGACATTTTAGAGTATTGTCTTTTGATGCCTATGGAGCAGCCTTTTTTGTGCCGTTCATTGTTTTTTAATGTCTGTAATTCCCCCTCCCCCCTTTTCCCCTACTTCTGGCTAAAATGCCCCCTGGGCTATGAGCCTTGTTTCATGCTTGGAATTATATGTGGTTTTGTTAGTAAAAGGACAAAGTTCCAAAGTTCCTTCTCTACTATACTATAGACTGCTTTGATTTGTTGGTCTTATGTACTTTACATGTAAGCCTACAATGTACTTTAGGTAATTGATGTTTTTGCGGATATTGAAAGATACAGTGGTGTTTTGGCAGATTCTGCATGGTTAGTAGTGGGTTGAGATATAGGTGGCGGTTTGTCGTGTGTATGTTGGATGAATGTGGGGAAATCGATGTTGCCATTCTGTTGGCTGTTTTGAAGGCCTAGGGCGGATATGATAGGCGAGTGAGATCGGCAAATGTGTTTTCAGGAACTTTTAATTTGTGTGTGCTGGTTCTGCGGAAGTGATTGTCGGATCTGGGGATTCGGCGGATTTGTTGAGGCAAATCGCGGATTTGACTGGCTATTATTAATATTGCGGGAGATAGCGGTTGGTTGATTTTGTTGTTTTGGTCTCGGTGTTGCTGAACTCGTGTTTCCGGGAACTGCGTGAATCTGGAATGACACATATTTTGATAGTACTTTTACATGTTAGAAGGAAAATGTTTGATGTCCAAGAAATTTGTACGAGGTGTAAGTAGGAGTTTAAGCTGGAGAAATCGTTACATTGTTCATGTTAAATCTTTAAAATTAATTAATTAAAATCTTTAAAATTAATTAATTAAGTAAGTAGTTAATGTGCTTATTTATTTTTATTTCTATTTATTATAAATGTTGTTTTTGTTGTTGTTGGTCTAAAATTAATATGTGTGCAGACCTTTGATTAAATAAATGAAAAAGTATAGTCTATACATTTTCATTTATCTATAGAACTATTCCTGAAAACAGAAGAGAACTGAAGGTTGCAGCTGATTGGATCCGTGATCAAACGTGATGATGATGATGATGATGATGATGATGATGATGATGATGATGATGATGATGATGATGATGATGATGATGGTAAATGTTTAATTTTCTTCTATCATGATGACGCCGATGATGATTTTCTCTCCCTCTCCCTCCTCCTTACCTCTCTCCCGCCTACCCCGGAAATCGATCATAAATTAATCATTTGGAATATTATTTCGTTATTGTTGCTCTGCAACAGAGATGGGGCGTCCAAGTGCGGACTGTTTGCTGTACTGTGTGAGGTCATCAGTCGCATGAGGTCAGACAGAGAAGTGGACGCCTACACCGCAGTCCGTAACATCCACTCCGTAAGGCCTGAATGCTTGACATCAGAGGTACAGTGGAAATCTTTTTGTAGGCGCGCTCTAATAAAGTGTCTTTACTGTAACAGTGTTTTTAGCATTTTATGACTGTTTCAATGTTTGGTTTTATTATTATTGGGATGATGGCGATGGTGATGACGATTATTATAATGATGATGATGATGATGATGATGATGATGATGATGATGATGATGATGATGATGATGATGATGATTATTATTATTATTATTATTATTATTATTATTATTATTATTATTATGATTATTGCAGGTGCACTATCGCTTCATCTTCCACGTGGCGCAAGAATACAGGAAACTGCACGAGACCTATGGAAATGTTTGATGGTATTTATCAACACAAGAACAGCGTAATACAAGAACACCGTAAAACAAGTACATTGTAAAACCAGAACACTTTAAAAACGAGACCAGAGTGAGACGAGAACACTGTAAAACAAAGACAAAAACCTTACAAAGAACAAACACTGGAGAATCCCAGGCGCTTTGCTTCAACGTTGAAGACACGGACGGAACGTATTATATTTCTAGCGTATACTATACTTCATTTGATTGGAGGCTTTGTGGTGTAGAAATCTTCAAGCACTTATTAAATTATCATGCATGCATTCCCACAATCACTAATTTATTCATATAGTTCACTTCATTCATTTTATTTGGCAATGTAGGCAATTTATATGTATGTGTTTTGTTGATATTTTATAATGATGTTTGTATTCTATTTTGTTTTTGCAAACGGGGGTTCGATAAATTAGCGTATAGCTTTAGCGTCCCCTGCGTGGGATGTATTTATTGTAAAGTGACTGGCTGGTGGAGTGCCTTCAGTGTTACCATTAGGGTTGTTTGGGCAGATCTTTTATGCTGATCAGGGGCGAGTCCTCTTTCAGCGAAGTTGTGTTCTTGATGTTGTGGTCCTGATTCGGCTCTTTGTAGTCCGCTGGACCCAGTAAGCAATGAATAACTAACTAACTAACTTCATTACTTCTTCCATTCATATAGTTCACTAATCCAATTTTCCTTCAGTATGATTCACAAACTTTTCATGTGTTCGTTCGCATGGTTTATATGGTGATGTGATTCAAAATTGCTCAGTATACAGAGATGCTTGTCTTCATGTTGTTCATTGCGCGTGTAGGTTTCCACGCTACGTAAGAGAATCGATTACTAACATCCAGATTTTATGCAGCTTCCATATTCATTTTTGTTAAAACTTCACTTTTAATATGCCTGTTTTTGTATAACATGTTGACTGCTATATAGTGCCTTTTGAGCTTTATTTCATGACTGAGTCCAAATTATGGCTTCAATACAGTGTTAGAAATGTAGCACAGTTGTTGGAATTGATGTTACGTTTTAACAAATCTGAGAAGCGTATTACAGTTGCTGGAATCCTTGTTTTGATACATAGAAGTCTGTATTAGTGTTGATAATGAGAGGTTATAAAAACGAAAACGTAATTAGCACCGAGCATATCCAAACCTTAAGGAGACGAAAGATAAAATAATTGTTGAGATAGATGGTTAAAAGCGGTGGTGAAAGTTCCAGAAATTGGTTTGGTTGTGTGAAATTAAAAAAGAGACAGGAAATAAGAAGAAAAACAAGAACTGTGGTTGTTGATTTTGGGAGTGGGTTACAAAGGAAATTTGTGAAGCATAAATATAAATAAAAACGCTGATAGGTTTGATTATTTAGCAATATGGACCTATTTGTATAATACATTGCTCAATACTAGGAGTTGTGAAGGTGATTACAAGTATAGATGCAATATTAGTACGTTAAAATAGTAGTTTTGTGGGTAGATGTGTGTTTGAAAGTGATAAGGTAGGTAGTGAGGAAATGTATTAGTGTGGGAAAGTAACTTTTAATCAAAGTTAGAGGAAAAACGTGGAAGTATGGTTAATGTAGTTCTGTTTCACCTTTAACATCGCGTAGCCAGTTAGTTGGTGAATGAAACTCCACAGAATGGTGTAAAGAGGATAGGAGATAGTGAGAGGGTTTGGGAAAGTGCCTTAAAATTAATATTAATAAGAGAAAGAACGCATTGCCATAGAGATATTTTTTTATAAATATTCATGATTGCACAGTTGACCAATCATTATTAAGTTGGGAGGCGTAATGTTGAGACTGGATACCCACCCATTATATATATATATATATGCTTCCGCATTAGGTGATGGAATTGTACTAAAAAGGTAAGATGAAAATTTTGTATTTTGATGTATGTTTTCTAATAAATAAATAGTTCGAAAAACAAAATGAAAGAGTTATGGGTTAGCAAATAAAATATCTCAAATCTGTCTTTCAAGCAGTCTGTGTAAAGTGTTATCTCCTTAGAATGCTAGTTGTTGTTTTTTTCCCCGGGACGTGAAAGCGATGAGCTGACCACGTCATAAATTTCAAAATCTCGAGGTCTTACTCTTTTATTTTTAAAAGTGTAATCTACTAAGATAATTTAAACCTGCATAATTATTGTAATCCTTGTACAATTTTTCATATTGCTTGTCTACAGCCTAATGTAAAAAATGTGTAAATAGTTTTTTGAAGGTGTCATAACACGGCTGCAATGCAAAGTGCCGTATTTCATGTTCTGTACATATCTGCGCCAGAGTGTGTAAATACACCGTGTTGCAAAGGGGT
>CM072514.1:62782308-62947308 GCA_036898135.1 Oncomelania hupensis | reverse complement strand
AGTAATTGTGCAGAGTTTCGATGTTATACCTTGTAAATACTTACATTTATGTGCATTTCGTACGATCATTGTGCAGCTGTAACGATTTGATACCTTGACTATAGCCTTTATTTCTTAACTCACAAGCATTCACTCGCGTGATAAAAGCGCATGTAAGCAGTCCTTGCAGTGCAATTCATTCAGTCACGTTTGACCGCATGCTTGTCTTAACCCAAGATAGTTTAGCTCCTATTTAAAGTTTACTTTACACGATCCATATTTTATGAGCTGCGCTAGACCGTTCACGTAACACGCATTGACTAAGATTATTTTGACAACTATTTGCTTTGTGTATGAATTCTACCGACCATGCAACATTATTAATGTTAGCGTGGGTCTTTTCTTCTCGCGTGAGCAATGGGCCAAAGCGGAAACCTTCTTCAATAGTATCCGTTAATAAATAAGGAACGAGCAAGCAAATGACTGCGGCGGCCTTTGAAACATTATTTTACTTCCTAGATTACTAACAATTGCTGAACATTATATCTGTGTATTGCGAAGTATACGCTATTCATCAACCTGTACAAGATTCGAAGGAGGTGCAGTGTTAGATGACTACATTGGTTTCTTAAAGTAGAAGTGGAGCCCAAGGTTTAAGTCGCCAACAATGAAGGCAGCAAGTGGATGTGTGTTTGTGTTGGCCGTGGGAGTTGGGCTTATTTTTTATATCAAAATATGTGACGCGCAGAACAAAGGTATAATTATACTTTACACTTTCCTTATTGCTCAACAAAATTAATACTTGTTTGGATCGATTGGTTATCCACTTTTTACCATTTTGTTTACAAATATTCTTCAGGGCGCACGAATGTATGCTTCTGATTACTTTAAATTTTTTAATGTAAATATTTGTCTTACATTTGTTTTTCTTGTAACGGCTTAGAGCCTTGGAGTAGGTGCTACTACTACTACTACTACTACTACTACTACTACTACTACTACTACTACTACTACTACTACTACTACTACTACTACTGGAGACATATTGTAGCCCTATAAACATCTGAAATGTTATATGCCCTTTATATTCACTTGGGAGCTCCTCCCAAACCCCGACATAATAACGCTTCTAGTTTGTAACTGATTAAATGTTCGTTTTCCCTCTTTATTCATTTTGCAATATAAATATAAATTAAGAATGTTTCCTTTATGGTAATTTATATAATGACAATTCTTATTCTACTCGCATAATGAGAATTCTAATTCTACTCGAATAATGAGAATATATATTCTACTCGAATAATGCAAGGTCCAGCTTGCCTTTGAAAGGCAAATGTTACTATTATTCATACATTTGATGAATGCAATGTACTAACCAATATGTATTCATTTCCACAAGTGTCTTATATTTTCATTGGCCAAGCAGAGTGTGGCTAAAACTGCTATCGCATGGTAATTGACCAATCACAGATGGAAATTTTTCTAGCAAAGCTTGGAATATTGAAATCGTAAGAATACTTGCGCGGTCTACTTACGACAGTTGTCCATATAAAAGAGAAAGAAAAAAGTTGACCCTCTATGTATTGAAGACGAGTTTATATATAAGCCTATCTACATTATAGCCTGATGAAACTGTCATTGATGAGGGCGCATTTTTAATTTCCAACAAGGCTTACTAGAAGGTTCTAATAGCACATAAAAAATGCGACACGTTTGTTTTGTCGTCAAACGAAAGCAAACGTGCACGACCACAGGGCAAAACATTGTTTAAACCGCGTGTCAACGTGATCCTTCCTTCGGTTTATTTCAAAATCTATGGTTAGTGCACAGAACATATCTGCATTCTTTCTGCATTCTTGCTGCTATTTACATTAGGCACCACGACCATAACAATATAGCCGAAAAACTCTCAAAGTTTTCACTTCTGTGCAATATTCTCCATAAGCGATACCATTGTTTTCATAGCGATGTATGAAACGCTTGGTTTCGACTACACATCCAGACGCTGGACATGGCACAGTCCCAGCGGGGAGCATCACAACCAGATTGACTACATCATGGTCAAGACACGCTTCAGATCAAGCATCAACATTGGCAGGACACGCATTTTTCTTGGAGCAGACATCGGAAGTGACCACGATCTCGTGATGATGTCCTTCCGGCTCCATTTGAAGAGTGTAAACACAGCATAGTGCACCAGATTGAAGTTCGACCTGGACAAACTGTAAGACCCGGAGGTGGCAGAAATATTCCAAGCCACAATTAGAGGGAAATTTGCACCATTGCTCATTTTAGGAGCTGGTTAATTGGATGCCAACACCATGACCACCACCTTCAACCCAGCTATTACAGATGCCGCCACCGAGATCCTTGTCAAGCACCGCCCAATGAAAAAAAACCGTGGATCGCATCTGAACTTTTGGACCTGTGTGATAAACGAAGAGAGATGAAAAAGAAAAAGAACACCTCACAGGGAGCTGATGTCTATCGAAAAATCAACAATGGCATCCGAAAAGGCATGCGCACAGCAAAGGAGAACTGGATAGAAAAGCAATACCAGGAAATAGAGAACAGTCTGAACAAGAACAATAGCAAGAAGGCCTACCAGACTGTGAAGCCGCTGCCAAGTGCTAAACAGACCAAGATCTCCACGATCCAAAACGTGTCTTACAGAAGAACAAGAAGTCTTGGATAGATAGACACAGCACTGCTCTAACCTTTACAAACACACGCATAATGGAGACCCATCAGTTCTAGCATGTCCCCAGAACAGAGAAGAGGGAGAAACCCTCCCAATTCTCCGAGAAGAAGTTGAGGCAGCAGTGCAATCGCTGAAGAAGGGGGAGTCAGCGGGAGTGGACAACATACCCGCGGAACTGCTTCAAGCAGGAGGAGAAGCGATGATTGACGCACTCACCATTATCTGTAACAAGATCTGGCAGAGTGGGAATGGTCTACACAATGGACCCAGTCGCTTGTCATCACTCTTCCCAAAAAAGGTAACCTTCAGGACTGTGAAAATTACCGCACCATCAGCATCATCAGCCACCCAGCAAGGTCCTCCTGAAAATATTACTGAACAGGTTGAAACCCCAAGATGAACAAATCATAGCTGAAGAACAAGCAGGATTCAGGGCAGGGCGAAGTACCAATGAACAGATTTTCAGCCTCAGAATAATCTGCGAGAAATACCTACTGCACCATCAACATCTATATAAATTGTTCCTAGACTTCAAAAAGGCGTTTGACAGAGTCTGGCATGCAGCTCTGTGGGCAACCATGAGAGTGTACAACATCAGCCCTAAAATTATTGAAGTCATAAAAAGCCTGTATGACAAGGATACCAGTGCAGACCTTTACAACGGCACCATCGGAAACTGGTTCAGAACAACAATCGGTGTGCGTCAGGGATGCCTACTCTCTCCAACACTCTTCAACATCTTCCTAGAGCACATCATGTCAGATGTCCTTGCAACTTACGAAGGCACAGTAAGCATAGGAGGAAGAGCAATCTCTAACCTTCGATTTGCGGATGACATTGATGAATTGGCTGGAGAGGAACAAGAACTGGAACAGCTGGCACAGAGGCTTGACACCACCTCCAGAGCCTATGAAATGGAAATAAGTGCAAGAAGACCAAAATGATGACCAACAACACCAATGGTATCAACAGGAACATCAAAGTCCAAGGCCAATCCCTCAACACAGTGCATAGCTTCAAATATTTATGAGCCATTGTATCAGGTAACTGATCCCGACAGGAAGTCCTCTCCAGGATCGCACAAACAACCGCTACCCTGGCGCGGTTGAAGCCAATTTGGAAAGACAGGACCATCAGTCTACATTCCAAGGTAAGACTGCTGCGCTCCCTTATCATCTCCATCTTCCTATACGCTTGCGAAACATGGATCCTCACAGCAGATCTACAGGGAAGAATACAAAGCATAGAGATGAGATGCTACAAAAGACTTCTGGGCATTTCCTATACCTAGCACATCACCAACGACGAAGTCCGACAGACCATCACACAAGCCATTGGACAACACGATGACCTAGAAGAAGAGGGAGACCGAAAAAGAGGTGGGAGGAAAACATTCGAGAATGGACTGGTTTGACACTGAGCGAAACCATCAGGGCTGCTGAGGACAGGGAAAGATGGAGTATGCTGGTTAAACGATCATCTGTGTTGCCCCTACGACCTCCGAGTTACGGGATAGGATAGGAAAGAAAGGCATAAGCATACCTCGATCGGAAAAGAATATTAATTAACTACTGGCCAAAAGATTCTATAACCTTATTAGCTAACATATCCTTTAAGTCATCTTTGCTATCTTTCTATATCCAGGTTTATGCATGTCCCGCCTCTGGACACTATCTTTTACGTGGTACACTTTTACGTCTCAAGTTCGAGTGTCAAGGTAGAGATGCAGGGTAGATTTAAGAAGGATATGATTCGCGTGGCCACGTAGGGGGCCAATGACGCCTGTCAGATGTCTAAGTGGGCTAAGTTACATTCTTTATAGCGAGTTCTGCATGACATTATCAGGAGTGAACGTCTCAAGAATGTTAATTTAATACCTGCGAACATTCTCTTAGAGAGCTGGTAAATTAACATCATGTTTTGTTCAATACTATCTGTTTATCTCTAAGCTGAGTTACAACATCTTTGTCGTCAACATTTCTGATATTGCAAACCTATAATACATAAAAGGGTTCAGAATGATTTCCTGATTGGAAACTTATGTAATGAGAATTCTTTTTCTAATCGCATAGTCCTTTTGAGCGCAAAACATTTCAAGGTCTCGGCTTGCATTTGAAAAAGAAACACCACTATTAATCGCACAATTATTGACTGATGTGTAGTAACACAACATTTTTTTTTATTCCTCGAAATATTACAAATTTACAATGTGAAATGATTGGATCACCAATGGACGTTTTCTGTAAACCCTCGATACCAAACACTCCTTCATTGGGGTGGCTTTTGATTGATTGATTGATTGAATGTTGCTTCAGGTCCAGCGGACTCTTCCGAGCCAAATCAGGACCGGACAACCCCCGATCCGCATAAAAGATCTGCTGAAACAACCCTAGTGGGAAAATTGAATGCCCTTCACCGCCAGTCACTTTACAATAAAGACATCCCACGCAGGGGACGGCTGAGGCTTTACCCCAACTAATCAAACCCCCGGTTACAAAAACAAAATAGAATACAAACATCATTATAAATTATCAACAAAACGCATACATATAAAATGCCTATATTGCTAAATAATAACATCATAGGAAGCCCTAGTGACCACCCGGCAGAAAGCGTCCAACATTCCCAAGCTGATCCAACAGACCTCATACACAAACAAGGAGTCTTGTCCAGGAAGATTTTTCAAGAAAAAAGGTAGGTCACCGATCTAGCGAAGAAGAAGATAGTATAGCAGATTGATAGGACAGAGCAGGAATGAGAAAGAGCAAATAAGAAAGACAGCGACAGTGGGAATTTAAAGCACTAAATTTCCAGAAAGTGGGGGTACTTTTATACTGAAACCCCCGGCACTCCAACGGGGGTACTGTTGCCGCAGTGAATCGGTCATTCCTATAAAGGAAAGACAGGTTTTCAACTGGGGCTTTCACTTTTCCCTGTATAGGTTAGAACAATCTACAGTGGCAAGATTGCTCATGACCCCAAGGGGTTGATGGCTCGTGGCGCAGTCAATTAGTCGCTGAAGGTCGTGTGTTCGATTCCCGCAAGAAGCGAACGTATTTGACTTAGGTACGAGACTATTGAGGTCACCGAGGGTTTTCTCCGGGCACTCCGGTTTTCTCCCTCCCTTCAATAATGGTACTAGACGCAGTCAATATAAAAATTTTAAAACAATAAAAATTCGATTTTCTTTCCAATAGGGATCTTCTTGCCTTTACACAACCTGTTCGAGTGATGGCTGTGTATTTGTTGTGTGTGTGTGTGTGTGTGAGGGTGGATGAGACAGGTAAGCGTGTATGTTGGTATAGATCGCCGCGCTTTGAGCCTGATTGATTTGGGGAAAGGCGCGTATATAGCATCCTGTATTATTATTATTATTATTATTATTATTATTATTATTATTATTATTATTAAAAGGTCTGTAGGTGCTTTTTTGTTGTTGAAGTCTATCTCGCAACTTTAATGAAGTAGAAACCATTGCAGAATATGTTTTTATTACAAAATCCTATCGGACGTGACGTTTTTAAACAAATATTTGTTAGCAGGTAAATTTGTTACGTATACTCAGTTTGTTTTCTTCCTTTTATAGTCAAAAATAACTTAGGTGAAAAGACGTTACTTGAAATAACAAAACAATTTTGCATTGCATTCCAAGAAATTACATTTGACACTCACAAATTTATAAAGCGCTGTGTAAATATCAAATGATTGTTATATATTTGTCTATGCAGTTATAGTTCTTTTGTGCAATGACTATGTTTCTATTCAGTATATTTATTTTTATTTTACTGCCAAAATGTTTATTAATAGCGCTCCTTGATTTTGCATTTTTACATCAACATTGTACAATACTTACTACTAAAAAAAACACCATGGATTGTGAATCAAGAATCAAAATTCATCAATCTTCATTACCTCAAACTCATAAATTAATACATGCTTAGCTGATAGCGTTAAAACAAATTGCAAAATAAATGTATAGAAAAAGGCAATTACATAAGAAAGGTTGATTTAGAAAAGCATAAACTATAACACATACAATAATGAAATAGAATAAAATTCATAACTGCACATCAACGTATAAATAAGAATATCAATATAACCACAATACCTGCATCCACATTAGTCTTGTAGTTATTTAATTGTTTCATAAGGTGTGCATTTTTTCAGAAAATGTGGCTATCAACAAGACCTGCAACATGAGTTCGCAAGCCGATTATAGTGAACCTGCAGGATATCCTGTCAACGGTATAACTAATGGGAATTTCTCATCTAGCGATTGTGCACACAGTCAGCCAGGTGATACAAATCCATGGTGGGAGGTTGACCTTGGCCGTCGGTATATCATCAACAGCATCACCATATGGGCACGACCTAACTGTAAGTTATGAGAGAAAGTTCACAACAACCAAAATTACACACACACACACATACCCACGCACACACACACCCCACACACGCATACAAACACACGTGTAGCGATACACTTCACAAAAATAATTTTCTTGTACATAGTTGAAAGTAGAACGGTGGGAGGTTAAATAAGAAACACTACCATATTGATTCAAATACATTGTTACACGGTATTTATTAATAGCTGATTTAGCCCCGATGCTTGAATCTTGATATGTGTAACTCGAATTCGTTTATCCACGCAGCCTGTTCATTCAGCAACAATGCAGAAGTTGTCGTATGAAGTTTTCCAACTTTACTAAGCAAACATCAAAAACTGCATACAAGGTCACTTTCCGAAAATCACTACAAAGATCTCTCTACAAGCAGACAGTGCATTACTTATATAACCTCTCTGCAATAAACTCGAACATTCCAGCATGACGCAATGCACCCAATCAAAACAAAAATGGTCACAGGAACTGCGCGGTCCTACGTCATACAACATACCCTTAGGTTGGCAGAATCCCTTAGATATTGCGAAACCTATCTGAAAGCTTCGGTCGATAATAAATAAGTAATTCCAGAACATTAATAACAATATACAAAGTTTCTTCTAGCAACAGCGCAAAATCAAATCAAAGGTAAGACACACGTTATTATTGCATGCTTTGCAAAACAAAATGATCGGATCTAACGTGCACTTCTCAATCGTAACATACATAAACTACATTTTATATAGTATCTATCTATTTATATATATCTACTAGCTGTAAGTTACCTGTGGATCAACTTGTTTGTTTTGTTTTGTGTGATAATTTCATATATCTTTTGGGTTATGGTATTATTTACTATAACTATCATTATGATAAAAATTATGTATTAATCAGTGTTTTGCATGCAAGTCAAATGTTCCTGATTTGCAATTTTTTTTTGGGTGGACACCGAGACATTGACTCTCGTGGAGAACACAGTCCCTATTGGTGGATGACGCAATAAAATAGACGATCTTGGTGGAGACATGGACTATTGTATAGCGTGGTGGACAGCGACATATGTATCCATTGCTGAAAATTGAGACATGGACTTTCTTGATGGAGACTACATGTGGAAGAGAAAGAGTGTGATGAGAATGGTGAAAGAGAAAAAGATAAAGAATAGTTAATAGAGATCAATGTTTTTGTTTTCCTCTCACAACACCGTCTATCACTCGCAGTTAAATAATATAAAAACATGTTAGACCATAGAGACAGTTTTCAAGCTCATTTAGTGTATTTGTGTTTAGATGTTTCATTAGCTGTTCAATAATAAAAATACATGTAAATTATTGTGGGAAAAGACATCAATAGAGAAAGGGCATAAATGGTTGTACTCAAAAACAATTCATTAAATGCAATAAATTATAGCGAAAGATATCAGAAATGAGATTTGTATTGGAAAAAAAAAGTGAGCAAGTGGGCAAGTGAGTTGTTCTTTTAAATTGTCGTTTGAGCGAGAAAATAATAGTGATATTATTAGCCTAATTGTGGTCAATTATAAAGGAAAATACGTGTTTTAATAATAAGAATACTTACTGAGTTAATTTTAGTTATGAAAGACAAAGTGAAAAGTAAACAGTGACAAATATTATCGATTTTTTTTACTGGAGCTTGCAGTCTATTGCACTGAAAGTAAAATATGTATGAGTTGGGTGGAAGAAAAAAAAATAATGCTCTGGCTGAGCATCGAACCCAGTACTTCTGGGTGAAAGTCAAACAGTTTAACAAACTCGGCCAAAGCGGTTGAAATTCGACAGTTTCTTTGGGGGTTTAGTGCTTAAGGTAACACAGTTGACAGCAAGTGGTCACTTCAAATTTTAATTTAATAATTTATACCTCCCCGTACCCCCTTTATACCTCCCCGTAACCCTTTATACCTCCCCGTACCTGCCCTTTTACCTCCCCGTGCCCCTTTATACATCATCCTTACCCTCCCCCCCCCCTTTATACATCCCCGTACCCCCCATTATACCTCTCCGTACCCTGCTTCATAATACCCCGTACCACCCTTTATACCTCCTTGTACCCCCTTTATACCTCCCCATACCCCCTTTATACCTTCTCGTTCCCCCTTTATACCTCCCTGTTCCCCCCTTTATACCTCCCGTACCCCCCTTTACACCTCCCTTTATACCTCCCTTTATACCTCCTTGTACCCCTCTTTATACCTCCCCATACCCCCATTTATACCTCTTTGTACCCCACTTTAAACCTACCCGAATCCCCCTTTATACCTTCCCGTGCCCCTCCACCCCCCTTATACCTGGCCGTACCCTCTTTGATACCTCCCCGTATCCCCCTTGATACCACTCAATACCCCCATGATACCTCCCCATACCCCATTGAGACCTCCTTATACACCCCAAATACTTTCCCGAAAGCCCCTTTATACCTCCTAATACCCCCTTGATACCTTCCCGTACCCCCCTTGATACCTCCCCATACCCTCCATGATATCTCCTCGTACTCTCCTCCCCCTGATACCTCACTTTAACCCCCATGTTACCTTCCTGTACCCCTTTTACTTCCCACCCATACGCCCCTTGATACATCCCCATTTCCCCTTGAAACCTACCCGTACCCCTCTTCAGACTTCCCCAGACCCACCTCAGTAAACTGCTTTATAATACCCCCGTACCCCCTCGATACCTCCTTGTACCTTCCTTGATACCTCCCTGTACCCCCACTGATACCTCCCCGTACCCCCAGTGATACCTCCCCTTATCTCCCTTGATACCTCCCTGTACCCCCATTGATACCTCCCCATATCCCCCTTAAAACCTCACCATACCCCCCTGATATCTCCCCGTCCCCCATGATGCCTCACCATACCCCCTTAATACCTCCCCGAACCCACTTGATACCTCCCCATACCCCCTTGATACCTTTAGTACCCCCCTTGTAACCTACCTGTACCCTCCTTGATACTTCCCCGTTGATCGTTTCGCAGGTATGGATGAAAGGATATATACCCCCTGATAAGTTCCCGTAATCCCCTTGATACCTCCCCATACCCCTTCATACCTCCCGTACCCCCTTTATACCTTCCCGTACCCCCCTTTATACATCCCCATACCTCCTTCATACCTCTCAGTACCCTGCTTTATAATACCCCCGTTCCCCCCTTGATACCTCCTTGTACCTTCCTTGATACCTCCCGGTACCCCCATTGATACTTCCCCGTACCCCCAATAATACCTCCCCTTATCCCCCTTGATACCTCCATGTACCCACATTGATACCTCCCCATATCCCCCTTGATACCTCACCATACCCCCTCTGATATCTCCCCCCATGATGCCTCACCATATTCCCTTGATACCTCCCCGAACCCACTTGATACCTCCCCATACCCCCTTGATACCTTCCGTACCCCCCTTGTAACCTACCTGTACCCTCCTTGATACTTCCCCGTTGATCGTTTCGCAGGTATGGATGAAAGGAATCGAGGAGGAGGAGGAACAACGAAGCTTAACGTCCTATTGCATCAGCGTTAAGGACGATCACCACGTCGCCACCCTGACAATAATGATTATCATCATCATATCAAATATGAGATCCTACGGATCTAAAATTCTGAAAGGAATCGACCATCACCATACCCCCTTATATATACCCGTATCCCCGTTATGCCTACCCATGCCCCTTTAAACCTACCCGTAGCCACCTGTTACGTTGAAACGCAAACGAAAGTATGTCTGAAACGCGCACGATAGATCTAATCGTTTCGTTTTGCAAAGTATTCAATAATGGAGTTTATTTACCTTTGATTTGAGTTTGCATTGTTGTTAGGAGAGGCTTTGTATAACGTTGATAATTTGCGTTAGTCGATATTATTGGAGAATTTTCTGGATCTGCGTGTTTACTAGAAATATGTATGACGTAAGTCAGTGATGACGATCTTTAATTCTGATTGGTTGTAACGCGTTATTCTAGAACGACCTGAGGTCATCTCGAGTTGAGAGAAAAAATTATATATTCGATGCTCCGTGTGTTGTTGTAAATAGTTGCTGTTGATTGTTGTTGATAGTGAGTTGGAAAGTAAATTTAAGAGTGGAAAGGCGATTGAGCGATTGTATGCAGTTGTTGATGTGTGCTGAATAAAAGAGGAAAACTTCATACGTCGACTTTGTGACTTGTATGCTGATTGAGCGGGTTGCGTAAATAAACGAATCTGAGCTACACTCATCAGTACTTCAGCATTGGGGCTGAATCCACTACTGATAGAAAATACCAACATCAAACTGAGTGTAACATTTTGGGGGTCAAGCCGCGATTCACGCCATAGCCAAGGGTTCAACTGCTACAACAAGCGAGTCAACGTTACGAGAGGCAGTCATCGAGGGTAGCCGCCAACAAGTTGCGTCGAGAGGGGCCAACATACTGGGACTACATCCGATAGATTCGGGTTGACTGCAAGGGCGTGTAGTCGCTGAAGAGTTGCTTCGTGAGCGAACAACAGATCGGGACAACGTGGCTGCCGCAAGACTACATCGAGGGACAGTCTCGGAGCTACATCGCCAGTATTAGAGAGAGCGACGCGCGGAGGTCGAGTCTACTTCAGCACAGGAGCGTGTACATCAACACTAGCGTGGTGCAGCGTCGCATACGACGAGGACAGCGGGGCCTGCGTCAGCGAAAGCGACTAGTGGCAAGCATCAGCGCTACTGCAGAAAGCGTGCTGTTCTAGAACAGTCTAGAAGGGTGCAGCACAGTCAAGAACTTTCTAGAAAAAGAACTTTCCAGAAAAGCATCAAGATGGCTGACTTCTGTCAGAAAGGGATTGCACTGAATCTGAAAGGCAAACTGCTGACGGAGTACGTCAAATCCCAGGAGAGAATACAAGAACGAGAATTAGAAGAACAACGTCGCCGAGAAGAAAGAGAATTAGAAGAGCGGCGTCGCCGAGAAGAAAGAGAATAGCGGCGTCAAGAAAGAGAGATGGAAGAGAGACGACTAGAAGCTGATCGTCAGTACCAGCTAGAGTTGGCGCGTATCCAAAACAATCAGCATGCGCCACAAGTTATCAGTGACAACAAAGCTCCAAAATTGCCAGCGTTTGTCGACGGGAAGGACCAGATCGACAGTTATTTGGCGAGATTTGAAAGGTTTGCCAAAAGCTCTAACTGGCAACCTCAAGACTGGGCGATTCGACTAAGTGCACTTCTGACGGGGCAAGCACTCGACGTCTACACCAGATTGTCGGACGATGACGCTAAAGACTACGACGTCTTGAAAGAGGCCCTATTGCAGTGCTACAACTTTACAGAGAAGGGCTACCGTAAACGCTTCCGTGAATGCCGGCCTAAGTCAGACGAGACGCCAAAGCAGTTTGTGGAGCTCCTGTCGTCATATCTACACAAGTGGGTGGAGTTATCAGGCGAAAGGAAGTCTTACGACAGTCTCCATGACCTGATCGTGAAGGAACAATTTCTCAATGCCTGTCACAAGGACCTAGCGACCCACTTAGAAGAACAAAAGCTGCAGACGCTTAAAGATGTGACCGAGGCTGCTGAAAGATATCTCATCGCTCATGGGAAGACCCTGGGGCCACCCAGTGCGACGAAACATTTTCAGAAGACTGGAAACCATGTGAACCAGATCCAGGGGAGCCAGACGAACCAGAAACAAACGGACACCACGCCTCCTCCCAGGGAAGGGCATTCAAGAGGCTGTTTCACCTGCAACGCTACAGACCACAGAGCGGCTAACTGTCCTCAAAACAAAAGTAGCGGACAGCGGGGCGGTACGGACAATGCAGCGGTGGGCAATCGACAGAGACGTTTCTCCAATCAACGGCAAACCAGTAGATCTGACCATCAAGTGTGCGGCGGGAGCGTCATTCTTCCGAGTGAGACCGAGCGCACAGTTACTCCTGCGGACGTGCAAGAGTGCATGACTGATGGCCAACTCCTCCTTGCCAACGGAAAATCCATCCCCGTCGTCGCTAGCGCAGCTGTGACCGTCCAGAACATGCCTGTTTCCAAGGGACTCGTCGGAAATCATGAAGTGACTGTCCTAAGAGACCCTGGCTGCAGTGGGGTCATCGTCAAAGAAGACCTAATCGCTAAAGAACAGTTCACTGGCGATTCTAAATGGACACTCACGGCCGACCGCAAATGTGTGAAAGCGCCAGTTGCAAAAATTCATGTCAACACCCCTTTCTACATAGGCGAAGTCGAAGCGGTTTGCCTAAAGAAGCCGCTATATGATTTGATGATCGGGAATATCGACGGCGCGAGACGACCCGACGACCCCGATCCAGAGTGGAGTCCTGCCTCAACCCAACGCGTCGAAGTTGTGGAGGAGGATCCATTGCCATTTCCCGATGGGGACCTTACAGAGCTGCTACGGGATAATGTGGCTACTCCGGCTCAGCCCTGCCGACCAGAGATCGTCGGTGCTGTTACTACCAGGGCCCAGGCCAAGAGAGACAAGACGTCTACGCCACTAAAAGTCGCCGACAACTCCAAGGCTGCCATCGTTGACAGAGATAAGCTGATCCAGCTCCAGGAAGATGATAGTACTTTAAACAAGTACAGGAACCGCCAAGACCACGTGACCAAAGGCAGAGGTACGGTCTATTTCGAGGCGAAGGCCAAGATCCTGTATCGAATCTTCCAGCACCCGAGGGTCAACCGAGGGAAACCACTACGTCAAGTCTTGGTACCGTTACCCCTAAGGCGCCAGGTGATGGAAGTAGCGCATGACTCAATCATGGGAGGTCACCTGGGTATCAATAAGACGTCGGATAGAATCCAGGCGGTGTTCTACTGGCCAGGACTTCATGCGGACGTCAGCCGTTTCTGCCAATCATGTGACATTTGCCAGAAGACCATACCTCGAGGAAGGGTCCCGAAAGTGCCTATGCAGAGGATGCCTCTGATCGACCGACCTTTCAAGAGGGTGGCCTTAGACTTAATCGGCGAAATAAGACCTCCGAGTGAAGAAGGTCATCGGTGGGTACTGACTTTAGTGGACTATGCGACTCGGTACCCAGAAGCAGTGCCACTGAAGAAGATTGACACTGAAACTGTTGCAGAGGCGCTGGTGGACAGGTTCAGCAGACTTGGTGTACCTGAAGAGATCCTGACAGACCTCGGGACGCAGTTCGTCTCTGACTGCCTGAAGGAGGTCAACAGACTGCTGAGCATCCGGCATTTAACTACGACGCCTTACCATCCGATGAGCAACGGGCTCGTCGAAAAGTTCAATGCTACGCTGAAGTCCACCCTGAAGAAACTGTGCAGCGAGCAGCCCAGACAATGGCATCGCTACATCAACGCCCTACTTTTCGCCTACAGAGAAGTACCGCAGGAGTCCACCGGCTTTTCTCCGTTCGAGCTGCTGTACGGAAGAACCATCAGAGGGCCGATGCACATCCTAAAAGAACTGTGGACGAAAGAAGTAGACACCCCAGAGGTGAAGAACAGCTACCAGTACGTGTTTGAGCTACGGGAGAAGCTGGAGCAGACTCTCGAGATAGCCAGAGAAAACCTGAAGAAGTCCCAAGACTGTGGAAAGCACTACTACGATCGTAGGGCCGTGAGCAGGAAGTTCAAACCTGGCAACAAAGTGCTGGTGCTGCTACCTACTGATCATAATAAGTTGCTGATGCAGTGGAAAGGCCCGTACGAAGTGGAGACCGTGGTGGGGATCAACGACTACAAGGTGAAGGTCGGTCAGCATTCCAAGATATACCACGCCAACCTCCTTAAGCTGTACGTGGAAAGGCCATCAGAGACTGTGCACGCAGCCACAGCAGCTGTGACCGACGACAGCTTTGACAGCGAAGAACTGTTGGAACTGGGAGACTTCCACAGCAAAGAAGGCATCGATGATGTTAAGCTAGGACCAAGCTTGACGGAAGGTCAAAAGTTGGAGCTCAAGGACCTTATGGGCGAGTTTCCCCATAGCTTCAATGATGCCCCAGGCTCTACGACTTTGGTCGAACATGAAGTCCACACCCAGACCTGGAAGAAGCATCTGCAGACCTTGAGGGAGCTGTTCCACCGTCTTCAAGAAGCCAACCTGATCGTGAGACCCAGCAAGTGCATCCTCGGAGCTGACAACGTCGACCGCGTCGGACATTCGACGGAAGAAGGAGACAACGGAGGATGCACTGACTCCAGGAAAGCCCACGTGATCACCGTCTTTGACCCTGGGCCGATGACAGCCGCAACGGACGAGGGCGTCGTTTCCTTGCGAGTAAAGAACATTGACTGTGTTGGTGAACTAAGAACATTGGTTATATCTAGACAGGCTTGAAGATGAAAAACATTGACTATGTAGATAAACTGTGAACATTGACAATATCCAGACAGACTTGCAGATGAGAAACTTTGACTCTGTGCGAATGAACTGTGAACACTGACAGTATACAGAAAGTCTTAAATAAGTTTTAATTCTGTACTTTGTTTGTGCATTACGTTCCAACGTTGTTGAAAGAAATTGGGTAAATTTCTTCTTGAGTGGGGTGTTATGTTACGTTGAAACGCAAACGAAAGTATGTCTGAAACGCGCACGATAGATCTAATCGTTTCGTTTTGCAAAGTATTCAATAATGGAGTTTATTTACCTTTGATTTGAGATTGCATTGTTGTTAGGAGAGGCTTTGTATAACGTTGATAATTTGCGTTAGTCGATATTATTGGAGAATTTTCTTGATCTGCGTGTTTACTCTCGATGGAAGTTTCCCGATGGATTTCGAAGTAAGAGAATGTTCCGGGTATGTTTAGAAATATGTATGACGTAAGTCAGTGATGACGATATTTAATTCTGATTGGTTGTAACGCGTTATTCTAGAACGACCTGAGGTCATCTCGAGTTGAGAGAAAAAATTATATATTCGATGCTCCGTGTGTTGTTGTAAATAGTTGCTGTTGATTGTTGTTGATAGTGAGTTGGAAAGTAAATTTGAGAGTGGAAAGGCGATTGAGCGATTGTATGCAGTTGTTGATGTGTGCTGAATAAAAGAGGAAAACTTCATACGTCGACTTTGTGACTTGTGTGCTGATTGAGCGGGTTGCGTGAATAAACGAATCTGAGCTACACTCATCAGTACTTCAGCATTGGGGCTGAATCCACTACTGATAGAAAATACCAACATCAAACTGAGTGTAACACCACCTTATACCTACTCGTACCACCACATCCCGAACCTTGGTAATAATAATAATAATAATAATAATAATAATAATAATAATAATAATAATAATAATAATAATAATGAATATAGAATAATACAAATAGAAATCATAAAAAACACCAAGGTTTTAAAATAAAATTTTATATAGGATATAATAATAATAATAATAATAATAATAATAATAATAATAATAATAATAATAATAATAATAATCTTATCCTATCCTATCCTATCCTGTCCCGTAACCCGAAGGTCGTAGGGGCACCACAGATGATCGTTTAACCAGCATACTCCATCTTTCTCTGTCCTCAGCAGCCTTGATGGCTTCACTCAGTGTCAAACCAGTCCAATCTCGAATGTTATCCTCCCACCTCTTTTTCGGTCTCCCTCTTCTTCTACCTCCTTGCACCGTGCCTTGCAGAATAGTCTTTGCAAGGCCTGATGATCTGGTGACGTGGCCATACCATCGAAGTTTCCGTTTCTTCACCACTGTGAGCAGGTCATCGTGTTGTCCAATGGCTTGTGTGATAGTCTGTCGGACTTCGTCGTTGGTGATGTGTTGGGTATAGGAAGTGCCCAGAAGTCTTCTGTAGCACCTCATCTCCATGCTTTGTATTCTTCGTTGGAGATCTGCTGTGAGGGTCCATGCTTCGCAAGCATATAGGAAGATGGAAATGACAAGGGAGCGCAGCAGTCTTACTTTGGAATGTAGACTGATGGTCCCGTCTTTCCAAATGGGCTTCAACCTTGTCAGGGCAGCAGTTGTTTGTGCGATCCTGGAGAGGACTTCCTGTCGGGACCCATTGTCTGATACAATGGCTCCTAAATATTTGAAGCTATGCACTGTGTTGAGGGATTGGCCTTGGACATTGATGTCCGTGTTGATGCCATTGGTGTTGTTGGTCATCATTTTGGTCTTCTCTGCACTTATTTCCATTCCATAGGCTCTGGATGTGGTGTCAAGCCTCTGTACCAGCTGTTCAAGTTCTTGTTTCTCTCCAGCCAATCCATCAATGTTATTATTATTATTATTATTATTATTATTATTATTATTATTATTATTATTATTATTATTATTATTATTATCATTATTATTATTATTATTATTATTATTATTATTATTATTATTATTATTATTATTATTATTATTATTATTTTATATAAAAAAAATAATAATAATATTAATAATAATTAATAATAATAATAATAATAATAATAATAATAATAATAATAATAATAATAAAGTTAAAAGTAAAAAGCCTAAATTAAAAAGAAAAATATCCATATTGTAGTGAAAAAAACCAACATAAAAAATATGGCCCGCGGGAGATGTGAACTTGGGTCGCCTGCACGGTAGCTGAATGTTATACTAACTGAGCTAGCAAGGCTTCTTATAAAGATCATAAATTTTTTGGTCAATATGGAAAAACATGCTGAAAATTCGATTTTTATTTAATCAAATGTAATTAGTTAAACCAGGGATGTTGCTAGGAAATTTTTTCTTCGGCGATTTGGCCGAAACAGCCGTGAAACTTTCGGCTTTTTACAGAAAGTTTCGGCTCTCTCTTCCAAAGCAGTCTCACAAGTTTTTTTTGTTGACTAGATTTACTACGTTAACGTGCACCCTACACCTTAATATATTAAAGGTGTTCTGTGGATGCATATCTTTGTAATAAAACATGATTTTAAGAGTAGAATAAGAACATTGAAAAGAAATCTTATTTTCTGAAATGTTACACACACAAAAACAATAAAAAGTTTAGACTGTCCCTTGACAGACCACAATACTGTCAGAGTTTCTGGGTTTAACAATAGTAATTATCGAATCCTCACCTAAACTGCAAGCGTACAGCACAGGAATAGCGCAAAAATGGACAAAACCGAGCCGATTCACCCGTGAAAACTTCGGCTCGGCGAGCCGACATGACGGACAGTTTATCGGCTTTTTAAATAAAAATTTCGGCTAAAGCCGAAGATCCGACCTAAACGACATCCCTGGTTAAACACAAAATTTTGACTTCAAAAAAACGAACTGTGGATGTGTATTGCGCACAAAGTTGGTGTGACACACACACACACACCCACACACCCACACACCATCGCACTTATATATATATATATATATATATATATATATATATATATATATATATATATATATATATATATATATATATATATATATATATATATATATATATATATATATAGGGATTTATGTATTTGTATTTTATATATGTATTTGTTTATCTGTTTACTGATTTATTCTTATGTAGTTATTGACGATTACGATGTTGATGATGATGATGATGATGATGATGATGATGATGATGATGATGATGATGATGATGATGATGCTGATGATGACGACGACGATGATGATGATGGTGGTGATTGTGCGATAGGGAGGAGGAAGACGAGGATGGTGATAATATGAAGGAAGGGAGTGGAATAGGAACACTATCAAAACAAAGATAACGACAATGACAATGATGCCGACTTTGATTACAATGATGATGATGATGATGACGATGATGATGATGATAATGATAATGATGATAATGATGATGCGTCATCATCGTCATCATCGTCATCATCAAGAAGACAGTGGTAGTTGTGGTGATAGCAATGCAGGTCGTGATGGCGGTGGGTTTGTGGTGGTGGTGATGATGATGATGATGATGATGATGATGATGATGATGATGATGATGATGATGATGATGATGATGATTTTCCAGTTGTGAACAGAATGAGGAACACCAGAATCCTGGTGGATGATCAGCTATGCTTCAGTTTTGCCACGTCTTACGATAAAAATAGGAATACTCAATTTAACATAGAGTGCACTACAAACCTGGTGGGGCAATTCGTACGACTGGTGAGGAACAGCATTGGAGATACAAACAATGGCGACGAAACACTGAATCTTTGCCAGGTGCAAATATTTGGTAAGTGTCTAATGACATTAAAATCTTTAAATCTAAACTATTTGAAAGTGAATACCTGCACATATTTCAAAATATGCCATTATTTTTATACCTAGCGCCATTGATTTATGTGTTCCTCTTTCATAAGTAGCCTTCCTAATATATCTTCTGATTAATTTACCGATTTATTATTTATTTTATTTTATTTTATTTTATTTTATTTTATTTTATTTTATTTTATTTTATTTTATTTATTTTATTTACCTTATTGTCCCTTGAGAGCTGTGTATTACACATGGCAGCAAATAGATTGTGTTAACGTTTTGAAAAGCATACATAAACGATAATGCAGTCATACAAGTAGGGTTACTACCTATTCTATCCTATCCTGTTCCGTAACTCGAAGGTCGTTGGGGCACCACAGATGATCGTTTTAACCAGCGTATTCCATCTTTCTCTGTCCTCAACAACCCTCATGGCTTCGCTCAGTGTCAAATCAGTCCATTCTCGAATGTTCTCCTCCCACCTCTTTTTTTCCTCCATCTTCTTCTGCCTCCTTGCACCGTGCCTTGCAGGATGGTCTTTGCAAGGCTTGATGCTGTGGTGACGTGGCCATACCATCGGAGTTTCCGTTTCTTCACCACTGTGAGCATGTCACCGTGTTGTCCAATGTCTTGTGTGATGGTCTGTCGGACTTCGTTGTTGGTGATGTGATGAGTATAGCACCTCACCTCCATGCTTTGTATTCTTCGTTGTAGATCTGCTCTGAGGGTCCATATTTCGCACGCGCATAGGACGATGGAGATGACAAGGGAGCGCAGCAGCCTTACCTTGGAATGTAGACTGATGGTACTGTCTTTCCAAGGGGCTTCAACCTTGTCAGGGCCGCAGTTGTTTGTGCGATCCTGGAAGGACTTTTTGTCGGAACTCATTTGTCTGATACAATGACTCCTAAATATTTGAAGCTATGAACTGTGTTGATGGATCGGCCTTGGATTTTGATGTCCATTTTGATGCCATTGATGTTGTTGTTTATCATTTTGGTATTCTCTGCACTTTCCATTCCCATATGCTCTGGAGGTGGTGTCTGTGCCAGTTCTTGATCCTCTCCAGCTAATCCATCAATGTCATCCGCAAAACGGAGGTTGGAGATTGCTCTACTCTCTATGCTGACTATGCCTTCGTGATCTGCAAGGGCATCTGACATGAGGCGCTCTAGGAAAATGTTAAAGTGTGTTCGAGAGAGTAGGCATCCTTCACGCACACCGATTGTCTTTCTGAACCAGTTCCCGATGGCGCTGTTGAGGCTGATGGTGTGGTAATTTTCACACTCATGAAGGTTACTGAAACGAAAAGGGGTATAACAAGAATTGGCGTGCGTGTATGTGTGAATCTGCGTGTTCTCCCGTCTCACAACTTATCTAAAGTTGCGGTCTGTCGGGAAGTGAAACAGAAGCAAAGCGGGAAACAAAGCAAATCATCTGCTTCTAGAAGCATCTAAAAATAAGTGCATTTATAATGCTTTGCTTTGTGAACCGGTCACACGAAGAGAAGTTTTGCATAAGCAGTCTGCGTGGAAGCAATGCGCATTAAGTTGTAAATCAGTTACCTCCCTTTACGTTTTTTCCGTCAGATTGACCCTCACAGAAGTCCATGAGGCCTTTTTCAGGGTTTGGTTTCTGTAATTACATTCCATAATGCCTCGTGGCTTGGAATTAGATCGATGAGAATAAACGTATCGTCTTGTTTCAGATTTGCTAATGGCCCAGTAGCTTTTGATGCCGCCATGATCGCTGAAATGATAACAACCTCGTTTTCGTCCGTCGGCTCTTCTGTTTGGCTGGCAATCAAATGCTTCAGCGAAACAACCCAAAATTTTAGAGCACGCTCAAACACTGAAAGCATCGGCTTTGCTTCTCTTCGGCACTTGCCTGCTGTTATTCTTTAGGTCTAGTCACACGATAAACATTGTCAAACCTACGATTTTTCGTGTTTTACTGGCTGTTTTGCTTCTGTTTCACCGCCCGTCAAACCGCACCTTAACTCGTAAAAATAAACTACATTGTCACACCATCTATTAAACCATAAACATAAATCAACAAAAGAGCACAAGAACAGTATCAAAAGAATTTTAAAAATGGGATACATTCAATTGTTTCTACTCACGTAAGGTCGCAGAATAAATCAGTTAAAAGAATAACTATACACCACTCACAAATAACACACAATTCTGCGTCACCACTGCCCAAATCTATAAACACCCTTTTACTCTTCAACCTATTCAATCGAATCCTAATAATATAAACTACAAATAAGACAAATAAATAATCTAAATTCCCGTTATAACTACGGGTCTCAGAGTCACCACTGTAACGAAAAAGGGTATTTCAAGAATTGGCGTGCGTATATGCGTGAATCTGCGTGTTCTTGATTTCTGTCTCGCAACTTCTCTAACTCGTAACAATAAACTATGTTGTCACACCCTCTATTAAGTCATAGACATAAATCGACAAAATTGCACAAGTACAGAATCAACAAGTATCAAAAATGGGATACATACAATTGTTTCTACTCACGTCAGGTCGCAGAATAAATCCGTTGAAAGAATAACTATATACACCACTCACAAATAACACACAATTCCCAGTCACCGTCGCCAGAGAGAGAGGAAACGAAAGTTATAAACAGTCACACTCTAATCTCTTCTCTGCCTACGCCATATTCTTTCTCTGCTTCTCAATCTCACTATCCTTCTTCTCTCGCCTTCTCGTCTCCCCACCTCCTCGTCCTCCTCTCCTCAGACTCCCTTATCAGGGGCGGATCAGTTAGTTTTTGGGGGAGGGTTTCCAAAATTCTATTAAAGGGACTTACTCGGTAAATGTTAATTATGGTCAAGAAACGTTTCAGATCAAGCATCGACATTGGCAGGACACGCACTTTTCCAGGATCAGACATCGGAAGTGACCACAATCTTGTGATGATGTCTTTCCGGCTTCACTTGAAGAGAGTAAACACAGCAAAGTGAACTAGACTGAAGTTCGATCTGGACAAACTGCAAGACCCAGAGGTGACAGAAATATTTCAGGCCACAATTGGAGGGAAATTTGCACCACTGCTCATTTTAAGAGCTGGTGAAGTAGATGTCAACACCATGACCACCACCTTCAACTTAGCTGTGACAGATGCCTGTAACAGCAGAAATAGTGACGACAAAATGTAGTAAATTAGCTTAGTGCAAAATATATAGCATCAATTAAAACTTGACGTTAATTCACCAATTACCTAAAGGAAAGCCCACACATGTTAAATTAACTTTCTCCACACAGTCACGCAGACAGACCTGACTAAACCAAGAATTTTAACTAGCTTACTTCGCCCCTATGACCAGGGTCTCTGAAACACTAAGTAGCCTAGGCTCCGCTTATCGCGATTGAATCTATCCTACACTCTACCTTTGACACTCCAATTCAAGGATAATTACATGTGTCTGATAAATAGGGCAGGTGTGGGAAATATTCATATAAAAACGAATAATCCTGTATATGCGAGATTAACTAAAACGAGAGTTAAACGATTGGTAAGAAGACTAGGGGACCCCTGCATGTCCTTGGTGGCCCAACCTTAGCTGGTCCGTCGAATATGAACTGCGAAGCTGCGAGGGTCAAACCAAGGAACAAACTGCAGTGTTCGCCTATCTCCACCTCATCGAGAGAGTGCTAGAGACTACAACAGACGGTTTCACGAATCCCAGAGTCTAGAAGTAAGATAACATTAGTAGTTTTGATATGTGTATGTTTATTGTATATTGATTGCCATGTATTAATAATATGTTCATGATATATATATATATAGGAGCCGCCTTGGATCTGGGTACATGTCCAAGTTCCCGGATCCAAAGCCGGGTACCCAAATGACCGGTTGGAGACTTTGTAAGCCTGGTTTGTGGGTACTTGTATAAGGATATATATAGTTACAGAAACGGATTATTGTTTCTGAGACAGTATGCATGTGGATTGATGTATCTTAGCCTTAAGATTCGGATCGAATTGTGCATATGGAAACCTTGCAGGTGTCTGATGCTATGGACACTTTGCAGAGGAAACCGCACCCTTATATCTAACGAGAATATTGTAGCCAGAGCTCCGACTTTTACAGGTCAGCTCTGGGACGGTTTGTGGGGACAAACGCATTACGCTTGCTCCCGTGGTACAGAAGGAGAACAACCAATTTTCTACCTCTCCACGTCCGAACCTCGCAGCTACACGACGCATCCGCTCTAACCTGAGAGGCAAGACTTCTCAGAAGGACTCCAGTGTACACTCAACGACAATGAAGCTAAGTCACCCACAAATGCAAACTGAGTTCTACCAAAGAGCTTATTACGGAAAGAGAGGGAACTTCCATTATGTCCTATACAAAAATGCGAGACGCTCTCACGGATTATTTCCATATGCTCGGGCTGGCTATATTTCATCATCTGCTATATGAATGATCTGTGCGTGGTAACTTATTGAGCCTATGCCATTGCAAAAGAACATTTTTATGGCAACGTTTGCAAAAACCAAACTTTTAACCATCATTATTATTAACATTCCGCTACTGCTGTCATTTTTTTGGGTTTATGTTTACTTATTGACATTTATTAGGTGCTTTTATGCTGCTTATGTGTGTATGTCATAGGTTCGTTTTCTGCCCTGGAATTTATTATTTTTTATTCAACGACAGATATTTTAAAATTAAAATATGCATGACAGGCTGTTTCATTTATCCGAAACTGTAAATCCGTAATCGTGTGTGTGTGTGAGAGAGAGAGAGAGAGAGAGAGGGGGGGGGGGTTGGGGGAAGAGAGAGCTCTGTCATTCAATCAATTAATCACAATAAAGCACAATAACAAAATGTTTCACTAATAGTGTGAATTTAATTTATATCAGGTGTTCCCCTCAACCCTCTCACCTCCCACATCACTGGCTTAATAACATCAGTCACTTCATGGAAAATAATTAATTAATCAAACAGAACAATCAGAACCTAGACTACAACATTCCACGCAATATGGATCTAATGCGCAGAAATTCACAGATCAGAACAAGGACTGAGTTTCAACATTACATTTTTTGTTCCCGTTTACACTCAAACGAAAAGGGATTACAACAGATCAAGGACCATTTTTGTGCCTAGGTAAGGGGTTATCTTACACAGTATTTGATCACGATGAGAAAACAGACTTAGTCTAATTTAACTTGTTAACATAAGCAGTTTGACGAAGCCAAACTGCCAATCTGACAACATCTACGTTTGAAATGTAAGCACAAATATAATAGTCAAACAACCTAGAAACAACGTAAACAGTGAGCGACCTTTTGAACTTAAACTGTCAGCAAGCAAACAGTTTTTGTTTTAGCACATAGAATAGATATAACATGAATCACTGAAGCCTCTCCCCGATTGTTTTAACAACACTGCAGCGGTCTTGGTTTAGGCCTATATAAACACACAAAAAAGAAGTTTTTCGATTGCAATTTACCTTTCTTTGTCTCTTGGAAACTTGAAAAAGAACTTGCCATCACAAATTACGGCAATTGATGGCTGTGCAAAAGTCACCGCCCTGTTTTACTCGGTCGCCTTTTGTCTTTCTGCCACGAGCCATTTTTAGCATGTCGACAAGGGAGCGTAACTCGTATCTTCCGTCTCACGGTTCTGTTCCAAGTTCCCTCTCTTTCTATAATACGCTCTTTGGTTCTACCCTCGAGAAAATAGTCAACCACTTGAATATACTCGCGTAGGATAGGATGAAGAAGACCTGCTGACAAACTTTCCCAGCACATTGAACTCTTAGAATTATTAATTTACCTGTTTATTGAAGTACATGTAAAAGTTGTGTTGAATATATAAAACGAGAAATTACATACATACGACTGGTGTCATTCTATTTGTATTGTTGTGTAGCTATTAGTTTTCTTCCCTTGAGACACAATAATCTAGTCTTTTGATTAGTAATCAGCGTTTCTCAAATTGAGCCAAATGATACTAAAAAGCCTGAGAACAAATATACATTTTATGTGACCAAGCGCCGTGATCAGTCTCTCACACAGCTTCGGAATTCGGGTAAAAGAACGATCGATAGTGGTAGCCCATCGCCCATCTATCAATAAGTCTTACCCCCTAGTAAGATAAACGTATCTTCCCCATAATATCATCACAATGCCGCCACGGAGATCCTTGGAAAGCACCGGTCAAAGAAGAAGCTGTGGATCACACCTGAACTTTTGGACCTGTGTGATAAACGAAGAGAGGTGAAAAAGAAAAGGAATACCTGACAGGGAGCTGATGCCTACTGAAAAATCAACAATGACATCCGAAAAGGCATGCGCACAGCAAAGGAGAACTGGATAGAAGCTCAATGCCAGGAAATAGATAACAGTCTGAACAAGAACAACAGCAAGAAGGCCTACCAGACTGTGAAGCCGCTGACAAGTGTTAAACAGCCCAAGAACTCCACGATCCAAAGCAAGTGGCTTATGCCTTACAGAAGAACAAGAAGTCTTGGACAGATGGACAGAGTACTGCTCTGACCTTTACAACCACAAACCAAATGGAGACCCATCATTTCTAGCATGTCCAGAGAACAGAGAAGAAGAAGAAATCCTCCCAATTCTCTGAGAAGAAGTTGAGGCAGCAGTGCAATCGCTGAAGAAGGGGAAGTCAGAGGGAGTGGACAACATACCCGCGGAACTGCTTCAAGCAGGAGGAGAAGCGATGATCGACGCACTCACCATTATGTGTAACAAGATGTGGCAGAGTGGGGAGTGGCCTACACCATGGACCCAGTCGCTTGTCATCACTCTTCCTGTCACGCTACGCAGTTTGCAGTCGTGCGCCTATGTATATAGTTTAGTCATCAGCCTGTACATAGAGGTTAAAAGTTACGGTAGTAAGGGGAGAGTATTAGGATAAATTAATTAAGTTTTATAATTAATAAAAGTAGCGAATGATCGCGCCCGTGCAGAACGCACTATTGTTAGGAAACAGTAGTTGGCTATGTTATTATGAGAAGATTGATTGCTGCCATGTGATTTGCTATGTGTGGAATGCGTGCTCTAATCGCGTTTGTTCCTAGAAGTAAATTATAATTGAAATGAGTATATTCTAGAACATTCTAAGTTAACGGTATAAAACCTCTTGCACTGCATATTTTGATTAGGGCAGAGAAATGTTCACATCGCTTATGTAGTAAGATCAGCGTACAACAAAGTCGGTGGAACTGTGTTTTGTCAAGGTGACAGATAGTGACCCTGTCTGTGAGATGTTACTGAACAGACTGTCAACGAAAAAAGTCTAAGTCGGCAGAGGAAGATTATCTAAGGAACACTTTGGGAAGTGTTTGTTTAACTTTCATTGTCTTAAACCACTTGAATACCTGCTGTGTATTTTCGGTGAAATCCGAGCTACGTACGAGTAACGTCGGGTGCCCTGTGACGCCACTTAGGACTTCTTATGCCTGTGTACCACCTTGTAAACCATCTGTGCCTGTGTGTTTGTCTCGTCGTTCGTGTGTCCTTGTCTCTACAGGCCGGAGGAGTCCCACTGGTATCGTAAGTCGCCTGTTTTCAATTTCTCAGTTGGTCATATCGTTCGGGGACTAGGTTATGAGTGCGAGTGTGAATGGATAGTTGATTATGTTTTCTTTGATTCTATTTTTATGTTTCATATTATTTGCTACATAAATACCAAAGAGAGAATGAAAGGATTTTCTAAAACGAATTATAAATTAAATGAGTACAAGTTAATATAAGAGAATTCGCTGTTATGTAGCGAAGAAATGACAGGAAGGAGGTGAATGTGAATGCATATGTGCAATGACAGAAGTTATGACAGGGAGAATGAGTAAGAATGATGGAAGGGAGACAACCATTCCGTCAGAGGAATGCTTGTGCAATACATTGTAACATGATTATTAATGGTTGTGTATTTTGTATGTATTGCTGCAGATGTACCAAAAACAAAAACCAGACTCAGTGTTTGCTGTACGGTAGCCCAGCTGGTGTGATGTGATGTGCCACATTCTGTAACGACGCTTTCCTTGAGCCAACCTTAGTTTCAAAAGTTGAAGTAGTCGGAATGAAACCCTTATTTTTTTACATAGCACACACACACACCCCACAATTCACAACAAATAATTATAACTATTGATAAACAGTTATAGGAAAGAAATCTTTATTTACATGTTGTAACTTGTAAATTACAGCAGATTGAAATATATTTAATTTAAATTGAATAATAAACTTTGATGGTGGAATATTACCTACCTGTTAGCAGTCTGGTAAATATGTATGATGAGGGCTTTTTAGCCCAATTTTATTGTCCTTAACTTTTTATAAAATATAGGACGTAAAGCCTCGTTTTTGAATTGAATTGTGATTGTATAGTTTTGTCTGGGGGAATTAATTCGCCAGATCCTTACTAGTTATTAATTTAGATTATTTTCTTACAAATTCTATTTGTATAAAATATAAATTTTCTCTATTGTTTTATATAATATAAAAGAGTTGTTAGTAGCTGTTTGAAGTTTAAGTGAAACAAGGTTTGAATATATATAAAGATTTAAAGCAATTGCTTACATTTATTTACCTTGTTGTTAATAAGCTGATCCAAACATAATTATTATAAATCTTTTGTACATTTCGTAGTTAGTCATTTATTTTCATTTTGATTAATTATCATTATTATTTTGAGCGAATTGTTTTATGTATTAGTTTTGGGTTGTTATTAGAGGGATTGAGGGTTGGAAGGTTGGGAAGGGGGAAAAGGGAGTTAATTTGGAGTATGAATGTGTGAGTGAAATAAAGAAATTGTCTTGTCACTTCTGGTTTTGTCTTTTAGAGTTTATTTAGGTGTTGGGTTATTTTCTCGTGTGGAAGTGCACGCATGTCGAACCACTGTTGAGGCAGTTGGGACGTGACACTTCCCAAAAAAGGTAACCTTCAGGAATGTGAAAATTACCGCACCATCAGCCTCATCAGCCATCCCAGCAAGGTCCTCCTGAAATATAATACTCAACAGGTTGAAACTCCAAGCTGAACAAATCATTGCCGAAGAGCAAACAGGACGTAGGGCAGCGCGAAGTACCACTGAACAGATTTTCAGCCTCAGAATAATCTGTAAGAAATACCTACAGCACCAACATCTATATCATGTGTGCATAGACATCAAAAAGGCGTTTGACCGAGTCTGGCATGCAGCTCTGTGTGCAACCATGAGTGTGTACAACATCAGCCCTAAAATTGTTGAAATCATCAAAAGACTGTATGACAAGGCTGCCAGGGTAGTCCTCCACAACAGCGCCATCGGAAGCTGGTTCAGAACAACAATCGGTGTGCGACAGGGATGCCTACTCTCTCCAACACTCTTCAACATCTTCCTAGAGCGCATCATGTCAGATGCCCTTGCAGACCACGAAGGCACAGTCAGCATAGAGGGAAGAGCAATCTCCAACCTTCGTTTTGCGGATGACATTGATGGATTGGCTGGAGAGGAACAAGAACTTGAACGGCTGGTACAGAGGCTTGACACCACCTCCAGAGCCTATTGATTGGAAATAAGTGCAGAGAAGACCAAAATGATGACCAACAACACCCATGGCACCAACACGGACATCAAAGTCCAAGGCCACTCCCTCAACACAGTGCATAGCTTCAAATATTTAGGAGCCATTGTATCAGACAACGACAAAGTCCGACAGACCATCATACAAGCTATTGGACAACACGATGACCTGCTCACAGTGGTGAAGAAACGAAACTCCGATGGTATGGCCACGTCACCAGATCATCAGGTCTTGCAAAGACCATCCTGCAAGGCACAGTGCAAGGAGATAGAAGAAGATGGAGACCGAAAAAGGTGGGATGACAACATTCGAGACGGGACTGGTTTGACACTGAGCGAAACAATCAGGGTTGCTGAGGACAGGGAAAGATGGAGTACGTTGGTTAAACGACCTCCGAGTTATGGGGTAGGATACGATGGGATAGGATATGTTATTTACTTGTAAGATTAAATTATCAAAATAATAATTACCTCCTTTGCTCCCAAAATATGTACTGAGTTTTGCCACACCTTTCGAATCGGAGGGCTTCAAAGATGGCCCTTTGCGGCAGTTTGTAGCGCTGGCGCGAGTCGGAATAAGCAAGCAAAGGGACGGAACTTTGACTATTTGTCTTTTTGCTAAAACGTCAACGTAAGCCAGGGTTGCCCACACTATGACCTTTTTAGCATGCGAGGTACTTTTAAAATGACCAAGCCAAAATGATCTACCTACCACCAAAATGCAAAACATATATATAGTCATATAATAGGTTGACGTCAATTTGTTTTTACTGCTACGGGATCTACTCAGTAACACTGCCTTCACGATGGACCGGTCGATCGCGATCGACGTATTGGGCACTCTTGTCGTAATCCATTAGATTATCCATTAGGAATATCGTTTTCTTTCTTTTCATTTCTAAGCTCGTGGCGCCCCCCCCCCCCCCCCCCCCCCCCCCGCCACACCCCCTTAAAAAATTAAAAAATAAATAAATAAATAAATAAATAAATAAATACATAAATAGAATGTCGCCGAAGACAGGAAATATCATCTTTGCTCTTTGTGTAGCACGAAAGACAGTGTTCGGCTGGAGATTGATTAGAATGATTGCAATGATTGAAGTTTTTTAGGGAGAAGATTGCGAGGGCTTGCATATTGTGGGAAAGGTCAAATACTCGTACCCAAAAAAATAAAACTTTATATATATATATATATCCTATCCTGTCCCATAACCCGAAGGTCGTAGGGGCACCACAGATGATCGTTTAACCAGCATACTCCATCTTTCTCTGTCCTCAGCAGCCCTCATGGCTTCGCTCAGTGTCAAACCAGTCCATTCTCGAATGTTGTCCTCCCACCTCTTTTTCGGTCTCCCCCTTCTTCTACCTCCTTGCACTGTGCCTTGCAGAATGGTCTTTGCAAGGCCTGATGATCTGGTGACGTGGCCATACCATCGGAGTTTCCGTTTCTTCACCACTGTGAGCAGGTCATCGTGTTGTCCAATGGCTTGTGTGATGGTCTGTCGGACTTCGTCGTTGGTGATGTGTTGGGTATAGGAAATGCACAGAAGTCTTCTGTAGCACCTCATCTCCATGCTTTGTATTCTTCGTTGGAGATCTGCTGTGAGGGTCCATGCTTCGCAAGCATATAGAAAGATGGAGATGACCAGAGAGCGCAGCAGTCTTACTTTGGAATGTAGACTGATGGTTCTGTCTTTCCAAATGGGCTTCAACCTTGTCAGGGCAGCAGTTGTTTGTGCGATCCTGGTGAGGACTTCCTGCCGAGACCCATTGTCTGACACAATGGCTCCTAAATATTTGAAGCTGTGCACTGTGTTGAGGGATTGGCCTTGTACTTTGATGTCCGTGTTGATGCCATTGGTGTTGTTGGTCATCATTTTGGTCTTTTCTGCACTTATTTCCATTCCATAAGCTCTGGAGGTGGTGTCAAGCCTCTGTACAAGCTGTTCAAGTTCTTGTTCCTCTCCAGCCAATCCATCAATATCATCCGCAAAACGAAGATTGGAGATTGCTCTGCCCCCTATGCTGACTGTGCCTTCGTGATCTGCAAGAGCATCTGACATGATGCGCTCTAGGAAGATGTTGAAGAGTGTTGGAGAGAGTAGGCATCCTTGACGCACACCGATTGTTGTTCTGAACCAGTTCCCGATGACGCTGTTATGGAGGACTGCACTGGTAGCCTTGTCATACAGGCTTTTGATGACTTCTATAATTTTAGGGCTGATGTTGTACACTTTCATGGTTGCCCATAGAGCTGCATGCCAGACTCGGTCAAATGCCTTCTTGAAGTCTATGAACACATGATATAGATGTTGTTGGTGCTGTAGGTATTTCTCACAGATTATTCTGAGGTTGAAAATCTGTTCAGTGGTACTTCGCCCTGCCATGAATCCTGCTTGTTCTTCAGCTATGATTTGTTCAGCTTGTGGTTTCAACCTGTTGAGTATTATTTTCAGGAGGACCTTGCTGGGATGGCTGATGAGGCTGATGGTGCGGTAATTTTCACACTCCTGAAGGTTACCTTTTTTGGGAAGAGTGATGACCAGTGACTGGGTCCATGGTGTAGGCCATTCCTTACTCTGCCAGATCTTGTTACAGATACAGATGGTGAGAGCATCAGTCATCGCTTCTCCTGCTTGTAGCAGTTCCGCTGGTATGTTGTCCACTCCCGCTGACTTCCCTTTCTTCAGCGATTGCACTGCTGCCTCAACTTCTTCCCGGAGAATTGGGAGGATTTCTTCTTCTTCTCTGCTCTCGGGACATGCTAGAACTGATGGGTCTCCATTTGGTGTATGGTTGTAAAGGTCAGAGCAGTACTCTGTCCATCTGTCCAAGACTTCTTGTTCTTCTGTAAGGCAAATGCCAGACTTGCTTTGGATAGTGGAGACTTTGGGCTGTTTAACACTTGTCAGCCGCTTCACAGTCTGGTAGGCCTTCTTGCTGTTGTTCTTGTTCAGATTGTTCTCTATTTCCTGGCATTGATCTTCTATCCAGTTCTCCTTTGCTGTGCGCATGCCTTTTCGGATGTCATTGTTGATTTTTCGGTAGACATCAGCTCCCTGTGAGGTGTTCTTTTTCTTTTTTAACTCTCTTCGTTTATCACACAGATCCAAAAGTTCAGGTGTGATCCACGGCTTCTTCTTTGGTCGGTGCTTGCCAAGGATCTCAGTGGCGGCATCTGTTACAGCTGAGTTGAAGGTATTGGTCATGGTGTTAACATCTACTTCGCCTGCCCCCAAAATAAGCAGTGGTGCAAATTTCCCTCCAGTTGTGGATTGAAATATTTTTGCCACCTCCGGGTCTTGCAGTTTGTCCAGGTCGAACTTCAGCCTAGTGCACTTTGCTGTATTTACTCTCTTCAAATGGAGCCGGAAAGACATCATCACGAGATCGTGGTCACTTCCAATGTCTGCTCCTGGAAAAGTGCGTGTCCTGCCAATGTTGATGCTTGATCTGAAGCGTTTCTTGACCATGATGTAGTCGATCTGGTTGTGATGTTCCCCGCCGGGACTGTGCCATGTCCATCGTCTGGATTTTATATATAAAATTAGTATATTATCAACCCAGCTGCTTGCACCACACCACCACAAAGTCGTATGTTTGTCTTCTAATAAAAGAAGAATAGCACATAACATAAAACACTTTTAAAACGACACATGTTATTCACTCAATTTGAATTGCCAAATTTTCGGTTTTAATAACCTTCTTCAGGGCATTACAATGTCAGTGTGAAAATGTACAAGCGTTTTCCCTATTACTATAATTCATGACTATAATTCATAAGACACACATATATACTAAGTGAACATGAATACAACTCTATTATAACTCTATTATAAAAACCACACAACACACACACACACACACACACACACAACACACACACACATGTCATATCTATACTACCACAACCAACACACACATACTACAACAAACACACATATAATATCCCACAAAACACATACACACATAATATACCACACACACACTACACATACACATACATACCACACACACAACACACAAAAATAGACAACACACTCAACACACACCACATAATATCATACACACAACACACACATATATATATATATATATATATATATATATATATAGAGAGAGAGAGAGAGAGAGAGAGAGAGAGAGAGAGAGAGAGAGAGAGAGAGAGAGAGAGAGAGAGAGAGAGAGAGAGAGAGAGAGAGAATATGTAAAGTATCTAGTGGAAAAAACAATCATTTTAAATCCATAATCAAAACCAATCAACATTTATAATAAACATATACAATAAACACCCACACTATCACTGCTCCATAATCACATAACCAACACTTACACATACAGAATAAGATCTATAATAAATACAGCTCAACAAAACTACTATCAAAGTTTTAAAAACCACATACACACACACACACCCCACACACCGGTAACACACTCAACACACACACACATAATATACACACACACCACCCGCACACACACGCACACACACACACACACATATATATATATATATATATATATATATATATATATATATATATATATATATATATATGTATATATATATATATACATATATATATACATATATGTAGAGAGAATATGTAAAGTATCTAGTGGAAAAACAATCACTTTAAATCCATAATCAAAACCAATCAACCTTTATAATAAACATTTTCAATAAACACCTACAATACCACTGCTCCATAATCACATAACCAACACTTACACATACAGAACAAGATCTATAATAAATACATACAGCTACTACCAAAGTTTTACAAACCACACACACACACACACACCCACACACACACACACACAGACCATGCACATTCTAAATACAATCTACCTATCCTACTTAAGTATACTAAACTTAAGGATATACATAGTTCTTTATCACACTAAATATCCAGTTTAACACAGTCTTTAATCCTGGTAATGAATCCTACTTCTCAACAACACTCCAAAATCCCGCCTCTCATTACCCCCACTAAGCAATGTGCCCAAGTTAGCCTGCCAAAAAATCTCTCTCTGTAGCAGCTCTTCTTCTTGCTGAACACCCTCAATCCCAAATATTATCAAATAAGACAATGTTGGATCTTCCGGATGAGGAAGGGAATCAAGCTTCAAAATTTGCTCTCTAGGTTTGCTCGCACCTTGTTTCAAGTCTTCAAGAGCCCTACGCTCCTCCCATCCCGAGATAACCAAATAACGGGCATATTCCTTTATCCTTAGTTGTAGTATTTCATCATTTGAACAAATCATTCTCAATCTTCTACCCATACCTATTGCCAATCCCTTAAAAACTGAAGGTGGATGGCAAGAATGAGGGGGCAGGTAGCTGTGTGAGTTTTTTTGAAAATACATCTGTCTCTATCATTCCTTCTTCTGTAATTTTAACCTTTACATCAAGATAGTCTACTTCTTTGCCACATGATACCGTCCAGCGAATATTCTGAGGATGCAACAACTGTAGATGTTCCTGGAATTTGACCACATCCTGGACGTCAGGTAATATGGTAATCCCATCATCTCTGTACCTACTCCAATTCAAGTATTGTAGTTCCTGTTTTAACTTCTCATCAGATAACAATGATGTTAACAAAGGAATTGGTGACTTATCTACCAACTTCCTGTCCAATTCACCCATAAATATGTCAACATAATCTGGTGCATGGCAAGGACCCATTGCTGTGCCTTTATTTGGAGTTGCATAAATGATCACGCCCTCTCCATCTTCATGCATGCATACATTATTATAATATATATAGTATATATGTATGTGTGTGTGTGAGTGTATATGTGTTGGTTTTAGTGTGCAGTGATGGATACTGGGGTGATGGGTGTAACAACCAATGTGGACACTGCCTGGATGGGGAAGTGTGTGACAAAGTGAACGGAAACTGCCCAACTTGCTCTGCTGGCTTCAAGCTGCCCACCTGTGTCGAAGGTTCGTTTGATAATCACTTGAAAAACCACGCGTCATGAGTGTGATCAACGAAGCAAATGATTTTGAGAACCCGAGTATCTGGCTTTGTGACTTAGGTTATATTGTATAAACCTCAGAATAATTCTCATCACCAAATTATAAATACAGATTCGACTAAATATTTTCACCGTGCAATTGCTACTAGCATTGCACCAAGGATAAGTTGAGTGCATGTGTTCTGGGTGTCACACACACACACACAAACACACACACACACAATACAGAAGAAGAAGCGGAGGAGGAGGATGAAGAATAAGAAGAGGAGGAGGAGGAGGAGGAGGAAGAAGAAGAAGAAGAAGAAGAAGAAGAAGAAGAAGAAGAAGAAGAAGAAGAAGAAGAAGAAGAAGAAGAAATAATATAAAGAAACAGAAAAGATTCACAAATATATACTACTCAAAATAATTGAAGGGCCACTCTCATATTTCATTTAGTTTAATTATTTTTTGCTACTATCAATAATATCGCTTATATTGCTTATTTTAAAAGTTATCCTGTACAGTAACATTCAAGACAATCTTATTCTGACAAGTAATCACATGTGTGAGTTTTGAACTTTCTGCACTGAGTTGAAAAACAAACCCAATTTTTACAAAACAATGACCCTAATTTATTGTTGTCTTGCTAATAAAGCAAAAATTTCAACATTAAAAAGTGATTTGCACGCGAAAGGCTTGCATTTTCTAAGTTCAGTTCAACAATCGGCGCTTTTTTCTAGGTATAAATGGCAGCGCTTTTGCTGCTTTTCCAACCACGCCCCCAAGGCGACTATTGACTGATGCGGATAGAGACAGAGCTATTGCATGGCTTCAGGAAGGGGTGGAGGTGAGAGAAGTTGGCAGGCGGCTGGGAGTGTCCCACTCCGTTGTCCGAAGGCTGCGGGAGCGCTTTAACAACACTGGAAGCGTCCAAGAACCAAGAAGGTCCGGACGCCCCCACGTTACCACTGCAAGACAAGACCATTTCATCACCCTGTCAGCTCTGAGGATGAGGTCCGCTACAGCAAACACCATCAGAAGACAGCTTCACGCAGCCAGCAATGTTTATGTCAGCGACCAGACAATTCGCAACCGTCTACACGAGGCAAACCTGCGATCAAGACGATCAGCAATACGGCCTTTGCTCACCCCAGCTCACCGTGCAACGCGTTTGGCCTGGGCTCGGCGTCATTTGGTGTGGACTAGGCAACATTGGTCAAGGATGCTCTTTACAGACGAGTCTCGGTACTCCTTGTCTTTCAACGACCGTCGAGTGAATGTTTGGAGGCGTCCACGGGAGCGTTTTGCTGATGCGACGGTGCGCGAGCATGACCGCTTTGGTGATGGATCTGTCATGATGTGGGGTGGCTTCGCATTAAACTTCAGAACACCCCTGCTCCAAATTCATGGCAACTTAAACGGTATTGGCTACAGGGATGACGTCCTACAACCTAGGGTTCTCCCAGCTCTATGGGCCATTGGGGAAGGTGCCATACTACAGGACGATAATGCCAGGCCCCACCGAGCGCGTATCGTCAATGACTTCCTGCAGCAACAGCACGTCATAAAGATGGATTGGCCGGCTCGATCACCCGATTTGAACCCCAAAGAACATCTGTGGGATGTCTTGGGTCGACAGACACGGGCAAACCTCCCTCCAGGAGCTAACCTTGAAGTTCTGGCCCAAGTTCTCCAGCAAGAGTGGTTGGCCATCCCAGGAAACATCCTCCATAACCTGATACGGTCCATGAGACAACTATGCCAATACTGCATTGATGCAAACGGTGGCCACACCCGATATTGATTTCTAAAGTTTTGATTTTGTAAATGAGGGGTATGTCCAGTTAAATTGAATTTACTCGAACTTTAAGCGACTGATGTCTAAAATCTTTTTTGTTATTGGTGTAGAAATGATTGCAATAAAATATGATGAACTAATAAATTGAATTCGTGTTTCTGATTTAAAGAGAGACCCAAATGTCCAAGTGGCCCTTGTATTATTTTGAGTAGTATAATTCAAGTAGAGAACTGGTAAAATGGCCAAGAATATAATTATGGTTTGAAGGTAACAGCAAAATGCGTAAAACAAAACAAAACCAACAACAACAAATAAACAACAACAACCGAACAGCAATTGCTTAACGTTCGGTACTTTTTTCTGCTTCACACAGGATGTGTAAACAAAACGTATGGCATCAACTGTGCTTTGAACTGCAGTGAGCGATGTCAAGACATCTGCAACAAGACAACAGGACACTGTTCGAGCTGTTCACCAGGATGGATAGCACCAACATGTGAAAGAGGTTTGTCATGGACTACCCCAACCCCCAACATTCTATCTCTCCTTCTCTCTCTGTCTCTGAACACTGCCTTGACTCGGACTGTGCTAAAGTGTCTGGACTGTGTGCTTGCAAACCTGGATGGAATGGTTCAATGTGTGATCAAGGTATGTTTGCAAATCTGTTGGGCGTTCAGCTCAAACCCCCGTTGGGGTGCCGGGGGTTTCAGTATAAATAGTATCCCCACTTTCTGTAAATTTAGTGCTTTAAATTCCCACTGTCGCTGTCTTTCTCATTTGCTCTTTTTCATTCCGGAGTGTGTTTCGAACGTCCGTCGAGTGCAGACGTGTTTTCTGAGCGCTCCTGCATACGCACATTGTAACTAGTGTTCACAGGTTATATTACTACTTTGAATCTGAAAATTGAATTTTGGCCGATCAAAGATGCCTTCTTCAGCTCTTGATTTCAGACCAACTTTTGTAAGTTTTTTCTTCATTTACGTGAACTTTATGGCGAAAAGAGCGGATCTGGCAAGAAAAATGATGATACGAGTTGTGTCACTGAAACATCCTGATTTGGCTCGGAAAAGTCCGCTGGACCTAAAGCAACAATTATGTAATGTAATGTAATGCTCAGCTCAAACAGCGAGTTGAAGGGATACAAACTCAAACAAAAGAACTAACATAAAATGCCAGATGAACAATCACACTCTTTTATTCAACAACAAACACGCACGCACATGACACTGGGACTCTAAACCACCCTCAACCCCTATACGGACCCACAACCCAACAGTTAATGAACGATTACTCCCCCCTTGTCTAATCTGAAAACCCCAGAAACTGTACACAAGAAATGCCCCACAACAATATGCAACAATTATAATATACAACAGTAAACAATTAGCAAAAGTGAAAAAAAGCAAGAAGTAAATTTAATGTCGAGCTAAGACGCTAGCCAGCAAAAGCTTGATGAACAAATTAGTTTAGGTTAAATTGGCTGGCTTAATAGTTCACAGTTCGTAGAACCCCTGTCTTTAACTAGTCTCAAAAGAAGATAAGATGAAGAAGACGCACAGATAATAAGGTATGCTGCACAGAATCCAGGCGATGAAGTGTGTTTGTGTGAGTGTATGCCAGTATGACTGAGAAGAACTAGGGTGTGGTATGCAAACGCCAGGCGGTGATCTCCCTGTCATCCGAAGTACACGAAGTGTACAGGCGGCGATGAACCCCACAGTCCCTCAGACTGCACTCTCGACCAACATGGAGGAGTAAGAATCAGTAGCCCACAGACACTTCAAGTGGGAGCAACAGAAGTAAGTATGGTAGGTATGGTAGTAGAAAAGTATCGTAGTAGAAGTAAGCAAGCAGCCCCAATCTTTAAGTTCTTGGCCTGTGAAACACGGATACACGTACACCACACAACAACACAAAACAGTACACCACAATAGGTTATCCGTGAGAGTAGAACGTTCGTTACTGTGCTATTGCTATGCTTTATGCTTGGAGCATCTCAGTACTGGTGAGGTCACTGAGCCTTGGGAGGTTTCTAATCGAAGGACACACACCCTTAGGAGGAAACCCTACACTTATTATTCCTGAATAAATGGCGGTTATACTCCTTCCACTACAGTATTTTGGTCATTCTTGTCCAGACGAGGGCACAAGACCTTGGGTGGTTCGAATCAACGATACACTACACTTACAGAACAACTTTACTTTATCCTGACACAACACTGTCTCAAAGTCTCTTTCTGTCCAAAAATCGTCTGCTTGCAAAAGCTACCCACCTGACTCTCCTAGGCTAAATCTTTTCCCAGTTCACAGTACAAGGCATCAAGTTTCGTTCAGCACCCCAATTTCCCTGATTATGCAGTATGCGCTATGCGTAACTCACGTGAAACCCACACATATACTTAGCTTGCATATGCAGTAAAGAATGCTGATACAAAACTGTGTACACTGCAGTGCTAGAGATATGCAACTCTATATACAAATCCGCACAGCTACTATTAGCGTGTGCTAAAAACTCGTGTCATCACAGGTGTGTTGGTAATCGGAATGGGTAATACATATTTTACTGAGCTTGGAATAAAAGTTTTCTTTAGGAGGCAGTTCCAGTTTGTCACAGAAGGCTAGATAGACCCTGCACTAAGGCTTCTCTCCTGAAATAGTTCAACCTGCTGTAGCCTTTGTAAAGTAAAGTCGCTGCCTAGCATACGACAGAACTCAGAACTGTGATAAGCATGTGTAAGCTAACTCTCGCTAGGGTAGGCAGTGACCTCATCCCGCTGACGTACAGCCGCCACCCCTGCTAGGAGGTGCTCAGGTCTCACAAGATTTTTGCGGGCTTTTGGCTGACCACAGGGTTAGGTAGTCATTCTCTGTCTAAATCTCAAACCGAGAAGAACGCACGCAGAAAGATCTCTCGCAGCAGACTAAGCAGGTGACGGGTGAAATTTAATTCATCGCAGTATATATAGCCACAGCCTAACAATGTCAAGAAGGTAAATTATCAATCTTTTGTTTCATCGCGATTTATTGATAATATTGTTGGATTATGTTTGTGAAGTCTTGCCACGTTTTATCATTGTGAATGTTTGTAAAATTTAGTGACCGGTTTTCGAAACCACGAGGTAGCCTCTACTGTCCAACTGTTGTTTCTGCTATGTGTATTATTGCAGACAAGTGGCTGTACCGGAGAATGTGCATAGTGTTTAGTACTTCTCCATGTGTTTAGTTTAGCCATGATGTATGTATATGTATAGGAAGTATGTTGAAGATTCCAGTGGACCCCGGACATAGAAGCTGATCGTCCCTTGTTCGTATAAGTGGAGCGATCACTGAGGGTTGTTTCTGCCATCAGTGAGACGCTCTGCACACCCATTTTCAACAAGGCGTTGCAGAAACTCGTCTTATGTTTTGCAGACGAGCAGGCTTGTTAGTCCGATGCAGGAAATAGACCACTAAGAGTCAACCCTGACATTCGGCCTGCAGGGGAACATCGAGCACTGAGCTCCGATAGCGCATAGTCAAAAACCAAGGAGGAGACACCATCACCACACCTCAATGAATCAGCTATGTGCAAGAAGAAACACACTAACACTGATCTAGAAGGACTATGCGGTAGTCCACTCTTCTGAAAACGAACATGAGGCCAACCAGAACAAATAGCCCAATGACGCGACAGTAGCAAATATAATAATATAATAATAACGGATTTTTATATAGCGGGTACTCCAGCCTATGACCAGACTCACCACGCTTTACATAGTCATTACATATAAATACATGCACATGATAAAACATTGCTTTTGCTACAATACACCAAAAGACGGAACAGTAAAGGTACAAACTATTTACAACTATGTACACAAATTACAAAAAAAGACAGAAATAGACTATTTACAACTTTGTACACAAATGACAGAAAAGACAGAAATAGAATAGCAAAAACCTATTCACAGCTATTTATATGCCCGGTTAGGCCCAAGAGGAAAACAGTATAAATATTTACAGCCGTGTATACACTTACGGATCAGACAGAGACAAAAGAGGAGAGAATGGCAGTGGGATACAAATCAGTCTGAATAATGCAGTTTGAAGAGGTGGGTTTTGAGGGCCTTGAGGAAGATGGAAGAGATGAGTTTTTAAAGAGGTTTTGAATGACAGCATAGAAGTGGAGTGACGGAGTAAATGAGGGAGTTTATTCCAGATAGATGGGGCCTGGTAGGAAAAGGTGCGCTGGCCACAGGTTTTGGTGCGTACGGTTGGGATTTTAAAAAGACGGGTATCTGCAGAAGATCTAAGAGAGCGATTGGGGGAATAGGTTTCGAGAAGGTCAGAGAGATAGCTGGGAGAAATCAGGTCAAAATTTCTCAAGCAGAGTGTAGAAATTTTGTGCTGGATTCTGTGCTGTACTGGCAGCCAGTGCAGGGTTTGAAGAAGAGGAGTTATGTGGTTGTATTTAGAGGAGCGAAAAATGAGGCGTGCAGTATGAATCTGAGCACGCTGAAGCCTATCGATGATATAGTTGGGAGAACCAAAGAGAAGGGAATTACAATAGTCAAGATGGGAAAGAACAAAGGCGCATAGCGGAGTTTTGGTTGCCTCATCATTGAGGAGATGGCGAATGGAAGCAATGCAAAGGATTTCGAGGAAGCATAGCAACATGCTGATGAAAGGAGAGGGATTGGTCAAGAGTGACGCCTAAGTTACAGATGGTGGGAGAAGGAGTGATGTAAGAGCCGTTCAGATCGACAGACGAAAGAAGGGCAGTGTGATTTATGTATTTCTTGGGAGAGAACAGAATGCTCTGTGGGTTCGGGCAAATAGAATAGACCCAACGTTTCCCGGCGTGTCGTAAGAGGCGACTAACAGGGGTGTTGTTAGCACGGCATCACTGGGCGAAAGTCTTCTACACAGAAGTCACCGGCCAGGGCGGAGGAACCTCACGTTACTACAGGTTCAACGACTACGTGCTCAGGGCCAAGGCGAGCCACACTGTATTCGTGGATTTCGGCTGTGGCCAACAGCCTGGAGAGGATTGGGCACCACCAGGTCTTTTTTGCCCAAGACACAACACATGATGAGGCTATCCACTAATTCCATGCCGGATCGGTCGTCGCCCGGAACAAAAACCTCGCCTTATGTTGGCCACCAGGACGGAGGTGAAAAGTATGCTACTGAATAATCTGTGAGAAATACCTACAGCACCAACAACATCTATATCATGTGTTCATAGATTTCAAGAAGGCATTAGACCGAGTCTGGCATGCAGCTCTATGGGCAACAATGAAAGTGTACAACATCAGCCCTAAAATTACAGAAGTCGTCAAAAGCCTGTATGACATGGCTACCAGTGCAGTCCTCCATAACAGCGTCATCGGGAACTGGTTCAGAACAACAATCGGTGTGCGTCAAGGATGCCTACTCTCTCCAACACTCTTCAACATCTTCCTAGAGCGCATCATGTCAGATGCTCTTGCAGATCACGAAGGCACAGCCAGCATAGGGGGCAGAGCAATCTCCAATCTTCGTTTTGCGGATGACATTGATGGATTGGCTGGAGAGGAACAAGAACTTAAACAGCTTGTACAGAGGCTTGACACCACCTCCAGAGCTTATGGAATGGAAATAAGTGCAGAGAAGACCAAAATGATGACCAACAACACCAATGGCATCAACACGGACATCAAAGTACAAGGCCAATCCCTCAACACAGTGCATAGCTTCAAATATTTGGGAGCTATTGTGTCAGACAATGGGTCTCGACAGGAAGTCCTCTCCAGGATCGCACAAAGAACTGCTGCCCTGACAAGGTTGAAGCCCATTTGGAAAGACAGAACCATCAGTCTACATTCCAAAGTAAGGCTTCTGCGATCTCTTGTCATCTCCATCTTCCTATATGCTTACAGCAGATCTCCAACGAAGAATACAAAGCATGGAGATGAGGTGCTACAGAAGACTTCTGTGCATTTCCTATACCCAACACATCACCAACGACGAAGTCCGACAGATCATCACACAAGCCACTGGACAACACGATGACCTGCTCACAGTGGTGAAGAAACGGAAACTCCGATGGTATGGCCACGTCACCAGATCATCAGGCCTTGCAAAGACCATTCTGCAAGGCACAGTGCAAGGAGGTAGAAGAAGGGGGAGACCGAAAAAGAGGTGGGAGGACAACATTCGAGAATGGACTGGTTTGACACTGAGCGAAGCCATGAGGGCTGCTGAGGACAGAGAAAGATGAAGTGTGCTGGTTAAATGATCATCTGTGGTGCCCCTACGACCTTCGGGTTATGGGACAGGATAGGATAGGAGAGGATAGGAACAGAATGAGTTCGATTTTGTCTTCATTAAGCTTGAGCTTGTTAAGATCCATCCATGCTTTAATGTCAGAGATGCAAGACTGGGTTGAGGCTATGAGGCAGTGGAGGTCGGAAATCGGTCCATATAGATAGAGCTGATTGTCGTCAGAGAAGCTATGGTGAGAAAAAGAATGGTGGGCGGAAATGTGGGAGATGGGATAGATGTACAGAACAAAAAGGATGGGTCCGAGCACCTCCAACCACCTCGCTTTTGAAGTGCTCTTAAAACAGCATATATTTTATTACAAAGGTATATTTTAAAACAAAGGTTAATGGTGTGATTGCGTGCGCAGCGAGAGGTATTATTGGGCTTTCAGCGCCTTGTGCACTGCATATGGGTTGAACTCTGTTTCTTAATCTCTCTGCTGCCTCAATTTCGTCTCGAAGAATTGGGAGGGTTTCCTTCTCTTTTCTGTTCTGGAGACATGCTGGAACTGATGAGTCTCCATTTGGTTTGTGGTTGTAAATGTCAGAGCAGTACTCAGTCCATTTATCCAATACTCCTTTTTCTTCTGTAAGGCCAGACTTGCTTTGGATCGTGGAGACCTTGGGTTGTTTAATATTTGTCCGCTGCTACACGGTCTTGTAGGCCTTCTTGCTGTTGTTCTTGGTCAGACTGTTCTCTATTTCCTGGCATTGCACGTCTATCCAGTTCTCCTTTGCTGTGCGCATGTCTTTTTGGATGTCATTGTTGATTGTTCGGTAGGCATCTGAGCTCCCTGTGAGGTGTTCTTTTTGTTTTTCATCTGTCTGCTTTATCACACAGGTCCAAAAGTTCAGGTGTAATACACGATTTTTTTCTTTGGGCGGTGCTTGCCAAGGATCTCAGTGGCTGCATCTGTCACAGCTGAGTTGATGTTGGTGGTCATGGTGTTGACATCTACTTCACCAGCTCCCAAAATGAGCAGTGGTGCAAATTTCCCTCCAATTGTGGCTTGGAATATTTCTGCTATCTCCGGGTCTTGCAGTTTGTTCAGGTCGAAATGAAGTCTGGTGCACTTTACTGTGTTTACTCTCTTCAAGTGGAGCCGGAAGGACATTTGCACGAGATCGTGGTCACTTCCGATGTCTGCTCCTGGAAAAGTGCGTGTCCTGCCCATTTGAAGCTTGATTTGAAGCGTGTCTTGACCATGATGTAGTAAATCTGGTTGTGATGCTCACCGGCGGGACTGTGCCTTGTCTATCGTCTGGATTTCTTGTGGAGACCAAGCATGTTTGCCAGTAGCAGATTGTTGTATCTGGCAAACTCAAAGAGTCTCAGACCCCTTTCATTTGTCTCGTTGTAGTGGTGTCGACACGTGTTTCCCCAGTTGTGGTGCGCATCTTGGCCAACCTTTGCATTCCAGTCGCCTTGCACTAAGACTATATATATATATGTCCTTCTTCGCCATTTGTTCAAGGACAGCCTGTAGATGGTCATAGAAATCCTCCACTTCGCTGTCGTTATAGTCTGATGTTGGGGCATAGACCTGGATGGTGATGTTGAAAGGGGCTGCTCTCAGACGGATGGTAATGAGTCTATTGGAGACTGGGCGGCAACCCATGACAGTGGCTAGATTTTCTTTGTGGACCAAGAATCCAACGCTATGCTCGTGCCTGTCATCTCTACCGCTGAAATAAAGCGTGTGACCTTTGTCGGTCGTTGTTTCACCTAAAAACTATATATATAAATGTATGTATCCAATGACGTATTAATACGTATGATAATGTATGTGTGGAGAGATGTATGACATAAGTCAGTGATGACGAACTTTAATTCTGATTGGTTAGTTGTAATGCGTCATTTCTAGAACAAACTGTCGTCATCTCGAAGGATAGAAAAAAAATTATATATTCGATGCTTTGTGTGTTGTTGAGAGAGTAAAGTTGTTGATAGAGAGTTGCTGTGAAGGTTGTTGAGTTGAGAATTGTATGCAGTTGTTGATGTGTGCTGAATAAAAAGTGGAAAACTTCATACGCCGACTTAGTGACTTGTATGCTGCTTGAGAAGAGGTTGATCAAAGGCTCTACGACTTTGGTCGAACATGAAGTCCACACCCAGACCTGGAAGGAGCATCTGCAGACCATGAGGGAGCTGTTCCACCGTCCCGCAGAAGCCAACCTGACCGTGAGACCCAGCGAATGCATTCTGGGAGCTGACAACGTCGACTGCGTCGGACATCCGACGGAAGAAGAAGACAACGGAGGACGCACTGACTCCAGGAAAGCCCACGTGATCATCGTCTTTGACCCTGGGCCGATGACGACCGCAACTGACGAGGGCGTCGATTCCTTGCGAACGAAAGAACATTGACTGTGTGGACGAACTAAGAATATTGGTAATGACAGACTTGAAAATGAAAAACGTTGACTGGGTAAATGATCTGTGAACATTGACAGTATCCAGAAAGACTTGCAGATGAGAAACTTTGACTCTGTGTGAATGAACTGTGAACATTGACATTATCCAGGCAGATTTGAAGATGAAAACCATTGACTCTGTGTAGATAAGCTGAGCGCAATTACAGTATTCAGAAAGTCTTAAGTTAGTTTCAATTGAGGACTTTGTTTGTGCAATACGTTTCAACGTTGTTGAAAGAAATTGGGTAAATTTCTTCTTGAGTGGGGGGTTATGTTACGTTGAAACGCGAACGAAAGTATGTCGGAAGCGCGCACGATAGATCTAATCGTTTCGTTTTGCAAAGTATTCAATAATGGAGTTTATTTACCTTTGATTTGAGTTTGCATTGTTGTTAGGAGAGGCTTTGTATAACGCGGATAATTTTCGTTGGTCGATATTGTTAGAGAATACTCTGGATCTCCTTGTTTACTATCGATCGAAGTTTCGGGATGATTGTCGAAGTAAGAGAAGGTTCGGGGTATGTGTGGAGAGATGAATGACGTAAGTCAGTGATGACGATCTTTTATTCGATTGGTGGCAGTGCGTCATTTCTACTGTATTCGAAATCTTTCCGGAAGAGAGAGAGATTATAAAATTGTGTGCCGCACTGTTGTTGGAGAGAGATTGTTGTTGATAGTGAAGCTAAAGAAGAGTTGCTGTGAAAGTTGTTGAGTTGAGTTGAGAATTGTATGCAGTTGTTGGTGTGTGCTGAATAAAAGTGGAAAACTTCATACGTCGACTTTGTGACTTGTATGCTGTTTGGACGGGTTGCGTGGATAAACGAATCTGAGTTACACCTTATCAGGAATTCAGCATTGGGGCTGAATCAGATACTGATAAAGAAAAACACCAAAAAAAAACCCGTCCAAACAGCATACAAGTCACTAAGTCGACGTATAAAGTTTTCCACTTTTTATTCAGCACACATCAACAACTGCATACAATTCTCAACTCAACTCAACAACTTTCACAGCAACTCTCAACAACTATCTCAAAGTTTATATATGTTACACTCGGTTTGATGATGGTGTTTTTCTTTATCAGTAGTGGATTCAGCCCCAATGCTGAAATACTGATGAGTGTAGCTCAGATTCGTTTATTCACGCAACCCGCTCAAGCAGCATACAAGTCACTAAGTCGACGTATGAAGTTTTCCACTTTTTATTCAGCACACACCAACAACTGCATACAATTCTCAACTCAACTCAACAACTTTCACAGCAACTCTCAAGTTTACTTTCCAACTTACTATCAACAACAAAAATTTGTTACACTCGGATCGATGTTGGTGTTTTTCTTTATCAGTAATGATTCAGCCCCAATGCTGAAATACTGATGAGTGTAGCTCAGATTCGTTTATCCACGCAACCCGTCCAAACAGCATACAAGTCACAAAGTCGACGTATGAAGTTTTCCACTTTTATTCAGCACACACCAACAACTGCATACAATTCTCAACTCAACTCAACAACTTTCACAGCAACTCTTTTCACAACACACAAAGCCTCGAATATATAATTTTTTCTATCTTTCGAGATGACGACAGTTTGTTCTAGAAATGACGCATTACAACTAACCAATCAGAATTAAAGATCGTCATCACTGACTTACGTCATTCATACATATAATAATGAATATAGCAAGCTTGACTGATCAAGAACGCAGTAGAAGACTTGAAGATGAAATATCTGAAAAATATAATGATCCAGTTATAGATAATTCAAATTTCATCAATTCTCCAGTGACATTAAATGAAATCTTGTCAGCGTTAAATCAGTTGGGGAATAAAAAATCAGCAGTTGGTTCAGATGGACTATCTTATACGTTATTAAAACATCTTCCTACAAAATGGATTGAATTTTTTCATAAATTAATTAACAAATGTTGGCAAGAAAATACCTTACCTGAACAATGGAAAACTTCTATCATCATTCCACTATTAAAGGCAGGTAAAAACAGGCAAGATCCAAATAGCTATCGTCCTATTGCACTCACATCGCATGCTGGTAAAATTTTGGAAAAGGTTATATTAAATAGGCTTTCACATTATTGCAACAAAAACAATATAATACCAAGCAATCAAGCTGGATTTAAGAAAGGTAGATCTACGATTGATCATTTAGTAAAATTGACAACACAAATTAAACTACAGTTTTCTAAAAGAAAAAACGTTCTTGCTACGTTTTTTGATGTTAGCAAAGCCTATGACCGCGTTTGGCACTGTCGACTGCTTTATAAATTGAAAACAATTGGATTGTCTGGTAATATGTATTTATACATTAAACAATTTTTAAATGGAAGAAAACTCATCACTAGAATTGGCAATTCATATTCATCAAAATATACCACTAATATGGGTATTCCACAAGGGTCAATTATATCGCCCTTACTCTTTAACATTCTGCTTTACGATTTACCAAAACAAGTTGGGAAAAATACAAGTTTAGTACAATATGCAGACGACATTGCTATGTGGGTTAATGTAACCTTAAAGAAAAAGACGTCAATGTTTGAAATAAAGCATATTCAAAAAAATTATCAAGCAGAATTGGATAAAAATTATCTTATATATGCAGATAAATGGTCTAGAATTCAGTGAAGAAAAAACGAATATGATCTTATTCAACAGTGGGAAGGGACCAAGACAATTACCAAACCTTTTTATTGGTAAAAAACAATTGCAGTATGTGACAGATGTGAAATTTTTAGGTATGTTTTTAAATGTGAAACTGAACTGGAATAAACACATTCAGTATTTAATACAAAAGGCATCCAAAAGTTTGACCCTTCTTAAAATAATATCAACACAAAAATGGGGTCAAGATATTAAAACGTTATTGTCTATTGCTATTGCACTTGTAAGATCTAAGCTTACTTATGGCCAGGAGGTATATTTTTCGGCATCAAAAACGCTACTAAAACAGTTACAAAGCATTGATAGCAAGGCTATTAAAACTGCACTTGGAGTACCTATTCATACGAAAACAATAGCTACATACAAAGCTGTAGGATTAATGTCCTTAGATGATTGGCGTAAAATGTCATGTGCAAAATACCTCGTCAGAGCTTCTAGTGTACAAAATTTTACAACAATTGAATTAAACATTCAATCGCACAGAGACTTTTCTCAACGATCTCGAAATGTCAAATACTTACAAACTATTGCTACTTACACTTCTGATATTTTTGAGAAAGCAGATATATCTCCACAAAATGTTTTAAAAAAATTAGCAAGCCCACCGTTGCCTCCATGGGAATTCTGTAAAGCTAAATTTGATACTGAATACACTACACTGAAAAAAGATGATAATATTAACTTAATTGCATCAGCTGCTCGTATACACATAGAAGAAAATTATCATAATTATTTAGAAATATATACGGATGGTTCCGTTTTAGATTCAGGGGAATCTGGCTCAGGATATGTTATACCATCACTCAAAATAATTGAAGGTTATAGTTTAGGGAAAAAACATTCAATATTTACAGCTGAACTTATCGCGATTTTAATGTCATTAAATAAAATAATAAGTTTACAAAGAGCATTCATTGATTTGTTGATATGTGTAGACTCTAAGCCAGTTTTGTATGCATTGCAATCTGACAATAATGATGCTAATTCAATAATATATGAAATACAACACCTTGTTAACATATTAATAAGGTCAGGTACTGGTGTCACATTTTGTTGGGTTCCTTCACATAGCGGTTTATTGTATAATGATTGGGCAGATCGACAAGCCAAACAAGGAGCAAAAAATGAACATGTTATTTCCATACAAATACCATTATCACAAAAAGAAATGTATACAATTATCAATCAACAATTTAAATCAGAATCAAACTTGAACATTATAACAAATCAAGCAATCCATTATTCTCGTCCTATTGTTACTTTGGCCAATAGACTAATTCTTAATTCTTGGAAAACAAAATACTGCAAAGAGGTAGTATGCCAATGTCAAGCAAATATAACAATAGATCACATATTACATGATTGTAGTGCAATACAACAACTCTTACCTGCAAATATTTGCAATGCTCAAATTATAACATATGATTGTTGGCTGCAGATTGCAAAGGCGTTGATTTTTAGCCCTATAGGGGGGGTTTTGTAATATTTGATATTATTTGTTGGTATTTATGATTCGGGAATGTGCTATACTTTTCCTTATGGATGATGAATGGAATAAGAAATATTAGATAATATGTAAATAGGGACTGCATTCAGGACGGTAGGAGGGGTGGGAGAGGCAGTTATCCGTGGGAGAATGGAGAGAAATCTAACTATACCTCTTCACGGAGGATTGTTTTATCTCGCCTTTTTTGCCTTTTTTGAATGTAGTCTCTATGCTTTGAATATTATGAATAGTATAAGTGATTGTTGCCTGTCTCCTTTATTTATGTTTTAGTTGTATTTTAATTTACTGTTGTTAATGTTGTCTAAAATCACTTTTAAGTGAAAAGACGTAAAACAAACAAACAAACAAACAAACAAACTGTTTCACCTAGGCCTTTCCAGCGTAGTTCGCTGATACCTAAGATGTTCCATCGATAGTGGTCCAGCTCGTGGGCATATTCTTCTAATTTTCCCTCCGCAGTTAGAGCTCTGACATTCCATGTTCCTATGACGATGTTGTCTCGTGCAGATCCTGTTAAGTTGCCTATCAGTAGCACACTTATCACCTCCGTCCTGGTGGCCAACGGCAGGCGCAGTCCTTGGTGACCCGGGCGACGACCGATCCGGTATGGCGTGAATGGTTCTTTTCATCATGCAGTGTGTTATGGGCAAGGAAGACCTGGCAGGGCCCAATCCTCTCCCAGCTGTCGGCCCCAGCCTAAATCCACGAATACAGTGTGGCTCGCCTTGGCCCTGAGCACGTGGTCGTTGAACCTGGCCGGTGACTTCTGTGTAGAAGACTTTCGCCAAGTGATGCCGTGCTGACATCACCCCTGTTAGTCGCCTCTTACGACCCCGCCGGGAAACGTTGGGTCTATTCTATTCAGTACCCGAACTCACAGAGTAACTCTCTTCCAAAAGATATAAAAAAATAAAAAAATAAGTTAAGCTGTTTTCGAGATAGAGAGCAAAACATGGTTAGTAAATAACTGACTCGAAAGGCCTTAACCTTTTAACTAGAGCAAATATGATCTCACAGGAGGCTTATCACTAGCCCAGGTAATGTTCCTACGAAGTTTGAACAAAATCTGTCTTGTGGTTCTTGAGATACAGAACGGAACGACAAACAGAACGACATTTGTCTTGCTTTGCGTCACAACTACATAAAAATGAGTCTGTCTTAAATTACAAAAACATGGCAGGAAATGGGTGGGTAGAAGCTAAATAGAATACAATTGAAAAAAATAATCACATAAAAATAAAGAATGCTATAAACATTATTTTGAAAAAAGAAAAGAAGAACACCTCAAATATCCTGTAAAATAAACATAAAATACATGCTGGTATTAAAAGACAAATATTACGGGGATACAATTCCTCGCTTGGAAACAATTAACTAAGCATACATAAAATTACAACACACCAGCTGAAAAACAAAATTAAGGAATAAAATGAAGACTTAAAAAAAATGAACTTTTGAAACGCTTTCAGCTAAATAATCTTTGTATAGAATCATATTTTTAAAACAATCATTTCTTTACAAACAACGTAAAATGTTGCTAAATAATATATTTTCTCTGTAAATTACTAATTATTTACCTAAACAATACATTGTTTACCTAAATAAATCATAATATGGGTAAATAAAGCATTGTTGCTAAATTTAAAAAAAATTACTTATAAGCTTATCTTAGTTTTTTTATTTTTTGCAGATTGTGTTAAATAATGTTTTATTTAGAAATATGTATAAATAATGATTTGTTTAACTCTATAATGCATTGTTTAGCAGAATTTGCTAAATAAAGTATTATTTAGAAGATGTTGCTAATTAATTCATTATTTACGTAAACAATTCATTGTTTAGGGACTGCAATTGTCATTTTTAGGGGATTCCAGGATTCGCTTGAAAACTGGGTTTTTATATAGTTTTACTGCTTTCTATAATTAATTTTAAGGTCTTTCAAAAGATTGTATCCAAAATGTATGTTAATTATTTATTTTTCAACATACATCACAAATTCGAAAAAAACATGTCTTTAACCTCCCGAACACAAACAAAAGGTCAAGGTCAGTTTTGTGTGGGAGTGTTCAGTTTTTGAGTATCGCCGTCAGAACGAAAAAAAAAGCTTTCTTTTTGTAGTTATTTACTCAAAAACTGTGTTGAGAATGCTCATACGAAACTACCAGGGATTTGCAGGTGGGACTGACAAGAAACATGGCGGAAGTACTCTGAAGGCAAGGACGCCAATGAATAAATAATGATGGATCCCTCTTTTCCGGAGCTGTTACATTTGCAGTTTCGTACATTAAAACTGTTGCGAACAATAAAAACTATAGTGAAATAAAGCAGTTGCCTCATTTTAGATCGCAAAACAGCGCAAAATAAAGATTTTGCATTGTTTGTGTGTTTTGTTTGTATTCAATGGTCAGAGAGAGAGAGAGAGAGAGAGAGAGAGAGAGAGAGAGAGAGAGAGAGAGAGAGAGAGAGAGAGAGAGAGAGAGAGTTAAGCTTAGTTATTTAGTTCATTGCTTACAGGGTCCAGCGGACTGCCATGAGCCGAATCAGGACCACAAAATCAAGACCACAACTTGGCTGAAAGAGGGCCCACCCCTTATCCGCATAAAAGATCTGCCGAAACAACCACAGTGGTAAGACTGAAGGCACTCCAACAGCCGGTCACTTTAAAATAAAGACATTCCATGCAGAAGACGCTGAGGCTATACTCAAAATTTATCGAACCCCCGTTTACAAAAATAAAATATAATACAGAATACAGAATCCTTTATTGTCCCCACAAACACCTGCAAGGAAATACTTGGTGCAGTGCCCATCTGCATATACAATCTTAAAGCAATGGGGCCGTAACATCAACACAAACTGAAAATCAATGATGATGAAGATGATATCTACAATGATTAAGATCCATCAACAATGACGCTATCACACACACCCATGCACACACATCTCTCTCTCTCTCTCTCTCTCTCTCTCTCTCTCTCTCTCTCTCTCTCTCACTCTCTCTCTCTCTCTCTCTCTCTCTCTCTCTCTCTCTCTCTCTCTCTCTCTATATATATATATATATATATATATATATATATATATATATATATATATATATATATATATATATATATATATATATATACGTGGCACTCAAGCTAACAATAACGTCCCGTCGCCACCACTATTATCTCAAATTCTTTTAAGTGGGCGCCTATACTACGATGGCTGCTGAGGTTTGACACGGTATTGGCTTTGGCGTACTGTTGCGCAGTACTTAGTTTGCGCTTGTGCGCAAGGTTAAGACTCGTGACGCGGTAAAGGAATGGCCGCCACTAATAAACAACGCTACAACTGAAGTGGGTTTCCTGGCGTTGTTGCTAATGTTTCGTTGTGTCCGTGTCCATTCTGGTGTCTCTTCACTTTACAGACGCATAGACTGCAACTTATAAAAGAAAACGTTACATGGTGTCAGAAGTGGTACAACTTTGTAAGTGGGTGGAAAGTGAAGTGTGTTTTTCGTCATGGCCGAAAACCAAGAACACAACGCAGAAAATGCGCGGTAAAAACAGTTTGCAGGTACGAGCATTCCGCCTCCTTCAAAGTTGAATTTAGCTCAGAATTCCAGAGAAAGTCTAGAACAAGCATGGAAGAGATGGAAGAGACAGTGAATGAACTATGAAATAGCGTCCAGATTAGGGCATGAAGAAGCACAATACAGAACAGCCGTTTTTCTTACAGTGGTAGGAGAAGAAGCTGCAGAGCTGTATGAAACTTTTCAGTTTGCTAGAGATGCAGACAAGACTGACATTGAGAAGGTGTTAGAGAAGTTTGAGCAGTATTGTGTTGTGCAGACAAACGAAGCGTACGAAACCTATCGTTTCAATCAGAGAAACCAAAAAGAAGATGAGAGTGTAGAAGCCTGTGTAGCAGCATTACGGCAGCTTGCGAAGAACTGTCGTTTTGAACAGATGGAAGATCGATTGATCAGAGACAGAGTTGTTGCTGGAGTCGCTGATGATGATGTGCGTAGGAAGTTGTTGGAAGAAAAGGACTTGGATCTAGCGAAGTGCCTAGACATTTGCAGAGTCCACCATGTTACAAGCGCACGGGCAAAGTGCATAAGTAGTGCAGAAGAAATTCACTACTATAAACTGAAAGAGAAGAAGAGCAAGATCGGGACAGACCCCAAGAGAGACAAATTAACAGCAAGAGAAGTTGAAGAATAGCCAGAGTGACATTGTAAGAACAGTAATGTGTGACTTTTGTGGCAAGAAGCATGCCAAAGGGAGACAGTTTTGTCAGGCTTATGGACAGAAATGCATGAGGTGTGGCAAAGAAAACCATTTCGCGAAGATGTGCAGAACAATGATGAAGAAAACTTTGAACTTTGTGCATGATAAAGTTGATGATAATGTTCATGATGATGTTCATGTTCAGGTTGATGCGATTCATGATGATGGGTTTTATGCATATTATGATGATGGTATGCATGAGAACGGTTTGCTTGTTGGCGCGAGCGAGAAAGGTGCACATGCGAGCATGGTGATTGGGGATGTGACTGTGAAATTTCAGTTAGACTCGGGGGCTAGTGCTAATTGTATTTCCAGTGAAACATACATCAAGGTCACAGGGGACAAGACTTTGCGCAGTCTTGATAGATCTGATAAGAAGCTGGTGATGTATGATGGAAGAGAAATCAAGACTTTAGGTGAAAAGGTAATAGAAGTGAAAAACCCCAAGAATCATAAGAAGTACTGGGTGAGATTCCAAGTAGTGAGGGAGAGAACTAGACCAATTTTGGGGTTGAAAGCGGTTGAGAAAATGCAACTTCTAAGGGTTGTGACTGAGAATATAGCAGTCATTGGGCAAAAAGGGGGAATATTGGATGAATTTCAATATGTTTTTGAGGGAGAACTTGGTAATCTTGAAGGTGAATTGCACTTTGTGACTAACCCCGCCGTCTCGCCTGTGAAGCTCCCTTGTAGAAATTGGCCCACGACTGTGCGCGAAAAAGTAAAAGCAGAGCTGGATAGATTTTTGGAACTGGGAGTACTCGCCAAAGTCGAGTGTCCTACAGATTGGATCAGTAGCGTAGTAGTCACGATGAAACCGAACGGTTCGGTACGATTGTGCATCGACCAAAAGCCATTGAACAATGCGCTGAAGCGGAATGACTATCCAATGAAAACCATTGATGATGTGTTGGAGGATCTCCAAGGTGCTCGATTTTTTACGCATCTGGATGCGAGGAATGGATTTTGGCACGTCCATCTTGATGAAGAAAGCAGTTTTTTGACGACTTTTGAAACACCGTTTAGAAAGTTTCGGTGGACTCGCATGCCATTTGGAGTTTCTGTTGCACCAGAAGAGTTCCAGAGAAGGATGGATAAGTCACTGCAGTGTCTTCCTGGGGTTTTTGCAGTGCATGATGACATCATCATATGGGGTAAAGGTGGGTCCGATGAAGAGGCGTCAGCTGATCATGACAGTAATATCAGAAAACTGCTTCAGAGATGTCGTGAAAAAGACATCAGGTTGAACTTCGAGAAAATCGAGTTCAAGAAGACGGAGATAGCTTATTTGGGTCACGTGATTTCCAAGGAGGGAGTCAAAGCCGATCCGAAGAAAGTTGATGCAATTCAGAACTTCAAGCAGCCCGAGGACAAGGCATGGGTTCAGCGTTTGCTGGGGATGATTGGCTACCTACAGAAGTTTGCTCCGCGTATATCAGAGAAAGCAGCACCACTCAGAGAGTTGGTGAAGAAGAATGTGCACTTCAGATGGGATGAGCACGAGCGTGGCAAAGCACTTGAAGAAATCAAGAAGATGCTTTCGGAACCGCCAGTTCTGAGATACTTCAACCCAATGGAAAAGATAACTTTGCAGTATGATGCATCAGAGTTTGGGTTAGGAGCATGGTTGTTGGTGAGTGGACAGCCAGTTCATTTTGCATTCAGAGCACTCACACAAACAGAGAGGAACTATGCGCAAATTGAAAAAGAGATGCTTGCAATAGTTTTCGGACTTGAACGTTTTGAGCGTTATGTCTTTGGCAGACATGTGGAGGTTGAAACGGATCACAAGCCTTTGATTCCGATCCACCAGAAGAGTTTGTTGAGTGCGCCGAAGCGTCTACAGCGAATGCTGTTGAGATGTCAGAAATTTGAATACACTGTTGTATTCAAGAAGGGCTCAGAAATGCATTTGGCAGATGCATTGAGCAGGTCAGTGCCAACCAGTTCAAAGAAAGGTAAACTAGAGAAAGAGGAAATTTTCTTGACAGCTGTCGAGAGGGAGATTGAAGACATTCAGATGTCATCCTACATTTCAGTATCAGAGAATACTTTGAAAGAGTTGCAGAAAGCTACGCAGCAAGATGAAGAATTGGCTGAGCTCATGAGAGTCATTGGGTCAGGCTGGCCAGAAGATAAAAGGGATCTGTCAGTCAGTTTAATGCCATACTTCCCATTCAGAGAACAGTTGTCCGTACAGAACGGTTTGGTTTTCAAGGCAGAACGAATCGTTGTGCCAAAAGCAGGAAAGATGAGGCAACATGTTATAGAGGTGTTGCACCAGTCCCACACAGGACTGCAAGGTTGCCTTCGCAGGGCGAGAGAAGTCGTTTATTGGCCAGGCATGTCCAAAGATATGGACAAGTTTTTGGCAGCCTGTGAGCCGTGTCGTACTTTCCAGAAAAGTCAGACTAAAGAACCGAGCATAAGTCATCCGATTCCAGAGTTGCCATGGCAGTATGTGGCAGTGGACTTGTTGGAATGCAGAGGAAATGACTATATTGTTGTTGTGGATTATTACTCGGATTTCTTTGAAGTCGATAAGTTGAGCAACAAGACAGGGGATGAGGTGATATACAAGATGAAAGCACACTTTGCACGGCATGGTAACTGAGAGAGTGGTATCAGACAATGGGCCACCGTTCAGTGGCAAAGAGTTCCAGAGATTTGCTCAGCGATGGGGCTTTGAGCATGTGACAAGTTCGCCAGGTTATCCGCAGTCAAGCGGTAAAGCTGAGAATGCAGTCAAGCAGGTCAAAACTCTGATGGTGAAATGCGCTGAGGATAGAAATGCGGATGCATATTTAGCTTTGCTAGAACTTCGGAATATTCCGTCAGAGAAAATGACTACCTCACCCTCCGGCAAACTTGTTTTTTCCAACCTAGTTCCAGTCATTCGCCCAAAAAGGCAATCACCGAAGTCGAACGAAGCTCTCCGATGTGTTACGAAATGATGCTTGCATGACTACGACTAGCTGACATTAAAAATGATCGCTGTTGCTTCTAATTCTGTTCGATTTACACAGATTTAGCATTTCGCAACGGTATACTTTGTTAAAATGAGCATAATATGAGCATAATTATTATCGACCATATTTAATAGTTGCGTTCCTTAATTTGCATTTTGTTAGTTCTCAGCAGTAAAGGCTAATAATAGCATTGCCCATTTCCTGCCTAGAACCAAGTAGACACTGTTATACAGTATACATAGGCTTAATCTACATTAATATATTATTATATTATTAATTATTAGTCAGTCTCCGCGCAGCAAAGAAGCTCACTAGCTGAATATAATTATTAGACCTGTATTGTTTGTTTTATACGTAAATAAATGTATAAACTATATCTATTCTAATTGATAATATTTAGGCCTATACTTTATAATATTCGAATCTTGAAATTTCCGGAGAAGGACGAGTAGGCTAAGCGAATTTTTTTTTTTTTTAAATAACTCGAGATCAGAGTTAAATTAATAGTTTGTTATTCATTGCTTACAGGGTCCAGCGGACTGCAAAGAGTCGAATCAGAACCACAAAATCAAGACAACTCGAGATCAGAGTTCAATTAAAAGCTTATTAGTTATTCATTGCTTACAAAGTCCAGCGGACTGCAAAGAGCCGAATCAGGACCACAAAATCGAGACCACAACTTCGCAAGTAGTAGTAGTAGTAGTAGTAGTAGTAGTAGTAGTAGTAGTAGTAGTAGTAGAGTTATTTAGTTAAATCTTTATTTGTTCTTTGTTTTGTTTGTGTGTTGTTGTTATTATTATTATTATTATTATTATTATTATTATTATTATTATTATTATTATTATTATTATTATTATTATTATTAGTTTCTTTTTATTATTATTATTATTATTATTATTATTATTATTATTTTTATTATTATTATTATTATTATTATTATTATTATTATTATTATTCCTACTTTTTAAAAAAAAATAAAAGAATAGTGTGCTGCTGTGCGTGCTCAATGGTGTAAATATGGTCAGTGACGTTTTGTTTGTTTTTGCTGAAGTTGGGTGTAACCCGAATTATTCAGATGGTGTTACTGGTTATTTTTCTTATAGATTTAACAAAATTTTCAGATGATTTATAGAAATTTCCGCCCGCCACGCAACATTTTTTTAATACGTGTTTCTCATTAAAATACATATAATTGAAATACATATAACAAATTTACTGTATCAGTTAAAAAGAATAATATTAGTTAAATAAATAATTGCTTTGGTGCTTGCAATAAAAATATCACTGTTTTTTGAGACCATTATAAACTTGCTTTGCCTTGTTGTGCTGAAGGGACATCAACGTATCCATAGCGCTTTGAAGTTTTGTCATGGTTTTATTGTTGATATAGATGTGAAATCGTTGTATGTGTGCTTTATGTGTTATGTATTACTTTTACTCCTTATTACTAATTGTGTCAGTATATTATTCATCATAAAATAATAATAATAATAATAATAATAATAATAATAATAATAATAATAATAATAATAATAATAATAACTGTTTCAAAATGCAAATCTCGACTTGAGCTTGAAGCTGTGCAGATCGAAATAGAATTAGATCTAGCAGCGGCTATTTTTATGCACGGATGTTTCACCACAGGCTCTGAAGTCTTTTCTTTTGTCTTTGTAAACTCCTAAATACGTACATAGTATAGTATGTAACTGAGGCCTACGAAAGACGAGACTTCCAAGCCTGTGGTTTCACGTAGTCCTGCCAGCATTCGTTCGTAAAACATCGGATAGCTTCGCTCGACTCGGAGAGCTTCCTTCGACTTCGGTAATTGCCTTTTTCGGGAAAGTGACTGGAACTAGGTTGGAAAAAACAAGTTTGCCACCCGCCCAGAGATTGTTCGGTCGGAGGACAAGAACATTGTTGCCATCAGCAACAAGTTTGTTGAAACCACAAACGTGCACAGAGGTCAAAGAAAAACTGATCCGAAAAAAGCACACACAGCAACAGTATTACAATAGAGGAACAGTAGAGTTAAGTACACTCAGACCAGGACAAACAGTCAGATTCAAAGCTCCCAGATCAAACAGATGGATCAGAGCAACAGTAGAGGATCAGACAGATGTTAGGTCATACAAAATCAGAACAGAAGATGGAAAACTGTACAGAAGAAACAGAAAACAGCTCAGAAAGTCAGTTGAACAATTGATACAGCCTAGGTTCATACAGCCTAGAAGCAGAATGCAAAGTCAAAACATGCAGGCAGAAACAGAAAAGGGACAGATAAGCGTGAAAAATGAGCAAAGAGAGTCGGTCAGCAACAAGCAGAATGCTAGTGATAGAATAGAGACAGACAGATATTGCAAAATGCATGTGCCTATGAATGAAAGTTTGTCAAGCACAGGATCTTGCAGCCAGACACCCAAGAAAATTGTAGGCACAGGAACCCGAAGTGCTCCATGCACAGGCATAAACACAAGTGCACATATTCCAGCAGCACAAACACAGAGCAACACAGCACTTGAGGCGCTTTCACACATTTGCTGTCGGCCATAAGTGTCCATTTTGAATCGCCAGTGAACTGTTCTTTAGCGATTAGGTCTTCTCTGACGATGACCCCACTGCAGCCAGAGTCTCTTAGAACAGTCACTTCATGATTTCCGACGCGTCCCTTGGAAACAGGCATGTTCTGGACGGTCACAGCTGCGCTGGCGACGACCGGGATGGATTTTCCGTTGGCAAGGAGAAGTTGGCCATCGGTCATGCACTCTTGCACGTCCGCAGGGGTAGCTGTGCGCTCGGTCTCACTCGGAAGAATGACGCTCCCGCCGGACACTTGATGGTCAGATCTACTAGTTTGCCGTTGATTGGAAAACCGCCTCTGCCGGTTGCCCGCCGCTGAATTGTCAGTTCTGCTCCGCTGTCCGCTACTTTTGTTTTGAGGACAGTTAGCCGCTCTGTGGTCTGTAGCGTTGCAGGTGAAATAGCCTCTTGAATGCCCTTCCCTGGAAGGTGGCGTGGAGTCCGTCTGTCTCTGGCTCGTCTGGCTCCCCTGGATCTGGTTCCCGTGGTTTCCAGTCTTCTGAAATGGTTTCGTCGCCTTGGGTGGCCCCAGCGTTTTTCCGTGAGCGAGGAGATATCTTTCAGCAACCTCGGTCACGTCATTAAGCGTCTGCAGCTTCTGTAATTCCAAGTTGGTCGCCAGGTCCTTGTGACAGGCATTGAGGAATTGCTCCTTCACGATCAGGTCATGGAGACTATCGTAAGACTTCCCTTTGCCTGATAATTCAACCCACCTGTGCAGGTATGACGACAAGCGCTCCATAAACTGCTTTGGTGTCTCATCTGACAAAGGCCGGCATTCACGGAAGCGTTTACGGTAGCCCTTCTCTGTGAAGCTGTAGCAATGCAATAGGGCCTCTTTCAAAACGTCGTAGTCTTTGGCGTCAGTATTGGGCAGTCTGCTGTAGACGTCGAGCGCTTTCCCCGTCAGAAGTGCGCTGAGTCTGATGGCCCAGTCTTGACGTTGCCATTTAGGCTGATTTAGCGCTTTCGGCGAACCTTTCAAACCTCGCCAGATAGCTGTCGATCTGGTCCTTTTCGTCGACGAAAGCTGGCAATTTTGGAGCCTTGAAGTCGCTGATAACGTGTGCCGTGTGCTGTTGCTGGATGCGCGCCATTTCTAGCTGGAACTGACGCTCAGCTTCTCTTTCTTCGCGCCTCCGCTCCTCTTCTCTTTCTTCACGCTGTCGTTGCTCTTCTTGTTATCTTTCTTGTTTTCTCTCCCGAGACTTGACGTACTCCGTCAGCTGCTTGCATTTTAGATTCAGTTCAATCCCTCTCTGCCAGAAGTCAGCCATCTTAATGCTTTTCTGGAAAGTTCTTTTCTGGAAAGTTCTTTTCTGGAAGGTTTTTGACTGTGCTGTACTTTTCTAGACTGTTCTAGAACAGCCCGCTTTCTGCAGTAGCGCTGATGCTTGTCACTAGTCGCCTTCGCTGACGCAGGCCCCGCTGTCCTCGTCGTATGCGACGCTGCACCACGCTGATGTTGATGTACACGCTCCTGTGCTGAAGTAGATGGGACGCCCGCTCGTCGCTCTCTCGTCGCTCTCTCTAATACTGGCGATGTAGCTCCGAGACTGTCCCTCGACGTAGTCTTGCGGCAGCCACGTAGTCCCGATCTGTTGTTCGCTCACGAAGCAACTCTTCGGCGACTACACGCCCTTGCAGTCAACCCGCATATATCGGATGTAGTCCCAGTATGTTGGCCCCTCCCGACGCAACTCCTTTGCGGCTATCCTCGATGACTGCCTCTCGTAACGTTGACTGGCTTGTTGTAGCAGTTGAACCCTTGGCTATGACGTAGATTACAGCTTGGCCCCCAAAATGTTACACTCTTTCGATGTTGGTGTTTTTCAATCAGTAGTTGATTCAGCCCCAATGCTGAAGTACTGATGAGTGTAGCTCAGATTCGTTTATCCACGCAACCCGTTCAGTCATCAACAAGTCAGGAGTCGACGTATGAAGTTTTCCACTTTTATTCAGCACACATCAACAACTGCATACAATTGCTCAATCGTTTTTTCCATTCTACAATTCTCAACTTTGAACTTTCCACTTTTTAACAACTTTTTCAACTCTAATACAACAGCTCTCTCTACTGTCCACTCTCTCTAAAAAAAGCCACCTTTTGAAACAGTGCGCCACTCTATATATATATATACTCTCTCTAAACTCCAGAAAGAGCAAGAATACCCCTCACGTGACACACCTCAACCAATCAGAAGTAATTTCATTATCACTGTCTCACGTCATACAACCCTATTTGGAATGGAAGCTTCCATGGTAACCACTCGAAGTATCCATACGCTTCGATCGATAATAAACAACCAATTCTCGAAAATTCTCAAATAATATCGACCAACTAAAAACACCAACGTTATACAAAGCCTCTTCTAATAACAACGCAAAATCAAATTAAAGATAAATACACTCTATTACTGCATGCGTTGCAAAATAAAATGAACAGATCTATCGCGCGCGCTTCGCACATAATATCGTGCGCATTTCACACGCATCATCATGCGCGTTTCAACGTAACAGGGAAGATTTTTGTAAAAAAGAAATATCAAATACATGTAATGTCAATAAGGTTTGGAAAAAAGTTAAAGAAATGAAAAATTGCTTTCAGCTTCCTAAGTGTTCCATAAAAATAACTAACAAACTATTTTCTTCTCCAAAGGAGAAATCTGAAGAATGTGGAAAACTTTTTGCAAATGCAAGCAATACTAGTAGTCTAATTAGAGTTGAGTTCGAAAAAAGAAAACATGAAGAAAACTCTGAACATTATAAAGAACCTAATTCAGATAATTCTTTATTTATGAATTCTAGGATATCAATAACAGAGGTTACAGATGCTTTAAATTTTGTTGGCACTAAAAAATCTGCAGTTGGTCCAGATGGGTTATCATACATTTTGCTAAAACACATGCCTTTAAAATGGATACAACATTTTCTCACTATTATAAATAAATGCTGGGAAAATAATGTGTTGCCTGATATTTGGAAAACATCAATAATTATTCCACTTTTAAAAACAGGGAAAAATCGACACGAATCTTCAAGTTATCGCCCCATTGCATTAACATCGCATGCTGGTAAAATTATGGAAAAAATTATAATGAATAGATTATCATATTATTGTGAAAAAATAAAGTAATTCCAGAAAATCAGGCTGGTTTTAAAACAGGTAGATCAACAGTAGACCATTTAGTGAAATTAACAACGCACATTTAGAAACAATTCGCTAGAAGGAAAAATAAATTAGCTACATTTTTTGACGTTAAAAAGGCTTATGATCGAGTTTGGCATGCTCGACTTTTATACAAATTAAAAAATATAGGGCTTTCTGGAAATATTTTTCAATATATTAAAGGGTTTTTGCATAGAAGAAAAATAATGGCCAAAGTAGGTCACTCTTATTCTTCTACATATAATATTAACATGGGTATACCACAAGGCTCTATAATTTCACCTCTTTTATTCACTAGTTTGTTAAATGACTTACCTCAATTTGTAAGTAATAAAATTCATCAAGTTCAATATGCTGACGATATTGCAATATGGGTAAATGTATCTTTAAAAATGAAAACTTCTATATATAAAATACAACATATTCAAAAGATATATCAAAATGAACTGAACAATATTGATATTTACATGAAGGATAATGGATTGGAATTATCCGAAGAAAAAACAAACATGATATTGTTTAATAATGGGATTAACTCCAAATGTTTGCCAAAATTTTATATTGGTATCAAAGAATTGAAATATGTACAGGAAAAAAAATTTCTCGGGGTATATTTTACATCTAAATTAAGTTGGAAAAAACATTAAAAGGCTGTTAAAAGTTTAAATTTAATAAAGATTATAAGCTTTCAAAAATGGGGACGTGATACTAAAACTCTTATTCATCTTGTGTGCATGCTTGTCAGATCTAAATTAACGTATGGACAAGAGGTATATTTTTCGGCACCAAAATATTTACTGAAACAACTTTAGAGTATGGACAGTAAAGCATTTAAAATTGTTATGGGTATTCCAGTACATACAAAAACTGACGATGCTTATAAAGCAGCTGGAGTATTACCATTAAATGAGTGGAGAAAATTATCATGCGCTAAATATATAGTTAGAGCCTCTGCTGTAGAAAATTTCACTGACACAGAACTAGAAGTAAGATCTGATTTAGATTATCCAAAAAGAGCACAGGGTATCAGTTATTTACAAACAATAACAACTTATACAAATGAACTTTTACAGGGGTCAAATTTATTTCCTAAATCAATCTCTAAAAAAAATACCACAAATGCCTATACCAATCTGGGAATTTAAGCGAGCAAACTTTGATTTTGAATATACTGCTATACGGAAAAAAGAAAATGGATTATTGTTAGCAACAGAAGCTTATGAACATATAGATAAAAAATATTATTCTTATTTGCAAATTTATACTGATGGTTCTGTTTTAGATACAGGCCAAACCGGGGCTGGTTATGTTATACCTGCTTTAAAAATTAGTGAATCCTTGTATTTAGGTAAAGATCGTTCAATTTATACTGCAGAACATACCGCAATTCTTATGGCATTACATAAAATCTTGAGTCAACAAAAGACCTTTTTTAATATCTTATTATGTGTAGACTCCAAATCTGTTCTTCTGAGTTTGGACTCTAATATTTATAAAAGCAGGGGTGATATTATATATGAAATAAAATATCTTATACATTGCTTAATTATCAATGACACAAATGTTCATTTTTGTTGGATACCATCTCATTGTGGTTTAGATAATAATGGTTGGACAGACAGGAAAGCAAAAGAAGGGGCGACAAATCAACACAACGTTAGCCATATTGACATCCCCTTATCAACAAAAGAAATCTATAGTACAGGGTGTTCCAAAAGTATTGGGCACTGTTACGTTGAAACGCGAACGAAAGTATGTCGGAAGCGTGTACGATAGATCTAATCGTTTCGATTTGCAAAGTATTCAATAATGGAGTTTATTTACCTTTGATTTGAGTTTGCATTGTTGTTTGGAGAGGTTTTGTATAACGTTGATAATTTTTGTTGGTCGATATTGATGTAGAATATTCTGGATCTGCGTGTTTACTCTTGATAGAAATTTCCGGATGGATATCGAAGGTCGTGAATGTTCCCGGAAGTAGAGAAAATGTGAATGACGTAAGTCAGTGATGACGATCTTTAGTTCGATTGGTGGCAGTGCGTCATTTCTACCATATACCAAATTGTTCGAGAAAAGAGAGAGGTTATTTAATCGTGTGCCGAGTTGCTGTTGAGAGATAGTGTTGTTGTTGATAGTGAAGCTGGAGAGTTGCTGTGAAAGTTGTTGAGTTGAGTTGAGAATTGTATGCAGTTGTTGGTGTGTGCTGAATAAAAGTGGAAAACTTCATACGTCGACTTTGTGACTTGTACGCTGTTTGGACGGGTTGCGTGAATAAACGAATCTGAGTTACACAACTATCAGGAATTCAAGCATCGGGGCTGAATCAGATACTGATAGAAAACACCAACGTCAAACAGAGTGTAACAGGCACATTTGAAGTCCCCATATCTCAATTACTATGAATGGTAGTAAAATAAAAGTTGTGCCATTTTAAAGCTAATTACATTATTTTTTTGTAAAGCTGTTGATTTTTTAATTTCTTTTCAGACCAATTAATGGCGTTCACTCAACCAGAAAATGCTGGGACGCGTTTGGCAAGAATTTGACTATCGGCTTCATGTCTGTCGTGTGACCAATGGCGTTCACATTGAACATCTTTGAACATTCCATGTAAAACTTGAGATTACAAGCTTTCTGAATTTACCAGATGCGTTTTTATATCCTTAATAGTTTCGGAAATATTCAATGTCAAAATGTGCCCAAGACATTTGGAACACCCTGTATAATAGAAAATAAAAAAATAAAAATTTTCCTTTAAAAATAATATACAGTGATAATTCACAGCATCCTCGAACAATCACCTCTTTAGCACATCGTCTTGCTTTAAATTCTTGGAGGACAAAATATTGCAAGGATATTGTTTGCATTTGCAATGAAAATTTAACTATAAATCATATCATTCATGACTGCAGTGTAATAATTCTTTCATGATGCGTGTGACAGTTTGGAAGAATTAGTGGATGTGATTTCGTCTTATATTTCCTTTTGTGTTGAAACTGTTATTCCTGTGAAGGAATGTGTGGCTTTCCCAAACAATAAGCCTTGGGTGTCCAAAGATTTAAAGTCAGTTTTAAATAAAAAGAAACGTGTGTTTTTCAATGGAAGTGACCATGACAAAAAGATGATCAACAGGGAAGTTCGTGATGCTATCAAGAAAGCCAAAAGGGTTTACAAAGAGAAAGTAGAATCCCAGTACAGTGGTGGCAACCTTAGGGGTGCCTGGCAGGGGATTATGTCCATGGTATCTGTCAATCAGAAAACGGATTGTTCTAAGAAGCCTGTAAAACTTGAAGGTGTTGTTGATGCTGATGTGCCCAACGTTTTAAGCCATTTTTATTCTCGCTTTGAAAAGCATGACTTTTCTGCCAACATCTCTGATATTAGGACTTCACTTGTACCTGACAATAATGTTATTATTATTTCAGAGGAGACTGTGACCAAAATGTTTAAGTCTATGAATGTTAACAAAGCACCTGGCCCTGATGGGATTTGCGGTAAAACACTGCGCTATTGTGCTGATCAGCTTGGCGCCGTCTTCCAGCCTCTCTTCCAACAGTCTGTCGATTCTGGGAAAATACAATCTCTTTGGAAATTTTCTAATGTTGTCCCATTACCCAAAAGGTCTAACCCTAAACAACCCAACGACTTTAGGCCTGTTGCTCTCACATCTCTTGTGATGAAAATTCTTGAAAAAATTATCAAGGCTCTGGTTTTGAGTGCAACTGAAAAGTTTCTTGACCCGCTGCAGTTTGCTTACCGGGCTGGTAGGGGGGTGGAGGACGCCAAGCTGTTCATCTTAAATACTCTGTACAAGCATCTAGAAAAACCAAAGGCGCACGCACGCCTCGTTTTTGCAGATTTTTCTTCTGCATTTAATACCATGCAACCACATATTCTGGCGAAAAGATTGATTGAGGATTTTAGGCTTTCTGACCAACTTGTTTTGTGGATTTTGGATTTTCTGGTTGATAGACAGATGAGAGTTTGTGTTAATGGTTGTTTTTCTGATATTGCTGTTACATATACAGGGAGTCCTCAGGGATGTGTGTTATCTCCCCTGCTTTTTATTTTGTACACCGACAGCTGCAGAAGTACCCAAGAGTGTAGGTTTTTAGTTAAATTTTCAGATGACTCTGCCTTGTTGTCTCTTTTTCAGGGCCCGGAAAACGATCATGGTCTTGCCCATTCTGATTTTGTTAACTGGTGCGATAATATTTTTTTGGGAATGAACGTGTCTAAAACAAAAGAAATGCTTTTTGATTTTAGGACAGTGAAGGATGATGTCCGTCCATGTGTTATTCATGGTGAAGATGTGGAAGTTGTTGACACATATAATTATTTGGGTACAGTTTTTGATAGTCAGCTGAAATTTGATGTCAACACCCACAGTCTTGTCAAACGTGGTCAGCAAAGAATGTATCTTCTTAGGAAACTAAAACCCTTCTCTGTAAACACAAAGATCCTCAGTTTGTTTTACCAGTCTTTTATAGAAAGTTTGCTGACTTTTTCTTTTATCTGTTGGTTTCACGGTCTGACTGTGAAGGATAGGAACAGTCTGAATAGCATAGTCAATGTCTGCTCAAAGATTATTGGAGTTAGGCAGAGAGATCTTTCTTCTTTCTGTGATCAGCAGATCTTACGGAAAACCGGGAGCATCCTTAATAGTCATCAGGAACATTGTTTGAAACCCGAGTTCACACTGTTGCCGTCCAGACGCCGATATGCTATGCCCATCTGTAAGGGAAATCGGCGTTCGAAATCTTTTATTCCCAGTGCAATCCGACTTCTTAATAGTACTAACCGCTATTAGCTTTCGGCACTTTGGGGGTCTTATTTGTTATATAGTGAGAGTCTCCCTTTAGTGTCTATGTGTACTGGCTGCACTTTTTAATCAACTTGTTGAATTTTGTTGACTTTTGTGATATCACTTGTGATCTTGATTCGCGTGTGTGTGCTTGTGTGATGTTTTTTAAATTTATGTATTTATTGTTTTGTTTTGTTTTGTTTTTTGTTTTTTCAAAAATGGTTTATGATACATTTTTTGAGTATCTTTATGCTGCCTCATAAACTTATAATGTAATTGCCCTTTGGGATGAATAAGGTTGTATTGTATTGTATTGTATTGTATTGTATTGTATTGTATTGTATTGTATTGTATTGTATTGTATTGTATAACACAATATATTCCACAGAACATTCATAATGTTCAAAATAAAAATAGTAAATATTGGATAACCATTGCTAAATCTATAATTTATAGTCCTGTAGGACATTTGTTATAAAAATTGCAAGTTTATTCTGATTACTTCGTATATGACAATCTCACAAAATTGACTTTTCTGTACATGAACATTTCGCAAGTTTGACTTGTTCCATAGTAATTTTAATTATTTTTTTAAGAGTTTTAAAATATTGTTTGAATACTTAATGTTTATTTAATTTTATTTCATGTTATGTTACTGTACCATTTTGTTTAAATGTTATTTCCTTTCCCCCATCCATGTAGCGCATATCCTTTTCCCCCACCTTCCTTTTATTTTTTTTGTCTAAAATCACTTCGGTGAATAGACGTTAAATGAAATAAACAAACAAACATCCTTTATATTTATGATTGCAGCATGTCCCGATGGATCCTATGATGTAAACTGCAAAAAGAACTGTAGTGTCGGTTGCAGTAATATCTGTGACAAAATGCATGGTAACTGCACTTGCAAACTGGAATGGGAAGGACCAAACTGTGACACGGGTAAGTTGGGTTTTATGATAAAATGTGTGTATACTGTATAGTCTACACGAACACGAAATAAGATCAGTAAAAGTTCACTAAACTACTGTCCTTGTTTTTCAACAGTCAAAGATGCTACACAAGGTGGACGCAACTGTGGTACCAACGATGTCATGCCTATCGTAGGAGCTGTTATTGCCGTTGGGTTAGCCATCATCATCGTCAACATCCTTGGAATTGTGTAGGTGCTTCATTGTTTTGCACGTGCATCATAATAACTGACAGTCGTCCAGCCATTTGCTATCCTTTACTAGGGTCTGAAAGGTGATTTCACCTTTTTTTTTTTTAAAACTGAGTTTAAATGCGTTTACAGTACTTAGAACTACAATAAAACTGCGTATTACCAAAAAGATTACGAGGGAATTGTGGAGACTTCCGGTAGCAACCCAGTTTCTTGCAGTTAAGTGATTAAGCAAAATTCAAGCTGAGCGATCGTTTTACAGTAGAATAATAATAATACTTTTTTTGGCGGGGGGGGGGGGGAGGGGGATCAAGGGGGAATGGGGAACAGGGGGGGGGGTGCGGGGGAGGGAAGGGGAGAGAGGGGGAGGGTGGTGTGTTTACCTGAATTTGATTTTTATTGTTCTCGCAGCAATATCTTCTTAATTTCTGTCTATGATGCAGTTGGCTGAAGAGAAGATCACAACCGTTAGCAAAGGGCAGTGCTGCTGCTGCTGCAGATACAGAACTCACCCCCAGCCACCACCAAGGTTTCTCTGCAGCCCATGAAATGACAACACCAACCGCCCGTCATCAAGAACACGTAACCTCCCAACCTCGTAAGCGCCAACATATTAACCACAGCCACATCACTCTCACTAGCGGAGCACAAGGATCATTTCCCCAGCCACATCCACAACATCCACAACCACGTTCATCGCCATTAACTGCATCAGAAACAGCAGCAATCACAACCGAAGAAGCGGAAGCAGAAGCAGACGGCCCTTATGAAAACGTCACTGGGGCGGCGGAGGGCGAGTCCACAAAGAACTACGACTCTCTGACCATCTATCAAAACAAAGATGTCAACCTTTACGCACAGCTGAAGAAATGACTTGGTTTGAGCTTCACTGTACTCACGTCTGATTGCCTTGATATTTTCATTTTTTTGAACAATAATTTCATGACAGAATCCATTCTTTTATTTGCTTGTGTACATATTTTGGAGTTATTTTACATAATTCCAATAATGTTAAAACATTTAACTTCGATTCTTATTCTTGCTATTTTTCAAAAGTAGTGCTTCATTTCATACAGTATCAAATGTTATCTTAATGCCAATAAAACATCTTTAAAGTCTTTTATTTGTAATTTTATTGATTTCATGCACAAGGTATTTTAGAATTAATATTTGATCCGATGTTCTCGAGGGTTTTCCTAAATCCTGTTTATTGTTTGATTAGTTTGTTCTTACCTTCAAGATAGTTATCTACTTATTCTATCGTTTATAAATGGGCAGAATTGTTTGCTTACAAAGCCAATTAATATTATTCATCTGTAATTACTTGTGTGTGTGCGTGCATGCATGTGCGTGTGTGTGTTCGTGTGAGGGGAGGTGTGTGTGCTAGCACATATTGTAATATTTGGAATCTGTAAATAAAATTAATAGAATGTAATCGCACTTCTGTTGAGTCTCAATGGCTTCATATCTTTAGTTAGTTATTTGGAGTGGTGATGGCGGTGTTGTTGTTGTTGTTGTTGTTGTTGTTGTTTGTTGTTCTTCTTCTCTTTCTTGTTATTTGTATGTTTTACATTGGTCTGATCCTCAGTGTTTCGTGGTCTCTACATATTCATTTTATTTTAACTTGGCAATACAATTATTCAACTTGACTGAACTCCTTCAGAAATAGTCTACCCTGCCCCTGCCTGCTATCTCCCGCCAGTACCACCTCCCGCTCCACCATACACCCTCTCTTTGTCTGTCTGTCTCTCTTTTTCTCTCTTGCTCTCGGTTTTTTAGCAGTCGTACACTGTCTCAATCATTACCTACACAATTTTTCGAACTTTCTTAGTCATTTCCTGAGTCATTTCATGTATCAACTGCTTGAAAACTCCATAAATGAAAATCAAAATACTTCAGGCCACGGAGGTGTAACTAACATTACGAGATTTAGCCAAACGCCAACACAATTTTAAATCCAACATGTTCTGATCACGTAACGCATTCAATGCATGACAGTTTGCTTTATACACGACATATCAATCTTCTTCCTGGTGTAAATTATATAGGTTCATAAACAAGTTTTATTCATGTTATATTTACTGTCGTGCGTGTGCATTGACAATAATAGATATTGCCCGTATAATTTACATGTTTGCAGTTGGAAGACTTTTGTTTACCGTTGCCTTTCATGGTTATATTTCTACTATAAATCCTTACATTTGGTTAGCCTATATTGTGTTATGTGTTTGTGTCACTACGTGGAATGACTGCGTGTGGTCTAAAATCACATGTACGTAAACAAACTTTAAAATACAATATTGTGTGCTTTTACCAAGGACACTGCTGGGTGGTGCCTTGTTTATTTTATCCTCACTTTTCTCTCTCCTCACCTACCCGCTCTACTCTCCCCACTTTTCACCTCCCTTACACATCCGCCTTAACCTATGGGGTTTCCTTTGAATAACATACTATACGAACACGTTTGTTAAGTATGATTTTCAGCTTTGTGCGAGTCTTTACATATAATTAGGGCTATTTGAGAGGCTTGCGAATTTGTTGCTCTCTCTCTCACTCTCCCTCCCTCACCCCTCTTTCTCCCTCCCCAATTTCCTCACTCTTATCCTCTTTCCATCCATAATAATGACTTTATCTCTTTAGAATATCCTTCAATCTGTTTTCCGACGCCGGGTACAATATTATTGAATTGCTTTATTTACAGTGGTGCTCTCTGTGTACCAACCATCTAAAACGTGTCTATTTATTCCTTGTTCGGAAGCTGCTATAACATACCCGCCACATTTCTTTCCCTTTAAATGCAATATTCAGCCTGCCTGGCATTCAAAATAATTCTTTCTTCCTGGTTAAAAAGTATTCGACACTTACGTTTAGGGCATACTCTCGTTTGCAGTGGGGTTGGGGGAGGAAGAAGTGGGGGGTGGGTGAGGGGGCAGCTTTTTAATGTCTACACTCTTTATATCTTTATATACCCACTCAAACCCTGCTTCTTCCTCTTTACCTTCTCTCGCTCGTTCTCCCCTAACGCTGTAATCCAGCCTCTGCAATATAATGTATGTGCATGCGAGTGCGTGTAAGCTTATATGTGAGAGGGATTTAGCCCCAGTGTATACCCACCCCTCCCTTTGGATGGGACAACTTGTCTTATGCAAATAAATATCTCTCTCTCTCTCTTCTCTCTCTCTCTCTCTCTCTCTCTCTCTCTCTCTCTCTCTCTCTCCATTGATTGTAACTCGCTATACTGTATGCAGTATATCTTATTGAGGTAGTTAACACAGATATTTGTCCTGTCGTCGACGTGTATAAGCTTATGTCTGAATGTCGGGAAATGTGAGTGTCAGTGCTACGAAGAACGATTGTAAGGTACAGGCTCCCGTCTAAAATCTGTATCCCTGTTGTGAATAAAATCTGTCTGTCTGTCTGACAATCTGTCTGTCTGTCTCTCTATCTCATTCCATTGGCGACTACAGTTTACTCTGGGATATAACTTGATATTTTATTAGTATTACTCGTGCTTGCTAGTGTCACCAAAATATACCTTTGCACGAATAAAAAGATAGTAAACACCCATAGCACACCTGCAAGCTTGTGTTCACGGAAGTATAATTTAAGTAACCGTAAACATGAAGCTTACGTCTTACGGCTGCGTTGAACATTTAAAAAGAACGTTTATTCTCGAGAAATTGGTAAACACCTGAATGCGGTAGCACTATAATTTTCAATCAGAACAGGGAATTTTTTTTTTATAGAAGCTACAATCAAAATAAAGACTTGCCATCTGCATGGGTTTTATGTCTATTGAAAGGGAGCGTCCCGACCACTGCCTCAACAGTGAGTAAACAAAGTGCACTGTCACTCGATAAACAACCACTCCAAAAACTAAGACGTAAAATACCAGAGGGAACAATGACAGCATGCTTATTCACACTCAAACAATTTAACCTATAGAATTATATTACTATTGAACGTATCGGTAAAATACCCACAATCACACTTTCATTAACTATAATGAAAACAAACAACTGGTAACCAAACAATAATAATAAAGAAGAAAGTCTTTCTTTCCTACAACCAATACAATGTTTCAAGTGGCTGTAGAATTATTATTTATTTGACTAATCATTTGTACAATATATTAAATATACATAATTCTTAATATTGTAAACAATCTAACTATCCTCCAAAATGAATATATCAGTGACTAGACATTATACAAGAGGCTTCAATAGATAAAAACTGCTACTCTTCTATGGGACTTTATAAGCTTACAACTGGCAACTGGCCCCAAATCCTGTACAGTTCACTTTTGAGCAAATCTACAAGGGAATAATAAAACATATTTTTTTCGTAACGGCTTTCTAAATTACAGTGGAATCCCGCTGGATGGCAGTTAGCGACCAGCCTGTCTCCCCCAGATGCTCAGAATTCTGAGGTGCCATGCAATATGTATATAGCTCCTGTATTGTTACGGTAAAAGCCGAAGCCAACGGAACACACAGTGGATTGTACAATGCTGGTGAAGATGCCCGGTACACCAAGATATACATAAGGGTAAATTATAGCATTACTAACCAACCAACTTAGAAAAAAACCCGCATATTCTTAATACTCCTAATGCATGTTACAACACTTCTCCGTTCTATTCATTATGAAGCTCATTCATACATTACCTTCCTTTATCATAATTGAAAGGAATTCTCTTTCTTCACTTATTTCTCTTTATTATAACTGGAAATAATGTAATTTTGATTTATGAATTATTTCCTTTACAACTGTTGTGAACGAATTATCAAATTCCATTTATAAATTATATATTTTTTTTAATAATCGAAAACAAAATATTTCTTTTTTTTACATTGCTATATAGAAATGAATCCACCAGAACTGTCGTGCATAAATTACTTCTCTTCACAAAATTTGAAAAATAATTAGCAAATGTAAATTATTTATTTTTCCCGCTTACAAAAAGCACACTTTTAAACTGATATGTCTTTCATTCTCAACATGAATTATAATTATACATATGCTACCGAAACGAAATGGTCATCTAGGGATCGTTTGATAGACAAGACGACACAACGCACAAACGAGGCAGGTCCGATGGTCACAGATGCACATGCAGTTCTTCTCTCTCCTCGGGACATCAGCTCCGGGATGACCGGAAACTGCCTCACAGGAAAGTCACAGAAGGAAGACACACTGCTTGAGATTGGCGGCAATAGCGTAGCGTTTAGAGCTCAAGGCCGCGGGCCAAGGTTAAGCCCCATGTTAAAAATAGATTCATTCCCACAATCCTTTGCGTCATCGACACAAACATGCCGGTAGCCATGGTACTTGCAATAGCGATGAACGCTATTCATTCAAAGATTACATGACAGATGTAGTATTTTTCCGATTTCCTGACTCCTAAAAGAAAAGAACAGAGTTTGAAAGATGGGTACATGCCTGCGGATGTAACAATTTTACTCCTCAAACGGCTAAATTAACACCAAAGAATCCGAAGTTTTTGTGTATAAGTACTTCGTATTTGACCGACCGACTGCAAGAAATCCCGATCCTTTCAATTCAATTCAATACAACTTTATTTATCCACATAAGGCAATTACAAGATTTAGAAGCAGCTCATTTTTTGTTTAAAAAAAAAAGTTTAAAAACAGTTAAATGTGAAACAAGGTATCATAACATTGTCACACGATCTTATAAGCACATGTCCTACCATACAAGCATAAACCAAACACACAACACACAAAAACACACATCACGAACACTCACCGCCGACAGTTAAATAAAAACATGAAGGTAATAGGGTAATTAAGAATATCAATTAATTATCAAATCAACCAGTCGATAAACAATAAATCAATCACTGAATCGGGCCATATCGTCTTTCCCATCCCACTACACTCCAGATCAGGTAAGAAACGAACAAGGTTATTTCATTCGATACTTTTGTTTCTCATGTGATAAACTAAGTTGTATCTCGCAAAGTTTGCAGTAAATTATGAAAGCAACATAACTCCATAGGCCCACTGTCTGCACAATATAGGCCTAGCTGTATGATGATATTATAAAATTCTTGCAACTGCAGCGTTCTTGTTCTAGGTGCTTTTTGGGTTCAGATTCTCTCTCTCTCTCTCTCTCTCTCTCTCTCTCTCTCTCTCTCTCTCTCTCTCTCTCTCTCTTCTCTCTCTCTCTCTCTCTCTCTCTCTCTCTCTCTCTCTCTCTCTCTCTCTCTCTAGTATACAGCGTTTCTTGGTTAGGTTACGGCCCGTATTTGTATGTATACCCTGGGATTTTTTTAATTTGATTTGGGATTTCTACTTCCAGATTTCACTTTCTGTCGTAATAGGCAAACTTGGGCAAATGTTCAGTATTAACACTTGTGAATAAATACTGTGTGTTTTCATGTAGCCTGATGTGTTAAAAAAAAAGTAATGCCACGCTCAAGACAACCACTGGAAATCTTTCAAAGGTCGCCATTATTCCGCGTGTTTGCGTCTATGTGGCCACGTGCCTAATTTTCGTGACGTAGCAAGTCTTGACCTTGGCCCGCGGCCTTGAGTTCTAAACGCTACGCTATTAGTCAGCACAATCTCCCCTCGAAAACTCTGCTGGCACTAGAGCAAAGTATATTTTTAATGTTCTCTCTGCGACTATCCGTTTTGGCTTAATATGGTAGTTTTTATTCGCTTACACTTTCTAATTGAGTGCGCAAATCGCTCACTGAAAAACATGCACGGCACCTGAAAATACACGCCTGCCCTCATACCCATATTAGGCGATCTTGACGAATTTAGGCTAAGGAAGCAACACTAACTATAACACACCTTATCATCACAGGTTTAGAAAACCGAGTCGTGACAGTGGGCAGAGACGAAAACAAAAGAAGGGATAAAACCTGGCTATCATGTTTGCATGTTGCGGATACAGGCAAGAGGAAAACAACAAACTTATAGAGAAAAGCTCAACTACCTGCTTTGAGAAATGTGCCTTTAGTACAGTGGTTGTTTATTCAGTATATAGTCTATATAGGCTACTATAAGAACCTTGACCAAATGTTTATTTTCTGATCTATAATCGATTGAAAAATGTGCATTTAAAATGTGCATTTCCAACAGTAATTGTGCAGTGTTTACGATGTAATTCCTTGACTATAGATTTGTTTCGCTATATCTTAGTAAGTACATGTACTTTTTACATGTGCATTTTATACGGTCTTTATGCTGCTTTAACGATTTTATGCGTTGACTAATGTTAGTGTGGCCATTTTATTCTTGCGTAAGCATGAGGCCAAATCAAATACTTCTTCAAAAGTATTCTTGGCTAAGTGAGGAAAGAGCAAGCGTGTGACTACGATGGCCTCTTTAAATATTTACTTCCTGAACCACTTACAGTTGCTGCGCATTATACCTGTGTAAGGCCGAGGTATACACTGTTTATCGCGCTGTAATGTATTCGAAGGAGGTGCAGCATTAGATAACGACACACGTTTCTTAAGGCATACATGGAGCCCAAAGCTTAAGTCGGCGAAAATGAAGGTAACAAGTGGATGTGTATATGTGCTGACAGCATTTTGGGCAATTCAATTTACGACCCAAACATCCCAATCAAACACAGGTATATAAACCTACTTTTTACTTTGTTTATTGTTCGTAACAAAATTAAATGTACATCGCATTCTGCAGATTTACATTATATGGGCTTAATTTTATATTTCTGAGGAACTCTAATTCAAATACCGACATAATAACACTACCATTTTAACTGATTAAATTTAAGTTGTTCCTTCTGCATTCACAGTTACAACCGTTGTGTGTTGTCTTGTGTTATTTTGTGTTGTGTGTGTTCTCTTTTGGTATTTTATGTTTTACGGTTGCTTTATTTTATTTTCAATTTGCTGATAAGCCTTATGAGCTCTAGTTAAGAAGGGCGTTGTACAAGTGTTTATTAGGTTTAATTAATTCGTTAATCACTCACTCTTTCACACAAAGAAAAGAACGGAAAAAAAACTTCAGTCGTAAAGGATTTGAGATAGTGTTTTCTTGCAGACAATATTTATGGTATCCTATCCTATCCTGTAACTCGAAGATCGTTGGGGCACCACAGATGATCGTTTAACCAACTTACTCCATCTTTCTCTGTCCTCAGCAACCCTCATGGCTTCGCTCAGTGTCAGGCCAGTCCATTCTTGAATGTTGTTCCTACACCTCTTTTTCGGTCTCCCACTTCTTCTGCATTCTTGCACCGTGCCTTACAGGATGGTCTTTGCAAGGCTTGATGCTCTGGTGACGTGGTCATACCATCGGAGTTTCCGGTTCTTCACCACTGCGAGCATATCATCATATTGTCCAATGGCTTGTGTGATAGTCTGTCGGACTTCGTCATTGGTGATGTGCTGAGTACAGGAAATGCCCAGAAAGTCTTCTGCAGCATCTCATCTTCATGCTTTGTATTCTTCGTAGTTGATCTGATGTGAGGGTCCATATTTCGCAAGCGTATAGGAAGATGTAAATGACAAGGAAGCGCAGCGGCCTTACCTTGGAATGTAGAGAGACTGATGGTCCTGTCTTTCCAAATGGGCTTCAACCTTGCCAAGGCCGCAGTTGTTTGTGCGATCCTGGAGAGGACTTCCTGTCGGGACCCATTGTCTGATACAAAGGCTCTTAAATATTTGAAGTTATGCACTGTTTCAGGGCTCGGTCTTGGACTTTGATGTCCGTTTTGATGCCATTAGTGTTGTTGGTCATCATTTTGGTCTTCTCTGCACTTATTTCCATTCCATAGGCTCTGGAGGTGTTGTCAATCCTCTGTACCAGTTGTTCAGGTTCTTGTTCCTCTGCAGCTAATCCATTAATATCATCCGCAAAAACGGAGGTTGGAGATTGCTCTACCCTTATGCTGACTGTGCCTTCGTGGTCTGCAAGGGCATCCAACATGATGCGATCTAGGAAGAGTAGGCATCCTTGACGCACACCAAATTTTGTTCTGAACCAGTTCCGATGGCACTGTTGTTGAAGATTACACTGGTAATCTTGCCATACAGGCTGATGTTGCGGTAATTTTCACACTCCTAAAGGTTACCCTTTTTGGGAAGAGTGATGACAAGCGACTTGGTCCATGGAGTAGACCACTCCCCACTCTGCCAGACCTTGTTACAGTTAATGGTGAGGGCGAAAAAAAACATCACTTCTCCTCCTGCTTGAAGCAATTCTGCGGGTATGTTGACAACTCCCGCTGATGACTTCCCCTTCTTCAGCGATTGCACTGCTGCCTCAACTTTTTCTCAGAGAATTGGAAGGATTTCTTCTTCTTCTTCTTCTTCTTCTTCTTCTTCTTCTGTTTTGGGGACATGCTGGAACTGAAGGGTCTCTTTTTGGTTTGTGGTTGTAAAGGTCAGAGCAGTTCTCTGTCCATCTATCCAAGACTTCTTGTTCCTCTGTAAGGCGTATGCCAGATTTACTTGGGACCGTAGAGACCTTGGGCTGTTTAACACATGTCAGCCGCTTCACAGTCTGATAGGCCTTCTTGCTGTTGTTCTTTGTTCGGGCTGTTCACTATATCCGGGCATTGATCTTCTATCCAGTTCTCCTTTGATGTGCGCATGCCTTTTCGGATGTCATTGTTGATTTTTGGGTAGGCATCAGCTCCCTGTGAGGTGTTCTTTTTTCTTTTTCATCTCTCTTCGTTTATCACACAGGTATTTATGGTATAATTTTTACCAAAAAAAGATAAAAAAACATAAATCCCGAGACGATGTGGGGGATGGTGGGGATGTTTTATTTGAATAAAACGGTAACTTGGTAACTTATGTATGAATACAATCAATGTGACAGCAGGGTAGTGATGTTTTATTTGAATAAAACGGTAACTTAATAACTTATGTATGAATACAATCAATGTGACAGCAGGGTAGGGATATTTTGTGTGTGAATAAAACGGTAACTTGGTAACTTATGTATGAATACAACCAATGTGACAGCAGGGTAGGGATATTTTATTTGAATAAAACGGTAACTTGGTAACTTATGTATGAATATAATCAATGTGACAGCAGGGTAGGGATGTTTTATTTGAATAAAACGGTAACTTGGTAACTTATGTTTGAATACAATCAATGTGACAGCAGGGTAGGGTTGTTATATTTGATTAAAACGGTAACTTGGTAACTTATGTATGAATACAATCAATGTGACAGCAGGGTAGGGATGTTATATTTGAATAAAACGGTAACTTGGTAACTTATGTATGAATACAATCAATGTGACAGCAGGGTAGGGATGTTATATTTGAATAAAACGGTAACTTGGTAACTTATGTATAAATACAATAATAATAATAACGGGTTTTTATATAGCGGGTACTCCAGCCTATGACCAGACTCACCACGCTTTACATAGTCATTACATATAAATACATGGACACGATAAAACATCGCTTTTGCTACAATACACCAAAAGACGGAACAGTAAAGGTTCAAACTATTTACAACTATGTACACAAATTACAAAACATGCAGCAATAGACTATTTACAACTATGTACACAAATGACAAAAAAGACAGAAATAGAATAGCAAAAACCTATTCACAGCTATTTATATGCCCGGTTAGGCCCAGGAACGTGTGACAGCAAGTTAGGGATGTTATATTTGAACAAAACGGTAACTTGGTAACTTATGTATGAAAACAATCAATGTGACAGCAGGGTTGGGATGTTATATTTGAATAAAACGGTAACTTGGTAACTTATGTATGAATACAACCAATGTGATAGCAGGGTAGTGATGTTTTATTTGAATAAAACGGTAACTTGGTAACTTATGTATGAATACAATCCATGTGACAGCAGGGTAGGGATGTTATATTTGAATAAAACGGTAACTTGGTAACTTATGTATGAATACAATCCATGTGACAGCAGGGTAGGGTTGTTTTATTTGAATAAAACGGTAACTTGGTAACTTATGTATGAATACAATCAATGTGACAGCAGGGTAGGGAAGTTTTATTTGAATAAAACGGTAACGTGGTAACTTATGTATGAATACATTCAATGTGACAGCAGGTAGGGATGTAATATTTGAATAAAACGGTAACTTGGTAATTTATGTATGAATACAATCAAGGTGACAGCAGGGTAGGGATGTTTTATTTGAATAAAACGGTAACTTAGTAACTTATTCATGAATACAATCAATGTGACAGCAGGGTAGTGATGTTTGTTTTATTTGAATAAAACGGTAACTTGGTAACTTATGTATGAATACAATCAATGTGACAACAGGGTGGGGAGGCTTTATTTGAATAAAACGGTAACTTGGTAACTTATGTATGTATACAATCAATGTGACAGCAGGGTAGGGTTATTTTATTTGAATAACACGGTAACTTGGTAACTTATGTATGAATGCAATCAAAGTGACAGCAGGGTAGGGATGTTTTATTTGAATAACACGGTAAATTCGAAACTTATGTATGAATACAATCAATGTGACAGCAGGGTGAAGATGTTTTATTTGAATAAAACGGTAACTTGGTAACTCATGTCTGAAATCAATCAATGTGACAGCAGGGTAGGGATGTTTTATTTGAATAAAACGGTAACTTGGTAACTCATGTCTGAAATCAATCAATGTGACAGCAGGGTAGGGATGTTTTATTTGAATAAAACGGTAACTTGGTAACTTATGTATGAATACAACCAATGTGATAGCAGGGTAGGGATGTTTTATTTGAATAAAACGGTAACTTGGTAATTATGTTTGAATACAATCAATGTGACTGCAGGGTAGGGATGTTTTATTTGAATAACACGGTAACTTGGTAACTTTTGTTTGAATACAACCTATGTGACAGCAGGGTAGGGATGTTTTATTTGAATAAAACGGTAACTTGGTAACTTATGTATGAATACAACCAATGTGACAGCAGGGTAGTAATGTTTTATTTGAATACAACGGTAACTTGGTAACTTGTATATGAATACAACCAATGTGACAGCAGGGTAGGGATGTTTTATTTGAAGAAAACGGTAAATTGGTAACTTATGTATGAATAATATACAACCAATGTGACAGCAGGGTAGGGATGTTTTATTTGAAGAAAACGGTAAATTGGTAACTTATGTATGAATAATATACAACCAATGTGACAGCAGGGTAGGGATGTTTTATTTGAATAAAACGGTAACTTGGTAATTTATGTATGAATACAACCAATGTGACAGCAGGGTAGGGATGATTTATTTGAATGACAGGGTAGGGATGTTTTATTTGAATAAACCGGTAACTTGGTAACTTATGTATGAATACAATCAATGTGACAGCAGGGTAGGGATGTTTTATTTGAATAAAACGGTAACTTATGTATGAATATAACCAATGTGACAGCAGGGTAGGGATGTTTTATTTGAATAAAACGGTAACTTGGTAACTTATGTATGACTACAACCAATGTGACAGCAGGGTAGGGATGCTTTATTTGAATAAAACGGTAAATTGGTAACTTATGTATGAATACAACCAATGTGACAGCAGGGTATGGATGTTTTATTTGAATAAAACGGTAACTTGGTAACTTATGTATGAATACAACCAATGTGACAGCAGGGTATGGATGTTTTATTTGAATAAAAGGGTAACTTGGTAACTTATGTATGAATACAACCAATGTGACAGCAGGGTATGGATGTTTTATTTGAATAAAACGGTAACTTGGTAACTTATGTATGAATACAACCAATGTGACAGCAGGGTAGGGATATTTTTTTTAAATAAAACGGTAACTTGGTAACTTATGTATGAATACAACCAATGTGACAGCAGGGTAGGGATGTTTTATTTGAATGACAGGGTAGGGATGTTTTATTTGAATGAAACGGTAACTTGGTAACTTATGTATGAATACAATCAATGTGACAGCAGGGTAGGGATGTTTTATTTGAATAAAACGGTAACTTGGTAACTTATGTATGAACACAATCAATGTGACAGCAGGGTAGGGATATTTTTTTTGGAATAAAGCGATAACTTGGTAACTTATGTATGAATACAACCAATGTGACAGCAGGGTAGGGATGTTTTATTTGAATAAAACTGTAAGTTGGTAACTTTTGTATGAATACAACCAATGTGACAGCAGGGTATGGATGTTTTATTTGAATAAAACGGTATCTTGGTAACTTATGTATGAATACAATAAATGTGACAGCAGAGTCAGTACTTCGAAAATCAGGCATTCAGTTCTATTCCTTAAAGTTCATTTCCATGTTTCGTAACGCCACACTCTTTGTAACAACTAGACAACTTCCAAACTCAAACATTTAACATGAAGAGCTCAAGTATGTGAGAGATGGTAAATTTGTAGGCGTATACTTAACATGCAAACGACAATGAAAAATGCATATAGAATATTTAAAATAAACAGCTGTTAAAAGTTATAGCTTAATTAACATTATTAAATGAAAAAAATTGGGGGCAAGATGTACAACCATTGATCCAATTAGCCTATGCTTCAGTGTGATGCGAATTAACATACTGGCAAGAAGCTTATTTTTCAGGCCCTAAATGCTATTTTAATATGTTTCACACACACACTGACACACTCACACCCACACACACACAGATACACATTCAAGCACAGCCCCTCTTTGGTTTAATTATACTGCGGTGAGTGAAGATGTGTTTTCAGCAGGTTCTTGAATGAGGCCTGAGACTATGCTTGGCGGAGGGTTGACGGTAGGGAATTCCATGGGGATGGAGACTGGAGGGCAAAAGATTTTTGTTCCAAAACCATTGAAGGGGTATCTAGGGACTGTCAGGAGGGAGGTATTTTGAGAGCGAAGAGTGCGTGTGGGTTGATAGGGACGGAGCACTTCGGCAAGGTAGGAGGGAGTGGTATCAGAGCGAAGACATTGGCAGCTGAGGGAGGCAAGTTAGTATTGAATACGGGATTTAACTTCGAGCCAGTGAAGAGTCTTCAAGGAGGATGTAGCACTAGAGCGGCGGGGTTGACGTAGCAAGAGACGAACAGTAGTACTATGGTCCTGTATGCGTTGGAGTTTGAGGAGTTTGTATTCGGGGAGATCAGCTAAGAGAAAGTTGCAAAAGTCCAGACGTTTTGATGTGAACGTTAGGTTAGCAAAAGCATTTATTGGTTCTCCAGTAGCTCGGTTTATTTGATTAGATATTTTTTTGTTTTGTTTTGATTGTTTTTGTTCTTGTGTGTGTGTGTGTGTGTGTGCGTGCGACTTATCATTTCGATAAAACCAACCAATCAACCAACTATATTTTACCATTTCTTTCCCTTTCTATATTTGTAACAGAAAATCGTAACTGTAAAACAAAATGTGGATTCAGCAGTTCTTATTATATATTAAGCAACGAGCTCCCTCTTATGTCCCAGAGGGGAGAAACATCTTCCAGTGTTTCATAACGATGTTTGTCTTTTTCTTAAGGTACAAATACATAAACTTATGTGCAGACTGTTAATCTCGAAATTCTGTTACTCTAAATTGAAATGTAATACAAAAAAGGGTTTACTTTTTGGGGGTTTGTTTTTGGTAAATTATGTAATAAACATTCTTATTCGACTTGAGACCAAAATATTGCAAGGACGTTGCTTACATTTAAACAAATATATTAGCAATCTTATAATTAATACCTGCAATGTAAAAATACAATGCATTCCTCAAAACAATATAAATGTACAATACAAATACATTAATGATTGGATAACAAATAGACGTTTTCTGTAAAGGTCATAAACCACACACTCCTTCTAGAGGTCCTGTATTCGCTTTTCCTTGTGGTGAGGTCTATCTGGCACCTATAATGAAGTACAAACCCTCAACATATATGCTACAAAGTCCTATCCGATGTTACTTAAAAAAAAATTAATTGTTAGCAGGTAAATTTATCAGGTAACCTCAGTTTGTTTTCTTCCCTTCATAGTCTAAAATAATTGCGGTGAAAAGTAGTTACACGACATAAACAAACAATCCTGTACAGGGCCGGACCGGTCAGGGGTGGGGTGGGGGGTACCTGGGTTTCGGACCCCCCCCCACCCCCCTCCAAACTACCACACAAAAAATAAAAATAAATTTAATGCAAAGAGTTTCCATTTTTTTAATTGTTTTTAAAACATTGCAGTTTTTAGTCACTTTTGGTCCAAGGTACAAAGAGTTATTTATAGAGCAATTCAATGGAATTCCATTTCAAGGGATCCGTTGAAATGTCCAAGCCGTTTTCCCGTTGAAACGACCACGTAACCCAACCCCTTAGCAGTGTTTCCCAAAACGCACATGTGTGCGTCAGAGACGCACAAAAACTGAAAAAGGACGCATGAAAAAAAATGGTGCGTCACAAGGGACGCAACTTTTTTTTTCCACTGCCGTTATGTATATCCTGGCACCTCTGAGCTATCGTGCGCCCGAGCCGAGTAAGCGCGATGATCTCCCCTACCCACTGAACGCGCTGACACGCATGCGCAGCCTTTTTGTTTGCTTCCGAAAAGCTGAAACGTGTCGCTCGACACATGTCTACGGAAAACGATAACCCACAGAAATGCGGAAGACGATGCAATCGTTGAATGTTGAATCATCATTTTCAGTTCTCCCTAGACTAGGCAATGATGATCTTGTCTGTAATATGCAGTTGAACAGATTTTTTTGTCTCTTTTTTTCCCTTTCTTCTGGTCATCGACTTAGTCCCCGCTAACTCTAACTGCTTTTACAGAGACAATTTGTCAGTACATGCAGATTGATGTGTGTAAATTGTCGTATGACCATTTCATGTTTGTTCTATGGTCATTTTATGTGATTTTAAGGTTCCTCTAGTCAATGATGGATTCCTTTGTAACAGTTATCAGAACAGTATTCCTTTTGTTGTGTTGCTTGTTTTATGGCTATTCATAATTTTCAATAAAGTTGCATTGAAAACTAAGCTTTGTTTGACTTTGAGGCGTATTTGTGTGTCCGTGATGTTAGTAATCAAAATCAAGGTAAATGTAGGAATTGTAAGGGGACTCTCAAATTTTGTAAGGGGACTCTTGAAATTTTGCACCAGAGAGTCCCAGGACTCTCTGAAAAAAAAAGCTGTGGGAAACACTGCCTTAGCCTAAATTAGTAAATGTAGCCATATTTTCTTGTTCTGGCCGCAAGCCTCTTCCAGCACCTTCACCATAATACTGCCCTAATCCCCCCAAAACGACTTTTTAGAAATATTAATGAAGATGCTAAGTTCATAATTATGAACACAGCGTTCGTTGCCTGGTTTGGTGAAGTCAGCAAAATGGCAAATGCTTTGACAACTGATGTTATTGTTCCTCGTCAAGCATCCCGACATACTCTCAGTGACAACCAACCTGCGGCCACTCCAGAAGAATATTTCAAGATTAGCATTGCCATTCCTTTCTTGGAACACCTGTCAACAGAATTGGACTCGAGGTTCAAAAATGCTGACCTAGCAGTTGATGGTCTCTGTCTGGTGCCAAGGACTTTAATAGACAACCAGGATGGTTTCATGCAGGTTCCAGAAGGGGTGAAGACACTGGCAATGTTGTGGGAGTCTGACCTACCAGACAACGCTACCCTTGATGCAGAATACAAACGGTGGGTTTGGAAATGGCGAAGTGCTGCTGAGAATGCAACAGCTATCATCCCATCCACGGCATCAGAAGCACTGAAACATTGTGACAGGGATTTGTATCCCAACCTGTTCATCATGCTAAAGAACCTTTGCACCCTGCATGTTACTACTGCCGAGTGTGAGCGTTCAAACAGTCAGTTGCGCAACCTGAAAAACTACCTGCGCTTCATAATGGGGCAACAGAGACTCAATGGACTTGCTTTACTGAAAGTGCACAGGGATGTTGATATTGACTTCAAAGAGGCAGTGAACTGTTTTACCAGAAGATACAATTCACAAATGGTACTAATGCCCAGGAACCTAGTGCAGCAAAACTGAAAGTGAAAGCAGGGCGGTGATGTTCATAAACTACAAGGTAAAGCTTTATACCGTTAACGATCAACAAAAAGTAGTGAATAATAATAGTATACATAGATAAATAAATGTTTGTGTGTGTGTGTGTTTGTTTTTTTTTTCAAAGGGAGGGGCAGAGGATAATTTTTGTACCCCAGATTTTGTCAGTTCAATTGTTAAAAAAGCTCAAAATCCCAGACCATCGCAAATGGCTCTTTCAAGGTTCAGATTGCACCAGATTGCACCATTTTGCATCCTTGAAAAAAAAATTCCGGGAGGGAGGGTAGGGGGGGTGGGCATGTCCCGGATGCAAACTTATTTTTTCCAACCTAGTTCTAGTCATTCGCCCAAAAAGGCAGTCAACGAAGTCGAACGAAGCTCTCCGATGTGTTACGAAATGATGCTTGCATGACTACGACTAGTTGACAATAAAAATGATCGCTGTTGCTTCTAATTCTGTTCGATTTACACAGATCAGCATTTCGCAACGGTATACTTTGTTAATATGAGCATAAATATTATCGACCATATTTAATAGTTGCGTTCCTTGATTTGCATTTTGTTAGTTCTCAGCAGTAGGCTAATAATAGCATTCCCCATTTCCTGCCTAGAACCAAGTAGACACTTTTATACAGCATACATACTATTACATAGGCTTAATCTACATTATATATTATAAGTCAGTCCCCGCACAGCGAAGAAGCTCACTGTATTGTATTGTTTGTTTTATACGTAAAAAAATGTTTAAACTATATCTATTCTAATTAATAATATTTAGGCCTATACTTTATAATATTCGAATCTTTAAATTTCCGGAGAAGGACGAGTAGGCTAAGCGAATTTTTTTTAATAACTAGAGATCAGAGTTAAATTAATAGTTAGTTAGTCATTCACTGCTTACAGGGTCCAGCGGACTGCAAAGAGCCGAATCAGGACCACAAAATCAAGACAACTCGAGATCAGAGTTAAATTAATAGCTAATTAGTTATTCATTGCTTACAAGGTCCAGCGGACTGCAAAGAGCCGAATCAGGACCACAAAATCAAGACCACAAATTCGCTAGTAGTAGTAGTAGTAGTAGTAGTAGTAGTAGTAGTAGTAGTAGTAGTAGTAATAGTAGTAGTAGTAGTTGTTGTTGTTGTTGTTGTAGTAATAGTATGGTTATTTAGTTAAATCTTTAATTTATTTATTTGTTTTGTTTGTTTGTTAGTAGTAGTAGTAGTAGTAGTAGTAGTAGTAGTAGTAGTAGTAAAAGTAGTAGTAGTAGTATTTGTTTATATTTTTATTATTATTATTATTTATTAATTTATTATTATTATTATTATTATTATTATTATTATTATTATTATTATTATTATTATTATTATTATTATTATTACTATTATTCCTACTTTAAAAAAAAGAATAGTGTGCTGCTGTGCGTGCTCAATGGTGTAAATATGGTCAGTGACGTTTTGTTTGTTTTTGCTGAAGTTGGGTGTAACCCGAAATATTCAGATGGTGTTACTGGTTATTTTTTCTTATAGATTTACCAAAGTTTTCAGATGATTTATGGAAATTTCCGCCGGCCACGCAACATTTTTTAATACGTGTTTCGCATTAAAATACATATCATTGAAATACATAGAACAAATTTACAGTATCAATTTAAAAGAATAATATGAGTTAAATAATTGGTATGGTGCTTGCAATAAAAATTTCACTGTTTTTTGAGACCATTATAAGCTTGCTTTGCCTTGTTGTGCTGAAGGAACATCAACGTATCCATAGCGCTTTGAAGTTTTGTCATGGTTTTATTGTTGATATAGATGTAAAATCGTTGTATCTGTGCATTATGTGTGTTATGTATTGCTTTTACTTTTATTACTAATTGTGTCAGTATATTAATCATCATAAAATAATAATAATACTAACTGCTTCAAAATGCGAATCGCGAATTGACTTACAGCTTGAAGCTGTGCAGATCGAAACAGAATTTATGGGCAACAATGAAATTGTACAACATCAGCCCTAAAATTATTGAAGTCATCAAAAGCCTGTATGACAATGCTACCAGTGCAGTCCTCCATAACAGCGTCATCGGGAACTGGTTCAGAACAACAATCGGTGTGCGTCAAGGATGCCTACTCTCTCCAACACTCTTCAACATCTTCCTAGAGCGCATCATGTCAGATGCTCTTGCAGATCACGAAGGCACAGTCAGCATAGGGGGTAGAGCAATCTCCAATCTTCGTTTTGCGGATGACATTGATGGATTGGCTGGAGAGGAACAAGAACTTGAACAGCTGGTACAGAGGCTTGACACCACCTCCAGAGCTTAGGGAATGGAAATAAGTGCAGAGAAGACCAAAATGATGACCAATAACACCAATGGCATCAACGCGGACATCAAAGTCCAAGGACAATCCCTCAACACAGTGCATAGCTTCAAATATTTAGGAGCCATTGTATCAGACAATGGGTCCCGACAGGAAGTCCTCTCCAGAATCGCACAAACAACTGCTGCCCTGACAAGGTTGAAGCCCATTTGGAAAGACAGGACCATCAGTCTACATTCCAAAGTAAGACTACTGCGCTCCCTTGTCATCTCCATCTTCCTATATGCTTGCGAAGCATGGACCCTCACAGCAGATCTACAACGAAGAATACAAAGCATGGAGATGAGGTGCTACAGAAGTCTTCTGGGCATCTCCTATACCCAACACATCACCAACAACGAAGTCCGACAGACCATCACACAAGCCATTGGACAACACGATGACCTGCTCACAGTGGTAAAGAAACGGCAACTTCGATGGTATGACCACGTCACCAGATCCTCAGGCCTTGCAAAGACCATTCTACAGTGCAAGGAGGTAGAAGAAGAGGGAGACCGAAAAAGAGGTGGGATGACAACATTCGAGAATAGACTGGTTTGACACTGAGCGAAGCCATCAGGGCTGCTGAGGACAGAGAAAGATGGAGTATGCTGGCTAAACGATCATCTCTGGTGCCCCTACCACCTCCGGGTTACAGGGTTACGGGACAGGATAGGATAGGATAGGATAGCTTCGCTCGACTCGGAGAGCTTCGTTCGACTTCTGTAATTGCCTTTTTCGGCGAATGACTGGAACTAGGTTGGAAAAAACAAGTTCGCCCCCCGGATCCACCTAGAAGGCTCGGCGCTTCGCGCCTTCGCTGAATCTGTAACCCCCCTCCCCCTCGACTTTTCCCAGGTCCGGCCCTGCTGTATTACCTTAAAAAAAAGACATTTACACTCCAAAATTTATATAGAAGAATAAAACATGCGCAAGCACTCTGTGAATATCTTTTTTTTCTTTAGTATTGATCTAATCTGTTATAGTTCCTCTTGTGCAACAGTTATATTTATATATTCAGTCTAGTTTTATTTTCGGATGGTATGGCAACGTCATCAGAGCATCATGCTTTAAAAAGACCATCCGGCAAGACACGGTGCAAGGAGGCCCAGGTAGAGGGAGACAGAAAAAGAGGTGGGAGGACAACATTAGAGAATGGACTGACGTGACACTGAGCGAAGCCATGGAGGGTTACTGAGGACAGAGAAAGATAGAGTACGCTGATTAAACGATCATGTGTGGTGCCCCAACGACTTCCGAGATAGGGGATAGGATAGGATAGGACAGGAGAGGTATATTTTACTGCTAACCTGTTTTAAATAGCACTCTTTGAATTTGTATCGTTACATCAATACTGTACAACACTAACTACTGTAAGCAAAAGGAAACAACATGGATTGTGAATAAAGAATCAATATGCATCAAAACGTTATTGTCTCAAACACGGAAATATAAACATGCTTTGCTGACAGTACTGGAAAAATTGCAAATGGAAAAGTATAGCAAACCGCAATTACAAACATTCACTCATTGTGAGGTTGATAAAAACGCATGAGTTATAACGAATTCACATACAACAATGAAATACAAACAAATCCGTATCAACATATCAACGTATAAATTAGTAAATCAATGTAAACCACATTACCTGCATCCAGATAATCTATGTTGTTATTAAAGAGTTTGATTTGGCGTTCATTTACAGAAAATGTAGCTCTCAACAAGCAGTGCCAGATGGATAAACCTCACAGTAGATGGGGACCTGCAGGAAAAGCTGCCAATAATAACACTAACGGAGAACTCACCGATAGTAACTGTGTGGAGGTTATCAGTGGAGGGAGTGTGTATAATCCATGGTGGGAGGTTGACCTTGGTCGTCGTTATGTCATCAGCAACATTACCGTGTGGTCACGAACTGGCTGTAAGTTCTGACAATTTATGAAAGAAAGTTCACACTCCAAAAATGTACACAATACATGTAGCAACAAACTTCACAAAAGCATTTTTTTTTACATTTTGTTTTTATTTTTGTAATTAATAAATTTATGTATGTATTTTTGTTTCATATTTTATTTATTTATTTATTTATTTATTTATTTATTTATTTATTTATATATTTATGTATTTATTTTATTAAATTATTTATTTATTTCATTTTATTTAAGCTTATTTATAAACGACGACCTTGATGATAAGTATGATGGAGATGAGGAGGAATAGGAAGAAGAGGAGGAAGAGGAGTATTTGTGATGATATGAAGGAAAGGAGTAGGATAGGTACACGATTAAAACAACGATGACAATGTCATTGATTGCAATGATGATGTTGATGATGTTGATGATGATGATGATAATGATGATGATGATGTTGATGATGATGATGATGATGACGATGATGATGACGATGATGATGATGATGATGATTTTTCAGATGCGAACAGAATGGCAAATACCAGTATTCTGGTGGACGATATACTGTGCTTCAGTTTTAACACGTCTTACAATAGGAACAGGGACTCTCAATTTAACATTGTGTGCAATAAACGCCTGGTGGGCCAAATCGTACAACTAAGGAAGAACGGCACGGGCTTTGAAAAAAACGGCGATGAAGCACTGAATATCTGCGAGGTGCAAGTATTTAGTAAGTCACTAATGACATTACAATCTCGAAATCTAAACTATTTGAGAGTAACCAAAGAGCTTATTACGGAAAGAGGGGGAACTTCCATTATGTCCTATACAAAAATGCGAGACGCTCTCACGGATTATTTCCCTTTGCTCGGGCTGGCTTTATTTCATCATCTGCTATATGAATGATCTGTGCGTGGTAACTTATTGAGCCTATGCCATTGCAAAAGAACATTTTTAAATTTTATGACAACGTTTGCAAAAACCAAACTTTTAACCCTCATTATTATTAACATTCTGCTATGCGCTACTGCTGTCTTTTTTGTTTTTTTTTGTTTTTGTTTATGTTTACTTATTGACATTTATTAGGTGCTTGTATGCAGCTTATGTGTGTATGTCATAGGTGTATGTCATACGTTCGATTTCTGCCCTGGAATTTATTATTTTTTAATCAACGACAGATATTTTAAAATTAAAATATGCATGACAGACTGTTTCATTTATCCAAAACTGTGTAAATCCGTAATCGTGAGAGAGAGAGAGAGAGAGAGAGAGAGAGAGAGAGAGTGAGAGAGAAAGAGAAAGAGAGGGGTTGGGGGAAGAGAGAGCTCTGTCATTCAATCAATTAATCACAATAAAGCACAATAACAAAATGTTTCACTAATAGTGTGAATTTAATTTATATCAGGTGTCCCCCTACCCCCCAACCCTCTCACCTCCCACATCACTGGCTTAATAACATCAGTCACTTCATGGAAAATAACTAATTAATCAGACAGAACAATCAGAACCTAGACTACAACATTCCACGCAATATAGATCTAATGCGCAGAAATTCACAGATCAGGACAAGGACTGAGTTTCTACATTACATGTTTTTTTCCGTTTACACTCAAACGAAAAGGGATTACAACCGACCAAGGACCATTTTTGTGTCTAGGTAAGGGGTTATCTTGCACAGTATTTGATCACGAGGAGAAAACAGACTTAGTCTAATTTAACTTGTTAACATAAGCAGTTTGACGAAGCCAAACTGCCAATCTGGCATCTACTTTGAAATATAAGCACAAATATAGTCAAACAACCTAGCAATAACGTAAACAGTGAGCGACCTGTTGAACGTAAACTGTCAGCAAGCAAACTGTTTTGGATTTAGCACATAGGTATAACATGAATCATTCAAGCCGCTCTCCGATTGTTTTAACACTAACAGCACTGCAGCGGTCTTAGTTTAGGCCGACATAAACACACACAAAAATAACGTTTTTCAATTGCAATTTACCTTTCTTTGTCTCTTGGAAATTTGAAAAAGGACTTGCCAACACAACGTTTCTTGTATCTGGCATTATGGCAATTGATGGCTGTGCAAAAGTCACCGCCCTGTTTCACTCGGTCGCCTTTTGACTTTCCACCACGAGCCATTTTCAGCATGCTGACAAGGGCGCATAACTCGTACCTTTCGTCTCGCGGTTCTGTTCCAAGTTCCCCCTCTTTCTATCATTAAGCTCTTTGGAGTAACTACCTGCACACATTTTAAACTGTGTAATTTCTCAGGCCCAAATACAAACAACTCTTGAAGCGAGTGCGGCCCAGATACATCATGGCCCGGTCATGGTCGCAGAACTCTGTGGATGCCCTGCAGGGCTGCTTTGACTGCACGGATTGGACCACTCTCTATGACTCCAATGCTAGCATCAATCACAACCTTGATGTGCTTACATCATACATCAAGTTTTGCCAGGATTCTGTGATGCCCCCCAGGAGAAAAAAGCTGTACCCTAACACCAAGCCCTGGTTTACCATGGAGATTTCTGACATCCTAATGCAGAAGAGAGCAGCCTACAGAGACGGTGAAATGGTGAAGGTGGCAGAGTTCACCCGTCTGGCACGTTCAGCAGTGCGTAGGGCCAAGCTGGAGTATTCGAGAAAGGTCGAGAAGGAGTTTGGCTCTATGAACACTCGTGCCGCCTTTCAGCACCTCAAGGTCATGACTGAGGATGGCGACCCTTCTGGCACTTCCCAGACAGCTGTACCTGATCCCTTGTCATTCGCCACTGATCTCAACACCTTCTACAACAGGTTTGATACAGCCGACTACTCTGCTGAGTGCAAACGATTGATGTCGGAGGCTCCTGTTGTGGAGGGATCAGTGAGCGTATCTGAGGAGGAGGTCCGCCTTCAGTTCCAGAGGCTCAGACAGTCAAAAGCGACTGGACCGGATGGCATATCTGCAAAACTTCTCTATAATTGTGCAGACTCTCTTGCCCCAGCCTTCAGGCCAATATTCCAAGACTCTATTAACTCTGGCATGATCCCTACCCTCTGGAAAACCTCCCACATCATTCCTGTACCCAAAAAACCCAAACCCACAGAACTAAATCATTACCGCCCTGTCGCCCTCACACCCATTCCCATGAAATGTCTTGAAAAAATCATGCTGAAAAACCTTCTCCCTTTCATTGAACCACACCTTGACCCACTTCAATTCGCTTACCGCTCGGGCAGGGGAGTGGAGGATGCAATTGCCACCTTGCTTCATAAGCTGCTAAAACACCTGGAGACGCCTGGGCACTACGCGCGTATATTGTTCGCTGATTTTTCATCAGCGTTCAACACCATACAGCGCCACACAATGGTCCAAAAACTCCAGCAGTATGATGTTCCCACTGTCATCGTCCACTGGGTCCTTGACTTCCTGTCCGACCGTCGACAGCAGGTGAGGGTTGGAGAGACTTTGTCGCCGGAGCTCACCACAAACACCGGTGCACCGCAAGGATGCTGCCTGAGTCCCTTCCTGTACATTACATACACCAACGACTGCAGATGTGATGTACCAACATGCTCCTGCACTAAGTTTGCCGATGACTCCGCCATCCTGGGACTACTTTCCGATGCTGAGTCAGAGCAACAGTACAATCTGGCTATTGGCAACTTCACCAGGTGGTGCTCTGATCACTTCTTGGAGTTGAACATCTCGAAGACCAAGGAACTTGTTGTGGATCCACGTCGTGACGCCCAGTTGGTGGCTCCGGTGGTGATCGGAGGTGAGGTAGTAGAGATTGTGGACACTTTCAGGTACCTCGGTGTCACCCTCGACTCTGCTTTGACGTTCAAGGAACATGTGGCGGTCACTCAGAGGAAGTGCCAGCAGAGGATGTATGTCCTTCGGAGGCTGAGGTCTTTCGATCTTGCTCCTAAACTAATTCTGAACCTCTACCGTAGCATCATTGAACCCCTTTTAACATACTGCAGCATCATCTTTTTTCCCTTGTTGTCTGTTACTGAGAAAAATAAACTGATTAAAATATCCAACACTGCATCAAAAATCATCTCCCTCCCAGTTCCCCCCATATCTGACATCCACAACAAAGCCCTACTCCGCAAGGCACGTACAGTCTCTGCTGACGCATGTCATCCTCTACACTCTGAGTTTGAACGACTCCCATCTGGAGTCCGGTGGAGAGTCCCAAAGGCAAAAAAGGCAAAATTTCAGCGTAGTTTCGTGCCAACTGCTATTGGCTGCCTGAACAAAGCCAATGGCAGAAGCAGAAGTCGTTAGCAGATCAATGGGAAGACTGCACAGCATTGTTAATCACCCCCCCCCCCCCCCCTTCTACTACTTACTCCTCCTGACAGTACTTTTTCTGCTTAAATCTGTTGATGTACTTTACTTGTACTGGCACTTGTGTGTGTGTGTGTAGTGTCATTACTGTTTTAAATATTGTAACCTACAATATAAAATATATGGTATACACTTTTAATACACAAAATAAATAATATGTGGATTTGTGGATTGTTTCCTTAGAACTGATTTTTTACTTTAAACAGTGTAACATGTGCATGGTCTATTGATTTATAATTATAGCCTGGCATGCCCTCATAATCAAGAAGTAGTTTTAGGTGTTTTTTAAGTTATTATATCTTATGTTTGTTATTAAGTAGTAATTAATTAAGGTATTGTTTGTTCCATGTTAGTTTATAGTTGTAGTCAATGTTTGGAAGGTTTGATATTGTAGACTAATGAACGTAGTCCAATGTGTTTTGTTTACGTAGGCCAAACAAGGTCGGGGTCACAGGTTGCGAACCAAACTTAGAACAAGTACGTAGCCTACCTGCTTCCTGTTGCATTTAGATCCACTAGTAATCTTCATCGTATGTCCCTTCCTCAAGTGATACCTCAATCCTAGTATTCCATCGTAATCCCATCAGGTGCACAACACGTTTGCCTCACCTATTTTGGTAAATAATATCAACTGAAATTCCAGCACCTTCTCATAGCTGCCACTGTTTCCCTCTCAATTCTACATCACTTAGGCTTTCTGCGCATACCATCCGCGCACAGGCCAGGGTTCGCGACCTGTGACCTGACCTGCCCGTGAGGCATGTCTCATAGGCATAAGCCTACGTCTATTATTATTGTTGTTGTTGTTATTATTGTTGTTATTATTATTATTATATTATTATTATTAAGCGTTTTTCATTAAGATGCATTGTCATTTTCTTTTGATTAGGTAGATGTGTTATTGGTTTATTTTTATCTTGATTGAATTATGTTCCTGTTGCTGTGGCATGCGGTGAGGATGTTGTGTGTGTGTGTGTGCTCGTGTGTGTGTGCGTGAGGACACGCGTGTATATATACGCGTGTGTGTGTGTGTGTGCGTGTGTGTGTCTGAGATGTGCAAATATTTATCTATTCAAGGCCTGGATACTGTGGGTGTGGATGTGTGTGTGTGTGTGTGTGTGTGTGTGTGTGTGTGTGTGTGTGTGTGTGTGTATGTGTAGGTGTGTGTGGATATATTAGGTGGCAGTGAAGCTAATGATATGCTTGACTGTATATTGTTCTTATGAGTCATATCTTATCTTATACCTTGTATTTTTAAACTGTTTATGTTTTTAAATTTAATATTTAATATTTTGTAATATTTATAAAAATATCGCAGGCTACTGATGTCACCCACATCTTCCATCTTTTTGGAATAAAGAATTGTTGACTTGACTTGACTTTAATCCCTATCCTATCCCGTAATTTGAAGATCGTTGGGGCACCACAAATGGTCGTTTAACCAGCATACTCCATCTTTCTCTGTCCTCAGCAACCTTAAAGGCTTCCTTCAGTGTTAAGTCAGTCCATTCTCAAATCTCCCACCTCTTTTTCTGTCTCCCTCTTCTTCTGCCTCCTTGCACCGTGCCTTGCCGGATGGTCTTTGCAAGGCCTGATGCACTGATGACGTGGCCATACCATCGGAATTTTCGTTTCTTTACCACTGTGAGCATGTCATCGTGTCAGTTGTCCAATGGCTTGTGTAATGGTCTGTCGGATTTCGTTGTTGGTGATGGGCTGGGTATAGGAAACGCCCAAATGTCTTCTGTAGCGTGAATGTATGGATGAAATCTACAGAAGAGATTCACGTTAACGTCTTGTAAAGCATGCATAAATGATAATGTATAGTATTACTAACTAAACGTTCAAAGCTAAACGACAACTCGGTAAATGAATTGTATTGCGTACCCGACTTCCGTAAAAGACTATAGATTACTATAGTTTAAAGGTTTGCTGTCGTTAAATCATATTGCAGAGAACATCACACTTATGAGTGAATTACTTAGTGTTCACACCGCTCATATTGTTTGTGTGTTTGTTCGTTCGAACGTGTGTGCTTCTTTGTGAGTTTGTGTGTGCCTATGTGTGTGCGTGTATGTGCGTATGCGTGTGTGTGTGTTTGTGTTTGTGCGCGGTTGATGTTTCAGGTTGCAAAGACCCATTTTGGGGTGATGAGTGTAACAACCAATGTGGACACTGCCTGGATGGGGAAGTGTGTGACAAAGTGGACGGACACTGCACCAACTGCTCCGCTGGCTTCATGCTGCCTACCTGTGTCCAAGGTGCATTTTATAATCATATGAGAATCCACGCATTTTGAGAGCAATCGACGATGTAAAAGAACTTGAGAAACAGAATATCTGGCTTGGTGACTTTGGTTGTATTGTATGCAATCAGAATAATTCACATCTCAAAATTATAAAAACCGATATAACTGAGAGATCGTATGGGTAAGTTGGGAGCATGTGATTTAGATGTTAAGTCTCTCTCTCTCTCTCTCTCTCTCCCGCCCTCTATTTCTGTATGTATTTTAGTTTGTTTTTTTATTATTGAGGATTTATATAGCGCATTATCTCGCCGTACTTGACCAGACTCTAGGCGCTGGCCAATACTGGGTCTAACTCAAACCGCCCGAGACGCCCACCAGCAGCCTTTGGGCGCATGGTCTGACGCCCGGGCAACTGAGCACAATCCTGGCCAGCCAGGGATGGGGGAGAAGGACCAAGTGCATGCTGGGTGTGTTCTTGTTACCGGTACTCACCCGTCTATGACATGAGCGTCAGGATCTTTAATGTCCGTTATGATGGAATGTATGCGACACACAGACTAGACCTCGGTTTATACTCTCATCTGAAGGAGTAGGAAACGGGAGTAAAGTGTCTTTTCCAAGGACACAACACAATGGCCCGCATAGGGCTCGAACCCTGGACCTTCAGATCCGCAAGCCAAAGCACCACCATTAGACCACCGTGCCTGACCACTGTACACTTGTGTGTGTGTAGGTGTGGGTGTGTATGTGTGTGGGTGAGTGTGTGTGTGTGTGTGTGTGTGTGTGTGTGTGTGTGGGTAGGTGTGTGTGTGTGTGTGTTGGCTTTAGTGTCTGCTTACATACATGTTTTGCTCATGCTCCAGATATTCGACATTACGTGTTTCAGAGTGCCCTGCTGGAACTTACAGCCAATCCTGTTCACTTAACTGTGGTGAACGCTGCCTTGACTCGGACTGTGACAAAGTGTCTGGACTGTGTGCTTGCAAACCTGGATGGAATGGTTCAATGTGTGATCAAGGTGCGTTTGCAAATCTGTAAGTGTAGCACACAAAAATGAACAAGATGTCAAGCCATTCATATGCATTTCTAATTCACACACAGCTGAAAAAAAAAGTAAAAATAATTCATTTTCAAAGAGCTAATATTTCTAGAAGCTGTTCTGTCTCGGTTTTATTTTTTGAAGAAGCAATGACAACATGGATCCAGTGGTCTCTATAATCGTAACTATCTGCATACTAAAAATAATTCAAATCTGTTTGTCAATTTTGAGTTAAAGAGCAAAACGATTCACAACAAAACTTACTGCTATTTTGTTGTCTTCCTCTGCCGTTAATGCGATAATATTTTGCACAAAAACAATCAACAGGTAAACCGGCCACAGAAGACCGCAACTTTGCACGCGAAACTAGCTTGGTTCTTGTCTTAATCCGCAAGAAAAAAACAACAACAACATTACATTACATTACATGATTATTGCTTTAGGTCCAGCGGACTCTTCCGAGCCAAATCAGGACCGGACAACCCCTGATCCGCATAAAAGATCTGCTGAAACAATCCTAGTCGTAAAACTGAAAGCTCTCCACCAGCCAGTCACTTTACGCAAAGACGCTGAGGCTATACTCTAATTTATCGAACCCCCGTTTACAAAAACAAAATAGAATACAAACATCATTATAAATTGTCAACCAAACACATACATATAAAATGCCTACATTGCTAAATAATAACATCATAGGAAGCCATAGTGACCACCTGGCAGAAAGCGTCCAATATTCCCAAGCTGATCCAACAGACCTCACACACACAAATGAGTCTTGTCCCAAAAGAGTTTTCAAGAAAAAGGGTAGGTGACTGGTCTAACGAAAAAGAAGATAGTATAGCAGATTGTTAGAACAGAGCAGGAATGAGAAAGAGCAGATGAGGAAGACAGCGACAGTGAGAATTTAAAGCACTAAATTTCCAGAAAGTGGGGATACTATTTATACTGAAACCCCCGGCACCCCAACGGGGGAAAAACGAAACATAACGGTACATTTCACAAGAAAAATCGAAAACGACTTTCATGGCGGAAGGCGCATGTTGTAAGCCTGACATCGATCATTTGAATTCTGTAGGCGATTCTATGTTTATTTTTGTGATGCTCAATCATTTGTACTTTCTTTATTTTACCATTGTCAAAACTACTCCGCGATTATTGTGCTGGCGGTAACATTGACGACATTAGGTTACTTAAAGAAACATGTGTGTTTATCTACCTCACTGGCATTCAGTTTTCCAACATGCAAGTAGGAAAACTTGGAGCAATCCGTTTAGCATTGATCACGTTCCTACATCCTTTATTTTTCGATGTGCCTTGCAGGATGGTCTTTGCAAGGCCTGATGCTCTGGTGACGTGGCTATACCAACCGAGTTTCCATTTCTTCACCACTGTGAAATGAACAACTTGTGTGTTTACGATAGCATGGCCCTCAAATTTGGGTGGATATGTTGTCCAATGGCTTATGTGATGGTCTGTCGGTTTCGTTGTTGGTGATGTGCTGGGTATAGGAAATGCCCAGAAGTCTTCTGTAGCACTTCATCTCCATGCTTTGTATTCTCCGTAGTGGATCTGCTGTGAGGATCCATGTTTCGCAAGCGTACAGGAAAATGAAGATGACAAGGGAGCAAAGCAGCCTTATCTTGGAATGAAGGCTGATGGTCCTGTCTTTCTAAATGGGCTTCAACTTTGTCAGGGCAGCATTTGTTTGTGCGGTCCTGGAGAGTATTTCCTGTCGGGACCCATTGTCTAATATAATGGCTCCTAAATATTTGAAGCTATACACTGTGTTGAGGGATTGGCCTTGGACTTTGATGTCCATGTTGATGCCATTAGTGTTGGTGGTCATCATTTTGGTCTTTTCTACACTTATTTCCATTCCATAGGCGCTGGAGGTGGTATCAACCTTCTGTACCAGCTGTCGAAGTTATTGTTCCTCTCCAGACAATCCATCAATGTCATCCGCAAAAAAGGAGGATGGAGATTGCTCTACCCCCTTTGCTGACTGTGCCTTCGTGATCTGCAAGGACATCTGACATGAGGCGCTCTAAGAAGATGTTGAAGAGTATTGGAGAGAGTAGGCACCCTTGACGCACACCGATTGTTGCTCTAAACCAGTTCCCGATGACGCTGTTGTGGAGGACTGCACTGGTAGCCTTGTCATACAGGCTTTTGATGACTTCAATAATGTTTTGGGATATCCCAGATATACTTTACCTCCCCCGCTTTCTTCTCGCTTAAGGGGGCATTTTATTATGTACACCCTCCCCCATACCTTTCTCACATCCTTCTGCCCTTTAGCCCATTCTTGATTCTTCATAATTCTTGATTCTTCATCTCTCTCTGTGCGTTTGCTTCATTTCGTTTTCAAACTTTTCTAACACGTGTACACTTCCACATATGGATGGAACAAACAGCAAAAACACACAACAACCAACCAACCAAAACAGGTTATTCAACACATTCACCTTAACCTCTCCACCTTAACCTATCCACGCTAATTTGGGGTCCATGCTATCGTAAACACACAAGTTGTTTATTTTGTTTACTCCTTACAAGCCACCAAAAAAAATAGAAGTCGCAATGTCATAACATAACAGTCAGTTTAAAGTCCCCTCTCTTCCCGGCAAGGATTTTCAGAGAGTCGCAATGTCATACCCAAGGAGTTTAAATACAGCTGGAGAGGGCGTGACGTCATTTTCTCTACTAGGCGAGTGAAGCCACTTCGATGCGCGTCTTAGCCACGCAAAACATTGCAAAACAGGGTTTTTCTCTTATCGTCATGTAATTTATTTGTCAGTTCTTATTTAAATACACATATTTTTGGCTAAAAATTTGTTTTCCAGTGTTTTTTTGTACCGCCGTGCAATAAACATGTACTCTTCTTCCCACCCCATCCCTTCCTGCACCCCACCTGTGTGAGAAAAAAAAAGAAAATAATTAGTGTGTACACCATTAGAGAGGAATGAAAAAAAATTGGGTGGGAAGTATTTATGGAATATCTCAAAAGTACTCCCCCAATGTTCCACGAGTACTCCTGGGGAGTAGTTCCGGAACAACCAGGCTGAACCAGAAGTAGGCTTAGGCTTGGTGGAAATGGGGGAGCAGTGAGGAATACTTCAGGGATGAGCCAGTACTACCTCCAGGGAGTAAATCTAGGTAATCCCAAAAGTACTCCCCGGGAGTATTTTTGACAATAGGAGGAGGTGGGGGAGTAATTCTGGCATGCCCTAAAGGTACTCCCCTCTGCAGTTCTGTACAAAACGGTCTTGCTTGTTTATAACATTTTATTTTGTGCGAGAACTGTGGACCATGGGCGCCAGTTTCGGGGTGTGAGCAGAGTGGAATGCTGCCCGCATACTTTTGTATTCTAGTACAGAAGGCGATGCTGTTCTGTGAACTACGGAAGTCGCTCGCGGGTAGCTGGCAAATTCAGAAGCCCGTGGATAGTAAATGTCATTATCGCCAATGGATTCGAACCTGCGTCATCGGCATGCCAGGCGAACGCTCCACCACTAAGTCTACGGTGATGGATCCACACGACCTTTGAGGAAGTGCACATATCACGGAATACAAAGGCTAAACATACTGAGTATAAAAGTATCTTGCTTAATAATAATCAAAATTGGACAAGTATTGATAGGAGTGTTGAAAAAATAATGATATGCTGAGCTAGGGCCAAGCGACTGACTAACCTCCTACTGGACTGCCATTGAATTGGCCATGCGTTCTCAAAATGTACAAGATAATTTTCCTGATAATGACATTTCCAATTATTTGCAGAGTGTTCAGATGGATCATACGGCTTAAACTGCACTAGTAACTGTAGTGCAGGTTGCAGCAACATTTGCACTAAGGAGGATGGAAACTGCAATTGCACATCGGAGTGGGTAGGAAAAAAGTGTGACATACGTAAGTCGTGGTACAATATGTGTGCACTCTAGATCTATGTATGGTGGTGCGATGTGTGTGATCTGGAGGCTACATGCTTATGTGTGTGTGTGCGTGTGTGTATGTGTGTGGGCATGGTTGGGTACGTACGTGTCTGTGTGTATGTGCTGTATGGGGGTCGTGTATATTTGTGAGTATATGACATGTGTGTGTGCAGATATGGAATCCCGTGGTGTTGTATGGTGTATGTGCGTGTGTGTGTGCGTGGGTGTGTGCGTGTGTAAGTAAGAGAGTAAGAGAGAGAGAGAGAGAGAGAGAGAGAGAGAGAGAGAGAGAGAGAGAGAGAGAGAGAGAGAGAGAGAGAGAGAGAGAAAGATGGGTGGTTTGGGTTGAGTTGAGAACGGTTTAGAAATCAGTTGAGAGTTTAGAAACTACTAGAATGTAACATTATTAGATTGGAGTGACTTCCAGTTCAACAGTTATCCAAGCAATTTTATTAATATATTTGATTACCTAATCAGTATGTAATAAGTTATTAAGCCTACGTTAATGTCATTTAAATATTTCTGACAATACAGGGAAAGATCAACTACAAATTAACCAGCCTCAAATCGCAGTAATTGGGGGAGCTGTTGGTGGCGGTGTCGGCCTGATTATCATCGTCGCCGTCATCGTCGTATGCGTTGTCAGGTCAGTCGTCCTCAACTGCTTGTTAAAGAAGAGCAAAAAAAACTAAGACGAGGTGGAAGAGAAGAAGAAGAAGAAGGAGGAGGAGAAGAAGACAAATTTCAGTTTGTCTGTTGATGAAATTGAATTTACAAGTTTAAATCAAAAAATGGAATTTAAGAGTCTCTGTTCAGTGGTACTTCGCCCTGCCCCGAATCCTGCTTGCTCTTCAGCTATGATTTGTTCAGCTTGGGGTTTCAAACTGTTGAGTATTATTTTCAACCTTAGAATAATCGGCAATAAATACCCACAGCACCAACAACAACAATATCAAGTGTTTGTAGACTTCAAGAAAGCGTTTGACTGAGTCTGGCATGCAGCTCTGTGGGCAACCATGAGCGTGTACAACATCAGTCCTAACATTATTGAAGTCATCAAAAACCTGTATGACAAGGCCACGAGTGCAGCCCTCCACAACAGCGCCATCGGGAACTGGTTCAGAACAACAATCGGTGTGCGTCAATGATGCCTACTCTCTCCAACACTCTTCAACATCTTCCTAGAGCGCATCATGTCAGATGCCCTTGCAGATCACAAAGGCACAGTCAGCGTAGGGGGTAGAGCAATCTCCAACCTCCGATTTGCGGATGACATTGATGGATTGGCTGGAGAGGAACAAGAACGTGAACAGCTGGTACAAAACTTTGACACCACATCTAGAGTCTATGGAATGGAAATAAGTGCAGAGAAGACCAAAGTAATGACCAACGACATCAATGGTATCAACATGGACATCAAAATGTAAGGTCAATCCCTCAACACAGTGCATAGCTTCAAATATTTAGGAGCCATTGTATCAGACAATGGGTCCCGACAGAAAGTCCTCTCCAGGATCGCACAAACAACTGATGCCCTGACAAGGTTGAATCCCCTTTCGAAAGACAGGACCATCAGTCTACATTCCAATGAAAGGCTGCTGCGCACCCTTATCATCTCCATCTCCCTATACCCTTGCGAAACATAGAGCCTCACAGCAGATCTACAACGGAGAATACAAAGCATGGAGATGAGGTGCTACAGAAAATGTCTGGGCATTTCCTATACCCAGCACATCAACAATAACAAAGTTCGACAAAATCATCACACAAGCCATTGGACAACACGATGACATGCTCATGCGGGGATGGATTTCCCTTTGTCAGGAGAAGTTGGCCATCAGTCATGCACTCTTGCACGTCGGCAGGAGTAGCTGTGCGCTCGGTCTCACTCGTAAGAATGACGCTCCCGCCGCACACTTGATCGTCAGAGCTACTGGTTTGCCGTCGATCGAAAAAACGTCTCTATTCGTTGCCTGCCGCTGCCTTGTCCCTATTGGTCTGCTGTCCGCTGCTTTTGTTTTGAGGACAGTTGGCAGCTCTGTGGTCTGTAGCGTTGCAGATGAAACAGCCTCTGGAATGCTCTTCCCTAGAAGGTGGCGTGGAGTCCGTGTGTCTCTGGCTCGTCTGACCTCCCTGGGTCTGGTTCCCATGGTTTCCAGTCTTTTGAAAATGTTTCGTCGCCTTGGGTGGCCCCAGCGTCTTCCCGTGAGCGATGAGATATTTTTTCAGCAGCCTCAGTCACATCTTTAAGCGACTGCATCTTTTTGTAATTCTAAGTGGGTCGGCAGGTCCATGTGACAGGCATTGAGAAATTGCTCCTTCACGATCAGGTCATGGAGACTATCGTAAGACTTCCCTTCGCCTGATAATTCCACCCACTTGTATAAGTATGACGACAGGCGCTCCACAAATTGCTTTGATGTCTCGTCTGACAAAGGCCGGCATTCACGGAAGCGTTTACGGTAGCCCTTCTCTGTAAAGCTGTAGCAATGCAACAGGGCTTCTTTCAAGAAGTCGTAATTTTTGCCGTCATCGTTCGACAGTCTGGTGTAAACTTCGAGTGCTTGCCCCGTCAGAAGTGCACTGAGTCGAATTGCCCGATCTTGAGGTTGCCAGTTAGAGCTTTTGACGAACCTTTCAAATCTCTCCAGATAACTGTCGATCTGGTCCATTCGACGAACGCTGGCAATTTTGGAGATTTGTGGTCTCTGATAACGTTTGGCGCATGCTGATTATTTTGGATGCGCGCCACTTCCAGCTGGAACTGACGCTCAGCTTCTCTTTTTTCGAGACTGTCCCTCGACGTAGTCTTGCGGCAGCCACGTAGTTCCGGTCTGTTGTTCGCTCACGAAGCAACTCTTCGGCGACTACACGTCCTTGCAATCAATCCGAATCTATCGGGGATGTAGTCCCAGTATGTTGGCCCATCTTTGGCGGCTAGCCTCGATGACTGCCTCTCGTAACGTTGACTCGCTTGTTGTAGCAGTTGAACCCTTGGTTATGGCGTAGTGTCAGGCTTACTTCCTCCCTCTGGTGTTTAAAGTAGGTGACTAGTCCTTCATGCAAGGGGTGATAGGGTAGATAGGGGTGGGTGATGCGTGTGCGAGCGTCCTTTCTCCCACTAAACTAAACTAAGAACACAACTAGCGAAATAAGTTGCAAAAATACAAATATAACATTTATTCAATAAGACATGTCATTACAAACCCAAATAAAGAAACAAAAGAATGAAACCAAAGACAATTGTAAAAACAAAATTTAATCATAAACAATTCAAAACCCTACACAATCAACGCATTTATATAATGATGAATCAAAACAAAATCACTCTCTCACCTGATCGTTTCTAATTTAAACACACACAAAATATTATGTACACAATGATAATCTAATTTACAATATAACCCCCCCCCATCTGATGCCCCAGTTCTGTCATATATATATATATATATATATATATATATATATATATATATATATATATATATATATATATATATATATATATATATATATATATATATATATATATATATATATATATATATATATATATATATACACGCTAGGTGCACAGCCGTTGATGATGAAGTCCAGCTGTGCACTTCTCCTTTTTTTTTCTAATTAAAGTCCACACGCACACAGTTCAACTATCCAATGTGGATGTAGGAGTTGTCCATGTAGAATTTCACACAATCTTAACTAGAGTCACTGGATGATAAGTCTTTATTTGTCCCTGTGTCCAAAACTGCGAATTTATTTCTTAAACTAATATGGTATTATTCTTTCTTGCTATAACCACTGACGGACGCCGTTGCTCTTTCTAATACTGACGATTCACTTTCCAGACGGCCCCTCAATTCCGTTGATTTCTCCCCTCTCTTCCTTCACTTCTTCTCTCCACCACCTCAGATGACTTCTACGGCAGGCACTGCACTCTCCCACAGTAACCCCCACTTCCACGGATGACCGAGGAATGACCACTACAGCCAAAAACCGCCGTAGAGACGACTCCAATGAGTCGGGTACCACCAACACGTCCCGTTGACGACGCGTTCAACAATAATGATAATAAGTCCAACCTGAAATCAATAATGGTACAGGCTACTATTCTGGCATAATATTTTAATTCTATATCTAATACTCTTAAACTACCTTGGTCTGCTCGCCTCGCCTCCTGAAGAAAATTACATGGTCATAACTTCTCTAATTAACATGTTCACAAATTATTTTTCACTTCGTTACATTCATACGATTTATACAGCATACAACCATTATAAAAATTCCACATATTCAACATACATTTGTTCCGTTTTTTATCATGTATATACAATTTTCTCTTCACCTCTCTCTGTGGACTCTGGCTGACTGCCTCCGTTCATAATTTTATTATTTACAACAACAATTACGTTTTAACATGAAAACATTTCTAAATATAACATCTTAACAATTAACATATTTTTATAAACGTTTAAGGACATACAATTTTACGTTATACATTCTCATTCACACATTTTTGCTACTAGCCCTTCCCTAAATAGTTTCTTTCCCCCTTTCTCTCTTTGACGATCGCTAGAGACAAGGTTCCAGAGGTCGAATCTCACTTACCGACTTATGATAAGAGATTTCTCTTTGACGACATCACATGGATCACGCCCGATGACGCTCCATAAATGAGTGACAGCTACCTAGCTCTCGATAACTCATTAACCTCCCGGGTGTCTTCACTTCGACCACAATCCGGTTACCAGTTTAATGCCTCCCTCTTGGCTTCTGTTCCCTGCTCCTCTCTAACGATCCGCTTGCTGCCCAAGTTCAACAACGAATGCTTAGTTCCAGCACTTTACTGCGCTTGTGCAACCAATTCGAGCCTAATGATTGGTTGGTAGAATCGGCACAAACATGCCCTCGCCCTCAGCACGTGCTAAATTGTATAATCTATTAGCCAATTCCCTGACCCACAGTCGACAATAATACGTTGTTATTGTACCGTTTGGTGCAAAACAACGCTGCCCTTTCTGCACTTCCACAGCTCGGTTTTGACCATTGTACTGTCCGTTGAAAGAAATGGTCGCCTTTGCCCCTCCACCACAGTTTAGCCATGACACGTAGATCGCGGCTTGACCCCCAAAATGTTACACTGTTTTTAGTTTTTTATCAGTAGTTGATTCAGCCCCGATGCTTGAATCCTTATAAGTGTAACTCAGATTCGTTTATCCACGCAACCTGTTCACTCAGCAACAAGGCAGGAGTCGTTGTATGAAGTTTTCCAACTTTATTCAGCGTACATCAACAACTGCATACAATCGCTCAATCGCTTTTTCACTTTCTCTTCTTTTCAGACACAGTGCATCACCTATATAGTTTTTCTATAATCTAGAAAACGTTCGAACATTCCAGCGTGATGCAATTACAGCCAATCAGAATAAAATTCGTCATCTGAACTATGCACTGTCTTACGTCATATAACTTTATTTAGGTTAGAAGCATCTCGTAGCTACCATTAGATTTATGTACACGCTTCGATCGATAATAAACAAGGAACCCTAGAAAATTCTCCAATAATATCGACCAACGAAAATTATCAACATTATACAAAGCTTCTTCCAACTTCAACCCAAAATCAAAGTAAATGTAAATACACTCTGTTATTGCATGCTTTGCAAAACAAAAAGATCGGATCTATCGTGCGCGTCTCAAACGTAGCACCCAGGTTTCTTGCAGTTAAGTGAATAAGCAAAATTCAAACTGAGCGATCGTTTTACAGTGGAATTTTTTTTTTGAGGGGATTAAGGTGTGTGTGTGATGAGTGTACCTAAATTTGATTTGTACTGTTGTTCTCGCAGCAATATTTTCTTAATTTTGGTCTATGATGCAGTTGGCTGAAGAGAAGATCACAACCGTTGGCAAAGGGCAGCGCTGCTGCTGCAGATACAGAACTCACCCCCAGCCACCACATAGGGTTCTCTGCAGCCCATGAAGTGACAACACCAACCGCCCGTCATCAAGAACAAGCAACCTCCCAACCTCGTAAGCGCCAGCATATTAACCACAGCCACACCACGCTCACTAGCGGAGTACAAGGATCGTCTCCTCAACCACATCCACAACACCCACAACCAAATTCATCGCCATTAACTGCATCAGAAACAGCAGCAACCACAGCCGAAGAAGCGGAAGAAGTAGCAGACGGCCTTTATGAAAACGTCACTGGGACGGCGGATGGCGAGTCCACAAAGAACTACGATTCTCTGGCCATCTATCAAAACAAAGATGTCAATCTTTACGCACAGCTGGAGAAATGACTTAGGTTTGTTTGAGCTTCACTGTGCTCACTTCTGATTGCCTTGACATTTTCCTTTTTTTGAGCAATAATTTCATGACAGAATCCACTCTTTTATTTGTTTGTGTACATATTTTGGAGTTATTTTACATAATTCCAATAATGTTTAAACATTTACATTCGATTCCTATTCTTCCTATTTTTCAAAAGTAGTGCGTCATTTCATAAATTATCAAATGTTCTCTTAATGTCAATAAAACATCCGTAAAGTCTTGTATTTGTCCTTTTATTGATTTCATGTACAAGATATTTTAGAATTAATATTTGATCCGATCTCGAGTTTTTCCTGAATCCTATTTATTGTTTCATTAGTTTGTTGTTAACTTCAAGATAGTTATCTACTTATTCTTTCGTTTATAGTTTCACAGAATAGTTTGCTTACAGAGCTAATTAATATTATTCATCTGTAATTACTTGTGTGTGCGTGTATGTATGTGTGTGTGTGGGAGGTTTGTTGCGTGTGTGCAAGCACATATTGTAATATTTGCAAACTGTAAATAAAATTAATAGAATATAATCGCACTTCTGTTGAGTCTCAATGGCTACATATCTTTAGTTTGTTGTTTGGAGTGGTGGTGGCGGTGTTGTTGTTGTTGTTTGTTGTTCTTCTTCTCTTTCTTGTTATTTGCATGTTTTACATCGACAGTGTTTCGTGGTCTCGACATATTCCTTTTATGTTAACTTGGCAATACAATTATTCGACTTGACTGAACTCCTTCAGAAATAGTCTACCCTGCTTCTGCCTGCTATCTCCCGCCAGCACCACCTCCCACTCCACCCCACCCCCTCAGTCTGTCTGTCTGTCTGTTTCTTTTTCTCTCTATTTTTCTCTCTCTTTTCACATTCGTACACTGTCTCAATGATCAACTGCTTGAAAACTCCATAAATGAAAATCAAAAGACTGCAAGCCACGGAGGTATAACTAACAAGACGAGATTGAGCCAAATACCAACACAATTTAAATCAAACATATTATGAGCACGTACATGTAACTCATTCAATGCATGACAGTTTGCTTTATACACGACATATCTTCCTGGTGTATATATAGGTTCATAAACAAGTCTTAGTCACGTTATTTACTGTCGAACGCGTGCTTTGACAATAATAGATATTGTCCGTATAATTTACATGTCAGCAGTTGGTAGACTTTTTGTTTAGTGTTGTCTTTCATGGTTATATTTCTAATATAACTTCTCAGATTTGGTTAGACTATATATTGTGTGTGTATGTGTTCATACGTGAGAATGACTGCATGTGGTCTAAAATCACATGTACGTAAACAAACGTTAAAATACAGTATTGTGAGCTTTTACCAAGAACACTGATGGGTGGTGCCTTGTTTATTTTATCCTCATTTATTCTCTCTCCTCACCTACCCGCTCTACTCTCCCCACCTTTCACCTCCCCTACACTTCCTCCTTTGGGGTTTCCTTTGAATAACACACTATAGGAACACGTTTGTTAAGTATGATTTTCAGCTTTGTTGCGAGTCTTTACATATAATTATTTGAGAGGTTTGCGATTTTGTTGCTCTCTCTCTCACCCCTCCCTCCCTCCCTCACCCCTCTTTCTCCCTCCCCAATTTCCTCACTCTTATCCTCTTTCCATCCATAATAATGACTATCTCTTTAGAATATCCTTCAATCTGTTTTCCGACGCCGGGTACAATATTATTGAATTGCTTTATTTACAGTGGTGCTCTCTGTGTACCAACCATCTAAAACGTGTCTATTTATTCCTTGTTCGGAAGCTGCTATAACATAACCGCCACATTTCTTTCCCTTTTATATTATTACTAAATTTCATAAAGCTGTACACGCTACTCAGCCCGTAGCTAAACAATAACAGCACGAGGTGCAACGCTAAGATCGTTTTGCACGTGCGCTTCACTTTCTTGCTACTGCGACTTCTAGAATTACACTTAAAGGGACACATTCACATTTTTAACTTTAATATATTTTATACATAAACACTGTCAACCTGACAATAATAATAATAATAATAATAATAATAATAATCCTCATCATCATCATCATCAGAAGAAGAAGAAGAAGAAGAAGAAGAAGAAGAAGAAGAAGAAGAAGAAGAAGAGTAATAATACAAAATAATCATCATAATATAAAAAATAATCGTAATCATAAGAGTAATTATAAAAATAATAATAATAACCATGGAACTACTAAAAAAAAAAATAATAATACAATAGCAGCACCAACAGACAACTAATAATTAATATATGGTAACAATGATAATAATAATAACAATACTACTACAACTAATAATAATATCAACTGAAAGGATACAAAACCATGCTTCATGATGATCTAGGGGAACAAAAGTAATAAAAATAATAATAACAAGAACAGCAATACAACCAAATTAACTAATTGATAAAATCTCTGGTCAAAGTTGAGTAAGAAAAGAACACCACAACAGATTATATATATATATATATCAGTTCAGCAACAGCAGAAAAAATAAATAAAAGTATTTGTCTGTGAATTGTGTACTGTATAAATATTTCTTGTTTATCTTCATCTGGTACTTAACTGGTTCATCTTTCTATTTTTCTCTTGTTGTTTTTTGCTGCCTCCCTGTGGTGGTGAACCAGGGCTGGTCACACCTGGTTTGTTAACTGCACCAATGAGAGACTTTTTTCTTCTGACATGTACATTATTTCTATGTGTGCTGGGTATATTATTGTAGCCAGCACTGACCCGACATCAGCGTCGGGATCTTTTAAGTCCAAGTTTGATTGTATGCATGCGTACTCAGACTGGGCCTCGGTTTATACTCTCATCGAAAAGAAGGCAATCAGACAACTTCATATAATTATCGGTATTGACCTGGGATTCAAACACCGGACCTCTCGCATTGATAGATGTAACTGGCGAGTTTCCACTGCGCCACTAACCATCCTTTCTCTCTCTCTCTCTCTCTCTCTCTCTCTCTCTCTCTCTCTTTCTCTCTCTCTCTCTCTCTCTCTCTCTCTCTCTCTCTCTCTCTCTCTCTCTATATATATATATATATATATATATATATATATATATATATATATATATATATATACAATTATTAGAAATAGAGATTATAGTATCAGACAAGAAAGATAGAAGAAACATAACACTGCAGAGAACAGAAGAAACACACTGTAAAAAATCAAAATTAACAGTAATAATAATATAATAATTATTATTATTAAAAATCAACAGTTGTTAAATAATACAGCATGCATGATCACACGAAGTTATTACTATAATGACACTGTTCCTTGTATTCCTTAATGAACTTTTTCCATCTACAAGCCAAATGAAATAACCTAGTCATTGTCCTCGACGTCATTAGTATATGTATAGAAGGAGTTGCTTGTCTTATTGTTCTACCGTCTTTGGTATAACTAACATTCCGTGATGAAACTAAATAACAACACAACTTAAAATCAAACATGTTCCGAACACGTAATGCTATACAATTTGCTTAATATACACCACATAGCAATCTTCTTCCTGGTGTAAATTCTATGCAGGCCGTAAACAATTCTTATTCAAGTTGTTTTACTGTTGTGCGTGTGCTTTAACAATAACAGATATTGCTTTTATCATTTACAGGTTTGCATATGGTAGACTTTTGTATAGTGTTATCTTTCATGATTATAGTTCCACTTTCAATTGTCAGATTTAGTTAGACTATTTGTATGTGTATGTGTGTGTATGCGTGCGTGTATGCGTGCGTGTATGTGTGTGTGTGTTCGTGTTCATATGTGAGAATGACTGCATGTGTATTAAAATCACATGGATATGAACAAACGTTAAAATACATTACTATGTGCTTTTACAAAGCGGGGGCGGGGGACGGGGAGAGGTGGGATATCGGCAGTATTTTTCATGTTTACAATACAAACCCACTCAAACCCCGTGTCTTCCTCTCTACCTACTCTCCATTCTCTCTCTCTCTCTCTCTCTCTCTCTCTCTCTCTCTCTCTCTCTCTCTCTCTCTCTCTCTCTCTCAGTCTCTATCTGATTTACATTTGGTCATTCGCTATGTATTGTGATATTGCTGAGTGTCATGTATCTTTTTCTTTCTTTCATTGCATGGTATTTAACATAGATATTTGTTTTGTCGTTGGCATGTATCTCTGATTGTCAATGATAGGAGGAACGATTGTACGGTATAGGCTCTCGTCTAAAATATCTATATCCTTGTTATGAATAACATGTTTGAATCTCTCTCTCTCTCTCTCTCTCTCTCTCTCTCTCTCTCTCTCTCTCTCTCTCTCTCTCTCTCTCTCTCTCTTAAATTCTGAGTCCTGAGAAAGTGTTACACAAGACTATTTATCACTTAGTCGATTCAGCCCCCGATGCTTGAATCTTGATTTGTGTAAGTTGAATCCGTTTATTAACGCAGTCTGTTTACTAAGCAAACAGGCAGGAGTCGTCTAAAGTGTTCCAACTTTATTCAGCAAACACCAACAACTGCATACAAGATAGTTTTCCGAACATCACTACAGATATCACTTCTCGCAAGTTAGTTAGTTTAGTTTAGTTAAATAGATCAACGTCCCCGGACACATAAGCGTATAGGGGACGAAGTCGAGTGTCATAATTCTCGCAAGCCGAAAGTACATTACTTATATAGTTTCTCAACAATATAGAGAAGCTTGGAACATTCCAGAATGACGCAATAACACTCATTCAAACTAAACTCGTCACCTGATCTACACACTGTCTTACGTCATAGAACAATCCTCAGGTTAGAAGAATTGCTATTACCAGTAAAACCTGGAAAATTCGTTCGATAATAAACAAGTTCAAAAAATTCTCAACGGGGGTCAATTGTTCACAAGTTGAACAAGTTGTTTTACGCGTCCTCGTCATGCACACTCCTCAACTTCCTCCCCTCATCCCCAACCTTCCTTCCCCTCTTACCCTTCTAGTCAACATACTCAAAAGCAGTCTGCAAAACATGACATAGCATGTAATCTTCTTCCTGGTTTACAATCCGACCTTGTTCTTTGAACGGCAATGTGTATTCCACCGCCGCAGCTCAGTGATAGAGAATTCGACTGGCACACCTGTGACCCAATATTCGAGTCCCGTAATGGGCAAGATAAAAGTCAAGGCAATTTTCACTATCCATCATAGCAGTTTGATTGCTCTGGTGGTTTCATTTTGATTTAAGCCCCTACCCATTCTTCCCTGGGTTGGTTATCATCGTCTATCATCATGGTAGTTGTGGACGTTAAACTTCAATGTTCGTCTATTCATTCTCTCTATCTGTCTCCGTTTGTCAGTCTGTCTGTCTCGCTCACTTTTTTCTCTCTCTGTTGTCTTTCCTTTATGTTTACGTCATTGTGTTTCTTTGTTTCTCTCAGTAGCCTAAATGTGAGTATAAAATATGGCAACAGTGTTATGTTGCACGCAATTTTTCTGTATGTAATGTCTTCAACATAGTGATATTTGTGTGCTATATACGAACTAATATTTCGCTGAACAGTCATTCACCATCTCGAAAGGTTCCTGTAAGAATCTCGGTTTTGAGATCCTTTTTAATAGCTAAAAGACATTCACGTAGCCTATTTCGTGATCAGTTAAATTACAAATTACGTTTACGATGTTATACCTTGTAAATACTTAAATTTAAGAAATGTGCATATCGTACGATCATTGTGCAGCTTTAACGATTTGATACCTTGACTATTGTAACAAGAGCCGAGATTTAAACACAGCCCAGTTTAAGCTTTTGCCTTGTTTAGTCAGTGTAAACGTAGAAGGTTAATGTTAGCCTGAAGCAGACGACAGAAGTGGTTCTATGGTACACATTTCTTATGCTGACGATAACCCAGTAGGCAGTGACATCATCCAGCCTACGTTAGAGCTCATCAATTTTACAGCCAATCAGAAAACAGCTAGCTTAGGGAGACCAGTTCTGCCTGGTTCAAGCAGAGAGGTAGACGATTCATTCTGCGTTCAAACTAGGAGCAGTACACAGCTACACTCTAGAAAATCTCTCCACTGACCGACTAGGGCTTGTTGAAAAGTCGAATTCAATCAAGTTAACCACGGCCTGATATTGTCAAGAAGACGAGCAGGCATTGTATCATGAGCCCAACTAAGTGAAAGACAAGTCCAAGTCGTTGCTAAACGTTGGTCTGCAGAGGCATCTAACGCACTGAGCGGAGAGAGCCCACCAGTCTAGCCACAAGGAGCAGACCCACCGTCACAACTATAACTTTATTTCTTAACTCACATGCACTCACTCGTGTGAAAAAAGCGCATGGATGCAGTCCTGGAAGTGTAATTCATTCAGTCGCGTTGACCGCATGCTTGTTTCAACCCAAGATATTTTAGCTTCTATCTAAAGTTTACATTAAACGACCCATATTTTATGTGCTACGCCAGCCCGGTCAGGTAACAGCATAGACTAAGATTATTTTAAAAAGTATTTGTTCTGTGTAGTGTATTTTGAGTGAATTCAACCGACCACGCAACGCTATTAATGTTAGCGTGGGTTTTTTCTTTTTGCGTGAGCAAAAGGTTAAAGCAGAGACCTGCTTTAATAGTATCCGGAACTAAAAAAGGAACGAGCAAACAAATGACTGCGGCGGCCTCTGAAACAATATTTTACTTCCTAGAAAACTAAAAATTGCTGAACATTATATCTGTGTATTGCGAAGTATACACTATTTATCATCCTGATACAGGATTCCAAGAAGGTGCAGTGTTAGATGACTACATTGGTTTTTTAAGGTAGAAGTAGAGCCCAAGGTTTAAGTCGCCAACAATGAAGGTAGCAAGTGGATGTGTGTTTGTGTTGGCCATGGGATTTAGATTTATTTTTTATATCAAAATATGCAACGCGCAGAACACAGGTATACTATACTTTACACTTTCCTTATTGCTCAAAAAATAATAAAAACTTGTTTGAATCGATTGGTTATTCACTTTTGACCATTTTGTTTATAAATATTCTTCAGTGCGCACGAATGGAGAATGTTTATTCTTCTCGAATAATGCGAGGTCCAGCTTGCCTTTCAAAGGCATATATTACTATCATCACATCACATCACATCATTATTGCTTTAGGTCCAGCGGACTCTTCCGGGCCAAATCAGGACCGGACAACCCCTGATCCGCATAAAAGATCTGCTGAAACAACCCTAGTGGTAAAATTGAAAGCTCTCCACCAGCCAGTCACTTTACAATAAAGACATCCCACGCAGGGGACGCTGAGGCTGTACTCTAATTTATCGAACCCCCGTTTACAAAAACAAAATAGAATACAAACATCATTATTTTTTATCAACAAAACACATACATATAAAATGCCTACATTGCTAAATAATAACATCATAGGAAGCCCTAGTGACCACCTGGCAGAAAGCGTCCAATATTCCCAAGCTGATCCAACAGACCCCATACACAAATAAGAAGTCTTGTCCCGGAAGAGTTTTCAAGGAAAAAGGTAGGTGACTGGTCAAGCGAAGAAGAAGATAGTATAGCAGATTGATAGAACAGAGCAGGAATTAGAAAGAGCAAATGAGAAAGACAGCGACAGTGGGAATTTAAAGCACTAAATTTCCAGAAAGTGGGGATACTATTTATACTGAACCCCCGGCACCCCAACGGGGATTATTACTATCATACATTTAATGAATGCAGTGTACTAATACAATATGTATTAATTTCCACAAGTTTCTCATATTTTCGTTGGCCAAGCAGAGTGTGGCTAAAACTTACATCGCATGGTAATTGACCAATCACAGATGGCAATTTTTGCTAGCAAAGTTTGGAATATTGAAGTCGTAAGACGGGCTACTTACGACTGTTGTCCATATAAAAGAGAAACAAACATATGTTGATCCTCTATTATTGAAGACGAGTTCATATATCTACACTATAGCCTGATCAAACCGCCATTGATGATGGCGCTTTTTTTTTCCAACAAGGCTTACTAGAAGGCCCAAATAGCACATAAAAGATGCGACACATCTGTTTCGTCGTCAAACGAAAGCAAGCTTGCACGACCACAGGGCAAGACATTGTTTAAACTGCGTGTCAACACGAGCCTGCCTTCGGTTTAGTTTTATAAATCTATGGTTATTGCACAGGACATATCTGCTTTCTTGCTGCTATTTACATAGGATAGCACGATCATAACAATATAGCTGACAACATGTCAAAGTTCTTACTTCTGTGCAATATTCTCCATATTTTGATAGCGACGTAGGCAACATTGTCAATTTCCAATCAGTATGACACGATAGGCCTTTTGTCAACGTGACGGGTAATGCTGCCATGAATAATTCAGTGTTTATATATAAATGTCAAGGGTGAAGGCTTCAAACTTGAAATTTGTTTGTTGAAAATTAAAATATGCTCCAAACGTTTTTAATGCCTGAACTACTTTGTTATGGCGTATTCTTTGGAATGTGTTGTGTGAAGTGGTCTTTGACATAGACCTTTGAACAACTTTGGTGTATTTATTGTTTTGGCAAATTTTCCGTTTTATGTTTTGATTGATTGAAATCGATACATAAATGTTTGTGACATCTTGACTTGGAATATGATATAATTATGTCCAGCTCGATGGATTTAATGTTCCACTCACCTTAACTCACCACCTGTTGGCGTGCCGGGTGTTTCTGTATGTTACACTCGATGTTGTTTTTTTATCAGTTGATTTAGCCCCGATGCTTGAAACCTGATAAAGTGTAACTCAGATTCGTTTATCCACGCAGCCTGCTCACTCAGCAACAAGGCAAAGTCTTCGTATGAAGTTTTCCACTTTTATTCAGCCCACATCAACAACGGCATACAATCGCTCAATCGCTTTTTCCACTCTACAGTTCTCGACTATCAACTTTCCACTTGTTTACAACTTTCTCAACTCTAATACAACAGCTCTCTTTACTTTCAACTCTCTCTTATTCAGACCTGCCTACCTACAATTCTTTAAATCAGTAGCAAAAGGTCCAGTTTTCAGTAGCAAAGCCCGGTTTTCAGTAGCATGCACAACCGTCGATGTAGGACGCCACGACAAGTTAATTGTGTACTTAAAATATATATTTTAACATTGAAAACGTTTTGAGAAAGCACAAAATCAGTCTCTACCTGCCTCAGCACACATGATAAGAAATACAATACTTGGTGTCGGGGTTTACTGTTTACTTTCGCAGAGAGTCAGCATAACAGCAAAAAGGTCTTCTTTGGTCAGATGCCTGTTTAAAATGCCATCTGGCTGCTGACTCTTCACCACCATCAGAGCCTCCATAGTATCCTCTCTCAAGCTTGCTCTTTGGTCAGTGCTGTTCTTCCTCACACATGAAAAAACTATTTCGCAGTGAGCACTTGAGTGTGGAATTGTGAGGATGGACACCACGTTGTAACAAAGGCAAATAGAAACGGAGCCGTCTGATTGGTCACGCCCCGGCTGCATCGTGTACGATGGACTTTAGAAATAGCAGAAGTTCAACTTTCTACGCGCACAATTGGCTTGAGACAAACCCCAAATTAAATTTTTTTTTAAACCCTTTACGTATACTGGGCACACGTTTGTCTATTTTTTTAGCTCTAAACAGGCAAGAAGTCTTATAATCTTAGAGATATTTCAGAGTACGTTAGTAAAAGCACCACATCTTAGGTATTAGTGCATAGATTTAAATGAAATAAAATGCAAATTGAACAGAAATAACTTCTCTTTTGATTATATACCTTTTTATTCTTCTCTTGTCATGTCTTGTTTTTTATTACTCCATGTGTTTACAAAAATTGAAACAAAATGTTTTAAAAAGTCCAAACAAGCCTCTTCCTCTTCTTCACTTTCCTGCCCATCTGAATCGGATGCATGCATGCTACTGGCACTAATGTCAGTACCGATCTCTTCCTCCGACTTAAAGTCTATTTCTCTCACTTCAATGTCCAATAAATGGAAGCCTGTAAATTCTCCTTCATCAGTCGAAGAATCCAAACCATCCATTCTAGACACTTGCACACAAAATAATTGGAAAAAAAAACACACCGAAAAAACGAACGCATCAAAGAGAAAACTTTGTGGAAATGCAGTCGATTGTTTTCATAACAGAATAAACCGGAAGTCAATTGCCGGAAGTCTCGCAATCTTTCAAACAACGCGAGAATATAAATGTAGTTGATACGGACGCTTTTGGGCGTTTTGCCTGTTTAGACCTTCGGCAAAACCCGGTAAAGGGTAAAAAAAAAAAAAAAAAAAAAAAGTCGGATTTTTTTTTACCGTAGCAATTTTATGTTTGCCGTAGCATCGTAGCAGAGCTTTATTTTTCGTAGCTGCTACGGCAAAATCGTAGCAGTAGGCAGGTCTGCTTATTTTGAAACAGTGCAGCACTTATATAGTCTCTACATACTCCAGAACAAACGAGAATAATAATAATAATAATAATAATAATAATAATAATAATAATAATAATAATAATAATAATTTATTTTATAAAGCGCAATTCCAAACTAAAAAGTCTGCTCAAAGCGCTCACACGCATACTCTCACACAAGCTCTCGCACAATAAGAGACTGTATAACACACTAAACATGGTGTATATAAAATAAAATAAAACTACAAAAATACATACATCTAACACCACATGCCTACAAACAAACACACACAGAATCATTATAAGCAGCCAAAAACAATAAGATAAAATTCGTAAATATACGCATGTCCAATAAAATTAAACAAAAGTATTTTTTTTATTTAAAAAAATTAATCAGAATTAATTTCATCATCACTGTCTCACGTCATACAACCCTATTTGGAATGGAAGCTTCCATGGTTATCACTAGAACTATCCATACGCTTCGATCGATAGTAAACAACTGACTCGAGAAAATTCTCAAATAATATCGAGCAACTAAAATTATCAACGTTATACAAAGCTTCTTCTAACAACGCAAAATCAAATCAAAGATGAATACACTCTATTACTGCATGCTTAGCAAAACAAAACGATCTGATCTATCGCGCGCGTCACACACGCAAGCCTAGCATTGTGCGCATTTCACACGTAAACCTACAGTCATGTACCATCGCACGCGTCTCCAACGGAACACTGTACAAATAGTATCCCCACTTTCTGGAAATTTACTGCTTTAAATTCCGACTGTCGATGCCTTTCTCCTTTGTTCTTTCTCATTCCTACTCTGTTCTATAAATCCACTATGTTTTCTTCTTCGCTAGAACAGTCACCTACCCTTTTTTTGTTTTGAAAATTCTTCCAAAACTCCCCATTTGTGGATGAGGTCCGTTTGGTCACCTAATGAATATTGGACGCTTTCTGCCAAATGGTCACTACGGCTTCATATGATATTATTATTTAGCAATGTAGGCATTTTATATATATGCGTTTTGTTGATATTGTATAATGACGTTCATATTCTATTATGTTTTCGTAAACAGGGGTTCGATAAATTAGAGTACAGTCGCAGCGTCCCCTGCGTGGTATGCCTTTATTGTAAAATGACCGGTGGGTGGAGTGCCTTCAGTGTTACCACTTGGGTTGTTTCAGCCGATTGCACTGCTGCCTCAACTTCTTCTCAGAAAATTGGGAGGATTTCTTCTTTTTCTTCTTCTCCTCTGTTCTGTGGACATACTAGAACTGATGAGTCTCCGTTTGGTGTGTGGCTGTAAAGGTCAGAGCAGTACTCTGTCCATCTATCCAAGACTTCTTGTTCTTCTGTAAGGCATATGCCAGACTTGCTTCGGATCATGGAGACCTTAGGCTGTTTAGCACCTGTCAGTCGCTTCACAGCCTGGTGGTACTTCTTGCTATTGTTCTTGTTCAGAGTGTTCTCTATAGCCTGACATTGATCTTCTATCCAGTTCTCCTTTGCTGTGCGCATGCCTTTTCGGATGTCATTGTTGACTTTTTGGTAAGCATCAGCTTCGGGTAAGGAGTTTTTTTTTCTTTTTTCCTCTCTCTTCGTTTATTACACAGGTATTTATGGTATAATGTTTACAAAAAAAGAAGAAAAAAATTACATAAATCCCGAGAGGATGTGGGGGCGGATGGTAGGGGTGGTGATGGAGGTGTGTGGATGTTTTATTTGAATAAAACGGTAACTTGGTAACTTATGTATGAATACAACCAATGTGACAGCAGGGTAGGGATGTTTTATTTGAATAAAACGGTAACTTGGTAACTTATGTATGAATACAATCAATGTGACAGCAGGGTACAGATGTTTTATTTGAATAAAACGGTAACTTGGTAACTTATGTATGAATACAATCAATGTGACAGCAGGGTAGGGATGTTTTATTTGAATAAAACGGTATCTTGGTAACTTATGTATGAATACAATCAATGTGACAGCAGGGTCAGTACTTCGAAAATCAGGCACCCAGTTCAATTCCCTAATGTTCATTTCCATGTTTCGTAACGCCACACTCTTTGTAACAACTAGACAACTTCCAAACTCGAAAATTTAAAATGAAGAGCTCAAGTATGTGAGAGATGGTAAATTTGTAGGCGTATACTTAACATGCAAACGACAATGAAAAATGCATATAGACTATTTAAAATAAACAGCTTGTAAAAGTTATAGCTTAATTAACATTATTAAAGGAACAAATTGGGGACAAGATGTACAACCATTGATCCATTTAGCCTATGCTTCAGTGTGATCCGAATTAACATACTGGCAAGAAGCTTATTTTTCAGCCCCTAAATGCTATTTTAAAATGTTACACACACACTCTCTGACACACCCACACACACACACAGATACACATTCAAGCACAGCCCCTATTTGGTTTAATTATACTGCGGTGAGTAAAGATGTGTTTTCAGCAGGTTCTTGAATGAGGCGTGAGACTATGCTTGGCGGAGGGTTGACGGTAGGGAATTCCATGGGGATGGAGACTGGAGGGCAAAAGATTTTTGTTCCAAAACCATTGAAGGGGTATCTAGGGACTGTCAGGAGGGAGGTATCTTGAGAGCGAAGAGTGCGTGTGGGTTGATAGGGACGGAGCAGTTCGGCAAGGTAGGAGGGAGTGGCATCAGAGCGAAGACATTGGCAGCTGAGAAAGGCAGTTTTGTATTGAAAACGGGATTTAACTGCGAGCCAGTGAAGAGTCTTCAAGGAGGATGTAGCACTAGAGCGGCGGGGTTGACGTAGCAAGAGACGAATAGTATGGTCCTGTATGCATTGGAGTTTGAGGAGTTTGCATTCGGGGAGACCAGCTAAGAGAAAGTTGCAAAAGTCTAGACAATAGAGAATAAAAGACTGCTAAGATTTTACATTGAGTATGACACACAGAATAATATTAAACTGAATTAAGACTAAATACTGTAAAAAATACGAATTGTATTTGCAATTAAACTGTATCTTTGAAATATGGTTGGTTGTTTTATTTACGTCTTTTCCACCAAAGATAATAAGACGGGGTGGGGGGGAGGGTGGAGGGGAATAATAATGATAATAATAATTTATTTTAAAAAATAAATAAATAAATAAATAAATTTAAAAAATAAATAAATAAATAAAATAAAATTATTTACACAAATCTAGCCACAGGAGAATCCATCAAAAGTTTTGCTAACAATGCACTTTGATGAAAATTAATATCATCTAATGTTTTTATGTCATGCAGATGCACAGTTATTAGAGGCAGAAAATGACAGCAACCAAAAAGTAAATGATATAATGAAAAAGTCTCATTGCATACACAATGGACATCTGGACAATACTTTGTTTTTATGGCATTCAACATTATTCTGTTAGCCATAGTAAAAACTGTTCTCGAAAGTCTACAGTCTACAGGAAAAAGTGTATTAAATACAACATGTTTCGTTGACCTCTCTTCGATCATACGTTTAATTTCCTTAGGGGATTTTTTGAGTTGAATACTCTGAGCATTGATATTTTTAGCTCCTTTCTTTGCTGCTTTGTCCGAACCATCATTAAACAGAAAACCACAATGTGAAGGTAGCCAACAGAAGCTTACCTTTGTACCATTAATAATGAGATTGTGGACTAAATGTTGAATTCTTTGAAATATGAATTATTTGAAAGTAGTCATATCTGTTGTTTTTTTCAACTGACTTGCAGACTATGAGTTTTATTGATACATTAGTTTTGATGTGAACTTTAGGTTACCAAAAGCGTTTATTGGTTCTCCAGTAGTTCAGTTTATTTGATTAGATATTTTTTTGTTTTCTTTTGATTGTTTTTGTTCTTGTGTGTGTGTGTGTTTGTGTGTGTGTGTGTGTGTGTGTGTGTGCGCGCGTGCGACTTATCATTTCGATAAAACAACCCACCAATCAACCAACCATCTTTTAACATTGTTTCCCTTTATACATATGTAACAAAAAATTGTGACTGTAAAACAAAATATCGTGGATTCAGCAGTTCTTATTATATATTGAGCAACGAGCTCCATCTTGTGTCCCAGAGGGGAAAAACATCTTCCAGTGTTTCATAACGATGTTTGTCTTTTTGTAAAGGTATAAATACATCGACTTATGTGCAGCCTGTTATTCTCGAAATTCTGTTACTGTAAATTGAAATGTAATACAAAAAAGGGTTGACTTTTGGGGGGTTTAGTTTTGGTAAATTATGTAATGAAAATTCTTATTGGACTCCAGAACAAAATATTGCAAGGACGTTGCTTGCATTTAAACACATATATTAGCAATCATATAATTAATACCTGCAATGTAAAAATGCAATACATTCCTCAAAACATTATAAATGTACAATACAAATACATTAATGATTGGATAACAAATAGACGTTTTCTGTAAAGGTCATAAACCACACACTCCTTCTAAAGGTTCTGTATCAGCTTTTCCTTGTTGTGAGGTCTATCTGGCACCTATAATGGAGTACAAACCCTCGAGAAATATGGTACAAAGTTCTATCCGATGTAACTGAAAAAAAATTAATTGTTAGCAGGTAAATTTATTAGGTATCCTCAGTTTAATTTCTTCCCTTCATTGTCTAAAACAATTGCGGTGAAAAGATGTTACTCCAAAAAAAAAACAATCCTGTATTACCACACAAAAAAAGACATTTACACTCCAAAATTTATATAGAAGAATTAGACCTGCGCAGGTGCTCTGTGAATATTTTTTTTCAGTATTTGTATAAGCTGTTATAGTTCCTCTTGTGCAACAGTTATATTTATATATTCAGTGTAGTTTTATTTTCGGATGGTATGGCAACGTCATCATAGCATCAGGCTATGTAAAGACCATCCTGCAAGACATGGTGCAAGAGGGCACAAGTAGAGGGAGACGGAAAAAGAGGTGGGAGAACAACATTCGAGAATGGACTGACTTGACAGTGAGCAAAGCCATGGAGGGTTATTGAGGACAGAGAAAGATGGAGTTACGCTGGTTAAACGATCATGTGTGGTGCCCCAACGATTTTCGAGATAGGGGATAGGATAGGATAGGAGAGGAGAGGTTTTTTTATTTTACTGCTAACCTGTTTTATATAGCACTCTTTGAATTTATATCGTTACATCAATACTGTACAACACTAACGACTGAAATCAAAAAGAAACAACATGGACTGCGAATAAAGAATCAATATGCATCAAAACTGTATTGTCTCAAGCAAGGAAATATAAACATGCTTTGCTGACAGTGCTGAAAAAATTGCAAATGGAAAAGTATAGGAAACCGCAATTACAAACATTCACTCATTGTGAGGTTGATAAAAACGCACGAGTTATAACGAGGTCACATACAACAATGAAATACAAACAAATCCGTATCAACATATCAACGTATAAATTAGTTGTAACGAAAGGGGTTATTTCAAGAATTGCGTGTATGCGTGCGTGAATGATTTGCGTGTTCGCCCGTCTCACACTTCCTAACTCTCAAAACTTCTTTTGCTGTCACACCCCCTTCTATTACTAGAAAATAACAAGAATCAACAAAAGTTTACATAAGTACATATAACTCCATCAATAATATGAAAACGTTTAAGTAGTTTTGTACTCACGTACTTGAAGCGATAATCCGTGAAAACACACTTTCACAAAACCACAAATAAGTCCCATTCAGATAATCCAAATGACACCAGTCACCATAAACACCAATATCGATCTGGTCACTGTCGACAGAGAGAGAGAGTTTCCCCAATAGTCTCATGGAGGTTAGAATTTCACTGTGTCTTTCTTTGTCTCTAATCTCTGTCTCTGTCTATTCCTTTCCTTATCCTTGGCCTTTCTATCTATCTATCCCTGGGGTTTCTCCCTTGTCTATCGTTGCTGTCGCTGCTGCTGTTGTGGCCGCTGCCGCCGTTGCTGCTGCTACTGCTGGGGTAGCGGTTGCTGCTGCTGCTGCTGCTGATGATGATGATGTGGTAGCGGTTGCTACTGCTGCTGATGTGGTAGCGGTTACTACTAGTGTGGTAGTGGTTGCTGCTGATGATGATGCAGCAGTGGTTGCTACTGATGATGATGCAGCAGTGGTTGCTACTGCCGCTGATGTAGCAGTGGTTGCTGCTGATGATGTAGCAGTGGTTGCATGATGTAGCAGTGGTTGCTTCTCTCGTCTTCTTCTTCGTCTTCTTCTTTGGCTTCTTCTCTGGCCCCTTCTCGATACTTCCACCCTTCTTCTTCACGACTTCTTCTTCTTCTTCTTCTCGTCTTCGTCTTCTTCTTCTTCTTCTTCTTCTTCTTCTTCTCCTTCTCTTCTTCTTCTTCTTCTTCTTCTTCTTCTTCTTCCTCTTCTCGTCTTCGTCTTCTTCTTCTTCTCCTTCTTTTCTTCTTCTTCTTCTCCTTCTTTTCTTCTTCTTCTTCTTCTTCTTCTTCTTCTTCTTCTTCTTCTTCTTCTTCTACTTCTTCTTCTTCTTCTTCTTCTTCTTCTTCTTCTTCTTCTTCTTCTTCTTCTTCTCTCCTTCTTTCTTCTTCCTTCTTCTCCTTATCTTCTGTCTTCCTTCTTCTCCCTTCTTCTTTCTCTTTCGCCTCGAGGCCCCTCAGCCGGAGACTTCTGAAAACATACAAGTTTTCCCCCACTAAATATCTTGATACATAGACTTTTCTGTAATACCACATATACCTTTCTCTTCTCTCTGTGACAGGACCAGACCAGCAATATAATAATTCAAATCTCATATGTGTAGAACACAGTTCACACATACGCAAAAAATTGTAACTCTAATTATAACAACTTATTATTACATTCTTGCCGCTAATTACTTTCATTCACAAAATTAAATATAATACTATACATTGCAAGTTGAGGTTTCAACCTCAAATCAAATACTAATCCAATTTCAATTCGTTACTCAAAAATATACAACGATCCACCATCTCCATCACCCCCTTATCCATCCTTCATACTAATATCAAAATTATTCATTATTAATTCTTATTCCACAATAAGTAGAACATAATCATGGTTAAATTATTACGTTTATAACACATATTTCAATGATAAACAATATATATACCTGCAGTCAACAGCTGCCAGAAGTACAACACACAACCACTCACTCCGTGATACAAAAGAAGACTCCCACCAGTTTGAATGTGATTGGTTAATTGTCACATGACTAGCTCAGCCAATCAGCATTCAGTTTTCAATAAAGAAAATATTAGCATTTATGTCTTCACACAGGAAGATACTACAACACACAAAAAGTCACCGGACCAGTATAAACCCGGTCCGTGACAATACCCCCTTCCTGCAAAAAGAAAACGCCCGAGTTTTCTGAATTTTATCAGAAAGAAAAAATTACTACAATCATGTCCACCTATACTGTACAAGAAGCAAAAAGAGAAAACTGATCATTAGCACTTATCTCAATCATAAACACTATTGTATTAAGCAATCACCCAAAACGCAATAGACGTACAAAATATGTAGTTCAAGTCCAAGCATTTTATCGTGATACAGTGAAATCAAAAATCCATAAGGTATATATTAACAGATCATTTTGACAGTATTCCAATAAATTTCCAGCATTCAAATATACAACAGCAGAAACATACACAAAGCATGATCATTTCCTACAGATTTTATGGAATACACTGATGGTAGTGTCTGGTTTGGCTACAACTGTTTCGATGTATCCTTGAGCTAGTTTGCAAGATTCTAGAATCTTGTTTTTGACGTGTTTGAGTTGAATAGTGTCCGGGTAATGTGTTACCATATCAATGATGCTGCGTATGCATCTGTGACCCTCCTCAGACGGCGGAGAAATCGGTTCTACTAAATCAGCTGCAACCTGTTTGAATGTTTCTGAAATAGTCGGCATCTTTTCTAAAGGAACCGGTGGAATGCAATGTCTCTCGTCTTGAGCACTAGTAGTAACATAACGAGTATGACCTTGATCTTTGATGAGTGTGGAAGCACCCGAAAAAGGGTCGGACACACCTGGTAAATTCCCTACAATCAAATCGGCCACTGGTTGCTCAATGACACAACACAACACAGTGCCAGAGAAAAATGGAGTGTCAACAGGCACTTTGGCCAACGGAAATTCCTCAATGTTTCCACCGAATGACAAACATTTACACTCTTTGCCAGTGTACTGACCGTCCGAAACCAGTCTCTTGCGAACGCCACAGACAGTAGCACCTGTGTCTCTGAGCACACTTGCTTTGAGGCCGTTTACGGTACCTGAGACTAGCTTGGGCTGACCACAGTTTTCATCACCAACTGAGCAAATGACTTCCGCGACTAAAGCTGACTGAGTGTTAACTGGAGGGTCCTGGTAGTTCTGCGAACCACTTTCAGTATCTTGAGCCTCTGGGTATCCATTGCCACTAGCATAAGGACACCATGCAGCTATGTGACCTAGACCCCCACAACAATAGCAAACTATGTCCTGTCTATTCTGTCTTTTGTTGAGAGGAGGACTACCTGAAAAACGAGAACCAGGTCTAGAATAGGTATTTCCACGTCCACGAGGAAACTGATTGTTTTGAGCACCCTGTTGGGTATTCATGGTCTGATTTGCAAAACCCCTATTTGGAGTAGGACCTGCGGGTTGGTAGTTTCCACGCGGAGAGCCACGAAATCCCGATCCCCGGAAATTATTCCATCTTTGGCCAGTCCCACGAAATTGATTCTGAGTGGGTACATTCTGGGAAATCGACGCGGATGCAAAAATCGAGTCATCTGACTTCCGTGCCAGTTTCTTTTCCGGATGAGCTATGCGAAATGCTTCAGCACTGTCTATCAAAGCCGCGAATTTTGTCAAGTTTCTTTCCTTCAAAAACACGGCGAGATCTCGCGAAACAGAAGCAATAAACTGCTCACACAAAATGAGATTCCATAGCCCATCAAAAGTCTTTTCGCAATCTGATAGTTGGATCCATCTTTCCAACAAGTGAGAGAATCGCTTTGAAAAAGTTACAAAACTTTCCCCCACTTCAGGCCTAACTGATCTGAATTTTTCTCTGAATCCATCTGCAGTGCACTGAAATTTCTTAAGAAGCTCTTGCTTAAGATCATCATATGAAACTTCACCGGCAGCAGACAAAGGATGATACACAGCTAAAGCCGGGCCTTGTAGCAATGCAGTTAAGTAAACAACCCATTTACTGCTATCGTAATTGAGAGCTTTAGCATGCGCTTCAAACCGGTACAAAAAAGAATCAATGTCATCCCTATCTTCTTTAAAGACAGGTAGTTGGGGCAACTTTGGAAATGAAGGGTTATTGCTTCGAGTCCTAGGTGTAGTGGTATCGCTCTGCAGTTCAGCCTGTTTTAACTGAAGTTCAATCTCTTTTTCCTTTAGCTTAAGGCTTTGCCTATCAAGTTCCATCTGATAATCCATCTTCAATTTCCTTTCCTCTCTTTCCAGTTCTTCTCTTTTAGCATTCTGTTCTAACTGAAATCGTTTCTCTTCCTTCTCTTGCTCTAATCTTTTAGCATCTCTTTCCAGTTCCTGTTTAACCTTTTCCTGTTCTCTTTCTTTGGCCCTATCATGTCTCTGAAAACACTGCTCAATGTACTGCTGCAGCTTTTCGTCAGAAAAACCTAACTTCTGAGCTTGAGTCAAAAATGAATTAAATAAAGTATCATATTCCTCAACCGAAGACATGGTCAGCTGAATTCAAAAGCAAATTACTCAAAGTAAGACAATGCGAGTGACAACTCAACAACTAACTTACTGTAATACAAGGTAAAAATTATTTTTCCCAAGTTTCACAAGGCCAGAATTATTACAAAAATCAAAAGCAAATTCAGATTTGACAAGAGAAAACAATTCAAAATCGAAGCAAACGAAGTTTGTCAGATGAAAAGTATTTCGAAATCAATGCAAGTTCAAGTTTGACAAAATAAAATTATTTCAAAATCGAAGCAAGGTAAGTGTAACATAAGAAAATTATTTCGAAATCAATACAAGTACCAGTTTAACATATCATAAAAGAAAAGAAACAATGTTTAGATTATATTCAGTCTAAGTACAAGCAAGCATCAGAAAACCATACCAAATGCAACAATTTATAACTGTCAACTACCAATATTTAAATCTAAATTATGACAAGTGAAATGTTATAAGTAATTTGTTTTGAAATGAAAACAAAACAAAACAAAACAATAATAATAATAATGAAACACTATACTAAATAAACAAACAACGACAACAACATCACAACACAACAAAGAGAGAACTAAAATTCTAAACTAATATCGGTACAATATAAGACAAGAAATCAATAGAAAAAACAACTAAGTTCCACTTCGGCTAGAAAACACCGGAAGTTCCGTTAAAATGCCAAAAATAAATCCTATACACCTACAACAACTAAAATAGGGATGTGACAACTATAACTATACAAGACAGGATCCTAATAAGTATAGAACAAAAAACAAAACAGTACTGAATAGCTGAACTAGAATTAGGCAATATATATACAACAGGAAGAAAAATGAATCTACGCCCTTTCTGATCCCAGAACTATACAAGGAATCAGACCCGTAAGGAAAGAATCGGAGACGGGGTATAATCTATATAAACACCCACATATTACCCAAAAGAAATAAACAACAAAGGAACAAGTCAGTTACACAGTACACACTTGTACACCCAAGTTCGCACCCCAAAGTTAACTACCCAAAATGTATACAAAACCCTTCTACTTATTCAAATCCCAATAACAACTCCAAACAAAATAATTAAATAATCTTACTCCCACTAACTAGCTACGGGTTTCAGGGTCACCACTGTAACGAAAGGGGTTATTTCAAGAATTGCGTGTATGCGTGCGTGAATGATTTGCGTGTTCGCCCGTCTCACACTTCCTAACTCTCAAAACTTCTTTTGCTGTCACACCCCCTTCTATTACTAGAAAATAACAAGAATCAACAAAAGTTTACATAAGTACATATAACTCCATCAATAATATGAAAACGTTTAAGTAGTTTTGTACTCACGTACTTGAAGCGATAATCCGTGAAAACACACTTTCACAAAACCACAAATAAGTCCCATTCAGATAATCCAAATGACACCAGTCACCATAAACACCAATATCGATCTGGTCACTGTCCACAGAGAGAGAGAGAGTTTCCCCAATAGTCTCATGGAGGTTAGAATTTCAATGTGTCTTTCTTTGTCTCTAATCTCTGTCTCTGTCTATTCCTTTCCTTATCCTTGGCCTTTCTATCTATCTATCCCTGGGGTTTCTCCCCTGTCTATCGTTGCTGTCGCTGCTGCTGTTGTGGCCGCTGCCGCCGTTGCTGCTGCTACTGCTGGGGTAGCGGTTGCTGCTGCTGCTGCTGATGATGATGATGATGATGTGGTAGCGGTTGCTACTGCTGCTGATGTGGTAGCGGTTACTACTAGTGTGGCAGTGGTTGCTGCTGATGATGATGCAGCAGTGGTTGCTACTGATGATGATGCAGCAGTGGTTGCTACTGCCGCTGATGTAGCAGTGGTTGCTGCTGATGATGTAGCAGTGGTTGCATGATGTAGCAGTGGTTGCTTCTCTCGTCTTCTTCTTCGTCTTCTTCTTTGGCTTCTTCTCTGGCCCCTTCTCGATACTTCCACCCTTCTTCTTCACGACTTCTTCTTCTTCTTCTCGTCTTCGTCTTCTTCTTCTTCTTCTTCTCCTTCTCTTCTTCTTCTTCTTCTTCTTCTTCTTCTTCTTCTTCTTCCTCTTCTCGTCTTCGTCTTCTTCTTCTTCTCCTTCTCTTCTTCTTCTTCTTCTTCTTCTTCTTCTTCTTCTTCTTCTCTCCTTCTTTTCTTCTTCCTTCTTCTCCTTCTCTTCTGTCTTCCTTCTTCTCCCTTCTTCTTTCTCTTTCGCCTCGAGGCCCCTCAGCCGGAGACTTCTGAAAACATACAAGTTTTCCCCCACTAAATATCTTGATACATAGACTTTTCTGTATTACCACATATACCTTTCTCTTCTCTCTGTGACAGGACCATACCAGCAATATAATAATTCAAATCTCATATGTGTAGAACACAGTTCACACATACGCAAAAAATTGTAACTCTAATTATAACAACTTATTATTACATTCTTGCCGCTAATTACTTTCATTCACAAAATTAAATATAATACTATACATTGCAAGTTGAGGTTTCAACCTCAAATCAAATACTAATCCAATTTCAATTCGTTACTCAAAAATATACAACGATCCACCATCTCCATCACCCCCTTATCCATCCTTCATACTAATATCAAAATTATTCATTATTAATTCTTATTCCACAATAAGTAGAACATAATCATGGTTAAATTATTACGTTTATAACACATATTTCAATGATAAACAATATATATACCTGCAGTCAACAGCTGCCAGAAGTACAACACACAACCACTCACTCCGTGATACAAAAGAAGACTCCCACCAGTTTGAATGTGATTGGTTAATTGTCACATGACTAGCTCAGCCAATCAGCATTCAGTTTTCAATAAAGAAAATATTAGCATTTATGTCTTCACACAGGAAGATACTACAACACACAAAAAGTCACCGGACCAGTATAAACCCGGTCCGTGACATTAGTAAACCACACTACCTGCATCCAGATAATCTATGCTGTTATTAATGAGTTTGATTTCGCGTTCTTTTACAGAAAATGTAGCTCTCAACAAGAAATGCAATATGAGTAAATCTCACCCTGCGTGGGGACCTGCAGGAAATGCTGCCAATAATAACACTAACGGAGAACTCACCTCTAGTAACTGTGTGGAGATTATCAGTAGAGATTACAATCCATGGTGGGAGGTTGATCTTGGTCGTCGTTATGTCATCAGCAACATCACTGTGTGGGCACGAACTGGCTGTAAGTTCTGACTATTTATGAAAAAAAGTTCACACTCCAAAAATGTACACAATACGTGTAGCAACAAACTTCACAAAAGCATTTTTTTAAACATTTTGTTTTTATTTTTGTAATTAATAAATTTATGTATGTATTTTTTCGTATTTTATTTATTTATTTATTTTTATTTTTATTAAACTATTTATTTATTTGATTTTATTTAAGCTTATTTATAAACGACGACCTTGATGATAATTATGATGAAGATGAGGAGGAATAGGAAGAAGAGGAGGATTTGTGATGATATGAAGGAAAGGAGTAGGATAGGTACACGATTAAAACAACGATGACAATGTCATTGATTGCAATGATGATGTTGATGATGATAATGATGATGATGATGATGATGATGATGATGATGATGATGATGATGATGATGATAATGATGATGATGATGATGATTTTTCAGATGCGAACAGAATGGCAAATACCAGTATTCTGGTGGACGATAAACTGTGCTTCAGTTTTAACACGTCTTACCATAACAGCAGGGACACTCAATTTAACATTGTGTGCACTAAACGCCTGGTGGGCCAAATCGTACGACTAAGGAAGAACGGCACGCGCTTTGAAAAAAACGGCGATGAAACACTGAATCTCTGCGAGGTGCAAGTATTTAGTAAGTCCCTAATGACATTACAATCTCGAAATCTAAACTATTTGAGAGTAACTACCTGCACACATTTTAAACTGTGTAATTTAATCCCTATCCTATCCCGTAACTTGAAGATCGTTGGGGCACCACAGATGGTCGTTTAACCAGCATACTCCATCTTTCTCTGTCTTCAGCAACCTTAAAGGCTTCCTTCAGTGTTAAGTCAGTCCATTCTCAAATGTTGTTATCCCACCTCTTTTTCTGTCTCCCTCTTCTTCTGCCTCCTTGCACCGTGCCTTGCCGGATGGTCTTTGCAAGGCCTGATGCACTGATGACGTAGCCATACCATCGGAATTTCCGTTTCTTTACCACTGTGAGCATGTCATCGTGTCAGTTGTCCAATGGCTTGTGTAATAGTCTCTCGGAGTTCGTTGTTGGTGATGTGCTGGGTATAGGAAATGCCCAGAAGTCTTCTGTAGCGTGAATGTAGGGATTTAATCTACAGAAGACATTCAGGTTAACGTTTTGTAAAGGATGCATAAACAATAATGTATAGTATTACTAACTACACGTTCAAAACTAAACGACAACTCGGTAAATGAATTGTATTGCGTACCCGACTTCCGTAAAAGAGTAACGATTAGATTGCTATAGTTTAAAGGTTTACTGTCGTCAAATCATATTGCAGAGAACATCACACTTATGAGTGAATTACTTAGTTAGTGTGCACACCGCTCATATTGTTTGTATGTTTGTTCGTTCGAACGTGTGTGCTTCTTTGTGGGTGGGTGTGTGCCTATGTGTGTGCGTGCATGTGCGTATGCGTCTACAAATGGTACAAATTGAGGACCTTCATGTGTAAGCACACCTTTCAAATGGGGACCTAAATCGAACTGGGGACCCAAAAGTGCGTCCTCATTTCGAAAATGGTTTTATCGAGTCCTTTCGCTATAAATAGAATAAATTCGAATAAATACCGCATATTCTCATTATGTACCAAACTTCTGTTTCTCCACACACAAAGTGTGTGTCTTTGAAAAGATTTGTGTGTTCACCACAAATACAGAAGAGAGAGCGCTGGCTAATAATTATGATGATGCAACAGTTGCATCAGCGCTCTCTTACTGTAATGACGACATCCATTTCCTTTGCAACTGGCGGGTTAAATTTCGAGGTAAGTGCAAACATTGGTATATCTATTTCTTAAAGTTTTTCTATCACCAATCCCATAACTCGCAGATCGTTGGGGCTGTTTTCTTGTTTTTTGGGGGTACGCGGCAGCAGCATTAGGGAAAGCTATCCCATCACCCCTACCATAACTCGGGGGGTCTTATCCTATCACCCACCCCATGGGGGGCCCCCCTTCCCCCCCCACCGAGGTGATGTGTTTTTAACCACCATCTGTCTTGGCATATGCTATACTATACATATAGGGTCGTTGGGGGCCCCCTACCCCACCCACCCACCCCAACAAAGGTGATGCAATTTTTAAACACCATCTGTCTTGCCAGATGCTATACTATATATATAGGGTCTTTGGGGGGCCCCTCACCTCCCCCCACCCCCCCCCACAGATGTGATGTGTTTTTTAAACACCATCTGTTTAGGCATCGTTGGGGCCCCCCACCCCCAGATGTGATGTTTTTTGTAACCACCATCTGTTTTGGCATATGATATATTGTATAATACACCCCAAATACCATCCCCGTAGATGAAGCAAACAGATATTTCAAAATAATAAAGCAGGTTTTGGTTTGCCCAACTAATCTCACCCGGTGCGGCCTCTGTTTCAAAACTCCTAACTTTGCAAAGTTTCGGGGCTGCTTACGTCACATTCCCTTTGATCTTTCCAATCTCTTGCCAGTGTGTGTGTACTTGTGTGATCTGTAGCAAAATACACGCTCTTCTTTCCTTATAAACTGGTATAATAGTGGTTCTACGCTTTTGCTGTCCATTTGAGCAACGTAGGCCACACAGTGGCACAGTGGTTATAGCGCTGTGGCACAGCAAAGTTGTAAAAGGCATAAATAGGGGTCAAAATAGGTGTTGTGATATATCAAAGGAATGGTCTCATGGAGACCACCTCTTATCTGTGCTATATACGGTCCATGTTAGCAGTAAAATAGCTCTGGTGGTTCAGTGTTCATTCAATGATTGTCAGAACATGCGCCCAAAGGCTGCAGGTGCGCGTCTTGGGAGGTTTGAGTTAGATCTGGTCAAGTACGGCGAGATAAGTGCGCTATACAAATCCTCAATACTACTACTACTATTGTCCCCTATTATACGCACTGTGTCCGGGGACGTTAATCTAATCACTGAACTCCTACAGTAAATATAAGCGGAGAAAGCCGCGGAGGGGGAGGGGTGGGGGTAATTATCCTATCCTATCCTATCCTGTCCCGTAACCCGGAGGTTGTAGGGGCACCACAGATGATCGTTTAACCAGCATACTTCATCTTTCTCTGTCCTCAGCAGCCCTGATGGCTTCGCTCAGTGTCAAACCAGTCCATTCTCGAATGTTGTCCTCCCACCTCTTTTTCGGTCTCCCTCTTCTTCTACCTCCTTGCACTGTGCCTTGCAGAATAGTCTTTGCAAGGCCTGATGATCTGGTGACGAGGCCATACCATCGGAGTTTCCGTTTCTTCACTACTGTGAGCAGGTCATCGTGTTGTCCAATGGCTTGTGTGATGGTCTGTCGGACTTCGTCGTTGGTGATGTGTTGGGTATAAGAAATGCCCAGAAGTCTTCTGTAGCACCTCATCTCCATGCTTTGTATTCTTCGTTGAAGATCTGCTGTGAGGGTCCATGCTTCGCAAGCATATAGGCAGATGGAGATGACAAGGGAGCGCAGCAGTCTTATTTTGGAATGTAGACTGATGGTCCTGCCTTTCCAAATGGGCTTCAACCTTGTCAGGGCAGCAGTTGTTTGTGCGATCCTGGAGAGGACTTCCTGTCGGGGCCCATTGTCTGATACAATGGCTCCTAAATATTTGAAGCTATGCACTGTATTGAGGGATTGGCCTTGGACTTTGATGTCCGTGTTGATGCCATTGGTGTTGTTGGTCATCATTTTGGTCTTCTCTGCACTTATTTCCATTCCATAAGCTCTGGAGGTGGTGTCAAGCCTCTGTACCAGCTGTTCAAGTTCTTGTTCCTCTCCAGCCAATCCATCAATGTCATCCGCAAAACGAAGGTTGGAGATTGCTCTACCCCCTATGCTGACTGTGCCTTCATGATCTGCAAGAGCATCTGACATGATGCGCTCTAGGAAGATGTTGAAGAGTGTTGGAGAGAGTAGGCATCCTTGACGCACACCGATTGTTGTTCTGAACCAGTTCCTGATGGCGCTGTTGTGGAGGACTGCACTGGTAGTCTTGTCATGCAAGCTTTTGATGACTTCAATAATTTTAGGGCTGATGTTGTACACTTTCATTATTGCCCATAGTGCTGCATGCCAGACTCGGTCAAACGCCTTCTTGAAGTCTATGAACACATGATATAGATGTTGTTGGTGCTGTAGGTATTTCTCACAGATTATTCTGAGGTTGAAAATCTGTTCAGTGGTACTTCGCTCTGCCCTGAATCCTGCTTGTTCTTCAGCTATGATTTGTTCAGCTTGGGGTTTCAACCTGTTGAGTATTATTTTCAGGAGCACCGTGCTGGGATGGCTGATGAGGCTGATGGTGAGGTAATTTTCACACTCCTGAAGGTTACCTTTTTTGGGAAGAGTGATGACAAGAGACTGGGTCCATGGAATAGGCCAATCCCCAATCTGCCAGATCTTGTTACAGATAATGGTGAGGGCAACAATCATCGCTTCTCCTCCTGCTTATAGCAGTTCCGCGGGTACGTTGTCCACTCCCGCTGACTTCCCTTTCTTTAGCGATTGCACTGCTGCCTCAACTTCTTCCCGGAGAATTGGGAGGATTTCTTCTTCTTCTCTGTTCTCGGGACATGCTAGAACTGATGGGTCTCCATTTGGTGTATGGTTGTAAAGGTCAGAGCAGTACTCTGTCCATCTGTCCAAGATTTCTTGTTCTTCTGTAAGCCATATGCCAGACTTGCTTTGGATCGTGGAGACTTTGGGCTGTTTGACACTTGTCAGCCGCTTCACAGTCTGGTAGGCCTTCTTGCTGTTGTTCTTGTTCAGACTGTTCTCTATTTCCTGGCATTGATCTTCTATCCAGTTCTCCTTTGCTGTGCGCATGCCTTTTCGGATGTGATTGTTGATTTTTCGGTAGACATCAGCTCCCTGTGAGGTGTTCTTTTTCTTTTTTTATCTCTCTTCGTTTATCACACAGGTCCAAAAGTTCAGGTGTGATCCACGGCTTCTTCTTTGGTCGGTGCTTGCCAAGGATCTCAGTGGCGGCATCTGTCACAGCTGAGTTGAAGGTGGTGGTCATGGTGTTGACATCTACTTCACCAGCCCTCAAAATGAGCAGTGGTGCAAATTTCCCTCCAATGGTGGCCTGAAATAGTTCTGCCACCTTCGGGTCTTGCAGTTTGTCCAGGTCGAACTTCAGTCTAGTGCAATTTTCTGTATTTACTCTCTTCAAGTGGAGCCGGAAAGACATCATCACGAGGTCGTGGTCACTTCCGATGTCTGCTCCTGGAACAGTGCGTGTCCTGCCAATGTTGATGCTTGATCTGAAGCGTTTCTTGACCATGATGTAGTCTATTTGGTTGTGATGCTCCCCGCCGGGACTGTGCCATGTCCATCGTCTGGAGTTTTTGTGGAGACCAAGCGTGTTTGCCAGTACCAGATTGTTGTATCTGGCAAACTCCAAGAGTCTCAGACCCCTGTCATTTGTCTCGTTGTTGCAGTGGGGTCCACATGTGTCTCCCCAGCTGTGGTGCGCATCTTGGCCAACCTTGGCATTCCAGTCGCCTTGCACTATGACTATGTCCTTCTTCGGCACTTGGTCAAGGACCGGCTGTAGATTTTCATAAAAATCCTCCACTTCGCTGTTGTCATAGTCTGATGTTGGGGCATAGGCCTGGATGATGGTGATGTTGAAAGGGGCTGCTCTCAGGCGGATGGGTATGAGTCTACTGCAGACTGGGCGGCAACTCATGACAGTGGCTAGAATGTTCTTGTGGACCAAGAATCCAACGCCGTGTTCATGCCTGTCATCTCTACCGCTGAAATAGAGCTTGTGGCCTTTGTCAGTCGTTGTTTCACCTAGGCTTTTCCAGCACAGTTCGCTGATGCCTAGAACGGTCCATCGATAGTGGTCCAACTTGTGGGCCAGTTCTTCTAATTTTCCTTCCGCAGTTAGGGTCCTGACATTCCAGGTTCCTATGACGATGTTGTTTCTCATGCGGATCTTGCTAAGTTGTCCATCAGTAGAATACTTAACACCTCCGTCCTGGTGGCCAACGGAATGCGCGGTCCTTGAGCCGGGCGACGACTGATCCGGTATGGAATTATTGGATAGCTTCATCATGTAGTGTGTCTTAGGCAAAAAAAGACCTGGCGGTGGCCAATCCTCTCCAGGCTGTTGGCCACAGCCGAAATCCACGAATACAATATGGCTCGCCTTGGCCCTGAGCACGTGGTCGTTGAACCTGTAGTAACGTGAGGTTCCTCCGCCCATGGCCGGTGACTTCTGTGTAGAAGACTTTCGCCCAGTGATACCGTGCTAACATCACCCCTGTTAGTCGCCTCTTACGACACGCCGGGAAACGTTGGGTCTATTCTATTTAATGCCCGAACCCACAGGGCATGGGGGGTAATTAGCTAGCCATCAATGTCCTATCCTGCCCGCATGAGAGCAGGTGGTAGTAACAAGCATACTTTTCCAATTAAAGAGCGATAGCTTAGCTAGGCTTCTGGCTGTGATGTAGGCACGCTCACCTGTGTCATCCACCCTCACACACACCAAATACACATCCATCTCTCAAACAGGTCAGGGAGATCGCTATTGGAAGAGGAAAAAAAATCGAATTTTTATTTATTGTAAAGTCCATTTCAGCAACGTGGATAGTGCTCAGTTGTCCGGGCGTCAGACCATGCGCCCAAAGCCTGCAAGTGCGCGTCTCGGTCGGATTCAGTTAGATCATGTATTTGCCAGCGCCTAAAGTCTGGTCAAGTATGGCGAGATAAGTGCGCTATAAAAATCCTCAATAAAAATAACAATAATAATAATAATAATAATAATAATAATAATAATAATAATACTCTATGGTCATCTCATTCAAACAGTCACCTCTCCCCAACGTGTACCCCTTGGGGTCATGAGCAATCTTGCCACTGTAGATTGTTCTAACCTATAAAGGGAAAAGTGAAAGCCCCAGTTGGAAACCTGTCTTTCCTTTATAGGCAAGACCGATTCACTGCGGCAACAGTACCCCCGTTGGAGTGCCGGGGGTTTCAGTATAAATAGTATCCCCACTTTCTGGAAATTTAGTGCTTTAAATTCCCACTGTCGCTGTCTTCCTCATTTGCTCTTTCCCATTCCTGATCTGTCCTATCACTCTGCTATACTATCTTCTTCTTCGCTAGATCAATGACCTACCTTTTTTCTTGAAAACTCTTCCTGGACAAGACTCCTTGTTTGTGTATGAGGTCTGTTGGATCAGCTTGGGACAGTATTGGACGCTTTCTGCGGGGTGGTCACTAGGGCTTCCTATGATGTTATTATTTAGCAATATAGGCATTTTATATGTATGTGTTTTGTTGATGATTTATAATGATGTTTGTATTCTATTTTGTTTTTGTAACCGGGGGTTGGAGTAGTTGGGGTAAAGCCTCAGCCGTCCCCTGCGTGGGGTGTCTTTATTGTAAAGTGACTGGCTGGTGGAGGGCATTCAGTTTTCCCACTAGGGTTGTTTCAGCAGATCTTTTATGCGGATCGGGGGTTGTCCGGTCCTGATTTGGCTCGGAAGAGTCCGCTGGACCTAAAGCAACAATCGATCAATCAATCAATCAATCCCCAATGTGTTCCCATAACTATCTCAATCTTAATCAAACAGTCACCTCTCCCCAACCAACAGAGCTAGGCTATAATTGCTTATTGCGAAAAAATCATCATTTCCGCCTTTTATACACAAACTGTGTATAAAAGTTTGTAATGAGGACTTGGTGTGTATAACAGTTGGAAATGAGGACTGGGTGTGTATGAAAGTTCCAAATGAGGACGGTGTGTATAAAAGTTTGAAATGACGATGGTGTGTATAAAAGTTTGAAATGGGGACTTGGTGTGTATGAAAGTTCCAAATGAGGACGGTGTGTATAAAAGTTTGAAATGAGGACGGTGTGTATAAAAGTTTGAAATGAGGACTTGGTGTGTATGAAAGTTCGAAATGAGGACTTACGTCATGTCCTCATTATGTACCTTTTTTTCATGACGTCCAATTGATTAATCCAGATGGGAAATAACTCGTCTAAAGCTGCTGTGTGATTCCTGCTGGTTTTGTGTTTCTAGCGTAGTTCCTTCCCTGTGTCCCCAAAATGTAGGTGCCTTGTCAAGGTCCCCGTTTGGCACCATATACACGTACGTGTGCGTGTGTGTGTGTCTTTGTGTGCGGTTGATGTTTCAGGTTGCAAAGACCCATTTTGGGGTGACGAGTGTAACAACCAATGTGGACACTGCCTGGATGGGGAAGTGTGTGACAAAGTGAACGGAAACTGCACCAACTGCTCCGCTGGCTTCATGCTGCCTACCTGGTGTCCAAGGTGCATTTTATAATCAAATGAGAATCCACGCATTTTGAGAGCAATCGACGATGTAAAAGAACTTGAGAAACAGAATATCTGGCTTGGTGACTTTGGTTGTATTGTATGCAATCAGAATAATTCACATCTCAAAATTATAAATACCGATATGTCTGAGAGATCGTATGGGTAAGTTGGGAGCATGTGATTCAGATGTCAAGTCTCTCTCTCTTTCTCTCTCACTCTCCCTCTCGCTCTTTTTACCTCTCTGTCTGTACACTTTTGTGTGTGTGTGTGTGTGTGTGTGTGTGTGTGTGTGTGTGTATGTGTGTGTGTGTGTGTGTTGGCTTCAGTGTATGCTTACATACATGTTTTGCTCATGCTCCAGACATTCGTCATTACGTGTTTCAGAGTGTCCTGCTGGAACTTACAGCCACGCCTGTTCACTTAAATGTAGTGAACGCTGCCTTGACTCGGACTGTGACAAAGTGTTTGGACTGTGTGCTTGCAAACCTGGATGGAATGGTTCAATGTGTGATCAAGGTGCGTTTGCAAATCTGTAAGTGTAGCACAACCCACGTTGGGGTGCCGGGGGTTCCAGTATAAATAGTATCCCCACTTTCTGGAAATTTAGTGCTTTAAATTCCCACTGTCGTTGTCTTTCTCATTTGCTCTTTCTCATTCCTGCTCTGTTTTATCAATCTGCTATACTATCTTCTTCTTCGCTAGACCAGTCACCTATCTTTTTTCTTGAAAACTCTTCCGGGACAAGACTCCTTATTTGTGTATGGAGTCTGTTGGATCAGCTTGGGAATATTGGACGCTTTCTGCCAGGTGGTCACTAGAACTTCCTATGATGTTATTATTTAGCAATGTAGGCATTTTATATGTATGTGTTTTGTTGATAATTTATAATGATGTTTGTATTCTATTTTGTTTTTTTGTAAACGGGGGTTCGATAAATTAGAGCCTCAGCGTCCCCTGCGTGGGATGTCTTTATTGTAAAGTGACTGGCTGGTGGAGAGCTTTCAGTTTTACCACTAGGGTTGTTTCAGCAGATCTTTTATGCGGATCAGGGGTTGTCCGGTCCTGATTTGGCTCGGAAGAGTCCGCTGGACCTAAAGCAATAATCATGTAATGGAATGTAATGTAAAGTGTAGCACACAAAAATGAACAAGATGTCAAGCCATTCATATGTATTTCTAATTCACACACAGCTAAAATAATAATAATAATAATAATAATAATAATAATAATAATAATAATAATAATAATAATAATAATAATAATAAAAAGTAAAAATAATGCATTTTCAAAAGTGCTAATATCGTTACAAGCTGTTCTGTCTCGATCCTATGCTATCCTATCCCGTAACTCGAAGGTCGTTGAAGCACCACCACAGATGATCGTTTAACTAGCGTATTCCATCTTTCTCTGTCCTCATCAACCCTCACGGCTTCGCTCAGTGTCAAGCCAGTCCATTCTCGAATGTCATCCCACTTCTTTTTCTATCTTCCTCTTCTTCTGCCTCCTTGCACCATGCCTTGCAAGATGGTCTTTGCAAGGCCTGATGCTCTGGTGACCTGGCCATACCATCGGAGTTTCCGTTTCTTCACCGCTGTGAACATGTCATCGTGTTTTCGTTATTAAAAAGGTTAAATAAAATGAAATAAATAAATAGTAAAAAAAATAAAATAAATAAATAAATACAATACAATAAAACTACATACATAATTACATGAATTAAATTTTAAAAAAAAATGTAAAAGAAAATTGCTCTTGTGAAGTCCTTGTTACATGGATTGTGTATTACTACATTTTTTATGTGTGAACTTTCTTTTATAAATAGTCAGAGCTTGTATCTAGTTCGGGCCCACAAGGTGATGTTGCTGATGACATGACGACGACCAAGGTGAACCTCCCACCATGGATTGTTGGTGATGTGCTGGGTATAGGAAATGCCGAGAAGTCTTCTGTATCACCTCATCTCCATGCTTTGTATTCTTCGTTGTAGATCTGCTGTGAAGATCCATGTTTCGCATGCGTATAGGAAAATTGTGACGGTGGGTCTATTGTTACTGGGCTCTGCACAATTGAATGCTATTACCCACTCGTCTTTCGTCGATGGGGATCGCTAGTAAATCTCCCTGTGACTCAACTTAATACTTTTATAACTTTAGCTCAGTCTGTGTTTAGGCTGGGGTACAGAGATAAAAAAGAAAATGGTAAAAGATCACTGTCACACTAGCTCTCACACGGCTAGGAAACATAGGTAGTCCAGCCACTTGTTAACAGTAAATATCACACATTTAGTTCCTCTACTCTATACAAGGTCTGCTAATCACGATACTAACTTAAAAGTTCATATATAGCTCTTTGAATGGTTCGCTCCTTGATAATTCTATGCAACTACTGTTTCTTCATCGGGCTACAGTTGCGTTTTGCCCAACAGGTCAGTCTTCTGGACAGTTGGACTAGTGATGTCCTTTGCTAACAGGTTGGGTGCACTGGTGCAAATGTAACTTAGCTCTAGATTCGATGAGCTGTGTTGTGGTTTATTCTTTGATGAACTGTGTTGTTGTGGATTCTTCTCCTTGTTGACAGACTGGTGGGCTCTCGTCGCTCAGTGCTTGAGGCTCCCATACAGGCCGAATGTCAGTAAAGACTTTTACTTGTCTTGCTTCTGATCGGGCCCACGATGCCTGCTCGTCTGTAACATATGAGACGAATTTCTGCAACACTGTGTATACTAGGTGTGTGCAGAGCGTCTCACTGAAGGCTGAACTAGCCCTCAGTGATTAGCTCCACTTATATATATTCTGAACATTCTGTTAAGTCCGTGGTCCACTGGAATCTCCACTCTAATTCCTATATATATATAAATATAAATCATGGCTAACTACACACATAGAGAAATGATTAATATTATACACAGCCACTGGCCTGCAATAATACATAGAGGCTAAACAACAGAGGGACTACGTCATGGCGTCGCAACTGGTCGTGTTCGCCACGTGGTCACGCAAAGTTTGACTAACAATCACAATTTTAAACATGGCAAACTTCACAAACATAATTCAACAATAATATCAATACATCGCGATGAAACAAAAGATAGTTCATTTACCTTTTTGACAATGTCAGGCTGTGGCTAACTAGGTTGAATAGAATTTCACCAGTTCTGCTTGTAGTCTTCAGTAGAGAGATCCCTTAGAGCCTAGCTCCTTACTGGATGCAAGTTGAACGCAGAATGACTCTCTACCCCTGTGGTCAGCAGAAAGCCCTGGAAAATCTTAAACCACAAGAGGCGCCATCTAGTGTGTGTGGCGTTACTACTGCCTATATGTAAGCTGGATAATGTCAATACCTACTGAGCCAGCATCAGCGCCAGCATACAAAAGCGTAGCCCACAGTATATTTCTGTCGTCTGCTGCAGCACAACATTACTTTATTAAGGTTACAGCTGACTTAGTAAGGCGAGAAGCTATAGTGCTGTGTAAATCTGGCCTCTTATAACAAAGATGGAGATGACAAGGGAGCGCAGCAGCCTTATCTTGGAATGTAGACTGATGGTCATGTCTTTCCAAATGGGCTTCAACCTTGTCAGGGCAGCAATTGTTTGTGCGATCCTGGAGAGGACTTCCTGTAGGGACCCATTGTCTGATACAATGGCTCCTAAATATTTGAAGCTATGCACTGTGTTGAGGGATTGGCCTTGGACTTTGATGTCCGTGTTGATGCCATTAGTGTTGTTGGTCATCATTTTGGTCTTCTCTGCATATATTTCCATTCTGGAGGTGGTGTCAAGCCCCTGTACATCAAGCTGTTCAAAGTCTTGTTCATCTCCAGCCAATTCATCAATGTCATACGCAAAACGGAGGTTGGAGATTGCTCTACCCCTATTCTAACTGTGCCTTTGTGATCTGCAAAGGCATCTGACATGATGCGCTCTAGGAAGATGTTAAAGAGTGTTGGAGAGAGTAGGCATCCTTGATGCACACGATTGTTGTTCTGAACCAGTTTCCGATGTCGCTGTGGTGGAGGACTGCACTGGTAGCCTAATCATACAGACTTTTGATTACTTTTATAATTTTAGGGCAAAAACTTGATTTTTATAATTTTACTTTTTTAAAATAATTAAATGCAAGGTATTTCAAAAGATTGTATCCAAAATGTATGTTAATTATTTATTTTTAGCATACATCACAAATTCGAAAAAAAATGTCTGTAGTCTTCCGTACACAAACGGTCAAGGTCCGTTTTGTGCAAGGGTGTTCAATTTTTGAGTGTTCCCACCATACGAAAAAAAAAAAACAACTTTCTATTTGTATTTATTTATTCAAAAACTGTGTTGAGAATGTGTTTCCGTTTGTTCTTTTGAGTTGATTTATGTTTTAGTTTCTGCTTATTCAAAAATACCAGGGAGTTGCAGGTGGGACTGACAAGAAATATGGCGGAAGTACTCGGAAGACAAGGACACCAATAAACAAATAATGATGGATCCTTCTTTTTCGGAGCCGTTGCTGTTAGTTAGTTAGTTATTCATTGCTTACAGGGCCCAAAGGACTGCAAAGAGCCGAATCAGGACCACAAAATCAAGACCACAACTTCGTTGAAAGAGGACTCATCCCCGATCCGCATAAAAGATCTGCTGAAACAATCCTAGTGGTAACACTGAAGGCATTCCACCAGCCGGTCACTTTACAATAAAGACATTGCACGCAGGGGACGCTGAGACTAATTTATAGAACCCCCGTTTATAAAACCAAAATAGAATACAAACATCATTATAACATATCAACAAAACAAATGCATATAAAATGCCTACATTGCCAAATAATAACATCATAGGGATCCCCAGTGACCACCTGGCAGAAAGCGCCCAATATTTCCAAGGTGATCCAACAGACCTCACACACAAATGAGGAGTTTTGTCCCGGAAGAGTTTTTCAAGAAAAAAGGTAGGTGACTGGTCTAGCGAAGAAGATAGTATATTAGATTGATAAAACAGAGTAGGAATGAGAAAACTCAAAGGAGAAAGACAGCGACAGTGAGAATTTAAAGCTCTACATTTCCAGAAAGGGGGGATACTATTTATACTGAAACCCCCGGCACCTCAACGGGGACCGTTACCGTTGCAGTTTCGTATTTTAATACTGTTGCGAACGAAGACAAAATAGAGTGAAATAAAGCAGTTGCCTCATTTTAAATCGCAAAACAGCATAAAAAAACGATTTTGCCTTTTTTTTGTTTGTTTGTTTTGTTTGTATTCAATGGTCAGAGAGACAGAGAGAGAGAGAGAGAGAGAGAGAGGGGGGTGATGTTGGGAGGGGATATACATTGGGGGAAGAGAGAGCTTACTTGTACTTTTATATCCTTTTTATTTATCATTGCAGAATGTCCCGATGGATCTTATGGCCTAAACTGCACAAAGAACTGTAGTGTCGGTTGCTGTAATATCTGTGACAAAATGCTTGGAAACTGCACTTGCAAACTGGAATGGGAAGGACCAAACTGTGACACGGGTATGTTGGGTTTTATGATAAAATGTGTGTATACTGATATTCTACACGAACGCAAAATAAGATCAGTAAAAGTTCACTAAACTACTGTCCTTGTTTTTCAACAGTCAGAGATGCTACACAAGGTGGACGTAACTGTGGTATCAACAATGTCATGCCTATCGTAGGAGCTGTTATTGCCGTTGGGTTAGCCATCATCATCGTCAACATCCTTGGAATTGTGTAGGTGCTTCTTTGTTTTGCACGTGCATCGTAATAGCTGACAGTCGTCCAGCCATTTGCTATCCTTTACTATGGTCTGAAAGGTAGTTTCACCTCCTTTATTGAATTTAAATTCTTTTAAAGTACTTACAACTACAGTAAAACTGCGTATTATCAAAAAGATTACGAAGGAATGATGGAGACCTCCAGTGCCCAGTTTCTTACAGTTACGTGAATAAGCAGAATTCAAGCTGAGCGATAGTTTGACAGTGGAATTATTATTATTATTAGTTGTAGTTGTTGTAGTAGTAGTAGTAGTAGTAGTAGTAGTAGTAGTAGTAGTAGTAGTAGTAGTAGTAGTAGTAGTAGTATTGTTGATTTATTTCTTTGGGTGGAGTGTGTGTGTGTGTGTGTGTGTGGGGGGGGGGGGGGGGTGATGTGTGTACCTGAATTTGATTTTCACTGTTGTTCTCGCAGCAATATTTTCTTAATTTTCGGTCTATGATGCAGTTGGCTGAAGAGAAGATCACAACCGTTGGCAAAGGGCAGTGCTGCTGCTGCTGCAGATACAGAACTCACCCCCAGCCACCACCAAGGGTTCTCTGCAGCCCATGAAGTGACAACGCCAACCGCCCGTCATCAAGAACACGCAACCTCCCAACCTCGTAAGCGCCAGCATATTAACAACAGCCACACCACGCTCACTAGCGGAGTACAAGGATCGTCTCCCCAACCACATCCACAACACCCACAACCGCGTTCCTCGCCATTAACTGCATCAGAAACAGCAGCAACCACAGCCGAAGAAGCGGAAGCAGGAGCTGACGGCCCTTATGAAAACGTAACTGGGGTGGCGGAGGCCGAGTCCACAAAGAACTACGACTCCCTGGCCATCTATCAAAATAAAGATGTCAATCTTTACGCACAGCTGGAGAAATGACTTAAGTTTGTTTGAGCTTCACTGTACTCACTTCTGATTGCCTTGATATTGTCCTTTTTTTGAACAATAATTTCATGACAGAATCCATTCTTTTATTTGTTTTTGTACATATTTTGGAGTTATTTTTACATAATTCCAATAATCATTAATGTTAAAACATTTACCTTTGATTCCTATTCTTGCTATTTTTCAAAAGTAGTGCTTCATTTCATACAGTATCAAATTTTATCTTAAAGTCAATAAAACATCCGTAAAGCCTTTTATTTGTAATTTTATTGATTTCATGTACAAGATATTTTACAATTAATATTTGATCCGATGTTCTCGAGGTTTTTCCTAAATCCTGTTTATTGTTTGATTAGTTTGTTCTTATCTTCAAGATAGTTATCTACTTATTCTATCGTTTATAAATGGGCAGAATTGTTTGCTTACAAAGCCAATTAATATTATTCATCTGTAATTACTTGTGTGTGTGTGTGTGTGTGTGCATGCATGTGCGTGGGTGTGTTCGTGTGAGGTGTGTGTGCTAGCACATTGTTACGTTGGAGACGCGCACGATAGTAGGCTTGCGTGTGTGACGCGCGCGATAGATCAGATCGTTTTGTTTTGCTAAGCATGCAATAACAGAGTGTATTTATCTTTGATTTGATTTTGCGTTGTTATTAGAAGAAGCTTTGTATAACGTTGATAAATTTAGTTAATCGATATTATTTGAGAATTTTCTAGAGTTAGATGTTTGCTATCGATCGAAGCTTATGGATAATTCTAGTGGTAACTATAGAAGCTTCCATTCCAAATAAGGTTGTGTGACATGAGACAGTGATGATGAAATTACTTCTGATTGGTTGTGGTGTGTTATGCGGGGGGTATTCTCGCCTGCTCTGGAGTAGAGAGAGACTATATAAGTGCCGCACTGTTTCAAAATAAGAAGTCTCCTCTCTGAAAATCCTTATCGGGAAGAGAGGGGACTATAAACTGATACACACAAAATAAGAAGAGCCTAAGTCTCCTCTCTGAAAATCCTTACCGGGAAGAGAGGGGACTATAAACTGATTTAAAAAAAAAAAAAAAAAAAAAGAAGTGGGGCCGGGTAGCTCAGTTGGTAAGAGCGTCTTGCTAGTAACCGAAAGGTCGCTGGTTCGAATCCCGGATTGGTCAACGTGTGATCATATTATTTTCCCCTTTACCAACAACTGGCCCGCTGGTGTCAGTATAAATCGGTCCAGTAGTCACCTATATGCGAAAGTGTCGTGTGACTATAATCTACAAACAACAACAACAAAATAAGAGAGAGTTGAAAGTAGAGAGAGCTGTTGTGTTAGAGTTGAGAAAGTTGTAAAAAGTGGAAAGTTTATAGTCGAGAATTGTAAAGTGAAAAGCGATTAAACGAGTGTATGCAGTTGTTGATGTATGCTGAATAAAAGTGGAAAACTTCAAACGACGACTCCTGCCTTGTTGATGATTGAAGGGGTTGCGTGGATAAACGAATCTGAGTTACTCCTATCAGGATTTCAAGCATCGGGGCTGAATCAACTACTGATATAGAAAAAAACAACATCGAGTGTAACACACATATTGTAATATTTGGAATCTGTAAATAAAATTAATAGAATATAATCGCACTTCTGCTGAGTCTCAATGGCTACATATCTTTAGTTAGTTGTTTGGAGTGGTGATGGCGGTGTTGTTGTTGTTGTTGTTGTTGTTTGTTTGTTGTTCTTCTTCTCTTTCTTGTTATTTGTATGTTTTACATTGGTCTGATCCTCAGTGTTTCGTGGTCTCTACATATTCCTTTTATTTTAACTTGGCAATACAATTATTCAACTTGTCTGAACTCCTTCAGAAATAGTCTACCCTGCCCCTGCCTGCTATCTCCCGCCAGTACCACCTCCCACTCCACCATACCCCCTCTGTCTGTCTGCCTGTCTCTCTTTTTCTCTCTTGCTCTCGCTCTTTTAACAGTCGTACACTGTCTCAATCATTACCTACACAATTTTTCGAACTTTCTTAGTCATTTCCTGAGTCATTTCATGTATCAACTGCTTGAAATCTCCATAAATGAAAATCAAAATACTTCAGGCCACGGAGGTGTAACTAACATTACGAGATTTAGCCAAACGCCAACACAATTTTAAATCAAACATGTTTTGATCACGTAACGCATTCAATGCATGACAGTTTGCTTTATACACGACATATCAATCTTCTTCCTGGTGTAAATTCTACAGGTTTGTAAACAAGTTTTATTCATGTTATTTTACAGTCGTGCATATGCATTGACAATAATAGATATTGCCCGTATAATTTACATGTTTGCAGTGGAAAGACGTTTGTTTAGCGTTGCCTTTCACGGTTATATTTCTATTATAAATTCTCACATTTGGTTAGACTATATTGTGTATGTGTTTGTGTCAATACGTGGAATGACTGCATGTAGTCTAAAATCACATGTACGTAAACAAACTTTAAAATACAATATTGTGTGCTTTTACCAAGGACACTGCTGGGTGGTGCCTTGTTTATTTTATCCTCATTTTTATCTCTCCTCACCTACCCGCTCTACTCTTCCCACTTTTCACCTCCCCTACACATCCGCCTTAACCTATGGGGTTTCCTTTGAATAACATACTATACGAACACTTTTGTAAATATGATTTTCAGCTTTGTGCGAGTCTTTACATATAATTATTTGAGAGGATTGCGATTTTGTTGCTCTCCCTCCACCCCTCCCTCCCTCACCCCCCCTTTCTCTCCTTCCCCAAGTTCCTCACTCTTATCATCATTCCATCCATAATAATGACTTTATCTCTTTAGAATATCCTTCAATTTGTTTACCGACGCCGAGTACAATTTTATTGAATTGCTTTTTATTTACAGTGGTGCTCTCTGCGTACCAACCATCTAAAACGTGTCTATTTTTAGTCATTGTTCTGGTCCTGATTTGGCTCGGAAGAGTCCGCTGGATCTAAAGCAATAATCATGTAATGTTGTGTATTCATTGTTCGGAAGCTGTTATAACATAACCGCCACATTTCTTTCCCTTTAAATGCAATATTTAGCCCGCCTGGCATTCAAAATAATTCTTTCTACCTGGTTAAAAACTATTCGACACTTCCGTTTAGGGCCTACTCTCGTTTGCAGTGGGGGTTGGGGAGAAAGAAGTAGGGAGTGAGGGGGCAGTTTTAATGCCTACACTCTTTATTACATTACATTACATTACATTACATAATTGTTGCTTTAGGTCCAGCGGACTCTTCCGAGCCAAATCAGGACCGGACAACCCCCAATCCGCATAAAAGATCTGCTGAAACAACCCTAGTGGGAAAACTGAATGCCCTCCACCAGCCAGTCACTTTACAATAAAGACATCCCACGCAGGGGACGGCTGAGGCTTCACCCCAACTTATCGAACCCCCGTTTACAAAAACAAAATAGAACACAAACATCATTATAAATTATCAACAAAACACATACATATAAAATGCCTACATTGCTAAATAATAACATCATAGGAAGCCCTAGTGACCACCTGGCAGAAAGCGTCCAATATTCCCAAGCTGATCCAACAGACCTCATACACAAACAAGGAGTCTTGTCCCGGAAGAGTTTTCAAGAAAAAAGGTAGGTTATTGGTCTAGCGAAGAAGAAGTATAGCAGATTGATAGAACAGAGCAGGACTGAGAAAGAGCAAATGAGAAAGACAGCGACAGTGGGAACTTAAAGCACTAAATTTCCAGAAAGTGGGGATACTATTTATAGGCTTACTGAATCCCCCGGCACCCCAACGGAGGTGTAGCAGGGTTTGATGTTGTTTGTAGATTATAGTCACACGACACTTTCGCATATAGGTGACTACTGGACCGATTTATACTGACATCAGCGGGCCAGTTGTTGGTAAAGGGGAAAATAATATGATCACACGTTGACCAATCCGGGATTCGAACCAACGACCTTTCGGTTACTAGCAAGACGCTCTTACCAACTGAGCTACCCGGCCCCTCCAGGGTTTGATTGTTGTTGTTGTTTGTAGATTATAGTCACACGACACTTTCGCATATAGGTGACTACTGGACCGATTTATACTGACACCAGCGGGCCAGTTGTTGGTAAAGGGCAAAATAATATGATCACACGTTGACCAATCCGGGATTCGAACCAGCGACCTTTCGGTTACTAGCAAGACGCTCTTACCAACTGAGCTACCCGGCCCCTCGGAGGGTTTGATTGTTGTTGTTGTTTGTAGATTATAGTCACACGACACTTTCGCATATAGGTGACTACTGGACCGATTTATACTGACACCAGCGGGCCAGTTGTTGGTAAAGGGGAAAATAATATGATCACACGTTGACCAATCCGGGATTCGAACCAGCGACCTTTCGGTTACTAGCAAGACGCTCTTACCAACTGAGCTACCCGGCCCCTCAATCGGAGGGTTTGAGTGGGTATACACTCTTTATATACCCACTCAAACCCTGCTTCTTCCCATCTACCTTCTCTCGTTCGTTCTCACCCAACGCTGTAATCCAGCCTCTGCAATATAATGTAGGCCTGTACATGCGAGTGCGTGAATATGTGAGAGTGATTTAGCCCCAATGTATTCCCATCTCTCCCTTTGGATGGGACAACTTGTCTTATGCAAATAAATCTCTCTCTCTCTCTCTCTCTCTCTCTCTCTCTCTCTCTCTCTCTCTCTCTTTCTCTCGATTTACATTTCATTGTAACTGTCTACACTGTACGCAGTGTATCATATTGTGGTAATTAACACAGATATTTGTTTTGTCGTCGACGTGTATAAGTTTATTTCTGAATGTCGGGAAATGTGAGTGTCAGTGCTACGAGGAACGATTGTAAAGTATAGGCTCCGGTCTAAAATCTGTATGTTTTTTTTTTTTTTTTTTTTTTTTTTAAATCAGTTTATAGTCCCCTCTCTTCCCGATAAGGATTTTCAGAGAGGAGACTCGTCTGTATTCTTGTTGTGTATAAAATCTGTCTGTCTGTCTGACAATCTGTCTGTCTCTCTATCTCATTCCATTGGTCACAGTTAACTATGGGCTATAGCACTGTTTCATAATGAAAGCGACAGTGGCGGATCGGTTGCGGCCCTTGGGTTCGGCTAGTTCCGGTTGAAGCAAGAAAGATGCAGGGTTATATAAATTATATTTCTCTTGTACAATCGTTCAAATTTTACTCAGGGTGGCTGCTTGCCTAAACATTGATTGCTGATTTGTTTGTTCAGTAGGCCTAATTCGTTTGTCAGTGACCTACATTCACGAGAAATTCGAAGTCTCTTTCTTTTTCTTTGCTTTAATTTTTTAATTGAGAAATGTTAATTTTGCAGTTTATCTAGAAGATAACATTATTATACAGTAGAATAATTTTTGTTTTTAATTCAGTGAAGCAATTATGTCTTATTATTTTCAGTCTTTCAGTTGTTATTATTATTAGTTGTAGTAGTATTGTTATTATTATTATCATTATTACCATATATTAATTATTAGTTGTCTGTTGGTGCTGCTGTTGTATTACTATTATTATTATTATTATTATTATTATTATTATTATTATTATTATTAGTTGTAGCTGCATTGTTATTATTATTATTTTATAATTATAAATTACTCTAATGATTACGATTATTATTAATATGTGTTGCAGCATGAGAAAACCAGGCTAAAGTGTCAAAATATGAAAAATTACTTATTTATTTATTAACAAAGTACTAAAAATAATCTTCAAAATGCAAAAAACAGAATTGTTTTATCTTTATTGGTTGATGTTTTATGATTTTTTAAAATATTTTATTTTCTCGGGGGCTAATTTCCAGAAATTGCCTTCAAAGTTTTGAATTGTAAAATGATCATTACTTCACAACCAGAATTTTCCCATGCATGTATTTGGTATCAAAACAATCAGGAAGATGGCAGCAATATGGCAGTGAGTTGAGATAAGATGAGAAAATTCACATTATACACCATTCACACAATACTGAACATAAACAAATTAAAACAGTACGCACAATTTTATTCTGTACCCATCCATAATGCATAGTGTTTTTAAACATATTAGAAATAAAACAAACAAGTGTTTAGCAAGTCTATAATAACTCAAACACATAATAATATATCAAGAACATGGCCTGAATCAATCATTTTTCTAAAATAAACCCTATCATAATGCCCCCTCCCCCCCCCCCCTCTTAAATCCCTCGTCCGTCAAGTAATCTTTTGTTTAATTGCAAGCAGCTACATCAGCTCAGTTCAAATAGTCAAACAAAGATTACAAACCGAAAACAAAAGTTTCATTAGGTAGTTTTCAGTCCTAATAATCAAGCTTTAATAATTCCCCGATTCTCCACTCCCTTCCGCACGTCGAATAAATCTGTCGCGTCACAGGTGTAAATCAAAATAACATGTCATTTTGCTCTATAAAGTTTAAATAAGCACAAATATCGAAACAAATACTAATTACTAGTAATTTGGTAAATAGTCCTCATGTTCATTTCCTAAAACAGACAAACCAACAATAATAAATACTGAGAAAATAGTCAACTTGTCATGCTAGTAATATTGAATGCAGGCCAGACTACTTACCTTTTCAACCACCCCACCCCACCTCCACCCAACAAAATATACTACTGAAATATTTTCCACACTCATACTGTAATTCTTTCACTGATATCGCCTTTTCAACCTTTACCTAAATCTATGCAAGTAGAATGACGGATTATTAAAGACACGCCAATAGCGAAGAGGCCTACGAAACATGAATCATTGAATGAAAACAAACAGTATAGTTTATTAACGGGATCAAGCTTCGGCTCGTCAGAATCATAATCCTCATCACAGTTCCCACTGGCACCATCATAAAAATAGTCTGAAAGCATGTCTTGGAGCTCTTCAGACGCAAAACCGGGTCGATTCAAGGCCCTAGCTACTCTAGCAGACGACACATCTATTGACGCTGAAGACGAAGCCATCACTTCCGGTTTCCAAGAAGAATCGGTCACTTACTTTGACAAATTGTTTCTAACAAATGCAACATAAATATTGCAAGAAAACACTTGAAATAGATGTATGATGAGTTTATCTACATTAAAAAATTCACTTTGAACTAAAAATCGTCGAAAATCTATAGGAAACACTTCAGTTTTTCACGACCTGGCTAGAGACACATTCGAACACAACTTGTGTCACAAGCAAGCTTCGGAACAAGGAATTTCATGAAAAATTCATACGCCACACACTTTTATGTACCAAAAAGTAGTAGCAATAGGGACTTTTCACTCTCCAGACGTTATATATCAATCCACATTGGGGATTTCCCTTCATAGTCGGACAAGAAAAGTTGGGGTATCGGAGGTCAATTAGTGCCATTGTTTTAGCAAGGTGTGATCAACACCCTTATCAAAATCAACAAAATAAACAATGTTTTAGTAATTTTTGAACAAAATCCGTTTGGGATATTAAAGAAAAGTCTTAAATAAAGACAAAGAGGCAACAATCTTAAAATTGATGGGGTAGCCTATTTTTAGTGTTTTACGGCTGTAGCAGCGAATCAATCCTGGCGTCTTTAGCCGGGTTTTGTCATGCGGCAACACATATTATGATGATTATTTTGTATTATTACTCTTATTATTATAATAATAATAATAATAATTATTATTATTATTATTATTATTATTATTATTATTATTATTATTATGATCTAGGATGGATCTAAGGCATGGAAGAATGGGTGAGTGTTGTAGTTGTGTATACATATACTGTGGAATAATTATCTGTGTGTTAAATGTGTACGCATGGGTATGTGGCTGGTTATCTGTTTATGCATGTGTGTTAGTGTTTATAGATTTGTATTTTGGTATGGAAGTTGTTTTTGATAGTATATCAAATGTATCAATAGTGTATGTCCATGTTTGTAATAATTTTGATGTTGTTATCTCCTTCCTTATTGCACTGCTAAACAAATATCCATGCCTTGTGTTTGGACAATAAAGAATCTTGAATCTTATTTTACATTGTTGTAATCTTTCCGAATCAGTCGCAAACGTTGTTCCCACAATCGTTTCAGTGTTTTGTTAGCTGGTAATGTGTGTAACTTGACAATGCGCCCTTCAATTACTTTTCCTGCGAAATTAGGGCAGCCAACGCAATACTGTTTTTCTCCGCCACAAGTCTTCCGTCTACGTGCTGCCATGCTTAATACTCAACCGGAACTAGCCGGTGTACGTGGCATAGGTGAAGGCAGGGCCGGATAACTCTATCTGCACTAGTTTTGCAACAGTGCTATAACATGATATGTTATTATTATTACTCGTGCTTGCTAGTGTCACCAAAATATATTCGCACCAATAAAAAGATAGCAAACACCCATAGCACAACTGAAAGCTTGTGTTCACGGAAGTATAATTTAAATAACCGTAAGCATTAAGCTTACGTGTTATGGCTGCATTGAACATTCTTACGTTTGCGACGCGCACGATGGTACGTGTGAGACGCGCACGATAGAGCCGATCGTTTTATTTTGCAAAGCATTTAATAACAGAGTGTATTTACCTTTGATTTGATTTTGAATTGTTGTTAGAAGAAGCTTGTTATAATGTTGATAATTTTCGTTTGTCGATATTATTGGAGAATCTTCTAGGGTTGCTTGTTTATCATCGATCGAAGCATCTAGATAGATCCAATAGAAGCTGAGAGATTATTTTATGATGAAGAAAGTTGTATGACGTAAGACAGTGATGACGATGTTTATTTTGAATGGGTGTAATGCGTCACGCTGGAATGTTTTAACTTTATCTCGAGTATATAGAAAAACTATATAATTGATGCACTGTGTAGAGAAAAGAGAGAGAAAGTGGAAATAGTGATTGAGCGATTGTATGCAGTTGTTGATATATGCTGAATAAAGTTGGAAAACTTCATACGACGACTCCTGCTTTGTTGCTGAGTGAACAGGTCGCGTGGATAAACGAATCCGAGTTACACTTATCAGGATTCAAGCATTGGGGCTGAATCAACTACTGATAAGAACCAACAAAAAGTGTAACAGTCATGTAAAAAGAACGTTCATTCTGAGAAATTAGTTAACACTTGCGAGTGGTAACACTGTCATTTTCAATCAGAAATGGGAATTCTTCTATATATATAAATTGCTTAGCCGGAAGTCCTTCTTCGCCTCTACTATAAAGTTTGTCCGGTATGGACGCTGACCTGGGCAGGTGCTGGGCGCTGCGGATCGGCCTGCTGTGCGCTCAAAACCCGCGAAATCGTTATAGCCGACATTTCCTTACCGAACGTTTAACCGTTTCTGAGATAAATAAATAAACAAAATGTCCTCAAACTGCAATAGCCTCATTCCGCGCACTTCCGATTCAACCCGTGTCAAGAACGTGCTGTTCCGTAATACCACAAATTTTGTTTTATTTCCATTCAAAACACTTTTGCACTCATGTCACCAATCTTACAAAATTTTTTGTTTAACTAATTACATTTGATTAATTAAAAATCGAATCGAGGTTTCAGCATGTTTTCCCATATACACCAAAAAATTGATGGTCTTTATACGAAGCCTTGGTAGCTCACTTAGTAAGACATTCGCCTACCGTGCAGACGACCCAAGTTCAAATCTTCGCGGGCCCTTTTTTTAATGTTTTTTTTTACACTACAATATGGATATTTTTCTTTTTAATTTAGGCTTTTTACTTTTAACTTATTTATTATTATTATTATTATTATTATTATTATTATTATTATTATTATTATTATTATTATTATTTATAAACTAATACTACTACTACTACTAATAATAATAATAATAATTATTATTATTATCATTATAATATCTTATATCACATTTTATTTTAAAACCTTGGTGTTTTTTATGATTTCTATTTGTATTATTCTATATTCATTATTATTATTATTATTATTATTATTATTATTATTATTATTATTATTACCAAGGTTCGGGATGGGGTGGTACCTGTAGGTAAAAGGGGGCTACGGGTAGGTTTAAAGGGGCATGGGTAGGCATAAGGGGGGATACGGGTATATATAAGGGGGTATGGTGATGGTCGATTCATTTGTCCCCTATATGCACTGTGTCCGGGGACGTTAATTAATCTACTGAACTGAACTGAACATACCTGCGAAACGATCAACGGAGGAGTATTAAGGAGGGTACAGGTAGGTTACAAGGGTGTTACGTTGAAACGCGAATGGTAGTACGTCGGAAACGCGCACGATAGATCTAATCGTTTTGTTTTGCAAAGTATTCAATAATGGAGTTTATTTACCTTTGATTTGAGTTTGCGTTGTGGTTAGAGGAAGCTTTGTATAACGTTGATAATTTTCGTTAGTCGGTATTGTTGGAGAATCCTCTAGATCTCCTTGTTTACTATCGATCGAAGTTTCTTGATGGACGTAGATATTTGCGAACATTCTGGGACGGGAAATTATGATGCATGACGTAAGTCAGCGATGACGATCTTTAATTCTGATTGGTTGTAATGCGTCATTTTCTAGAACGACCTGAGGTCATCTTGAGTTGAGAAAAAAAATTATATATTCGCTCCGTGTGTTGTAGTGAAAGTTGTTGATAGTTGGAAAGTAAAAGGTTGTTGAGTTGAGCTGAGAATTGTATGCAGTTGTTGATGTGTGCTGAATAAAAAGTGGAAAACTTCATACGTCGACTCCGTGTCTTGTATGCTGAGTGAGCAGGCTGCGTGGATAAACGAATCAGAGTTACACCTTATCAGGACTTCAGCATCGGGGCTGAATCAAATACTGATAAAGAAAAACACCATCATCAAACCGAGTGTAACAAAGGGGGATATGGAAGGTATCAAGGGGGTATGGGGAGGTATCAAGTGGGTTCGGGGAGGTATCAAGGGGGTATGGTGAGGCATCATGGGGGGACGGGGAGATATCAGGGGGGGGTATGGTGAGGTATCAAGGGGGATATGGGGAGGTATCATCGTCCAAATGAAACTCGCTGACAACAGTTGTCTCTCTGTCTACATTTTGAACAGCAACCTGTGGGTACAAAGCCATTAGTTTTATACAGGGTGAGCACAAAAACACTCCTTGATGTAAATTATTTATTATGAGAAAAGTTGAGTGAATATTTTTACTCGCTTGGTGTTTTCAGTAGCAAAAATTAACAAAGTTTTATGTGATATGGGTTGATTTCAAAGGCACTCGATGTGTGCCCCTCTTGTTGCCAGGCAAACAACAATGCGATAATCAAGCTCAGTCCAGACTTTCTGCAGCAAATCTGGCGTAATCGTGCGAAGAGCTTCGGTGATAACTTCCTGCACTTCCTCCATGGTCTGGGGCAAGGGAGGGATGTAAACTTTGTCTTTGACATATCCCCACAGAAAAAAGTCACAGACAGTTAGGTCTGGTGATCTTGGGGGCCATTTGCAAAACACTTGGTCGTGTTGTCCAGCACAGCCAGTCCATCGGCTGGGTAGGTTTGTGTTGAGAAATGTGCGGACATTGACAGACCAGTGTGGCGTTGCACCATCCTGCTGAAAAATGTAGTCATCACCTTCAGCAGCTAGTCTTGGCAGCAACCAGTTCTGTAACATCTCGAGGTAGGTTGGGCCAGTGATGGTTAATCCTTCAAAGAAAAAAGGTCCATACACAGACCTCTCTGTTACTGCACAAAACTCTTTCACTTTGGGAGAGTTACGTTCAAACTCGAGAGTGGCATGATGATTCTGAGTCCCCCATATTCTCACATTGTGTCTGTTCACCTGTCCACTCAAGTGGAAGGTTGCTTCACCCCTGAAGATTATCTTTGACAGCAGATCAGGATCATTTTCCATTGACTCCTGTAAACTGTTGCAGAAATCACAGCGCGTTCTTTGGTCTTGCGGGTATAACTTTTGGACCAGTTGCAGTTTATAAGGTGTAAACCTCAAAGCGTTTGCGTAAGATCTTGCATACGGTGCTTTGTGGAAGTTGTAACTCTTGGCTACATCTGTGTGTTGACTTCTTGGGGCTGCGAAGATAAGTGTCTCTGACCCTCTCGACAACTTCCTTTGACACTGCTGGGTGGCCGTTCTCTGATCACAGATGCATCCTCTCTCAATAAAATCATTGTACCACTTCAAAATCGATTTGTCAGAAGATGGATTGTTGTGATGGATGTGTCTGAACGAACGCTGCACAATTGTAACACTGTTTGATTTTCCAAATTCCCAAACACACCAGCTACATTGTTGTGGGGTGTACGCCATCTTGGATTGGACTGCCACCTAGCGGGTAAGATATAAATTGGGACCTGGAAACAAAGTGGAAACAAAAATTCATTAATTTCTGCAACTGTAGACACCAATTTTGTGAAAATAATCACTCAACTTCTCATTTAATGAATATTTGAAATCAAGGAGTGTTTTTGTGCTCACCCTGTATAAGCTGAACTCAGAATAAAGACTCGTCCTCTGTATGGGTTTTATGTGTATTGAAAGGGTGGCGTCCCGACCACTGCCTCAACAGTGAATGCATAAAGTGCACTATCACTCGATAAACAACCACTCCAACAACTAACACGTAAAACACCAGAGGGAACAATGACAGCATGCTTATTCATACACAAACAACTTAACCTATAGAATTATATTACTATTGAACGTAACGGTATACCCACAATCACACTTTCATTAACTATAATGAAAACAAACAACTGGTAACCCAACAAGAATAATAATGAAGATAGGGATTTTCTTTAACGTCTTTCTTTCTTATAGCCTATACAATTTTGCAAGTGGCTGTAGAATTATTAGTTATTTGACTAATGATTTGTACAACATATTAACTATACACAATTCTTAATATTGTAAACAATCTAACTATCTTCCAGTATGTATCTTTCAGTGATAAAAATTATACAAAGAGGCTTGAATAGATAAAAACTGCTACCCCTCTATGGGGCTTTATAAGCTTACAACTGGCAACTTACCCCAAATCCTGTATAGTTCACTTTTGAGCAAATCTACAAGGGAATAATAAAACATATTTTTCCGTAACTGCTTTCTAAATTACAGTGGAATCCCGCTGGATGGCAGTTAGTGACCAGCCTGCCTGCCTCAGGTGCTCAGAATTCTGAGGTGCCAGGCCATGTATATAGCTGCCGTGTTGTTACGGTCAAAGCCGAACCCAACGGAACACACAGTGGATTGTACAATGCTGGTGAAGATGCTCGGTACACCAAGACATACACAAGAGTAAATTATAGCATTACTAACCAACCAACGTAGAAAAAAACCGCATATTCTTAATACTCCTAATGCATGTTACAATACTTCTCCGTTCTATTCATTATCAAGCTAATTCATACATTACCTTCCTTTATCATAATTGAAAGGAATTTTCTTTCTTAACTTATTTCTCTTTATTATAACTGGAAATAATGTAATTTTAATTTATGAATTTTTTCCTTTACAACTGTTGTGAACGAATTATCAAATTCCATTTATACATTATATATTTTCTTAATAATCGAAAACAAAATATTTCTTTTTTTTACATTGCTATATAGAAATGAATCCATCAAAACTGTCATGCATACATTATTATCTTCATGAAAGTTGAAAAATAATTATTAAATGTAAATGATTTATTTCCCCGCATACAAAAGCACACTTTCTTCACTGATATTTCTTTCATTCTCAAAATGAAATATATACATATTTATACAAATAAATACACTTCTTCCCAAAACAAAATGGTCACCTAGGGATCGTTTGCCAGACAAGACGACACAACGCACAAACGAGGCAGGTCCGAGTGGTCACAGTTGCACATGCAGCTCTCTTCTCACCTCAGGACATCAGCCCCGGGACGACCGGAAGCTGCCTTACAGGACCGTCACAGAAGGAAGACACACTGCTTGAGATTGGCGGCAAATAGTCCGCACAATCTCCCCTCGAAAACTCTGCTGGCACTAGAGCAAAGTATATTTTTAATGTTCTCTCTGCGACTATCCGTTTGGGCTTAATAAGGTAGTTTTTATTCGCTTACACTTTCTAATTGAATGCGCAAATCGCTCACTGCAAAACATGCACGGCACCTGAAAATACACGCCTGCCCTCATACCCATATTAGGCGATCTTGACGAATTTAGGCTAAGGAAGCAACACTAACTATAACACACCTTATCATCACAGGTTTAGAAAACCGAGTCGTGACAGTGGGCAGAGATGAAAACAAAAGAAGGGATAAAACCTGGCTATCATGTTTGCATGTTGCGGATATAGGCAAGACGAAAACAACAAACTTATAGAGACAAGCTCAACTACCTGCTTTTGTTGTTGTTGTATCAAATTTTATTCATCAGATTAACATAAGTTGTACTGATAGAACTACCACCAAAATATATCCACCTATATATCCACACAAAATAACTACCTGCTTTAAGAAATGTGCATTTAGTACAGTGGTTGTTTATTCAGTATAATAGTCTATAAATAAGATACCTTGACCAAATGTTTATTTTCTGATCTATATTCGATTGAAAAATCAGCATTTCCTACAGTATTTGTGCAGTGTTTACAATGTTACACCTTGACTATAGATTTATTTCGTTATATCTTAGTAAGTACTTGTATTTGAGAAATGTGCATTTCATACGGTCAATTGTGCTGCTTTAACGATTTTATGCGTTGACTAATGTTAGTGTGGCCATTTTATTCTTTTGCTTAAGAATGAGGCCAAATCAAATACTTCTTCAATAGTACTCTTGGCTAAGTGAGGAAAGAGCAAGCGTGTGATTACGACGGCCTCTTTAAATATTTACATCCTGAACCACTTAAGTTGCTGCGCATTAAACCTGTGTAAGGCCAAGGTATACAGTGTTTTTCACGCTGTAATGTATTCGAAGGAGGACTGGTGCAGTATTAGATAACTACACAAGTTTCTTAAGGCATACATGGAGCCCAAAGCTTAAGTCGGCGAAAATGAAGGCAACAAGTGGTTGTATATATGTGCTGACAGCGTTTTGTGTAATTCTATTTACGACCCAAACATCCCAATCAAACACAGGTATATAAACCTACTTTTTACTTTGCTTATTGTTCGTAACAAAATTAAATGTAAACATCGCATTCTGCAGATTTACATTATACACCTGAACTGTTATGGGCTTAATTTTTTATATTTCTGAGGAACTCTAATTCAAATACCGACATAATAACACTTCTAATATTTTAACTGATTAAATTTAAGTTGTTCCTTCTGCATTCACAGTTACAGTTGTTGTGTGTTGTATTGTGTTATGTTGTGTTGTGTGTGTTCTCTTTTGGTATTTTATGTTTTACTGTTGCTTTATTTTATTTTTACTTTGCTGATAAGCCTTATGAGCTCTAGTGAAGAAGGGCGATGTACAAATGTTTATTAGGTTTAATTAATTCGTTAATCACTCATTTCTTCCCACAAAGAAAAGAAAGAAAAAAAAAACTTCAGTCGTAAAGGATTTGGGATAATGTTTTCTTGCAGACAATATTTATGGTATCCCATCCTAGCCTATCCCGTAACTCGAAGGTCGTTGGGGCACCACAGATGATCGTTTAACCAACTTACTCCATATTTCTCTGTCCTCAGCAACCCCATGGCTTCGCTCAGTGTCAAGCCAGTCAATTCTCGAATGTTGTCCTCCCACCTCTTTTTCGGTCTCCCTCTTCTCCTGCCTTCTTGCACCGTGCCTTGCAGAATTGTCTTTGCAAGGCCTGATGCTCTGGTGACGTGGCCATACCATCGGAATTTCCGTTTCTTCACCGCTGTGAGCATATCATCATGTTGTCCAATGGCTTGTGTGATAGTCTGTCGGACTTCGTCATAGGTGATGTGCTGAGTATAGGAAATGCTCAGAAGTCTTCTGCAGCACCTCATGTCCATGCTTTGTATTCTCCGTAGTAGATCTACTGTGAGTGTCCATATTCGCAAGCGTATATGAAGATGGAGATGACAAGGGAGCGCAGCGGCCTTACCTTGGAATATAGACTAATGGTCCTGTCTTTCCAAATGGTCTTCAACCTTGTCAGGGCCGCAGTTGTTTGTACGATCCTGAAGAGGTCTTTCTGTCAGGACCCATTGTCTGATACAAAGGCTCCTAAATATTTGAAGCTATGCACTGTGTTGAGGGATTGGCCTTGGACTTTGATGTTCGTGTTGATGCCATTGGTGTTTCTGGTCATCATATTTGTCTTATCTGCACTTATTTCCATTTCATAGGCTCTGGAGGTGGTGTCAATCCCCTGTACCAGCTGTTCAGGTTCTTGTTCCTCTCCAGCCAATCCATTAAATTCATCCGCAAAAACGGAGTTTGGAGATTGCTCTACCCCTATGCTGACTGTACCTTCGTGATCTGCAAGGGCATCCGACATGATGCGATCTAGAAAGATGTTGAAGAGTGTTGGAGAGAGTAGGCCTCCTTGACGCACACCAAATGTTGTTCTGAACCAGTTTCCGATGGCACTGTTGTTGAGGACCACATTGGTAATCTTGTCATACAGGCTGATGGTGCGGTAATTTTTACACTCCTGAAGGTTACCCTTTTTGGGAAAAGTGATGACAAGCGACTTGGTCCTTGGAGTAGGCCACTCTCCACTTTGCCAAATCTTGTAGCAGATAATGGTGAGGGCGACAAACATCGCTTCTCCTCCTGCTTGAAGCAATTTTGCGGGTATGTTGTCCACATCCGCTGATGACTTCTCCTTCTTCAGCGATTGCACTGTTGCCTCAACTTCTTCTCAGAGAATTGGGAGGATTTCTTTTTCTTCTTCTTCTTCTTCTCTGTTTTGGGGACATGTGTGGTTGTAAAGGTCAGAGCAGTACTCTTTCCATCTATCCAAGACTCCTTGTTCTTCTGTAAGGCGTGTGCCAGACTTACTTGGGATCGTGGAGACCTTGGGCTGTTTAACACCTGTCAGCCGCTATACAGTCTGCTAGGTCTTCTTGCTGTTGTTCTTTGTTGAGATTGTTCTCTATGTCAATAATTATCTTCTATCCAGTTCTCCTTTGCAGTGCGCATGCCTTTTCGGATGTCATTGTTGATTTTTTGGTAGGCATCAGCTCCCTGTTAGGTGTTCTTTTTTTTTCTTTTTCATCTTTCTTTGTTTATCACACAGGCATTTATGGTATAATTTTTACAAAAAAAGAAGAAAAAACCTTTCATAAATCCCGAGAGGATGCGGGGGCGGATGGTGGAGGTGGGGGATGTTTTATTTGAATAAAACGGTAACTTGGTAACTTATGTATGAATACAATCAATGTGACAGCAGGGTAGGGATATTTTATTTGAATAAAACGGTAACTTGGTAACTTATGTATGAATACAATCAATGTGACAGCAGTGTAGAGATGTTTTATTTGAATAAAACGGTAACTTGGTAACTTATTTATGAATACAATCAATGTTACAGCAGGGTATGGATGTTTTATTTGAATAAGGCGGTAACTTGGTAACTTATGTATGAATACAATCAATGTGACAGCAGGATCCAGTACTTCGAAAATCAGGCACCCAATTCTATTCCTTAAAGTTCATTTCCATGTTTCGTAACGCCACGCTCTTTGTAACAACTAGACAACTTCCAAACCTAAAAATTTAAAATGAAGAGCTCAAGTATGTGAGAGAGGGTACATTTGTAGGTGTATATTTAACATGCAACCGACAATGGAAAATACATATAGAATATTTGAAACAAACAGCTAATAAAGGTTATAGCTTAATGAAAATTATTAAAGGAAAAAAAATTGGAGACAAGATGTACAACCATTGATCCATTTAGCCTATGCTTCAGTGTGATCCAAATTAACATACTGCCAAGAAGCTTATTTTTCAGCCCCTTTAATGCTATTTTAAAATGTTACACACACACACACACACACACACACACACACACACACACACGCTCTCTCACACACACAGAGAGATACACATTCAAGCACAGCCCCTCTTTGGTTTAATTAAAATGCGGTGAGTGAAGATGAGTTTTCAGTAAGTACTTGAATGAGGCGTGAGACTATGCTTGGCGGAGGGTTGACGGTAGGGAATTCCACGGGGATGGAGAGTGGAGGGCGAAATTGTTTTTTTTTCCAAAACTATTGAGGGTGTATCTAGGGACTGTCAGGAGGGAGGTATCTTGAGAGCGAAGAGTGCGTGTGGATTGTGTTACACTCGATGTTGGTTTTTTATCAGATGATTTAGCCCCGATGCTTTAAACCTGATAAAGTGTAACTCAGATTCGTTTATCCACGCAGCCTGCTCACTCAGCAACAAGGCAGAGAGTCGTCGTATGTAGTTTTCGAACTTTATTCAGCGAACATCAACAACTGTATACAATCATTCCATCACTTTTTACTTTCAAAACTTTCAACTCTCAACTTTTCACAGTGCATGATTATATAGTTTTTCTCTAAACTCGAGATAACGTCAGAATGTTCCCGAGTGACGCGTTACAACCAATTAAACTAAACTTCGTCATCACTGTATTACGTTATACATCTTTCTTTACAGTCCAAGAATTTTCTCAAATATCTACACCTATCGCGAAGCTTCGATCGACAGTAAACAAGCAAGCCTAGAGAATTCTCCAATAATATCGACCAATAAAAACCACCAACGTTATACAAAGCTTCTAACAACAACGCAAAATCAAATAAAAGGTAAATACACTCTGTTATTGAATGTTTTGCAAAATAAAACGATCAGATCTATCGTGCGCGTTTCAACGTAACAGATTCATAAAGTCGGAGAAGTTCGGCAAAGTAGGAGGGAGTGTCATCAGAGCGAAGACATTGGCAGCTGAGGGAGGCAGTTTTGTATTGAATACGGGATTTAACTGCGAACCAGTGAGAAGTCTTCAAGGAGGAAATAGCACTAGAGCGGCGGGGTTGACGTAGCAAGAGAGTAACAGTATTGTCCTGCATGCGTTGGAGTTTGAGGAGTTTGTATTCGGGGAGACCAGCTAAGAGAAAGTTGCAAAAGTCTAGACAATAGAAAATAAAAGACAACTGCATTAAAAAATATTACATTGAGTAAGACACATAGAATAATATTAAACTCAATTAAGACTAATACTGTAAAAAATACGAATTGTATTTGCAATGAAGCTGTATCGTTGAAACATAAATTATTTCAGTGTAGTCATATCTGTTCTTTTTTTTTCAACTGATTTACAGACTATGAGTTCTATTGATAGGCTAACATTATCTTTGATGTGAGCGTTAGGTTAGCAAAAGCTTTTATTGATTCTCC
>CM072514.1:62737308-62779808 GCA_036898135.1 Oncomelania hupensis | reverse complement strand
GTTGACGTTGATGATGATGATGATGATGATGTTGACGATGATTTTCCAGATGTGAACAAAATGGCAAATACCAGAATCCTGGTGGACGATCAACTGTGTTTCAATTTTTTCACGACGTATTACAATAGAAGCAGGGACACTCAATTTAACATTGTGTGCACTAAACGCCTAATGAGCCAAATCGTACGACTGGTGAAGAACGGCACGGGCCTATACAACGGCGATGAAACACTGGATCTCTGCGAGGTGCAAGTATTTAGTAAGTCACTAATGACATTAAAATCTTGAAATCTAGACTATTTAAGAGTAAATACCTGGACACATTTCAAATTTTAATCCCAATCCTATCCTATCCAGTAACTCGAAGGTCGTTGAGGCACCAAAGATGGTCGTTTAACCAGCGTACTCCGTCTTTCTCTGCTCTCAGCAACCTTCATAGCTTCGCTAAGTGTCAAACCAGTCCATTCTGAATGTTGTCCTCCAAACTCTTTTTCTGTTTCCGTCTTCTTGCACCGTGCCTTCCAGGATTGTCTTTGCAAGGTCTGATGCTCTGGTGACGTGGCCATACCATCGGGGTTTCCGATTCTTCACCACTGTGAGCATGTCATCGTGTTGGCCAATGGCTTGTGTAATGGTCTGTCGGACTGCGTTGTTGGTGATATGTTGGGGTATAGCAAATTTCCAGAAGTTTTCTGTAGAGTGAATGTAGGGATAACGACAATTCGGTAAATGAATTGTATTACGTACCCGACTTCAGTAAAAGAGTAACGATTAGATTACTATGGTTTAAAGGTTTACTGTCGTTAAATCATATTGCAGAGAACATCACACTTATAAGTGAATTACTTTGTTAGTGTTCACACCGCTCATATTGTTTGTGTGTTTGTTCGTTCGAACGTGTGTGCTTCTTTGTGAATGTGTTTGTGCGTGCGTGCCAATGTATGTGCGTGCATGTGCGTATGCGTGTGGGTGTTTTGTGTGCGTGGGTGTGTTTGTGTTTGTGTGTGGCTGATGTTTCAGGTTGCAAAGACCCATTTTGGGGTGATGAGTGTAACAACCAATGTGGACACTGCCTGGACGGGGAAGTGTGTGACAAAGTGAACGGAAACTGCACCAACTGCTCAGCTGGCTTCATGCTGCCTACCTGTGTCCAAGGTGCATTTGATAATCATTTGAGAATCCACGCATTTTGAGAGCGATCGACGATGTAAAAAAACTTGAGAAACAAAATATCTGGCTTTGTGACTTTGGTTGTATTGTATACAATCAGAATAATTCACCACAAAATTATAAATACCGATATAACTGAGAGATCGTATGGGTAAGTTGGGAGCATGTGATTTAGATGTTAAGTCTCTCTCCCTCTCTGTCTGTCTGTACACTTGGGTGTGTGTGTGTGTGTGTGAGAGAGAGAGTGAGTGATTGGATGTGTGTGTGTGTGTGTGTGTGTGTGTGTGTGTGTGTGTGTGTGTGTGTGTGTGTGTGTGTGTTGGCTTCAGTGTCTGCTTACATACATGTTTTGCTCATACTCCAGATATTCGACAATACGTGTTTCAGAGTGTCCTGCTGGAACTTACAGCCAATCCTGTTCACGTAACTGTAGTGAACGCTGCCTTGACTCGGACTGTGACAAAGTGTCTGGACTGTGTGCTTGCAAACCTGGATGGAATGGTTCAATGTGTGATCAAGGTGCGTTTGCAAATCTTTAAGTGTAGCACACACAAATGAACACGATGTCAAGCCATTTATATGTATTTCTAATTCACACACAGGTACAAAAAATCAATAAATTAATTAATTTTATAAAAAGTAATAATAACAACAATAATAATAATAATAATAATAATAATAATAATAATAATAATAATACGTAAAAATAATGCATTTTAAAAAGTGCTAATATTGCAAAAGATGGTCTTAGTAAGGCCTGATTCTCTGGGGACGTAGCCACACCATCGGAGTTTCCATTTCTTCACCACTGTGAGCATATCATCGTGTTTTCGTTAATAAATAAGCTTAAATAAAATGAAATAAACAATACAATACAATAAAATAAAATAATTAAATAAATAAAATATGATAAAACTATATGAAGACCACAGGGGAAAAAGGGCACATGTCACATTTTCCAATTATTGGAGTTATGTCCCCTACTATATAAACATAAGCCTGAAGGTTAGCAAAAGAGGGGCCGGGTAGCTCAGTTGGTAAGAGCGTCTTGCTAGTAACCGAAAGGTCGCTGGTTCGAATCCCGGATTGGTCAACGTGTGATCATATTATTTTCCCCTTTACCAACAACTGGCCCGCTGGTGTCAGTATAAATCGGTCCAGTAGTCACCTATATGCGAAAGTGTCGTGTGACTATAATCTACATACAAACGTTAGCAAAATAGTAAAATCCAACCCAAAAAAGGAATTGTTGTTTGTGACATAGGCCTTTTTCCCATTTTACAGTCTGGACTTGTGCCCTTTTCCCCCTGTATGCCTTTTCTTTGGGTGTTTCTGTAGCAGTACATAGGCCTTTTTTGGGTTGGATTTGACTATTTTGCTAACCTTTAGGCTACTATGTTTATATAGTAGGGGACATAACTCAAATAATTGGAAAATGTGACATGTGCCCTTTTTCCCTTGTGGTCTTCGTACAGGCATCAAAAATAACAAAATCAACTTCAGTTCCATCATACCTAGTCATTTACCACAGCAAAATAGGCATTATAATCCATTTTACATTGACTGAGTACATTGCAATTCAGCTTGTAGAAGAAAGTCTCAAGTAAGTGGTCTGTAAAAGGGAAAAAAGGCACATGTCCATGACCACCCTGGTGGTTTAAATCCTCCATATTTAATTAAATTATACAATCTGGACAGAGAAATTCTCATGAATACAAAATAAGTGATATGTCTTTAAGACAAAACACTTAGTGTCCCAAGAAATACAGTAAGAACAAACATAGCGACTTTCAAAGACAAAATTTCATTTATCTCAAAAATGGAAATGTGTGAAATGTGCTTTTTTTCCCCTGTAGTCTTCATATACATAAATACATTAATTTAAAAAAAAAACCACTACAAACAACATTGCTCTTTTGAAGGTTGTTGTTTCATGTATTGTGTACATTTTTTGTGTGTGAACTTTTTTTCATAAATAGTCAGAACTTGTATCTAGTTCGTGCCCACAAGGTGATTTGCTGATGGCATGACGACGACCAAGGTGAACCTCCCACCATGGATTGTTGGTGATGTGCTAGGTATATAAATGCCCAGAAATCTTCTGTAGCACCTAATTTCCATGCTTTGTATTCTTCGTTGTAGATCTTCTAAGAGAGTCCATGTTTCGCAAGCGTATAAGAAGATGGAGATGACAAGGGAGCGCAGCAGCCTTATCTTGGAATGTAGACTGATGGTCCTATCTTTCCAAATGGGCTTCAACCTTGTCAGGGCAGCAGTTGTTTGTGCGATCCTGGAGAGGACTTCCTGTCGGGACCCATTGTCTGATACAATGGCTCCTAAATATTTGAAGCTATGTGCTGTGTTAAGGGATTGGCCTTGGACTTTGATATCCGTGTTGATGCCATTAGCGTTGTTGGCCATCATTTTGGTCTTCTCTGCACATATTTCCATTTCGAAGGATATGGAGGTGGTGTCAAGCCTCTGTACAATCTGTTCAGGGTCTTGTTCCTCTCCAGCCAATTCATCAATATCATCAACAAAACGGTGGTTGGAGATTGCTCTACCCCTATACTGACTGTGCCTTCGTGATCTGCAAGGGCATCTGACATGATGAGCTCTAGGAAGATATTAAAGAGTGTTGGAGAGAGTAGGCATCCTTGTAAAATGATGCGCTCTAGGAAGATGCTGAAGAGTGTTGGAGAGAGTAGGCATCCTTGATGCACACCGATTGTTGTTCTGAACCAGTTTCCGATTGCGCAGTTGTGGAGGACTGCACTGGTAGCCTTATCATACAAGCTTTTGATGACTTCAAAAAATTTAGGGCTGAAAAACAAACGGAAAGTTTTTGCTTATTCAAAACTACCAGGGATTTGCAGGTGGGACTGACAAGAAACATGGTGGAAGTACTCTGAAGGCAAGGACGCCAATGAAGAAATAATGATCGATCCTTGTTTTTCGTAGCCGTTACCGTTGCAGTTTCGTATTTTAATACTGTTGCGAACGCATACAAAATAGAGTGAAGTAAAGCAGTTGCTTCAATTTAAATCGCAAAACAGCGTAAAATAACAATTTTGCCAATTGTTGTTTGTTTTGTTTGTATTCAATGGTCAGAGAGAGAGAGAGAGAGAGAGAGAGAGAGGGGGGGGGTGATGTTGGGAGGGGATATAGATTGGGGGAAGAGAGAGAGAGAGCACTTATTTGTACTTTTATATCCTTTTTATTTATGTTTGCAGAATGTCCCAATGGATCTTATGGCCTAAACTGCACAAAGAACTGTAGTGTCGGTTGCTGTAATATCTGTGACAAAATGCTTGGAAACTGCACTTGCAAACTGGAATGGGAAGGACCAAACTGTGACACAAGTAAGCTGGGTTTTATGATAAAATGTGTATATACTGGTATTCTGCACGAACGCAAAATAAGATCAGTAAAAGTTCACTAAACTACTGTCCTTGTTTTTTAACAGGCAGAGACGCTACACAAGGTGGACGTAACTGTGGTATCAACAATGTCATGCCTATCGTAGGAGCTGTTATTGCCGTTGGGTTAGCCATCATCATCGTTAACGTCCTTGGAATTGTGTAGGTGCTTCTTTGTTTTGCTCGTGCATCGTAATAGCTGACAGTCGTCCAGCCATTTGCTATCCTTTACTATGGTCTGAAAGGTAGTTTCACCTCCTTTATTGAATTTAAATTCTTTTAAAGTACTTACAACTACAGTAAAACTGCGTATTATCAAAAAGATTACGAAGGAATTATGGAGACCTCCAGTGCCCAGTTTTTTTACAGTGACGTGAATAAGCAGAATTCAAGCTGAGCGATAGTTTGACAGTGGAATTATTATTATTATTATTATTATTATTATTATTATTATTATTATTATTAGTAGTAGTAGTAGTAGTAGTAGTAGTAGTAGTAGTAGTAGTAGTAGTAGTAGTAGTAGTAGTAGTAGTTTTGTTGATTTATTTCTTTGGGTGGAGTGTGGGGGGGGGATGATATGTGTACCTGAATTTGATTTTCACTGTTGTTCTCGCAGCAATATTTTCTTAATTTCTGTCTATGATGCAGTTGGCTGAAGAGATGATCACAACCGTTGGCAAAGGGCAGTGCTGCTGCTGCTGCTGCAGATACAGAACTCACCCCCAGCCACCACCAAGGATTCTCTGCAGCCCATGAAGTGACAACGCCAACCGCCCGTCATCAAGAACACGCACCCTCCCAACCTCGTAAGCGCCAGCATATTAACCACAGCAACACCACTCTCACTAGCGGAGCACAAGGATCGACTCCCCAACCACATCCACAACACCCACAACCGCGTTCCTCGCTATTAACTGCATCAGAAACAGCAGCAACCACAGCCGAAGAAGCAGAAGCAGGAGCTGACGGCCCTTATGAAATCGTAACTGGGGTGGCGGAGGGCGAGTCCACAAAGAACTACGACTCTCTGGCCATCTATCAAAACAAAGATGTCAACCTTTACGCACAGCTGAAGAAATGACTTAGGTTTGTTTGAGCTTCACTGTACTCACTTCTGATTGCCTTGATATTGTCCTTTTTTTGAACAATAATTTCATGACAGAATCCATTCTTTTATTTGTTTTTGTACATATTTTGGAGTTATTTTACATAATTCCAATAATGTTAAAACATTTACCTTTGATTCCTATTCTTGCTATTTTTCAAAAGTAGTGCTTCATTTCATACAGTATCAAATTTTATCTTAATGTCAATAAAACATCCGTAAAGCCTTTTATTTGTAATTTTATTGATTTCATGTACAAGATATTTTAGAATTAATATTTGATCCGATGTTCTCGAGGTTTTTCCTAAATCCTGTTTATTGTTTTAGTTTGTTCTTATCTTCAAGATAGTTATCTACTTATTCTATCGTTTATAAATGGGCAGAATTGTTTGCTTACAAAGCCAATTAATATTATTCATCTGTAATTACTTGTGTGTGTGTGTGTGTGTGTGTGTGTGTGTGTGTGTGTGTGCATGCATGTGCGTGTGTGTGTTCGTGTTCGTGTGAGGTGTGTGTGCTAGCACATTGTTACGTTGGAGACGCGCACGATAGTAGGCTTGCGTGTGTGACGCGCGCGATAGATCAGATCGTTTTGTTTTGCTAAGCATGCAATAACAGAGTGTATTTATCTTTGATTTGATTTTGCGTTGTTATTAGAAGAAGCTTTGTATAACGTTGATACATTTAGTTAATCGATATTATTTGAGAATTTTCTAGAGTTAGATGTTTACTATCGATCGAAGCTTATGGATAATTCTAGTGGTAACTATAGAAGCTTCCATTCCAAATAAGGTTGTATGACATGAAACAGTGATGATGAAATTACTTCTGATTGGTTGTGGTGTGTTATGCGGGGGGTATTCTCGCCTGCTCTGGAGTAGAGAGAGACTATAGATGTGCCGCACTGTTTCAAAAAGTGGTGTTTCACCCGTCCCCTATACGCTTAATGTGTCCGGGGACGTAAATTTACTCAAAAAAAAAAATAAAAATAAGAGAGAGTTGAAAGTAGAGACAGCTGTTGTGTTAGAGTTGAGAAAGTTGTAAACAGTGGAAAGTTGATAGTCGATAATTGTAAAGTGAAAAGCGATTAAACGAGTGTATGCAGTTGTTGATGTATGCTGAATAAAAGTGGAAAACTTCAAACGACGACTCCTGCCTTGTTGATGATTGAAGGGGTTGCGTGGATAAACGAATCTGAGTTACACCTATCAGGATTTCAAGCATCGGGGCTGAATCAACTACTGATATAGAAAAAACAACATCGAGTGTAACACACATATTGTAATATTTGGAATCTGTAAATAAAATTAATAGAATATAATCGCACTTCTGTTGAGTCTCAATGGCTACATATCTTTAGTTAGTTGTTTGGAGTGGTGATGGCGGTGTTGTTGTTGTTGTTGTTGTTGTTTGTTGTTCTTCTTCTCTTTCTTGTTATTTGTATGTTTTACATTGGTCTGATCCTCAGTGTTTCGTGGTCTCTACATATTCCTTTTATTATAACTTGGCAATACAAGTAAACTTGTCTGAACTCCTTCAGAAATAGTCTACCCTGCCCCTGCCTGCTATCTCCCGCCAGTACCACCTCCCACTCCACCACACCCCCTCTGTCTGTATGTCTGTCTCTCCTTTTCCCTCTTGCTCTCGCTCTTTTAACAGTCGTAGACTGTCTCAATCATTACCTACACAATTTTTCGAACTTTCTTAGTCATTTCCTGAGTCATTTCATGTATCAACTGCTTGAAAACTCCATAAATGAAAATCAAAATACTTCAGGCCACGGAGGTGTAACTAACATTACGAGATCTAGCCAAACACCAACACAATTTTAACTCAAACATATTTTGATCACGTAACGCATTCAATGCAGGACAGTTTGCTTTATACACGACATATCAATCTTCTTCCTGGTGTAAATTATATAGGTTCGTAAACAAGTTTTATTAATGTTATATTTACTGTCGTGCGTGTGCAATATTGCCCGTATAATTTACATGTTTGCAGTTGGAAGTCTTTTGTTTACCGTTGCCTTTCATGGTTATATTTCTACTATAAATTCTCACATTTGGTTAGCCTATTGTGTATGTGTTTGTGTCAATACGTGGAATGACTGCATGTGATCTAAAATCACATGTACGTAAACAAACTTTAAAATACAATATTGTGTGCTTTTACCAAAGACACTCCTGGGTGGTGCCTTGTTTATTTTATCCTCATTTTTCTCTCTCCTCACCTACCCGCTCTACTCTCCCCCCTTTTCATTTCCCCCACACATCCGCCTTAACCTATGGGGTTTCCTTTGAATAACATACTATACGAACACTTTTGTTAAATATGATTTTCAGCTTTGTGCGAGTCTTTACATATAATTATTTGAGATGCTTGCAATTTTGTTGCTCTCTCTCTCTCACCCCTCCCTCCCTCACCCCTCTTTCTCCCTCCCCAATTTCCTCACTCTTATCCTCTTTCCATCCATAATAATGACTTTATCTCTTTAGAATATCCTTCAATCTGTTTTCCGACGCCGGGTACAATATTATTGAATTGCTTTATTTACAGTAGTGCTCTCTGTGTACCAACCATCTAAAACGTGTCTATTTATTCCTTGTTCGGAAGCTGCTATAACATACCCGCCACATTTCTTTCCCTTTAAATGCAATATTCAGCCTGCCTGGCATTCAAAATAATTCTTTCTTCCTGAGTAAAAAGTATTCGACACTTACGTTTAGGGCATACTCTCGTTTGCAGTGGGGTTGGGGGAGGAAGAAGTGGGTGAGGGGGTGAGGGGGCAGCTTTTTAATGTCTACACTCTTTATATCTTTATATACCCACTCAAACCCTGCTTCTTCCTATTTACCTTCTCTCGCTGGTTCTCCTATAAAGCTGTAATTCAATCTCTGCAATATAATGTATGTGCATGTGAGTGCGTGTAAGCTTATATGTGAGAGGGATTTAGCCCCAGTGTATACCCACCCCTCCCTTTGGATGGGACAACTTGTCTTATGCAAATCTCTCTCTCTCTCTCTCTCTCTCTCTCTCTCTCTCTCTCTCTCTCTCTCTCTCTCTCTCTCCATTTGATTGTAACTCGCTATACTGTATTATGCAGTATATCTTATTGAGGTAGTTAACACAGATATTTGTTCTGTCGTTAACGTGTATAAGCTTATGTCTGAATGTCGGGAAATGTGAGTGTCAGTGCTACGAGGAACGATTGTAAGGTACAGGCTCCCGTCTAAAATCTGTATCCCTGTTGTGAATAAAATCTGTCTGTCTGACAATCTGTCTGTCTGTCTCTCTATCTCGTTCCATTGGTGATTACAGTTTACTCTGGGATATAACTTGATATTTTATTAGTATTACTCGTGCTTGCTAGTGTCACCAAAATATATCTTTGCACGAATAAAAAGATAGTAAACATCCATATCACAACTGCAAGCTTGTGTTCACGGAAGTATATGTAACCGTAAACATGAAGCTTACGTCTTACGGTTGCGTTGAACATTTAAAAAGAACGTTTATTCTCGAGAAATTGGTAAACACCTGAATGCGGGAGCACTATAATTTTCAATCAGAACAGGGAATTTTTTTTAAATATAAGTTACAATCAAAATAAAGACTTGCCATCTACATGGGTTTTATGTCTATTGAAAGGGGGCGTCCCGACCACTGCCTCAACAGTGAGTGAATAAAGTGCACTGTCACTCGATAAACAACCACTCCAAAAACTAAAACTTAAAATACCAGAGGGAACAATGACAGCATGCTTATTCATACACAAACAACTTAACCTATAGAATTATATTACTATTGAACGTATCGGTAAACTACCCACAATCACACTTTCATTAACTATAATGAAAACAAACAACTGGTAACCAAACAAAAATAATAAAGGAGATAGTGATTTTCTTTAAAGTCTTTCTTTCCTACAGCCAATACAATGTTTCATGTGGCTGTAGAATTATTATTTATTTGACTAATAATGTGTACAATATATTAAATATACACAATTCTTAATATTGTAAACAATCTAACTATCCTCCAAAATGTATATATCAGTGACTAGAAATTATACAAGAGGCTTCAATAGATAAAAACTGCTACTCCTCTATGGGGCTTTATAAGCCTACAACTGGCAACTGACATATTTTGTTTACAGTTCACTATTGAGCAAATCTACAAGGGATTAATAAAACATATTTTTTCGTAACGGCTTTCTAAATTAGAGTGGAGTCCCGCTGGATGGCAGTTAGCGACCGGCCTCAGATGCTCAGAATTCTGAGGTGCCACGCTGTATATAACTCCCGTGTTGTTACGGTCAAAGCCTACGCCAACAGAACATACAGTGGATTGTACAATGCTGGTGAAAATGCCCGGTATACCAAGACAGTCATACACAAGAGTACATTATAGCACTACTAACCAACGAACAAAGGGAAATACCCGCATATTCTTCTGCATCCTAATGCATGTTACAAGACTTCTCCGTTCTATTCATTATCAAGCTAATTCATACATTACCTTCCTTTATCATAATTGAAAGAATTCTCTTTCTTAACTTATTTCTCTTCATTATAATTGGAAATAATGTAATTTTAATTTATGAATTATTTCCTTTACAACTGTTGTGAACGAATTATTAAATTCAATTTATAAATTATATATTTTCTTAATAATCGAAAAAAAATATTTCGCTTCTTTTTACAACGCTAAATAGAAACGAATCCACCAGAACTGTCATACATAAATTACTTCTCTTCACAAAATTTGAAAATAATTATCAAATGTAAATGATTTATTTCCCCGCATACAAAAGCACACTTTCTTCACTGATATTTCTTTCATTCTCTACATGAAATATATACATATTTATACAAATACTAGTGGTTTTGTACCCTGGCAAGCCAGGGTACACAATTTCCCATACCCCCCCTCCCCCCCCCCGATATCTCACCGTCCCCCCATGATGCCTCACCATACCCCCTTGATACCTCCCCGAACCCACTTGATACCTCCCCATACCCCCTTGTAACCTACCTGTACCCTCCTTGATACTTCCCCATTGATCGTTTCGCAGGTATGGATGAAAGGAATAGACTTGTTTGTTGTTTGTTTGTTGAGTAGATTTAACATCTCCGGACACTTGAAGCATATAGGAGACTTGGTTGGTGATAACCGATGAATTAAGAAGTCATTTTGAAGTAAGGTAGATTCGACAAAGAAGAGATCATGTTGCTGTAAGAAAGTCACATGAAATGGAGCGCGCGAAGCAGCTGCTACAGTCAGATGAAGAAGTCATGTTGAATCAGAAGAGCCACTGGAGTAAGAATGCCTGGAGGAAGAAGCGCATGGGTGCGCAGTAGGATGTCATAAGAGTACCGAGCAGGACACGGGGCCGGTCCTGAAGTGCCGATGTGGCTCGTGTTGAAAGAGCCGACAAGGCCGCAAGAAGATGCCCAAGCAAGGCCGAAGGAGGGTGGGTAGGCGAACGCAGGGAGCCACTGGCGGTGAAACACCTGTTGTCCGGAATTTATACAAATAAATACACTTGCTCCCGAAACAAAATGGTCACCTAGGGATCGTTTGCCAGACAAGACGACACAACACACAAACGAGGCAGGTCCGTTTGGTCACAGTTGCACATGCAGCTCTCCTCTCTCTTCGTGACATCAGCTCCGGGACGACCGGAAACTGCCTCACATGACCGTCACAGAAGGAAGACACACTGCTTGAGATTGGCGCCAAATAGTCCGCACAATCTCCCCTTGAAAACTCTGCTGGCACTAGAGTAAAATATATTTTCAATGTTCTCTCTGCGACTAACCGTTTTGGCTTAGTATGGCAATTTTTATTTGCTTACACTTTCTAATTGAGTGCGCAAATTGTTTACTGCAAAACTTGCACGGCAGGTGAAAATACACCCCTGCCCTCATACCTATATAAGGGCAATCTTGACGAATTTAGGCTAAGGAAGCAACACTAACTATAACACACCTTATCATCACAGGTTTAAAGAACCGAGTCGTGACAGTGGGCAGATATAAAAAGAAAAGAAGAGATAAAACATTGCTATCATGTTTGCATGTTGCGGATATAGGCAAGACGAAAACAACAAACTCATAGAGAAAAGCTCAACTACCTGCTTTAAGAAATGTGCATTTAGTACAGTAGTTGTTTGTTCAGTATATAGTCTATATAGGCTACTATAAGATACCTTGACCAAATGTTTATTTTCTGGTCTATAATCGATTAAAAAATCTGCATTTCCTACAGTAATTGTGCAGCGTTTACGAAGGTTTACCTTGACTATAGATTTATTTCGCTATTTCTTAGTAGGTACTGGTATTTGAGAAATGTGCATTTCATACGGTCTTTGTGCTGCTTTAACGATTTTAGGCGTTGGCTAATGTTACATTACATTACATAATTGTTGCTTTAGGTCCAGCGGACTCTTCCGAGCCAAATCAGGACCGGACAACCTCCAATCCGCATAAAAGATCTGCTGAAACAACCCTAGTGGGAAAACTGAATACCCTCCACCAGCCAGTCACTTTACAATAATGACATCCCACGCAGGGTACGGCTGAGGCTTTACCCCCAACTAATCGAACCCCCGTTTACAAAAACAAAATAGAATACAAACATCATTATAAATTATCAACAAAACACTTACATATAAAATGCCTACATTGCTAAATAATACCATCATAGGAAGCCGTAGTGACCACCTGGCAGAAAGCGTCCAACATTCCCAAGCTGATCCAACAGACCTCATACACGAACAAGGAGTCTTGTCCCGGAAGAGTTTTCAAGAAAAAAGGTAGATGACTGGTATAGCGAAGAAGACGATAGTATAGCAGATTGATAGAACAGAGCAGGAATGAGAAAGAGCAAATGAGAAAGACAGCGACAGTGGGAATTTAAAGCACTAAATTTCCAAAAAGTGGGGATACTATATATACTGAAACCCCCGGCACCCCAACGGGGGTACTGTTGCCGCAGTGAATCGGTCATGCCTACAAAGTCAAGACAGGTTTTCAACTGGGGCTTTCACTTTTCCCTTTATAGGTTAGAACAATCTACAGATGCAAGATTGCTCATGACCCCAAGGGGAGGGCTAATGTTACATGTAGTGTGGCCATTTTATTCTTTTGCATAAGCAGGAGGCCAAATCAAATACTTCTTCAATAGTATTCTTGGCTAAGAGAGGAAAGAGCAAGCCTGTGACTACCACGGCCTCTTTAAATATTTACTTCCTGAACCACTTAAGTTGCTGCGCATTATACCTGTGTAAGGCCGAGGTATACGCTGTTTATCACGCTGTAATGTTTCGAAGAAGGTGCAGTATTAGATAGCTACACAAGTTTATTAAGGCATACATGGAGCCCAAAGCTTAAGTCGGCGAAAATGAAGGCAACAAGTGGTTGTGTATATGTGATGACAGCGCTTTGGGGAATTCTATTTACGACCCAAACATTCCAATCAAACACAGGTATATAAACCTACTTTTTACTTTGTTTATTGTTCGTAACAAAATTAAACGTACATCGCATTCTGCAGATTTACATTATACACCTGAAATGTTATGGGCTTAAATTTATATTTCTGAGAAACTCTAATTCAAACACCCACATAATAACACTTCTATTATTTTAACTGATTAAATTTAAGTTGTTCTTTCTGCATTCACAGTTACAACCGTTGTGTGTTGTATTGTGTTATGTTGTGTTGTGTGTGTTCTCTTTTGGTATTTTATGTTTTACTGTTGCTTTATTTTATTCTTACTGTGCTGTTAAAAGGAGGTTGGAGATTGATCTACTCATATGCTGACTGTGCCTTCGTGATATGCAAGGGCATCCGGCATGGTGCGATCTAGGAAGATGTTGAAGAGTGTTGGAGAGAGTAGGCACCAAAATATTTAAAACAAACAGCTATTAAAAGTTATAGCTTAATTAAAATTATTAACGGAAAAAATTGAGGACAAGATGTACAACCATTGATCCATTAAGCCTATGCTTCAGTGTGATCCGAATTAACATACTAACTCTAACCCTAACCCAAACCCTAACTCATACCCTAACCCTTAACCTAACCCTAAGCCTAGCACAGCCCTAACCCTAACGGAACACTGTTTTGACGTCAAAATAACGGGGTCCGTCCAAAGAAAGTTCGTAGAGGTTCAAATGTGTGTCAGAATAAAGGCGTTTCTACCTAGCCACACACACATACACACACACACACATACACATTCAAGCACAGCCCCTAGATGTGTTTTCAGCAGGTTCTTGAATGATGCGTGAGACTATGCTTGGCGGAGGGTTGACGGTATGGAATTTCCGGGGGATGAAGAGTGGAGGGCAAAAGATTGTTTTTCCAAAACTATTGAGGGTGTATCTAGGGACTGTCATGAGGGAGGTATCTTGAGAGCGAAGAGTGCGTGTGGGTTGATAGGGACACAGCAGTTCGGCAAGGTAGGAGAGAGTGGCATCAGAGCGAAGACATTGGCAGCTGAGGGAGGCAGTTTTGTATTGAATACGGGATTTAACTGCGAGCCAGTGAAGAGTCTTCAAGGAGGAAGTAGCGCTAGAGCGGCGGGGTTGACGTAGCAAGAGACGAACAGTATGGTCATGTATGGGTTGAGTTTGAGGAGTTTGTATTTCGGGAGACCAGCTAAAAGAAAGTTGCAAAAGTCTAGACAATAGAGAATAAAAGACAGCTACTTTTTTTTTTAAAGATTTTACACTGAGTAAGACACACAGAATAATATTAAACTCAATTAAGACTAAATACTGTACAAAAAAATACGAATTGTATTTGCAATGAAACTGTATCTTTGAAACATGAATTATTTGAATGTAGTCATATCTGTTCTTTTTTTCCAACTGATTTACAGACTATGAGTTCTATTGATAACATTATTTTGATGTGAGCGTTATGTTAGCAAAAGCTTTTATTGCTTCTCCAGCAGCGCGGTTTATTTGTTTAGATTTTTTTTCTTTTGTTGTGACTGTTTTTGTTTGTGTGTGTGTGTGTGTGTGTGCGTGCGTGTGTGTGTGTGTGTGTGTATGTGTGCGATTTATCATTTTGATGAAAAAGACGTTAATAAAACAATCAACGAAGCAACCAACCATCTTTTTACATTTCTTTCCTTTTATACATTTGTAACAGAAACTTGTGACTTTAAAATCAAAATGTCGTGGATTCAGCAGTTCTTATCATATATTAAGCAACGAGCTCCATCTTGTGTTTCAGAGGGGAAAACCATCGTCCAGTGTTTCATAACGATGTTTATCTTTTTCTTAAGGTACAAATACATAGATTTACTAGTGGTTTTGTACCCTGGCAAGCCAGGGTACACAGGTAGCTGTTTAAAATGTAGACAGAGAGACAACTCGAGCAATGCATTGAACTATTTTAATTTAAAATTATAATTGCAATGTACTGCAGAACAGAGTATAGGTGCATGTTTGAGTAATGCACTAAAATATTTTATTTTAATTTAGTATTTATGCTAGGCAACGTATTTTTAAATGTCATACCTTTATTTAAAAATATTAGGCATGATATTTATTGCAATGTACTTACACTTACAGCCGACGCTGTTGTCAAATGTCGTCTGCAAAGTTATATGTGACGTCAAGTTTGGCGCTTGAATGGGATTCTTGCAAGATTGTTTGCGAATGAATTTTTGTGCGCATATAACTATGGATGAAAAAGAAAGTGAACAGGTAACCTTCAGCTGAAAGATTGGTGACATGAGTGCAAAAGTGTTTTGAATGGAAATAAAACAAAATTTGCGGTATTACAGAACGGCACGTTCTTGACACGGGTTGAATCGGAAGCGCGCGGAATGAGGCTATTGTAGTTTGTGGACATTTTGTTTATTTATTTATCTCAGAAACGGTTAAACGTTCGGTAAGTAAATGTCGGCTATAACGATTTCGCGGGTTTTGAGCGCACAGCAGGCCGATCCGCAGCGCCCAGCACCTGCCCAGATCAGCGTTCATACCGGACAAACTTTACAGTAGAGGCGAAGAAGGACTTCCGGCTAAGCAATTTATATATATATATATATATATATATATATATATATATATATATATATATATATATATATATATATATATATATATATATATATATATATATATAGATGTCCAGACTATTAATCTCGGAATTCTGTTACGGTAAATAGAAATGTAATACAGAAAAGGGTTAACTTTTGTTGGGTTTATTTTTGGTAAATTGTGTAATGAACATTCTTATTCGACTTGAGAATAAAATATTGCAAGGACGTTGCTTGCATTTAAACAAATATATTAGCAATCATATAATTAATAACTGCAATGTAAAAATGCATTACATTCCTCAAAACCTTATAAAGGTACAATGCAAATACATTAATGATTGGATAACAAATAGACGTTCTCTGTAAAGGTCATAAACCACACACACCTTCCAAAGATCCTATATCCGCTTTTCCTTGTTGTGAGGTATATCTGGCACCTATAATGAAGTACAAACCCTCAATAAATATGGTACACAATCCTATCCGATGTTACCTTTTAAATAAAGAAAACAATTGTTAGCAGGTAAATTTGTTAGGTATCCTCAGTTTGTTTTCTTCCCTTAATAGTCTAAAATAATTGCGGTGAAAATACCTTTCACGAAATAAACAAACAATCTTGTATTATCATAAAAAAAGACACATACGCTCCAAAATGTATACAGAAGAATAAGACCTGCGCAAGCACTCTGTGAATATCTATCTTTTTTCAGTATTTGTCTAAGCTGTTATAGTTCCTCTTGTGCAACAGTTACATATATATATTCAGTGTAGTTTTATTTCCGGATAGCATGGTAACGTCACGACAACATCAGGCTTTGCAAAGAAGGCAGAAGTAGAGGGAGACAGAAAAAGAGGTGGGAGGACAACATTCGAGAATGGACTGACTTTACACTGAGCGAAGCCATGAGGGTTGCTGAGGACAGAGAAAGATGGAGTACGCTGGTTACAAGATCATGTGTGGTGCCCCAACGACTTTCGATTTAGGAGATAGAATAGAATAGGATAGGTATTTTTATTTTATTGCTAACATGTTTTAAATAGCACTCTTTGAATTTATATCTTTACATCAATACTGTACAACACTAACTACTGAAAGCAAAAAGAAACAACATAGATTGCGAATAAAAAATCAATTTGCATATATATTCAGTGTAGCTTTATTTTCGGATGGCATGGCAACGTCATCAGAGCATCTGGCTTTGCAAGGACTATCCGGCAAGGCACGGTGCAAGGAGGCAGAAGTAGAGGGAGACAGAAAAAGAGGTGGGAGGACAACATTCGAGAATGGACTGACTTTGACACTGAGCGAAGCCATGGAGGGTTACTGATGACAGAGAAAGTTGGAGTACGCTGATTAAACGATCATATGTGGTGCCCCAACGACTTCCGAGATAGGGGATAGGATAGGATAGGAGAATAGAGAAATACTGAAAGCAAAAGGAAACAACATGGATTGCGAATAAAAATCAATAGGGATAAAAACGTTATTGTCTGAAACACGAAAATATAAACATGCTTTGCTGACAGTACTGGAACAATTGCCAATGGAAAAGTATAGGAAACCGCAATTACAAAAATTCACTCTTTGTGAGGTTGATAAAAACGCACCAGTTATAACGAAGTCACATACAACAATGAAATACAAACAAATCCGTATCAACACATCTATATATATATATATATATAAATTGCTTAGCCGGAAGTCCTTCTTTGCCTCTACTGTAAAGTTTGTCCGGTATGGACGCTGATATTGGCAGGTGCTGGGCGCTGCGGATTGGCCTGCTGTGCGCTCAAAACCCGCGAAATCGTTATAGCCGACATTTCCTTACCGAACGTTTAACCGTTTCTGAGATAAATAAAATAATAAACAAAATGTCCACAAACTGCAATAGCCTCATTCCGCGGGGCGCTTCCGATTCAACCCGTGTCAAGAACTGCCGTTCCGTAATACCTCAAATTTTGTTTTATTTCCATTCAAAACACTTTTGCACTCATGTCACCAATCTTACAGCTGAAGGTTACGTGTTCACTTTCTTTTTCATCCATACTTATATGCGCACAAAAATTCAATTTGCATAAAATCTTCCATTACTTGAAGCAACTGTGTCATACAAGATCTGTGCTGACGAAAACCATTTTTGTAGAGTTGTAACACGGTTACTTCCCTCTAACTAAATCAATGTTTATGCAGTACCTATGCGCTACCGCGAATACAAATATACCGGAATTATTATGGTACCAAGGGAGATTACTTGCATGCCTAATATTTTTAAATAAAGGTATGACATTTAAAAATACGTTGCCTAACATAAATACTAAATTACAATAAAATATTTTAGTGCATTACTCAAACATGCACCTATTCACACTTTTCTGCTATCCTATGCACCAACGGGAATCCCCTCTATGAAACATACTTCCGGTTTTTTTCTCCACGTGTTTTAGTGAGTTATTTCCAAATATTCAAGAATAATAACATGTGTCACTGGCCACCTGTATCGTACCTTCACATATTTTTATTTTTTTTTCTGCAGTTTATTATCCCTTTCTATCGCCAGTGGCGCGCCTAAACCCTACCTACCTAACATTATTTGTGAATTTTTGAAAAATATTCGGAAAAACATAACGCCCAGATGCTGGCTCGAACCCACACCTGTCAGGCACCATTGGTTTCTGGCTTGTGGACAAAGCAAGTTAGTCCCGCCTTAGCCCACTTGGCCACAACGCTCGCCTAACATATAGTCAGTTACTTCGTGTTTTGTGAAGGTTGCGACGGCGAAGCTATGGAAAACTACAAGAGTCTTCAGGTCCTGTTTCACTTTCTGTCGATGATCGACGCACCTCCGAAGTCGCCACAAATACAGGCCTCTACGATTGTTTTTTGCATCCTTTCACTGAGCATGTACTTCCTCCACCGTTTTTATACTTATCCCACTCGTTTTCTGGCTCTAACAATCATCGTTTTCGGCAATTTGCCATATTTAAAAGTCACGCATCAAGCTTTGATAAAAGCAAAACAAGCTAGACCGGAACTTGGTTTCATGCTAACCTCGTTTTAATTTATAATGGCGATACCCACGAGTTTTTATGAGAGGTGCCGGAAAGTTGTGAATACTCTGTTCTGCAGTACACTGCAATTATCATTTTAAATTAAAATAGTTCAATGCATTGCTCGAGTCGAACATCAACATGTACCTTTTAATCTACTCTGTTTTGCAGTGCTTCATCATTCGACCCCTGCAAGTAAACTATTGCAATCATTTCAGTGCATTTTTAATGTTTAATGCTAACTCGCAGACAACAGTTGTCTCTCTGTCTACATTTTAAACAGCAACCTGTGTACCCTGGCTTGCCAGGGTACAAAACCACTAGTCAACGTATAAATTAGTAAATCAATGTAAACCACATTACCTGTATCCAGATTATCTATGTTGTTATTAAAGAGTTTGATTTGGCGTTCATTTACAGAAAATGTTGCTCTCAACAAGCAATGCAAGATGACTAGATCTCACCCTGCGTGGGGACCTGCAGGAAATGCTGTCAATAATAACATTACCGGAGAACTCACCAAAACTAACTGTGTGGAGACCATCGGTGGAGATTACAATCCATGGTGGGAGGTTGACCTTGGTCGTCGTTATGTCATCAGCAACATCACCGTGTGGGCACGAACTGGCTGTAAGTTCTGACTATTTATGAAAGAAAGTTCACACCAGAAATGTACACAATACATGTAGCAACAAACTTCACAAAAGCATTTTTTTACGGTTTCTTTTTATTATTTTAATTAATGTATTTATGTATGTATTTTTTCGTATTGTATTTATTTATTTATGTATTTTATTTATTTATTTATTTCATTTTGTTTAAGCTAAATAAATTAACGACGACCATGATGATGATTGTGATGAAGATGACAGTGGCGGATCTTTGCATTGTTGAGGGGGTGTGCACAGTGCACTAGCCACAAGCGCGAGCCTGCGAAGCAGGCGAGTGTACTAGGGGGGTCCGGGGGCATGCCCCCCCCCGGAACAAATTGAAAATAATGGTTAAAATCTGTGCAATCTGGTGCATTTTGGGCATTATTTTAAGGACTGAAAATAGTATTGTTTTGTGCTAAAAGTCCTCTTTAAGTTTAGTCCCCCCCCCACACACAAACACCCCTCTGCAAACTTTGATGATAAAATTTACAATAGCAGAACATCTTGCATAAAGGCTTATACAAAGACAAAGTTACTACAAATAAAACGAGAAATAGCCACTCACATCAGGTTTATTCAAAACTGACCTGATGCATGTACAAGTTTGGTCACACACACACAAAAAAAACAAAAAAACAACAACAACTAATTTGGAGGTACTGTCGTGAGAGGACTAGTTTTACTCTGCTTATTTTAATATTTAGCTTGGTTAGTCTATGTAATATTAGAATTTCAAAGTTAGCAAGCAGCAGACGACGGAAGTAATCAAGCGTAGTAATAGCATACTGCCGCTTACTCACAGTGGTAGTGGACGGTAAGCAAAGGCAATGACATCATCGTAACGCCGTTAGGTAAGTCAGTTATCCGCCAATGAGAACACAGCTAGGAGAGACTCAACCAGGTTTGACTACTTCGAATGTAGAGAAGAACCGGCAGTCGAGTTAAAACCGAGGAAGAGATAACAGCTACAGAGCTACACAGGAGCAGTAGTTCTCTTCAGAAAAGACTAGGACGCAGTACTTGTGTAAATCCGAATTCACTCAAGTAGCCACTGCCTGATATTGTCACGAAGGTAAATGAACATATTTCTGTTTCATCGTGATGTATTATATTATTGTTGAATTATGTTTGTGGAATTTGATTTGCATATGGTATGCATAGAATTGAATTGTTAGCCCAACTTTGCCTGACACGTGGCGTAGCTGACCACGAGGCAAAAAGACGACCAGCAGACGCCATCTTGAATTATGTACGGAACCACTGTTGTTTAACTTATATGTAGGCTTACATACCAGTGACTGTACAAATGAATGTGTATAATATTATTAATTCTTGATGTGTATAAGTAGCCATGTTTTATATTTATGAATGTATAGGAAATTAGAGTGGAGATTCCAGTGGACCACGGACTTAGCAGAATGTTCGTCGCTTATATATGTAGATGTGGAGCTAATCACTGAGGGCTATTACGACCTTCAGTGAGACGCTCTGCACACACCTATCATTCAAGGTTGTGCAGAATTTCGTCTCATATGTTACAGACGAACAGGCGTTCTGTAGTGCGCCCAACACAGCCTCAGACGAAACCACGTCGACGCAGTAGTTGGCTGCAACGGTATCCCCAGCATTGCGCGAGGAAAGCCAACCAGTCTACCCACAGGGAAGAACCAGAAGAAGACAACACAAGTTGTCAACAAACCGACCACAGCACAGCACGCCAGACACACAGTTAAGTCTATAGTCGTGTGTGCACAAAAAACTGAGAGCTACAGGACCACAGTAGTCCACTTCTCATGAACTATAACATCCAGTGCCCAAGGATGAACTATTAGCTGCGTAGACTATCAGCGATCGAATTATTCACAGTGACTATTTAACGTTTAAGGTAGATTAGTACTTAGAGAATCTTGTATAGAGTAGAAGAAATAAATGTGTGATGTTTAACTGTTATCAAGTGGCTGGACTACATATGATTCATAGCCGTGTGAAAGCTAGTGTGACAGTAATCTTTTACCATTTTTATTTAATTTATTTAATCGTTCTTATATAGCGCTTTTCCAGCTCAAGAGCTGCTCAAGGCGCTGGCCGATCCAGGATCAACTCAAGCCGCCCGAGACGCCCACCCGCAGCCTTTGGGCGCATGGTCTGACGCCCGGACAACTGAGCACAATCCGGGCAGCCAGGGATGGGGGAGAAGGACCTAGGTGCATGCTGGGTGTTTTCTTGTCACCGGCACTCACCCGTCTAGGACATGAGCGTCAGGATCTTTAAAGTCCGTTATGATGGAATGTATGCGACACAGACTAGACCTCGGTTTATACTCTCATCCGAAGGAGTAGGAAAACAGGAGTAAAGTGTCTTTCCCAGGGACACAACACAATGGCCCGGCCAGGGCTCGAACCCGGGACCTTCCGATCCGCAAGCCGAAGCACTACCATTAGACCACAGTGCCTCCATTTTTCTATCTATCTCTATAACCCAGCCTTTACACAGACCGAGCTAAATAAATAACTTTATTATAGTAATCCACAGGGTGACGAACTAGCAGTTCCCATAGGATAAAGCGTGAGGTTTACATCATTCCATTGTGCAGAGCCCTAAAACCCATAACCCCACGTGACAGGTACATGAAACTGTGTGGTGAGTGAGAATTAGTAATTTTTTTATCTTCTTTCTTCTCCTTTTCTCCCTTCTTTTCTTTTTTTTTTTTGACCGCCAGGGGGGTGTGCACGTGCACAAGTGGCACAAGAACAAGATCCGCCCCTGGATGAGGAGTAAGAGGAAGTAGAGGAGGAAGAGAAGTATTGGTGATGATATGAAGGAAAGGAATAGGATTGGTACACGATCTAATCATTGACGACAATGTCATTGATTGCAATGATGATGTTGATGATGATGATGATGATGATGATGATGATGATGATGATGATGATGATGATGATGATGATGATGGTGATGGTGATGATGATGATTTTTTTCAGATGCGAACAGAATGGCAAATACCAGAATCCGGGTGGATAAAAAACTGTGCTTCAGGTTTAACACGTCTTACAATAGCAGCAGGGACACTCAATTTAACATTGTGTGCGCTAAAGGCCTGGTGGGCCAAATCGTACAACTGGTGAAGAACGGCACGGGCTTGGAACAAAACGGCGATGAAACACTGAATATCTGCGAGGTGCAAGTATTTAGTAAGTCACCAATGACATTAAAATCTTCAAATCTAGACTATTTGAGAGTAAATAACTGCACACATTTCCAAAGGTGTAATTTAATCCCTATCCTATCCTATCCCGTAACTTGAAGATCGTTGGGGCACCACAGATGGACGTTTAACCAGCGTACTCCATCTTTCTCTGTCCTCAATAACCTTCATGGCTTCGTTCAGTGTTAAGTCTGTCCATTCTCGAATGTTGTCCTCCCACCTCTTTTTCTGTCTCCCTCTTCTTCTGCCTCCTTGCTCCGTGCCTTACCGGAAGGTCTTTGCAAGGCCTGATGCACTGATGACGTGGCCATACCATCGGCATTTCCGTTTCTTTACCACTGTGAGCATGTCATCGTGTCAGTTGTCCACTGGCTTGTGTAATGGTCTGTCGGACTTCGTTGTTCGTGATGTGCTGTGTATAGGAAATGCCCAGAAGTCTTCCGTAGCGTGAATGTAGGGATTAAATCTACAGAAGAGATTCACGTTAACGTTTTGTAAAGCATGCATAAACGATAATGTATAGTATTACTAACTACATGTTCAAACCTAAACGACAACTCGGCAAATGAATTGTATTGCGTATCCGACTTCCATAAAAGAGTAACGATTAGATTACTATAGTTTAAAGGTTTACCTTCATTAAATCATATTGCAGAGAACATCACACTTATGAGTGAATTACTTAGTGTGCACACCGCTCATTTTTGTGTTTGTTTGTTTGTTCGAACGTGTGTGCTTCTTTGTGAGTGGGTGTGTACCTATGTGTGTGCGTGCATGTGCGTATGCATGTGTGTGTGTGTTTGTGTTTGTGCGCGGTTGATGTTTCAGGTTGCAAAGACCCATTTTGGGGTGATGAGTGTAACAACCAATGTGGACACTGCCTGGATGGGGAAGTGTGTGACAAAGTGGACGGACACTGCACCAACTGCTCCGCTGGCTTCATGCTGCCTACCTGTGTCCAAGGTGCATTTGATAATCATATGAGAATCCACGCATTTTGAAAGCGATCGATGATGTAAAAGAACTTGAGAAACAGAGTATCTGGCTTTGTAACTTTTGTTATATTTTATACAATCAGAATAATTCACATCACAAAATTAAAAATACCGATATAACTGAGAGATCGTATGGGTAAGTTGGGAGCATGTGATTTTGATGTTAAGTCTCTTTCTCTCTCTCTCTCTCTCTCTCTCTCTCTCTCTCTCTCTCTCTCTCTCTCTCGCTCTCTCTCTCTCGCTCTCTCTGTCTGTCTGTCTGTCTGTACACTTGTGTGTGTGTGCGTGTGCGTGCGTGCGAGCGTGCGTGCGTAATGTCTGCTTACATACATGTTTTGGTCATGCTCCAGATATTCGACATTACGTGTTTCAGAGTGTCCTGCTGGAACTTACAGCCACGCCTGTTCACTTAACTGTAGTGAACGCTGCCTTGACTCGGACTGTGACAAAGTGTCTGGACTGTGTGCTTGCAAACCTGGATGGAATGGTTCAATGTGTGATCAAGGTGCGTTTGCAAATCTGCAAGTGTAGCACACAAACATGAACAAAATGTCAACCCATTCTTATGTATTTCTAATTCATACACAGCTAAAAAAAAAAAAATCTAATAAAAAGTAAAAATAATGCATTTTCAAAAGTGCTAATATTTCTAGAAGGAGGACGTGACGTCATTTTCTCTACTAGGCGAGTGAAGCCACTTCGATGCGCGTCTTAGCCACGCACCCTAATTGCAAAACAGGGTTTTTCCCTTATCGTCAAGTAAGTTGATTGTCAGTTCTTATTTAAATACACATTTTTGTTGGCTTAAAATTTTGTTTTCCAGTGTTTATTGTACCGCCGTGCAATAAACATATACTCTCCACTCCAACCCCTCCCTTCCCGCACCCCACCTGTGCGAGATAAAAAAAGAAAATAATTAGTGTGGGGAGTACTTAGAGATATCTCACAAGTATACACCATTAGAGAGGAATTAAAAAAAATTGGGTGGGGAGTATTTATGGAATATCTAAAAAGTACTCCCCCAATGTTCCACGAGTACTCCTGGGGAGTAGTTCCTGGACAGCCAGGCTGAACCAGAGCTGAGCTTAGGTTTGGTGAAGATTGGGGAGGAGTGACGAGTACTTCAAGGATAAACCAGTATTACTCCAGGAATAAAAATCTAGATAATCCAAAAATACTCCCCGTGAGTATTTTTGACAAGGAGATGTAAAAGAGTCAGGCAGAAAAGGCACAAAGAAGACACGACGACAATGGGTGTAGTCTCTCAATCTTTATTCCATGCTCTCTGCTTCAAATCTCGCATCAGAATGAATAATAAAATTCAAGAAAGCAAATGTATTAATTAGCTGGGTGAGTATGTAATCATGTTTATCCAATAATTAGTTCATGTGTGTGTGTGTGTGCGTCTGTGTGTGTTACAGAAGGTAACTCACAAATATTACATCTCCCTTCTTACAAAATGAAAATTAGCACGAAACAAATAAATGAAGGATTTACAATTGGAAATATATAATAGGTCTGTGCAAATATTCCAACATTCATTCCTCTATATTCTTACACACGAATCCCACATGCAAATTTCATAATTGTAACATTTTCAATCCGAATATAAATACATGTCTAGAAGTTAAATTTAAAAAAAAAAACAACATAATGACAATTGATGACGCAATGAAGAATATCAGTCCTTAATAGCAGACGCGTATTTGCCACAACATCAGAACTAATTCAAGATTTTTTAAAATCATTCAATAAATTTTTTTTTTTTATTATTATAGTCAATGTTGGTGGTTGAGTTCTCGATGTCAAATCTCTGATTGTATCTTAGTCTTTGTGGTTGCCTAATAGGTCTACCATATCTGGTTGTGTATTCGTCCGCTCGCGGATCCAGGTCTGCTCCATTTTGGGCAGTTTTTGCGTTCTTTGTTTCTTCTGGTGTCTTCACATCGTATGTATCGGGAAGATTTTCTGTGTCCTGATATGACGTTGGCATAAAGCTTTGCCGTGGTTGTTTTCTGATAAAGCGACGATTACGACGATACGTGTTTCCGTCATCTGTCTGCACCTGGTAAGACCGTGGCGTTTTGCCGGCTGACTTCACACGTGCTGGTTTCCAGTGGTCGCCAGGAGCGAGTTGTACTAACACTTCCTCCCCTGTTTTCAGAGTTGGAAGGGGACGACTTGAGCGATCATAGTAATTCTTCTGTCTTGTTTGGCACTGTTTGCGTTTGTTCATGACCTTCTGTGGGTTGATGACTTTTGGCTCCAGCTCATTTGTGGATGTGGGGAGGACAGATCGTAGTTGACGACCCATTAGTAGCTGTGCTGGACTGGCCAGGTCGTCCACTGGCGTGTTCCGATATTCCAAGATGCTGAGCAGGGGCGATGTTTTAGCTGCCTTTGCTTTGTCAAGAAGGTTCTTCACAGTCTGCACAGTCTTTTCTGCCAGGCCGTTGGACTGTGGGTATCGTGGGCTTGAGGTGATATGTTTAAAGTCCCACGAGGTCGCAAAACTGGCAAACTCGTCGGAGGAGAACTGCGGGCCGTTGTCGCTTATCAACGTCTCCGGAATACCATGGCGGGCAAAATGAGCAGACAGTTTCCGAATTACAGCTGTTGACGTTGTTGTCTGTAGCTCATCTAGCTCAAAATAGCGGCTGTAGAAGTCCACCGTCACGAGGTAATTTTTATTGTTCCACGTGAAGATGTCTGTGGCCAGTTTCTGCCAAGGTCGTGATGGTATATCGTGCGGTATCATGGGTTCCTTGCAGTTGGCTTTTTGTCGCTGGTTGCAAATTTTACATTTGACGATTGTTTCTTGTATGTCGTTAGCCATTCTTGGCCAGAACAGCAGTTTTCGCGCTCGCTGTAGGCATTTCTCTACGCCCAGGTGGCTTGCGTGGATCTTGCTCAGCATGTCGGGTCGCAAGGCTTTGGGAACAAAAATTCTCTCCCCTTTAAAGATGACGCCGTCGATGACAGAGAGCTCATCTCTGAAATTCCAGAAGTCTTCGGCCTGCTTGTGGCATTACTGTCTCGATTCTGGCCAGCCTTGGTGAATATAGGATCTAAGGGTATCAAGGTTGCGATCTTCAGCGGTGGCCTGCCTTAATAGGTTCATCTTTTCATCGCTAACTGGCAGGTTCTTCACGATACAGTGGATCTGTGTGTCTAGGTCTTCTGTGACGTCACTTGGTTCAGCTGGCAGTGATTTTCTTGACAGCGTGTCCGCAACAGGGATCTTCTTGCCCGAAACATGCACGACTTTGATGCTGTATTTCTGCAGTTTCAGCAGCATTCTCTGAAGGCGTGGTGGCGCAGATGCCAGTGGCTTTTTCATGATTGTTTCAAGAGGTTTGTGGTCTGATTGTACTAGGACTTGGTCCTGGCCGTAGATGTACTGATGGAATCTCTCGCACCCGAACACGATTGCGTATAGTTCTTTCTCGATTTGGGCGTAGTTTTGTTCTGTTTTGTTGAGCGATTTTGACGCGTATGCTACAGGTCTGTCGTCTTGGAAGAGCGCTGCTCCCAAGCCATACTTGCTGGCGTCAACCTGCAATGTGATTTTCTTGGACGTGTCATAGAGCGCAAGAACATGTTGGCTACCAAGTGTTGTTTTGATGTTGTCCCAGGCTAACTGTTGTTGTGAATCCCAGATGAATTCGTTCTCCTCTTTAAGGAGGTCTCTGAGCGGCTTTGTCATGTCGGCAAGATTCGGGGCAAATTTGGAGAGGTAGGTTACCATGCCAAGCATGGTCTCCAGTTCTTTCTTGTCAGCTGGCGGTGACATGTTTTGTATGGCTTTTACTTTGGCAGGGTCGGGCTTCACGCCGTCATCCGTGATCACGTGACCGAAGTACTCAACTTCTTGTACACCGATGACGAGCTTGTCAGGATTCAGCTTGACGTGTTTTTCAGAAGCCCTGTCCAAAGCTGCCCTCAGGTTTTTGTCGTGCTCTTTCTTGGTACGCCCAGACACTAGTATGTCGTCAATCAGCGCCACCACTCCGGGGATGCCTTCAAACGTCTCGTCCATTTTTCTTTGAAACTCGTCTTGTGAGTTGATCAGGCCAAAAGGCATTCGAATAAAGCGGTATCGTCCGAATGGTGAATTGAAAGTAGTTAGGTATGATGCTTTCTTAGCGTCATTTGCCAGTAACCCGATTTCGCGTCGAGTTTGCTGAAGTACTTGGCGCCTGGTATCTTCGCCAACGCGTCCTCTAATGTTGGCATGCTGTAGTGTGGTCGTCTAATCGCAAGGTTCAAGTCTTTGGGGTCGAGACAGATACGCAATTTTCCGTTAGGTTTCTCTACTACAACTAATGAGTTGACCCAGTCTGTGGGCTGTGTGACCTTGGCGATGACTCCTGCCTTTTCCATGGCGTTTAGCTCGTGCTTTAGGCGATCTCTCAATGCGTGAGGTATGCGTCTTGGAGGGTGGATAACCGGAACTGCGCCTTCTTTCAAATGGATATTCACTTCTCCCTCAAGGTTTCGGAGGCCGTTGTCAAAAAGATGGTCGTACTCGGTGAGTACCGTTTCTTTGGTAAGATCGGTGTGAGTGACAGCCAGCACCATTTTGATGATTTGTAGTTGGAGTAACGCCTGAAGACCCAGGACAGGCTGTGAGTGACCTGAGGTTTCAGCGACGTAGAATGTGCCGTAGTACTCTTTGTTTTTGTAGGAACAGCGGAGATCCATAACTCATCTGACGTCAATTTCCTGACCTGCATACCCCAACAAAGTAGCGTTGCCTGGCTTGAGTGGTGGTTGTGTTGACATGTTTCTGTACGTTTTGTATGGAATTACGTAGGTTTGGGCTCCGGTGTCGACCTTGAAGCGTAGAACGTCGCCCGTTTCCATGGCGATGTTGGCGTAGGCCGTGTTGGGGTGGTCTCTTCCGTCTGCAATGACGTCGATAGTGAAGGATGCGTTTTCGTCTTCGTTCTCTTCTTTTTCTACGTGGTGCACAGTCCTTGTTGCACTTCTCGATCTGCATACCTTTGAGAAGTGGTTCATTTTCTTGCAGTTGCTGCACTGTTTACCAAACGCTGGGCATGCCTTTTTTCCGTGATGTTGACCGCAATTTCTGCAGTCGTATGTGAGAGTTTGTCTGTTCTCGTATCTGCTGTCTCTGCTGGTATACTGTCGACGGTCTCTAGAAGTATAAGTATTCTCTGGTCGTCGCATTTTAACAATTTCTACGGTCTCTTCTTTCTGCATCACTACAAGTTGTTGCTTAGTCGCTTCGTGTGTGTTCACGATATCTATTGCCTTATCCATGGTCAGTTGGTCACCCACCTGCAGCAGTTTCTCTCTGGCGTCTTGTGAGGTGATCCCGCACACGATCATATCTCGTACCATTTCGTCAGCTTCACGATATGCGCAGTCTTTGACCAAAGTTCGGATGTCTGTGATGTATTTCTCAAAAGTCTCTTCGACTTGCTGTTTTCTGTTCAGAAAGATGTACCTGGCGAACAAGGTGTTTTTCTTCGGTGTTGTGTGTTTTTCAAATGTGTCGTACAGTGTTTGTAGCTTCCGTCCATCTTCTGTTGACAGGTTATGTGTTGAACACTTTACCTTTCTCACCTGCCCAGATCAGGAGATAGGCACATCGCTCCGCTTCTGTTGCTTTGTGCAGGGGTCCTGCAAACATCAGATCTGCGTGTTGTCTGAATTTTCTCCATTCTTCTTGTAGATTTCTTGAGTCCCATTGGATGCATGGGTTCTGCATATTCGAAGCCATTCTTCTTGGTTGTAAGTCGTTTCCTCTCTCTGACACCATGTAAAAGAGTCAGGCAGAAAAGGCACAAAGAAGACACGACGACAATGGGTGTAGTCTCTCAATCTTTATTCCATGCTCTCTGCTTCAAATCTCGCATCAGAATGAATAATAAAATTCAAGAAAGCAAATGTATTAATTAGCTGGGTGAGTATGTAATCATGTTTATCCAATACTTAGTTCATGTGTGTGTGTGTGTGCGTCTGTGTGTGTTACAGAAGGTAACTCACAAATATTACAGGAGAGGGGGGAGGGGAGTAATTCTGGGAGGCTCCAAAGGTACTCTTCTCTGCATTTCTTTACAAAACTGTTTTACTTGTTTGTAACGTTTTGTTGTTTTATTTTGTGTGAGAACTATGGACAAAGGGCGCCCGTATCGGGGTGTGAGCAGAGTGGAATGCTGTCCGCATACTTATGTATTCTAGTAAAGAAGGCGATGCTGTTCTGTGAACTACGAAAGTCGCTCGCGGATAGCTGGCAAATTCAGAAGCGTGTGGATAGTAAATGTCATTATCGCCAATGGATTCGAACCTGCGTCACCGGCGTGCCAGGTGAACGCTCCACCACTTAGCCTACGGTGATGGATCCACGCGACCTTTGAGAAAGTGCACATATCACGGAATACAAGGGCTAAACATACTGAGTATAAAAGTATCTTGCTTAATAATAATCAAAATTGGACAAGTATTGATATGAGTGTTGAAAAAATAATGATATGCTGAGCTAGGGCCAAGCGACTGACTAACAACCTCCTACTGGACTGCCACTGAATTGATCATGCGTTCTAAAAATGTACAAGATAATTTTTCTGACAATGACATTTCCAATTATTTGCAGAGTGTTCCGATGGATTATACGGCTTAAACTGCACTAGTAACTGCAGTGCGGGTTGCAGCAACATTTGCGCTAAGGAGGATGGAAACTGCAATTGCACATCGGAGTGGGTAGGAAAAAAGTGTGACATACGTAAGTCGTGGTACAATATGTGTGCACTCTAGATCTATGTATGGTGGTGCGATGTGTGTGATCTGGAGGCTACATGCCTGTGTGTGTGTGTGTGTGTGTGTGTGTGTGTGTGTGTGTGTGTGTGTGTATGGACGTGGTTGGCTGCGAACGTGTCTGTGTGTATCCGCTGTGTTGGATCGTGTATATTTGTGAGTATATGACATAAGCCTAATATGTGTGTGCAGATATGGAATCCCGGTGTGTGTGGGTGTGTGTGTGTTTGTGTGTTTGTATGTGTGTGTATGAGAGAGAGAGAGAGAGAGAGAGAGAGAGGTGGAGAGAGAGATGGATTGAGTTAATGGCTTTCTGTTTAGAAATCAGTTGAGAGTTTAGAAACTACTATAATGCATCTTTATTAGATTACAGTGACTTCCAGTCCAACATTTATCCAAGCAATTTATAAATTATTTGATTACCTAATCATTACGTATTGAGTTATTAAGCCTACGTTAATGTCATTTAAATATTTCTGACAATACAGGGAAAGATCAACTACAAGTCAACCAGCTTCAAATGGCAGTAATCGGGGGAGCTGTTGGTGGTAGTGTCGGCCTGATTATCATCGCCGCCGTCATCATCGTCTGCATTGTCAGGTCAGTCGTCCACAACTGCTTGTTAAAGAGGAGCAATAAAACCAAACAAGACGAGGTGGAAGAGAAGAAGAAGAAGAAGAAGAAGAAGAAGAAGAAGAAGAAGAAGAAGAATTTCAGTTTGTCTGTTGATCAAATTGAAGTTACAAGTTTAAATCAAAAACTGAAATTTAAGAGTCTCTGTTCAGTGGTACTTCGCCCTGCCCTGCATCCTGCTTGTTCTTCAGCTATGATTTGTTCAGCTTGAGGTTTCAAACTGTTGAGTATTATTTTCAACCTCAGAATAATACTCAACAGTTTGAAACCTCAAGCTGCACAAATCATAGCAGAAGAACAAGCAGGATTCAGGGCAAGACGAAGTACCACTGAACAGATTTTTAACCTCAGAATAATCTGCGAGAAATACCTACAGCACCAACACAGCTACATGTATATCATGTGCTTGTAGACTTCAAGAAAACGTTTGACCGAGTCTGGCATGCAGCTCTGTGGGCAACCATGAGAGTGTACAACATCAGCCCTAACATTATTGAAGTCATCAAAAGCTTGTATGACAAGGCCACCAGTGCAGTCCTCCACAACAGCCCCATCGGTAAGTGGTTCAGAACAACAATCGGTGTGCGTAAAGGATGCCTACTCTCCCCAACAATCTTCAACATCTTCCTACAACATCATGTCAGATGCCCTTGCAGATCATGAAAGCACAGTCAGCATAGGAGGTAGAGCAATCTCCAACCTCGGTTTTGCGGATGACATTGATGGAGAGGAACAAGAACTTTTAACAGCTGGTACAGAGGCTTGACACCACCTCCAGAGCCTATGGAATGGACATAAATGCAAAGAAGACCAAAATGATGACCAACAACACCAATAGCATCAACATGGACATCCACGTCCATGGCCAATCTATCAACACACTGCATAGCTTCAAATATTTAGGAGCCATTGTATCAGACAATGGCTCCCGACAGGAACTCCTCTCCAGGATCGCACAAACAACTGCTGCCCCGAGAAGGTTGAAGGCCATTTGGAAAGACAGGACCATCAGTCTACATTCCAAGGTAAGACTGCTGCGCTCCCTTGTCATCTCCATCTTCATATACGCTTGCGAAACAGCAGATCTACAACGGAGAATACAAAGCATGGAGATGAGGTACTACAGAAGACTTCTGGGCATTTCCTATACCCAGCACATCCCCAACAACAAAGTCCGACAGACCATCACACAATCCATTGGACAACACGATGACATGCTCGCAAATACCATCCTTCAAGGCACGTTGCAAAGAAGCAGAAGAAGAGGGAGATAAAAAAAAAGAGGTGGGAGGACAACATTCGCGAATCGACTGGCTTCGCGAAGTCATGAGTGTTGCTGAGGACAGAAAAAGATTAAGGACGCTGGTTAAACGATCATCTGTGGTGCCCCAACGACCTTCAAGTTACTGGATAGGATAGGATAGGAATAGACTCTACATTGCATCTAAAATTCAACAAACATTAAAACCAAGTATAATTTCTGTTTTCAGTTCCATTTGTAGCGTGACGAATGCATGATAACACAATTATAATTGTACCTAATGTTTCTTAAATGTTAATAAGTTTAATAATGATCCACAGAAGGCGAAGGAGTGGAGGTAGGAAAAGCACGGAGCAGAACAACGCAGGAACCAAACAGACAACTAACGCGAATGTTTACCAGAACAGCCGTGAACTTGGTAATACATTTGGATTTTCATTTATGTCTAATGGTGTGCTCAGTAAAATGACTTCATTATTACACCTTTAATTGGAGAAAGCATCATGCTATTTACGTGAAATTAGCATCAAAGCCAACTTGACTATGAAAGTTGTGCATTGTGGCCGAATAGTTTTAGGTGGGACTAACTTGCCCCAGAAACCAATGGCGCCTGACAAGTGTGGGATCGATCCCCCATCTGGGCGTTGTGTTTCTCCGAATATTATTTAATTTCGACTCGGGTTTTCTCCGGATACTCCGATTTTCTCCCCCAGGAACATTTAAAATAAAAATTAGGCAGGTTGGTTTTGAACGCGCCCCAGGGGAGGCGGTCAAGAATTTCCCGAAAAAAAAGACAATAAATTGTTTTAAAAAAAAAAATCTGGAATTTATAAATGAACGATAAAGTATTATTCAAAACACTGGGTCGATCTTATCTGAAGGTTACTATTTAGTTTAGGAAATTATAAGTGTATAAAAATAATGTCTTAATTTGATATGATTTTTTAACACTTTATTGTCCCTTTTTATCGAGATATACTGGGCCGCCTCCCCTGGGGCAGGAGTATTCGCAACCTGTGGTGCGCACTAACCCAATTTACCTAACATTAGTTGTGTTTTTGATATTTTTTGGAGCTGCTGCTACTTTTATTTTAAAAAAAGTTCGAGTTGCTATTTTGTAACTCCAAATCTTAAAATTCTTAAATTCGGCATATTATTATAACTTTGTAAACCGCGAATTTCATATCATGCAAATGCAACAAAGGGTAAAGTTAAAACAACGGTGATTAGAAGGTGGATTTAAGTCTAATAAATCATTCAAGCAATACTTATGAAACAATCAAGGCATCGTTTATCGTAGATGATCTCATATTATACCCAGTCATGGTTGAAAGGCTTTCAATGCTCGATCGCTCATACGTGTGATTCAGACAGCCTATATTGAAACTCATATTTTACGTTCCAGATCTCATGCAACCGTACTCGCAGGAAAAACCCTCCGCCGCCGTAAAACCTATTGCATCTACGAAACCTGCAGCCAACAACGACAGAAATATTTCCCCCGACAATGCTGAACATCACTACTCGAACGTTGCTTTTGTCAATGACGACAGCAAACAACCGACGTCATCCAGCACTGCCGTAGATCAGCCTGACATGGTTAACAAACATTTGAACCAAACTCATGCAGCCGATGTCACAATATCCGGAAATGAAGCGAGAAAGAGCAAGCCTGGGACTTTCCCTAAACCGAAGGTTCCGCCTAAGGTTTCGCCCTTCAGTAAACCAAGCGATGATGAGGATGAAAAGAATGAGGATGTGGATGAGATGGAAGATTCAGAGCAGGAGGTAGAGCCGGAGATGAACTATGACGTTTCGTCCGCAAGAGAAAAGGTGTACTACAATGACGGCATTTACATGACGTTTGAAGCGTCAGAGCTAAAGCTGGATGACATTCAGCAAGGCATCCTGGACAAACTTCGCGGTGACATCATCAGTCAAGAATTTCAGGTGACTTTATTCACCAAAATTAGTGTAGATAACGATTTTCTGTTTAACAATAAGAGTTTAAGGTGTTAGACCACTCGAAAAATGCAATGATCTCGCAGATGAGGTGCAATAGGAAAAGAATTTACGAAACATCCGCGGCATACTGATGCTTTTCTAATTATTTATAAGAATGGATTAGTAATTGCCGTAATCTTAATGTTATAATACTTTAAATATAATTTTATATTGCTACCGTTGCAAATGTATTTGTTGTTGATTGCCTGTGACGCAGTATTAATTAATTACCGATTGGAGATAACAGTTTTGTGGCGACATTATAATTGATTTAATAAATCTAATACCTTCTCTTTCTCTTCAGAGTCTACCAGACGGCTTACAAAAACCACACACCACAGGAGCTTTGGAGGAAAACTACTACAGGAACCGATTCAACGCCATCCTACCTTGTAAACTCCTATTTTACCGTTGTTTGTTTCTTTATTCCTTAATATCCGCGGAAGTTATTCCTTTCTGATTAAGGAAAACTTGATCTTATAGGTAAGAGTAACAAATATGGCCTTGTAGGTTAAAGTGGCTTCAATGTTCGAGATAAAAGTCTTCAAGAGCAGGTCAGTCTGCAAACCTAGTCATATATTATTATTCAGTGAAAGCTTTATATTATCTAGCCTATATCTATGTCTTTTACTCTTAATCAGAGCTTCATTTAAAGAAAATATTACAAAACGACTTATAGTCTAGTAATGAATATAGTATGCCAGGATTGTAATATGTTAATATTTATATTTTAAATCCGCGTCTTTTCGTGTAAGTCGGCACCGGCAGCTGAATTCCAACCACTTTACGCAATGATTCCATACATTCAGACTCGGATTTATATAATCGGTAATGCATTTATTACTATATGACTTAAATAATACATTTTTATTTAAAAAAATAAACACTGTGCGTGTTCGACATTCATTTGATCGTCTCTGTATATTTATATTGTATCGGATGCATGAAATTAAGTAAACACAGCTTTTTTTATTTTAATGTTTTCTCCTTTTGCTATGTCTATGAAGTTACGCTTGGTTGAATTGGCTGAAAGCCCCTCGGAGGCTAGAGCATTGAATAAACTTGAAACTTAAACTTAAAGCTTAATAGTATATTATATCTAGCAGCGCATAAATAGGAAACATAAGCATTGTTTTTTGTTTTTTATTTGTGTTTAAATTAGCACATACCTGGCAGTGATTTATTTATTCCCAAAATTTCCCTTAGTAAGGGAGGTAATTTATCAGGGCAATCGTGTAAAGTAAAAATGTCTTTCTTTCATAATGTATAATGTATTCCCTTATCGAGATATTCTTTTAACAAACAGATGAAGAGTCAAGAGTGGTGCTGCAAGGAAAGCCAGACCCAGGTTCCAACGACTACATCAACGCCAGTTACATCAGGGTTAGTAAGACACAAATGTGATACTATGGTAATAATATATACAGCAGTCTTCCTGATTTACTCTATGATATTTAAACGTTTTATTGTTTGATTTTATTTGGCGACACAATTACGCGGCCGCCCAGGAACAGCGCCATGACCAAGGACGTTGAATGTCTCAGTCAGTAGCCATTAATGTCGTAAGGTATTTTATCTGTTCCCGATATTTTATCTGTTCCCGATTCAAAGTATTGTACTATGAATGGGCATTCGTCTGTTTTAATAAGAAAGGAAATATTAATATCTTGAACTTAATTATTCCAATGTTTGGTTTATTTCATTTCGTCATTTTATCATAGTTAACCATGCTCTTCCGATTCTGTGATTGTTTGAAAATACATCATAGTTTGTGTATTGATAATGATGACAGTTTAGAGCCTATAATAACCCTTTTAATATATTATATTAAACTGCCTTTGTGCATTTTATTCAGGGAGACAAAGCTGCGAAAGAGTACATCGCATCACAAGGTAATTTCGGTCTTCTTCTTTCTGTTTCTTTCTTCTTTCATCACCTCTTCGGCTTTGTACACTTCGCTTTGTAACACACAGGCCCAATCTTAAACCGGCCGGTACCATAAATAAAATTCTAAACATAAATTGACCTACCTGCTGCATGGAATTGTGACACATTGGATACAATGGTAAATGCTGTATATGGTATTAGAGAATTCCTAAGGTTGACTGAGCTACTGTTGAAGGTCCAAGACCAAACACTGTGGGTGACTTCTGGAAGATGGTGTGCCAAGATAAGGTGACCCATATCGTCATGCTGACCAATCTTAAGGAAGGAAAGAAGGTCAGTTGTCCTCCCTCCTCCTTCTTCTGCTTCTTTTTTTTTCTTCCTTTAGCAATCCGGGAACAATGCGAAATGATCCACATCTGGGTGGCGTACATTTAAGTAATATTAAGGTCAACATGTTATTGCGTAATCTTACTGTCAGGCCTCCAGAGAGACCGTAGCATGGCACCCTCGTCTACCTAAGTGGTTCCAGTGTGCACGCTCAGACCAACAAAGCTCCTTCACCACCCCCATCACCTCATCTCATTCCTGTCCCGTCAAACCCGTACCCTACACCTCTCATGGGGGACTGTGAAAAGGGGTGACATGGATGGGAGATGGAGAAAGGTTAAAAATGCTTGGATAGTATTATGCTCCGTCGCTCTATAGCTATTAATATCAGCCACACAGCGCTTACTCTTTGTCCATTGCAAAAATAAAATTCTCATCTCATCTCATCTATTTTCTAATTCAAGCTGTCTCATAATTTATTATCCTACTGATTCCTATGAGACCGTGAATTTATGTTTGTAGTGCCCTGTTTTGTGTTGAGTGGGATTACTTCAGTTAGGCGTTTTAATTGTATGTATGTTCGCTCTTGGTGACATTAGACAAGGGTAGTTTTGGGGTTGTGCTGAATTGTGTAGCTTATTTGTGCCGGTTTTTTTGCTCAGAAAAAGTGTCACATGTACTGGCCCTCTTCGAACAAGGCCCAGGCGTTTGGATCTGTGGAAGTCACGCTTCTTGAAACTCAAGAGAGAGCCAACTACATTGTAAGACGCTGCAGAGTCAGGCCAAAGGTAACGTTGATTTAAATGTAGTTTAATTTGACTCCTTCGGATGAGAGAGTATAAACCGAGGTCTAGTCTGTGCACGCACGCATTCCATCACACGGATTTAAAGATCCTGAGGCTTGTGGCCTACGCGGATGAGTGCCGGCTACAAAACAAACCCACAGCTGCCTCCCTCCTCCCCTATACCCCGCCCTCTTTCCCCTTGTCTGGCTGTACTGCCCCATAGGCTAGGTTCAATATTTCGTTGATGTGTTGTATATATATGTAATACAATAACAACGTTACTAGGTCCCTTCTTTCCCATGCGCGGTCGCACAGGATTGTGCTCAGTTGTCTGGGCGTCAGACGATGAACCCAAAGGCTGCAAGTTTGCACCTCATACGGCTTGATTTAGATTCTTTATCAATCAGCGCCTTGAGTAGCTCTTCACACACCGACTCAACCAAAGCTTTTAGGTTTTGAAGTTAGTTCAGCCAGGCTAGCTATAAATAGCTTCACCAGTGCTCTTCTTTCCTTTCCTTTGACTGGAATGGAGGGTGTAGGCAAGCTATAAATAGCCCGCAGCCAGCAAAATGTGGGAGAACCTAAGAGTGCTGCTCACATAGGCATTGAGCTGGTGTGTTCAACCCATAAAATAATTATGTATACTTTTGAAATAGGCCTAAACACTTCATCTCCAAAACAAAATGTCAGCTAAAGTAACAGGATAATTCAGCCCTACTCACATATTTTATTTTGGCATTGTGGTATTATAATACAACAGTGACGATGATTAATGCTATGATGATGATGATGATGATGATGATGATGATGATGATGATGATGATGATGATGATGATGATGATGATGATGATGATGATGATGATGATGATGCAGAAAGGCGAGAGGTACAACGTGATGATATTCCACTACACCACGTGGCCGGATCATGGTATCCCGACAACCATCGCGCTGGTGGACTTCTGGCGGACTGTTCGGTCTTCCTATGACTCTCAGAAGTCCCCCGCTCCCCTTCTGGTCCACTGCAGGTCAGTCTCTTTGCGTCGTTTCGTTTATAAGCTGATAGTTCTTGCTTTATCATAATTATGCAAAACATTTCCCTTGGAATGTCCCGTACCATTAGTACTGTAGCGTATACTGACAACAGTTAAAAGGTTTATACATTTGTAAATTGCATTAAAAACACAATTTTAGAAGACAAAAAATATATTCAGCCTTGTGTATGGATAATTTATACGCATAGTTCATGCAAACATTACTTGCTTAATTACTCCATTCATTCATTCATTCGTGTTGTTTCATTTTGTTGTAAAGCTGTGATACTATAGAATTCTGTCAGTACGATGTTAAATGTATCTGTACATATCGCGGGCGCTGAAATGAAGCAGAACTTGTTTGGTGTGACACATAATTCAAAGATGTTTGCCAGGCAATATTAAATCCCACCACAGGCACATTAACCCAGTAACGTGGATCCTTGATGTGTTAGAGGTATCGGAAAAAATTAGTGGATCCTCGCTAGCACAGGGGTTTAACTTCTGTGACTTGTAATATTATTGCGCTTCTGTATTATTTATTTATTTATTTATTTATTTATTTATTTATTTATTTATTTATTCGTTTGTTTGTTTATATTTCTGCCTACTCATCAATTGATGAATTGGTTTATTGATTTGTGCAACAGCGCTGGCGTGGGGAGAACAGGGACGTTCATTGCTTTGGACATCTTGATGAACCAAGTCCAGCAACAGCGGGAGAAGCAGCCGCAGCCTCAGCCTCAAGTGAATGTCCTGAAAGTCGTGCAAGGTCTGCGCGAAGACCGCTGCAATATGGTGCAAGCAAAGGTAAGAATCGGCCCTTCCCCCCTCCCCCCTCCCTCCTCCTCAACACTTCATTTCCCATCTCCACCTCCCATACACTCTGTTACACTCGGTTCAATGTTGGTGTTTTCTATCAGTGTTTGATTCAGCCCCGATGCTTGGATCCCTGATAGGTGTGTAACTCAGATTCGTTTATCCACGCAGCCTGCTCACTCAGCAACAAGACACGGAGTCGACGTATGAAGTTTTCCACTTTTATTCAGCACACATCAACAACTGCATACAATCGCCTTTTCACTCTCAACGTTTTACTTTCCAACTCACTATCAACAACAACTACTCAAAACAGTGCGGCGCATAAAATATATAGCCTCTCTCTCTCTTCCCGAACAATTTAGAACACGGTAGATTAGAATGACGCACTACAGCCAATCAAATAAAAGATCGTCATCACTGACTTACGTCATACATCTCTCTACACATTCCCGGAACGTTCTCTTACTTCGACATTTATCGGGAAATTTCCATCGACAGTAAATAAGCAGATCTAGAGAATTCTTCAACAATATCGACCAACGAAATTATCAACGTTATACAAAGCTTCTTCTAACAACAATGCAAACTCAAATCAAAGGTAAATAAACTCTATTATTGAATACTTTGCAAAACGAAACGATTAGATCTATCGTGCGCGCTTCAGACATACTATCGTTCGCGTTTCAACGTAACACACTCACTTTATACACACACACGCACGCACACGTCTCACTTATGTTCCAATGGAAATTTTGAATAAAACTATATGATATGTTTAGAAAGTGTCTACAGGCGTGAACTCCAGTCACATATTTTAGACAACTACTTTCTGTATATTACTCAAACCTTTTGTCTCCTCAACTGTAGGATAATGAAAGACTCGGGAAAGGTTCGTCAGGGCGTGGAACGTGGTGCGTGGCTGGTCGGTCACAAAGTGAAGGGCGATAACTCAAAAACTATTGGAGGGGGTATTTGAACCATCTTTGACCAACAAAATTTTTATGCAACTGGATGGCAACATTTTGCGGTTTACATGTGTCTGATGCCAACTCGTGAAGAAACGGAAACTCCGATGGTATGGCCTCATCACCAGAGCATCAGGCCTTGCAAAGACTATACTGCAAGGCACGGTGCAACGAGGCAGAAGAAGAGGGAGACAGAAAAAAAGAGGTGGGAAGACAACATTCGAGAATGGACTGGCTTGACACTGATTGAAGACACGAGGACTGCTGAGGACAGAGAAAGATGGAGTATGCTGGTAGTATACGATCATCTGTGGTGCCCCAACTACTTTGGAGTTACGGTATGGGATAGGATAGGATAGGATAGGATAGGATAGGATGCCAACTCCTTGAGTGGGCTAAGATGTTGACAGGTAAAAGGGTTGCTTATATTCTAGACTCCATTATCTTGCATGATTTATTTCCATCCAGAGCCAGTACTATATCCTGCACGAAGCGTTTCTCGAGGCCTACACGTGTCGTGAGTGCCGACTTGACCTCCTGACCTTTGGCGCCATTTTCAAACATCCCATCAACCCCTCGTACAGCAACCCTCGTATCGATACAGAATTCAAGGTGAGATAAGACCACGAGTTAAATAGTCGGTCGGTTGGTCAGTGAGTGAGTAAGTATTGAGTGACTGAGAGCGTGAGTGAGTTGGTTAGTTAGTAAAATATAATTAAGCAGCATTCTAAAACAAAGCAAAATCACTGCAGGATGTATTTACTTTTCAAGGATTTTAAAAATAAATTACATGCACCTCCAAAAAAACAGCAACAGTCAAATTCAGTTACGAAATGTATGAATATGTAGCGGTAATGTTATTTGTTTCTGTATAGTTATTGTTTCTGGTGTCTGTCATTGCTGGTGTGTTTATTCCTTCCTTCTTCTTATAATTGCCTCCTCTTCTTCTGCTGCATTTAATTCTTCTTCTTCTTCTACTTCTTCTTCTTCTTCTTCTTCTTCTTCTTCTTCTTCTGCTTTTAATTCTTCTTCTTTTTCTTCTTTTTCGTCTTCTTCTTCTTCTTCTTCTTCTTCTTCTTCTTCTTCTTCTTCTTCTTCTTCTGCTTTTATTTCTTCTTGTTCTTGTTCTTCTTGTTCTTCTTCTTCTTCTTCCTCTCTCATTCAAAGTGTTCATCCTCTTGCAGAAACTGAAACAGATGAAGCTGCTGCTTCAGAAACCTGACCATACTAAAGCAGAACAGACTGAAAACCTCAACAAGAACCGGTTCCTGGACGTCCTGCCTGGTAAAACTTTCTTAAATAATTTCCTAGAAGTCTTTGGCTTTTGGCAGGGTTAGAGTTAGGGTCAAAATTACCTGCATGGATATGGCTTTATGCAAAGGAAACCCGGGTCCGAAAGTACAACGCGAAGTTTAATTTTGTTGTGGTGATGAAACATTTCATGTCCAAATGTTGCAGACAACAACCATCTGGTGAGGTTGATGTATCCATTGGAAGGATGGACCGATTATATCAATGCTGTGTGGCTGCCGGTAAGATTTATAGCTTTTTTTCCATTTCTTAACATAAAATTATAATCTAGCTTTTTGGAATCGCTCATGTTTTCTTTCTTTCTTAGTTGATGTTATATTATCTCTCCTATTTCTCTCCCAGTGTCACTTTCTTGTACAAGTTGTTAAGTATAGGCTATGTCTATCAATTAACAGAGTGATCTACCTAAAAGTGTGCGTTCATTTTAAGTGGATGATCTGTTTCTCCCTCAAATGCTGCTGTATCTTGCAGTACTGTACCAGCCATCTTTTGAAGATGTAATATAATAATGCTTAATGTTTTCCCCTGTCATTTCAGACCCTAACAGAGCAGAATGGCAGCATACTGACGCAACTTCCGCTTGTAGACACCATCGTTGATTTCTGGCGCCTGGTAGCCGGGTACGACGTCATTCGAATTGTCTCTCTTGAGTGTGACGTGGAAGATGGAGAGGTAAGTGTGTGTTTTTACCCCTTAATAAAAACATTGATGCATAAATCGTAGGCATTTTTTTAAATGACGGTCTGACTATTTTTTAGTAGAACCAGTTTGTTGTTATAATTTTTAATATTTTGCCGAATAGCAGAGGGCGGGAAAATATATCAGAGGGAGAGAGCGGGGTTGGGAGCGGGTAGAGGGGGCGGAAGAAATGGTAGGAGAAGGAGAATGGGAAAAGACGGCGGTAATGTTCATTAATACTGCTACATGTTAGACATACTGTGATTAATATAATAAAACACAAGCGCGTGATGTATTTAATTTGGATTTTCCAGAACTTGGATAAATTTTAAAAAAAATATTTCACATC
>CM072514.1:62684808-62732308 GCA_036898135.1 Oncomelania hupensis | reverse complement strand
TAAAATAGTAGTTTTGTGGGTAGATGTGTGTTTGAAAGTGATAAGGTAGGTAGTGAGGAAATGTATTAGTGTGGGAAAGTAACTTTTAATCAAAGTTAGAGGAAAGACGTGGAAGTATGGTTAATGTAGTTCTGTTTCACCTTTAACATCGCGTAGCCAGTTAGTTGGTGAATGAAACTCCACAGAATGGTGTAAAGAGGATAGGAGATAGTGAGAGGGTTTGGGAAAGTGCCTTAAAATTAATATTAATAAGAGAAAGAACGCATTGCCATAGAGATATTTTTTATAAATATTCATGATTGCACAGTTGACCAATCATTATTAAGTTGGGAGGCGTAATGTTGAGACTGGATACCCACCTATTTTTTTTATATATGCATTAGGTGATGGAATTGTACTAAAAAGGTAAGATGAAAATTTTGTATTTTGATGTATGTTTTCTAATAAATAAATAGTTCGAAAAACAAAATGAAAGAGTTATGGGTTAGCAAATAAAATATCTCAAATCTGTCTTTCAAGCAGTCTGTGTAAAGTGTTGTCTCCTTAGAATGCTAGTTGTTGTTTTTTTCCCCGGGACGTGAAAGCGATGAGCTGACCACGTCATAAATTTCAAAATCTCGAGGTCTTACTCTTTTATTTTTAAAAGTGTAATCTACTAAGACAATTTAAACCTGCATAATTATTGTAATCCTTGTACAATTTTTCATATTGCTTGTCTACAGCCTAATGTAAAAAATGTGTAAATAGTTTTTTGAAGGTTTCATAACACGGCTGCAATGCAAAGTGCCGTATTTCATGTTCTGTACATATCTGCGCCAGAGTGTGTAAATACACCGTGTTGCAAAGGGGTATATTTGTGCGTTCCTTACAGTAACCAAACGGCTATGTTCTCTAGGTGAGGTTTTCGCGAGAAAAAGCTCAATCCTCAAATTGCCAAGCATCACTTTACTGCTAGTTTGGCGAATATAGGCCTACACTTGTATTCTTACACTCTATGCTAGAAGCATTGTGACGATTCTTAGCTAGGATGGCGACTATCTATATGGCTGCCACGGTGCCACCAAGATCTCTCTTGACCGGTCTGTGCTCACTTCGGAAACGACGTGAAGCTGTGCCATTCATGTAAGTATTTAATTACTTTCTTGTTTATTTATTTTTATTTATTAGTGTATTTATTTACTTATTTGCTGTTTTGCTTTCTTATTTATTTGCTTTCTTATTTGTTTATTTATTTATATTTATTTATTTATTTATTTATTTATTTCATTTTTTTTAGATTTGTTAACCGCCATTTTAGCTAGTTAAGAAAATTGCTGGTTGGTTTTCTAGCGGGTTTCTAAGCAATATAGGTAGCTCGCGATGACCTAGAGGTTGCGTAACCAACGACTGATGCTTCCAATATATCAGCAGCTTATTGTGGTAAGAGGCAGGAATATTGCCAGCTGTAAGTCGTTAGTCGAGACCTTAACACGAAACTAAAAACGTATATGTATTAGTATTACCGTTGATAATATACGATACATAAGAAGGCTATCACAATGGAATTCAAACACATTTTGTGTAGGTTTGAGAAATTAGTATTTTATTTCGTAAGTCGAGGAACCCGTCCACATTGGAAAGTTGCCATACCATACAAGCTTTTTTTTTTTTTTTAGTTGGTTCGTTTGCGAATATGTCTTACTTTGTTTCTTGTTTTAACGAATAGTGTCGTATCATTGTGTGCCTTTTAGTGTCTTTTAACATTTTAATTTTAATTTTAATCAAGCCTTCAAAAGCTGAAATTTGTTTAGTAAACAGAGCTTTTAAATGTACAATTTGTGGCCGTTTTCAGAGTGTTATCGTTTGAAATAAAGGGAACAGAATGATTTTGTGATGCAGTATTTTTGTGTGTGCAAATTTTACAGCCAGTCACATGTTAAGAAGAGAGCAGATGATTTACAGAATGGTATAGAATTTGAAGGCGTGTTTGACGTGTGCGAGTGATGAAAAGGAGGGGAATGAGTGAGTGCATGCTTGCCAGTTTTGATATTTTAAATATTAAGGTTTAGAGTTTTACTTATAAAACGTGTAACACTCAATAACATACATGTCGTGTGGAATAGTTTTATTTACAGTTGTGCCTTCCGTGTACCAACCCTCTGAAACGCGAGTTTAAACAATGTTCAAACGCTGCTAGAATATAACCGTCATGTTTTTTGCACTTTACATTCAATATACCCACAGCATACCATTCAAAATGATACGCTTCCTGGTTAAAAATCATTGAACACCTTCTAGTAGGCCTCGTCTGGTTTGCGGTCCACAAAGAAGGTTGAAGTCGGCTGTCGGCTTTCGGGGGGAAGTTTTTTTTTCTCTTCATGTTTACTTTATTTATATAAGCCTATTCACTCAAACCCGTTTCTTCCTCTTTACTTGTTCTCTTTTTACGCTTTTCGGACTCTCTCTCTCTCTCTCTCTCTCTCTCTCTCTCTCACTCTCTCTCTCTCTCTCTCTCTCTCACTCTCTCTCTCTCTCTCTCTCTCTCTCTCTCTCTCTCTCTCTCTCTCTCTCTCTCCCTCGGTCTCTCTCCCTCGGTCTCTGTTGTTTGTAAACATGTTTTTGTCACTGAGGGCTGGACCCCTACTGTTACAATATTCTCCCAGCGCATTGAGCATGACTGTTTGATGTAGTCCGGCGCCTTATAGGACTGCAATCATCATCATCATCATCTGTCTAATTCGCTTTTTTTGTATATCTGGAAATAATTTTTTAAAGTCTTGGGTAATCGGTCTGTTGGAATCTATATCTCAAGGTTCACTGAACGGGTTTATGACCAAACTTCATAGGACCATTACCTACGTTAGTGGCCTGCCTCTCGTGTCATCGCATTTGCTCTATTACAAAGGTCAAGGTCACTGGACTCATTTCGTTGCTAAACACATTTTGCTCAATAGCTCACTTAATAGCTTGAAGTTTGGTAAACAACTACTTCAAATCATGGGCCATCTCTCAGTAGCAGTCGATTGTCGGTCAAGCCACAGTTCCGAATTTTGTTTTGTTGTACGAAACACTTTTTTGTTGCTTTATCTTAAGATTACCCAAACCGAAATTCTTCGTTTGAATTTTGTAGATACTTTAACTACTGCAAAGTATGCTAGATCATTCTTATTGGTTCTTTCTCCAAGGCCAAGGTCAATGTGGCTCACCACTTTCTAAACATTTTAACGAGTCACCACTGCCAACAAAATTAACATGCTATGTAAGTGAGTCTTGGAATGCATTTGAATTGCTTGCCATCTTGTTTTATTTCTGTTGTTTGTTCTCTCTCTTCCTCTCTCTCTCATTATTATTATTATTATTATTATTAGTAGTAGTAGTAGTAGTAGTAGTAGTAGTAGTAGTAGTAGTAGTAGTAGTAGTAGTAGTAGTAGTAGTAGTAGTAGTATTTTGGTATGTTGTCTTTTTAATTTGTTTTGACGTAAGTCTGTTTCTTTTTTTTTCTCTGTATCCTAAATTTGAGTCTATAGTATAGATACAGTCTTGTGCAATACAGCGATCTAATATTACTCTGAACGGCTATTTAGGCTACCTCTTTGAACAATTATTTAAAGAAGCTCTGACATTAGCATATTTTGTGATAGGTTAGGTCAATAGGTTATATCAGACTTACCTCTTTCAAGTTGCTCTTTCTTGCCTCAGAGGTTGAATACCTCTGTACTGTGTGTAATGTTTACCTGCACAGCACTCCTGACTGTTTGCCTATTATAGCATAACTTCACGTGTGTGTTTGTAACTACATAGACAACGATAACCTTTATAATAATAATAATAATAATAATAATAATAATAATAATAATAATAATAATAATAATAATAATAATGTATATTTGATATAGCGCGTTTTCATACACATGCTCAAGGCGCTTTACAATTACATCCAGTTACACATACATGCAACACATAGAAAGCACGATAATTAAAACCAACATCAGCAAACAAGCAAAGCATACCCAAAGCAAGACATCAACAACATAGCCATACATACAAAGCGCGAACGGACATACAAGCACACAGTTAAACCACGGCAGTACAAACAACAGGGTCATAAAGACAAAAAACACTACAAACATACAAGCAAATCATAGTACAAGTGCATACAGGGCATCAGCAAACCAGCGAATCAAACTCGAGGCTAGACATTAAAATCAAGACATCAGCAAAAACGAACCCAAGCAAGACATTACAGTCAACAACCTAGCCATACATACAACATGATACACAAACAGAACATCAGCAAGACATGCTCAAAGCAAGAGAATACAAGTATTACAAAAGTCTTAACAACAAATCTTAAATACAGAACAAGGATCATCAAACACAATACTCCAGGCAAGACAATGCATGCTTCCGCACACAAGCGAAACAGACGAAGAGTAGACAACATAGCCCTACATGCAAAACACATAGCAAATGAAAACTCAGCGACTGCAAGTAAGAATATATAACTAAATAAGCAAAACAGCATGACCAAACATATAAAATGTAATACATAACAAGACATCAGCGCTCAAGCAAAACATAATCAGAGCAAGACAATTAAACAACATCATAAATGAAGCCATACAAACAATTAGCATATTACACATAAATAATCAGCAACATTCATGGCAAAACACAAGCAGGGCATACTCGCGGGCAAAGTAGGCAGTACAAACAACAGAACATAATTATTGTAGTATTTTAATCAACCCCTCTCCTCCTTCCTGCTTCACCTCACTCCACCCGCGGTTCAACCCTTCCCCTCCCTTCCCCCCCCCCCCTTAATCCATTGTTAACTACAGTTAACTACTATATGATATAACTTGTCTTTTTTTTTTTAGAATTACCCGTGCTTACCAATCTAGTGTCACAAAAAATATCTGTGCTCGAACTGTGACAGATTTTTTTTTTGAAGCGATAGCAAACATTCGCAGCACGACTGAAAGCTTACGTACACGCAAGTATAATTTAAATGATCGTAAACATGAAGGGTACGGCTGCATTTAACATTTAAAAAATGAACGTATGTGCTACGCCTGTGCAGAGATAATGGCTTTCGTAAATGCATGAGCGGGGTAGCAATTTTGAGTATAGGACAGGGAGGATTTTATGTAAACTTAAATCAAAACCAAGACTCACCCTCTGTATATGTCGGTTGAAATGGAGAAGACGGATATAACAAGAAGACATAAATCGTAGATATAATGCTTGTGCCCCCAACGGGTATAGTCAAGAAGAAAACTATAAACTTGGAATTCTGTAAATGAGGGATGTGCATTACAGTGGTTGTGGCAGTATATAGACTATTATACATACCTCGACCAAATGTTTAGATTTTTGCCTATAATCCATTGAAACTGCATTTAGTATAAGTAATTGTGCAGAGTTTCGATGTTATACCTTGTAAATACTTACATTGACTAAGATTATTTTGACAACTATTTGCTTTGTGTATGAATTCTACCGACCATGCAACATTATTAATGTTAGCGTGGGTCTTTTCTTCTCGCGTGAGCAATGGGCCAAAGCAGAGACCTTCTTCAATAGTATCCGTAAATAAATAAGGAACGAGCAAGCAAATGACTGCGGCGGCCTTTGAATCATTATTTTACTTCCTAGATTACTAACAATTGCTGAACATTATATCTGTGTATTGCGAAGTATACGATATTCATCACCCTGTACAGGATTCGAAGGAGGTGCAGTGTTAGATGACTACATTGGTTTCTTAAGGTAGAGGAGGTGCAGTGTTAGATGACTACATTGGTTTCTTAAGGTAGAAGTGGAGCCCAAGGTTTAAGTCGCCAACAATGAAGGCAGCAAGTGGATGTGTGTTTGTGTTTGCCGTGGGATTTGGACTTATTTTTTATATCAAAATATGCGACGCGCAGAACAAAGGTACATTATACTTTACACTTTCCTTATTGCTTAACAAAATTAATACTTGTTTGGATCGATTGGTTATCCACTTTTTACCATTTTGTTTGTTTACAAATATTCTTCAGTGCGCATGAATATATGCTTCTGATTACTTTAAATTTTTTAATGTAAATATTTGTCTTACATTTGTTTTTCTTGTAACGGCCTAGAGCCTTTGAGTAGGTGCTACTACTACTACTACTACTACTACTACTACTACTACTACTACTACTACTACTACTACTACTACTACTACTACTACTACTACTACAACTACTACTACTACCACTACTACTCACAATAATATGAGGCATACTGTAGCCCTATAAACATCTGAAATGTTATATGTCCTTTCACTTGGGAGCTCCTCCCAAACCCCGACATAATCACGCTTCTAGTTTGTAACTGATTAAATGTTCGTTTTCCCTCTTTATTCATTTTGCAATAATAAATATAAATTAAGAATGTTTCCTTTGTGGGAATTTATATAATGACAATTCCTATTCTACTCGCATAATGAGAATTCTAATTCTACTCGAATAATGAGAATATTTATTCTACTCGAATAATGCAAGGTCCAGCTTGCCTTTGAAAGGCAAATGTTACTATTATTCATACATTTGACGAATGCAGTGTACTAGCCAACATGTATTAATTTCCACAAGTGTCTTATATTTTCATTGGCCAAACAGAGTGTGGCTAAAACTGATATCGCATGGTAATTGACCAATCACAGATGGCAATTTTTCTAGCAAACCTTGGAATATTGAAGTCGTAAGATAACTTGCGCGGTCTACTTACGACAGTTGTCCATATAAAAGAGAAAAAAAATGTTGACCCTCTATGTATTGAAGACGAGTTTCTATATATATCTACATTATAGCCTGATGAAACTGTCATTGATGAGGGCGCATTTTTAATTTCCAACAAGGCTTACAAGAAGATTCTAATAGCACAAAAAAAAATGCGACACATTTGTTTCGTCCTCAAACGAAAGCAAACGTGCACGACCACAGGGCAAAACGTTGTTTAAACCGCGTGTCAACATGAGCCTTCCTTCTGTTTATTTCACAAATCTATGGTTAGTGCACAGAACATAATATGCATTCTTGCTGCTATTTACAGTAGGCACCACGACCATAACAGTATAGCCGAGACAGGTGAGCGTGTATGTTGGTACAGATAGCCGCGCTTTGAGCCTGATTGATTTGGGGAAAGGCGCGTATATAGCATCCAGTATTATTTATTTATTTATTTATTTATTTATTTATTTATTTATTTATTTATTATTATTATTATTATTATTATTATTATTATTATTATTATTATTATTATTAATTATTATTATTATTATTATTATTATTATTATTATTATTATTATTATTATTATTATTATTATTATTATTATTATTATTATTATTATTATTATTAAAAGGCCTGTAGGTGCTTTTTTGCTGTTGAAGTCTATCTGGCAACTTTAATGAGGTACAAACCATTGCAGAATATGTTTTTATTACAAAGTCCTATCGAACGTGACGTTTTTAAACAAATATTTGTTAGCAGGTAAATTTGTTACGTATACTCAGTTTTTTTTTCTTCCTTCCATAGTCAAAAATAACTTAGGTGAAAAGACGTTACTTGAAATAACAAAACAATTTTGCATTGCATTCCAAGAAATTACATTTTACACGCACAAATTTATAAAGCGCTGTGTAAATATCAAAGTGATTGTTATATATTTGTCTATACAGTTATAGTTCTTTTGTGCAATGATTATGCTTATATTCAGTATATTTTTTTTATTTTACTGCCAAAATGTTTATTAATAGCGCTCCTTGATTTTGGATTATTACATCATCAACACTGTACAAAACTTACTACTAAAGAAACACACCATGGATTGGGAATCAAAAATCAAATTCATCAATACTTCATTATCTGAAACTCAGAAATTAAAACATGCTTAGCTGACAGTATTAAAACAACTTGCAAAATAAATGTATAGAAAAAGGCAAGTACATAAGAAAGGTTGATTTACAAAAGCATAAACTATAACACATACAATAATGAAATACAATAAAACTCATAACTACACATCAACGTACAAATAAGTAAATCAATATAACCACAATACCTGCGTCCACGTTAGTCTATGTAGTTATTTGGACGCTAGTCTATGTAGTTATTTAATTGTTTGATAAGGTGTGCATTTTTTCAGAAAATGTGGCTATCAACAAGACCTGCAAAATGAGTTCGCAAGCCGATTATAGTGAACCTGCAGGATACCCTGTCAACGGTACAACTTACGGGAATGTATTATCTAAAAACTGTGCACACAGTATGCCAGGTGAAACAAATCCATGGTGGGAGGTTGACCTTGGCCGTCGGTATATCATCAACAGCATTACCGTATGGGCACGACCTAACTGTAAGTTATGAGAGAAAGTTCACCACAACCAAAATTACACACACACACACACAAGCACACACACACATACACACATGTAGAGATGACCTTCACAAAGGCATTATTTTCTTGTACATAGTTGAAAGTAAAACGGTGGGAGGTTAAATAAGAAACACTACCATATTGATACAAACACATTGTTACGCGGTATTTATCAATAGCTGATTTAGCCCCAATGCTTGAATCTTGATATGTATAACTCGAATTCGTTTATCCACGCAGACTGTTCAACAAGACAGGAGTCATCGCATAAAGTTGTCCAACTTTATTCAGCAAACATCAACAACAGCATACAAGATCACTTTCCAAAAATCACTTGAAAGATCCGACTGTGCATTACTTATATAGCCTATCTGCAACAATTAAAAAAAATTCGAACATTCCAGCATAACGCAATACAATAACAACAACAAATCGTCACCGGAACTACGCACTGTCTTACGTCATACAACCTCCTATAGGTTAGAAGAATCGCTTAGCCAATCTGAAAGTTTCGGTCAATAATAAACAATTCGAAAAAATTATTAACATTATACAAAGTTTCGTCTAGCAACAGCGCAAAATCAAATCAAAGGTGAAACACACGTTTTTATCGCATGCCTTGCAAAACAAAATGATCGGATCTAACGTGCGCGTCTCAATCGTAACATACATAAACTAATATATATAAATGTGTGTGAGTGTGGGTGTGTGTGCGTGTGTGTGTGTGTATGTGTGTATTTGTATTTTATTTATGTATTTGTTTTTCTGTTTACTTATTTATTCTTATGTATTTATTGACGATTACTATGTTGAAAATGATGATGACGACGATGCTGATCTTAATGATGATGATGGCGAGAGGGAGGAGGAAGAGGAGGATGATGATAATATAAAGGAAGGGAGTGGAATAGGAACACTATCAAAACAAAGATAACGACGAAGACAATAATGCCGACATTGATTACAATGATGATGATGATGATGATGATGATGATGATGATGATGATGATGATGATGATGATGATGATGATGATGATGATGATTTTTCAGTTGTAAACAGAATGAGTGGCACCAGAATCCTGGTGGATGGTCAGCTATGCTTCAGTTTTGCCACGCATTACGAAAAGAATAGTAGTACTCAATTTAACATAGTGTGCACTACAAACCTGGTAGGCCAAATCGTACGACTGGTGAGGAACAGCACTAGCATAAACGATAACGACGAAACACTGAATCTTTGCCAGGTGCTAATATTTGGTAAGTGTCTAATGACATTACAATCTTTAAATCTAAACTTTTTGATTTTTATACCTAGCGCCATTGACTTATGTGTTCCTCTTTCATTAGTAGCTTTTCTAATATATCTTCTGATTAAATTACCGATTGAATAAGCTGTGTATTACACTGATCAAAACAACACATGGTAGCAAATAGATTGTGTTAACGTTTTCAAAAGCATACATACACGATAATGCAATAACACAAGTAAGGTTACTACCTATCCTATTCTGTCCCGTAACTCCAAGGTCGTTGAGGCACCACAGATGATCGTTTAACCAGCGTACTCCATCTTTCTCTGTCCTCAGCAACCTTCACGGCTTCGCTCAGTGTCAAGCCAGTCCATTCTCGAATGTTGCCCTCCCACTTCATTTTCTGTCTCCATCATCTTCTGCCTCCTTGCACCGTGCCTTGCAGGATGGTCATACCATCGGAGTTTCCGTTTCTTCACCACTGTGAGCATGCCATCGTGTTGTCCAATGGCTTGTGTGATGGTCTGTCGGACTTCGTTGCTGGTGATGTGATGAGTATAGCACCTCACCTCCATGCTTTGTATTCTTCGTTGTAGATGTGCTCTGAAGGTCCATGTCTCGCACGCGTATAGGACGATGGAGATGGCAAGGGAGCGCAGCAGCCTTACCTTGGAATGTAGACTGATGGTCCTCTCTTTCCAAATGGACTTCAACCTTGTCAGGGCCGCAGTTGTTTGTGCGATCCTGGAGAGGACTTCCTGTCGGAACTCATTTGTTTGATACAATGGCTCCTAAATATTTGAAGCTATGAACTGTGTTGATGGATTGGCCTTGGCTTTTGATGTCCATGTTGATGCCATTGGTGTTGTTGTTTATCATTTTGGTATTTTGTGCACTTTCCATTCCCATATGTTCTGGAGGTGGTGTCAAGCCTCAGTACCAGCTGTTCAAGTTCTTGTTCCTCTCCAGCCAATCCATCAATGTAATCCGGAAAACTGAGGTTGGAGATAACTCTACTCTCTATGCTGAATATGCCTTCGTGATCTGCAAGGACATCTGACATGATGCGCTCTAGGAAAATGTTGAAGAGTGTTCGAGAGAGTAGGCATCCTTGACGCACACCGATTGTCGTTCTGAACCAGTTCTCGATGGCGCTGTTGAGGCTGATGGTGCGGTAATTTTTACACTCCTGAAGGTTACTGAAACGAAAAGGGATATAACAAGAATTGGCGTGCGTGTATGCGTAAATCTGCCAGTTCTCCCGTCTCACAACTTCTCTAACTCGTCATTGTCACACCACCTATTCAACCATAAACATAAATTGACAAAATAGCACAAGAACAGTATCAACAAGAATAAAAAAATGGGATACATTCAATTGGTTCTACTCACGTCAGGTCGGAGAATAAATCAGTTGAAAGATTACTATACACCACTCACAAATAACACACAATTCCCAGTCACCACTGCCCAAATTTATAAACACTCTTTTACTCTTCAACCTATTCAATCAAATCCTAATAATATAAACCACAAATAAGACAAGTAAATAATATAAATTCCCGCTATAACTAACCACGGGTCTCAGAGTCACCACTGTAACGAAAAGGGATATTTCAAGAATCAATTGGCGTGCGTATATGCGTGAATCTGCGTGTTCTTCTGTCTCACAACTTCTCTAACTCGTAACAATAAACTATGTTGTCACACCCTCTATAAAATCATAAACATAAATCGAAAAAATAGCACAAGTATATAATCAACAAGTATCAAAAATGGGATAAATACATTTGTTTCTACTCACGTCAGGTCGCAGACTAAATCCGTTGAAAGAATTATTATACACCACTCACAAATAACATACAATTCCCAGTCACCGTCGCCAGGGAGAGAGGAAATGAAAGTTATAAATAGTCACACTGTAGTTATGTTCAATTCTCTAATCTCTTATCTGCCTACGCCATATTTTTTCTCTGCTTCTCAATCTCACTCTCCTTATTCTCTTGCCTTCTCCGTCTCCCCTCCTCTGTTCTCCGCTCCTCCTTGTCCTCCCCTCCTCAGACTCCCTTCTCTCCTCAGCTTTCTTCCCTCCTCCTCGTTCATTACATTACATTACATTATTGCTGCTTTAGGTCCAGCGGACTCTTCCGAGCCAAATCAGGACTGGACAACCCCCAATCCGCATAAAAGATCTGCCGAAACAACCCTAGTGGTAAAACCGAAAGCTCTCCACCAGCCAGTCACTTTACAATAAAGACATCCCACGCAGGGGACGGCTGAGGCTTCACCCCAACTTATCGAACCCCTGTTTACAAAAACAAAATAGAATACAAACATCATTATAAATTATCAACAAAACACATACATATAAAATGCCTACATTGCTAAATAATAACATCATAGGAAGCCCTAGTGACCACCTGGCAGAAAGCGTCCAGCCGAAAGCTCTCCATCAGCCAGTCACTTTACAACAAAGACATCCCACGCAGGGGACGGCTGAGGCTTCACCCCAACTTATCGAACCCCTGTTTACAAAAACAAAATAGAATACAAACATCATTATAAATTATCAACAAAACACATACATATAAAATGCCTACATTGCTAAATAATAACATAATAGGAAGCCCTAGTGACCACCTGGCAGAAAGCGTCCAATATTCCCAAGCTGATCCAACAGACCTCATACACAATAAAGGAGTCTTGACCCGGAAGAGTTTTCAAGAAAAAAGGTAGGAGACTGGTCTAGCGAAGAAGACGATAGTATAGCAGATTGATAGAAAAGAGCAGGAATGAGAAAGAGCAAATGAGAAAGACAGCGACAGTGGGAATTTAAAGCACTAAATTTCCAGAAAGTGGGGATACTATTTATACTGAAACCCCCGGCACCCCAACGGGGGTATCCTCCTCGTTCTCCCTTTTTCATTCTCTTCTTCTTACTATTCTTCTTCTTCTGCTTCTTCTTCTTCGGCGTTCCCTTCTTCGGTGTCTTCTTATTTCTTCTTCTTCTTCTTCTTCTTCTTCTTCTTCTTCTTCTTCTTCTTCTACTGCTGCTTCCTCCTCGTCTTCTTCCTCCTTGTTTTTTTCTTCTTCCCTCTTCTGCTTCTGCTTCACCTTCCTCTCTAGTCTTCTTCTTTTACTTCATCGCCTTTTCATGAAGCCTCCGCAGCAAGAGATTTCTGCAGACAAAGGAGTTATCAACTAAGTTTCCAGATACTCATACATAAACTTTCTTTGGACCATTACACTATTCCTCTCTCTCTCTCCTCTGTGACGGGACCAGTGCAGCAATACAAATTCAAATTTCATCCATATCGGATACGTTTACAACATAAACACAAATTCTACAACTAATTATCACAACTGATTATTACATCAATGACACGAATTAGTTTCATTCATACAAATAAACGTAATACTATACACTGCGATTGCAGTTTCAACTTCAAATCAAATAATTATGTGAATTCAATTCGTTATGAAAAAATTACAGTGAACCACCATGTTCATATCCTCCCCACTCCATCCTTTACATTACTATCACAAAATTGTTTATTATTAATTTTACTACATAACAATGCATATCATAATTTAATAATCCTATTACATTTATAATACAACATTCCAAATACTAAACAATATATATCTGCAAACACTGTGAGAAGTCCAGGAAACCCAATCTCTAGTATTGTCAAGAAAACAATTAATAGAGTTTGAATGTACATTAGTGAAATGTGACCAGCTCAACCAATCGGGATTTAGATCTTTAAAAAATCACCAATATATCACAAGAAACAAACTAACAATAGTATAAAGTCATCGGACCCAAATAACTATTAAACCGGTCCGTGACAGTTACCCTTTTTGGGAAGAGTGATGACAAGCGATTGGGTCCATGGTGTAGGTCACTCCCCACTGTGCCAGATCTTGTTACAGATGATGGTAACTAAGGGCGTCAATCATCGCTTATCGCCCGAGCATTTTTGATTTTTACCAGAAAGACAAAAAATACTACAGTTTTTATCCACCTAAAACTGTACAAGTAAAAACTGGTCATTATTAAGTAAATTAAATACTGTATAAATATAACTGCATTAGGCATTCACACGAAGCGAAATAGCCATGAAATCGCATATTACAAATCCAGGCATGCTACCGTGATACAACAAAATCAAATTCCAGTAAAGTACATTAAAGATAATTTTAGAGCATCCAATTTGATTTTCAGTATGTAATATACAACCGCAGAAATATATACACCGCATGTTCATTTTCCATAGAATCTATGGAAAACACTGATCAACATTTGACCTTGACAGCATATCTGCAAAGACATCGGCAGTACTCTTGGAGTGCCAATGCCCAGCTTGTGATTCGAGCATTTTTTAACTGAGTACCACAGTCTGACAAAATGTCCTGTGGACACTCCATACAAAATAACACGGAAAATAGTGCTTCACCAACTGAAACCGAGTCAATGTGTTTGGGCGGAATAGCTCCAGGGTAACGTGTGGCTATATCAATGATGTTGAGTATGTATCTGTGACCTTCCTCTGATGGCGGAAAAATCGATCCTATCAGATCAACGACAACCCATTTAAATGTTTCTGAAATAGTCGGCATCTTTTCCAACGGAACTGATGGGATTCGACCTTTTGAGGATGTTTTCTGGCAAATGTCACACGTTTTAACGTATATTTTTGTGTCAGCGGACATCCCGGGCCAAAACAATTCTCACAATAGTCTGTCTGTTGTTCTGCGAATGCCACAATGACCTGCCATGATCGTATCATGGGCCGTGACAAGGACTGAGGATCTTAGAGTGGTAGGGATTACTAACTGGTCTAAAGTCTTTTTGTTGTTTTCGTAGTGCCTGTGCAGAATCTAATTTTGAACAAAGTAGGAAATTTATGCTGATCCTATTGTCTAAATTTGACCTGAATTGTTTAGATCAAAAAAGTGTGATAAACTATCATCCTGCCTCTGCAACCGAGCAAATTCCAATGGTGACATATTCAAATCTTGCGTGACCGAACTCCAAGGTTTCTCTAGGATACCATGTCTCTTCTCTTGAGCACGGGTAGTAACACAACAAGTACATGTATGACCTTGATCTTGGATGGATGTGGTCGTGCCAGAAAAAGGTCAGAAACACCTGGCAAATTCCCCAAGATCAAATCAGCCACTGGTCACTACTCAATGATAAAACACAAAACAGTAGCCTACCAGAGCAAAATGGAATGTCAAAAGACAATTCGGCCAACGGAAATTCCTCAATGTTTCCACCGAATGACCAGTGTACTGGTCGTGCGAAACCAGTCTCTTACGAACGCCACAGATTGTAGCACCTGTGTCCCTAAGCACACTTGCTTTGAGGCCATTTATAGTAACCCATACCAGCATGAGATGACAACAGTTTTCATTACAAACAGAGCAAACGACTTCAGTGACTGAAGTTGACTGCACCTGAGTGTCCTTTGGAAGATCTTGATATTTCTGAAAATCACTTTCCGTATCCTGAGGCTCTGCATATGCTTGGGGCCTATCCTATCCTATCCTATTCCGTAACTCGGAGGTCGTTGGGGCACCACAGATGATCGTTTAACCAGCGTACTCCATCTTCCTCTATCATCAGCAACCCTGATGGATTCGCTCAGTCAATTCTCGGATGTTGTCCTTCCACCTCTTTTTCGGTTTCCCGTTTCTTCTACCTCCTTGCAATGTGCCTTGCAGGATGGTCTTTGCAAGGCCTGATGATCTGGTGAGGTGGCCATACCATCGGAGTTTCCGTTTCTTCACCACTGTGAGCAGGTCATCGTGTTGTCCAATGGCTTGGGTGATGGTCTGTATGACTTCGTCGTTGGTGATGTGCTGGGTATAAGAAATGCTCAGAAGTCTTCTGTAGCACCTCATCTCCATGCTTTTTATTTTTTGTTGTAGATCTGCTGTGAGGGTCCATGTTTCGCAAGCGTATAGGAAGATGGAGATGACAAGGGAGCGCAGCAGTTTTACCTTGGAATGTAGACTGATAGTCCTGTCTTTCCAAATGGGCTTCAACCTTGCCAGGGCAGCAGTTGTTTGTGCGATCCTGGAGAGAACTTCCTCTCGGGATCCATTGTCTGATACAATGGCTCCTAAATATTTGAAGCTATGCACTGTGTTGAGGGATTGGCCTTAGACTTTGATGTCCATGTTGATGCCAATGGTGTTGTTGGTCATCATTTTGGTCTTCTCTGCACATATTTCCATTCGGTAGCCTCTGGAGATTGTGTCAAGCTTCTGTACCAGCTGTTCAAGGTCTTGTTCCTCTCCCGCCAATCCATCAATGTCATCCGCAAAACGAGGGTTGGAGATTTCTCTACCCCCTATGCTGACTGTGCCTTCGGCAACAGCAGCATGTCCAATAGCAGAAGGACACCATAAAGATATGTGACCTACACCTCCGCAACAATAGCACACTGTGACCTGTCTATTCTGTTCTTTGTTAAAATGAGGTCTACCTGTGACAGGAGCACCAGGTCTCGAATACGTATTGCCACGTCCACAAGCAGGCAGATTTTTTTGAGCGCCTTATTGAGTATGAATGTTTTGATGTGCAAAATCTCTATTTGGGATAGAACCTGCGAATTGGTAGTTCCCATGCGATGAGGCACGAAATCCCGATCCACGGAAATTGTTCCATCTCTGACGGAATTGATTCTGATTGTGAGCATTCTGAGATATCGACGCGGACGCAAAAATGGAATCATCTGAATTCCGTGCCAGTTTCTTTTCCGGATGAGCCATGCGAAATGCTTCAGCACTGTAAATCAAAGCCGCGAATTTTGTCAAATTTCTTTCTTTTAAAAACACAGGAAGATCTCTCGAAACAGAAGCAACAAACTGTTCACACAAAATAAGATTCCACAGACCTTCGAAGTCTTTTCACAATCCGATAGCTGGGTCCACCTTTCCAAAAATCGCTTTGAAAAAGTTACAAAACTTTCTCCCACTTCAGCCCGAACCAACCTGAATGTTTCTTTGAATCCATCAGCAGTGCACTGAAATTTCTTAAGGAGTTCTTGCTTAAGATCATCATATAAAACTGCACCGGCAGCAGTTAAGGAATGATAAACAGCTAAGGCCGGGCCTGCAGTTAAGTAGACAGCCCATTTATTGCTATCATAATTGAGACGCTCTCGCATGTGCCTCAAACCGGTTATCAATGTCATCTCTATCGTCTTTGAAAAAAGGTAGTTGGGGCAATTTTGGAAATTATGGGTTAGAAGTTTGGGTTCTGGGAACAGTTTGCTCACTTTGCAATTCAACCTGTTTCAATTGAAGTTCAATAATATTTCTTTTTCCTTTAGCTTAAGGCTTTCTCTGTCAAGTTCCAACGGATGATCTAACTTCTTCTGCTCTCGTTCATATGCCAATCTGTTTTCTTCTCTTTCCGGTTCAAGTCTTTTTTCTTCTCTTTCAGTTCTAATCTTGTTTCTTCTCTTTCCAGTTCTAATCTTTTTTCTTCTCTTTCCAGTTCTACCTGAAATCGTTTTGCCTCTCTGTCCTGTTCTAACCTTTTTTCTTCTCTTTCCAGTTCTAATCTTTTAGACTTCCTGTTCCTGTTTAACCTTTTCCTGTTCTCTTTCTTTGATCCTATCATGTCTCTGAAAGCACTGATCAATGTACTGCTGTAACGTTTGGTCAGTAAAACCTAACTTCTGGGCTTAATTCAAAAATGAATTGATAAGAGCATAATATTCCTCAACAGAAGACGTGATCAGATGAACACAAGAAACTTACTGAAAAGTAAGACTACGCTGATGAACAATACAACCACTAACTTTATGTCATACAAGTCAACAATTATTTCTAAGTTCTACAAGGAAACAATATTACGAAATTAATAGCAAGTTCAAGTTTGACAAAACTGCAGAAAATAAAAGAATGAAAAAATAATGTTTAGATTATATTCAGTTTAAGTACAACAAAATATCAGGAAACCCCACTAAATGCAAACAATTACTAACTGTAGCAGCTAATGGCAAAGTATTAAACACAAACAATGTTTAAATCCAAATTATAAAAAAAGTAAAATTTATAAATAATTTTTTAATAGCAGTTGGAAATACTACACCAAGTATACAACCAAAACGAAAAATACAATCACAACACAACAAAGAGAGGACTAAAACTCTAAACTAATATCGGTACAATAGAATACAAAAAGACAATATTAAAAAAAAGTTCTACTGCGGCTAGAGAACACAGGAAATACCGATAAAATGCCCAAAATACATCCTAAACACCTACAACAACTAAATTAAGGATATGACAAATATAAATAATGAAACAGGGTCCTAATAAGAGAATTATAAAAAAAAACTGAAGAGCTGAATTAGAATTAAACAATATAATACAACAAGAAGACAAAATAAACCTAAGCGCTCTCTGATCCCAGAACTATACAAAGAATCAGACCCGCAAGGAAAGAATCGGAAGCGGGGTATAACACCAAAAGGAATAAACAACTACATGTATCCTATCCCGTAACTCACAAGTTGTTTGGGCAACACAGATGATCGTTTAACCAGCGTACTCCATCTTTCTCTTCTTGCAGCTACCCTCATGAGTGTCAGACTAGTCCATTCTCAAAAGTTGTACTCCTACCTCTTTTTCTGTCTCCCTCTTCTTCTGCCTCCTTGCACCGTGCCTTGCAGGATGGTTTTTGCAAGGCCCGTTGCTCTGGTGACTTGGCCATACCATCGGAGCTTCCGTTTCTACACCTCTTTGAGCATGCCATCATGTTGTCCAATGGCGTGGGTGATGGTCTGTCGGACTTCGTTGTTGGTGATGTGCTGGGTTTAGGAAATTCCCAGAAGTCTTCTGTAGCACCTCATCTCCATGCTTTGTATTCTTCATTGTAGATGTGATGTGAGGGTCCATGTTTCGCAAGCGTATAGGAAGATGGAGATGACAAGGGAGCGCAGCGCCTTACCTTGGAATCTAGACTGACGGTCCTATCTTTCCATATAGGTTTCAACTTTGTCAGGGCAGCAGTTGTTTGTGCGATACTGGAGAGGACTTCCTGCCGGGACCCATTTTCTGCTAATGGCTCCTAAATATTTGAAACTATGGACTGTGTTGAGGGATTGGCCTTGGACTTTGATGTCTATGTCATCATTTTAGTCTTCTGTGCATTATTTCTATTCAATAATGAAGGTGATGTCAAGCCTCTGTTCAAGCTGTTCAAGTTCTTGTTCCTCTCCAGCCAATCCATCAATGTCATCCGCAAAATGGAGGTTGGAGATTGTTCTATCCCCTATGCTGACTGTGCCTTCGTGATCTGCAAGAGCATTTGACATGATGCGCTCTAGGAAGACCTTAAAGAGTGTTGGAGAAAGTAGGCATCCTTGACGTAAACCGATTGTTGTTCTGAACCAGTTCCCGATGGCGCTGTTATGGAGAACTGCACTGGTAGCCTTGTCATAAAGGCCTTTGGCGACTTCAATAATTTTAGGGCAGATGTTGTACACTCTCATGGTTGCCCACAGAGCTGCATGCCAAACTCGGTCAAACGCTTTCTTGAAGTCTATAAACACACGATGTAGATGTTGTTGCTGCTGTAGGTATTTGTCGCAGATTATTCTGAGGTTGAAAACCTGTTCAGTGGTACTTCGCAGTCCCCTGAATCCTTCTTGTGCTACAGCTATGATTTGCTCAGCTTGGTGTTTCAACCTATTGTTTTCAGGAGGATCTATCTGGGATGGCTGATGAGGCTGATGGTGCTGTAATTTTCACACTCCTGAAGGTTACCCTTTTCGGGAAGAGTGATGACAAGCGACTGGGTTCATGGTGTAGGCCATTCCCCACTCTGCCAGATCTTGTTACAGATAATGGTGATGGCGTCAGTCATCGCTTTCCCTTCGGCTTGCAACAATTTCGCGGGTATGTTGTCCACTTCCGCTTCCTCTTCTTTAGGGATTGCACTGCTGCCTCAACTTCTAGGAGAATTGGGAGGGTTTCTTCCTCTTCTATGTTCTGGGGACATGCTAGAACTGATGGGTCTCCGTTTGGTTTGTGGTTGTAGAGGTAAGAGCAGTGCTCTGCCCATGTATCCAAGACTTTCTGTTCTTCTGTAAGGCATATGCCAGACTTGCTTTGGATCGTTGAGACCTTGGGCTGTTTAACACTTGTCAGCCGCTTCACAGTAAGGTAAGCCTTCTTGCTAGTGTTCTTGTTCAGACTGTTTTCTATTTCCTGGCATTGCTCTTCCTTTGTTCCTTTCGAGTTCCCCTTTGCTGTGCGCATGCTTTTTCGGATGTCATTGTTGATTATTCGGTAGGCATCAGCTACCTGTGAAGTGTTCTTTTTCTTTTTCATCTCTCTTCGTTAATCACACAGGTCAAAATGTTTAGGTGTGATCCACGGTGTCTTCTTTGGGCAGTGCTTGCCAAGGATCTTAATGGCAGCATCTGTCACAGCTGAGTTGAAGGTGGTGGTCATGGCGTTGATATCTACTTATGTTGACCTTTACTTCCTCAGCCCCCAAAATGAGCCGAAGTGCAAATTTCCCTCCTATTGTGGCTTTAAATATTTATGCCACCTCCGGGTCTTGCAGTATGTCCAGGTCGAACTTCAGTCTGGTGCACTTTGCTGTGTTTACTCTCTTCAAGTGGAACCGGAAGGGCATCATCACGAGATCGTTGTCACTTCCAATGTCTGCTGCTGTAAAAGTGCGTGTCCTGCCAATGTTGATACTTGATCTGAAGCGTGTATTGACCATGATGTAGTCAATCTGGTTGTGATGCTCCCCGCTGGGATTGTGCCATGTCCGTCGTCTGGATTTTTCTGTGGAGTCTAAGCGTGTTTGCCAGTATCAGATTAATGTATCTGGCAAACACCAAGAGTCTCAGACCTCTGTCATTTGTCTCATTGTTGCAGTGGGGTCCACATGTGTCTCCCCATTTGTGGTGCGTATCTTGGCCAACCGTGGCATTCCAGTCGCCTTGCACTATGACTATGTCCTTCTTCGGCACTCGGTCGGGGACAGCCTGTAAATGTTCATAGAAATCCTCCACTATGCTGTCGTCATAGTCTGATGTTGGGGCATAGACCACGATGATGGTGATGTTGAAAGGGGGTGCTCTCAGACGGATGGTAATGAGTCTACTGGAGACTGAGCGGCAACCCATGACAGTGGCTAGAATGTCTTTGTGGACCAAGAATCCAACGCCTTATTCGTGCCTGTCATCTCTACCGCTGAAATATAGCTTGTGGCCTTTGACGGTCGTTGTTTCACCCAGGCCTTTCCAGCGCAGATGTCTGATACCTAAGATGTTCCATCGATAGTGCTCCAGCTCGTGGGCAAGTTCTCCTAATTTTCCCTCCGCAGTTAGGTTCCTGACATTTTAGGTTCCTACGACTGACGATGTTGTCTCTCGTACGGATCCTGTTAAGTTGTCCATCAGTAGCACACTTATCGCCTCTGTACTGGTGGCCAAAAGAAGGCGGAGTCATTCGTAACCCGGACAACGACCGATCCGGTATAGAGTGAGTGGTTCTTTTCATCATGCAGTGTGTTTTGAGCAAGAAAGACCTGGCAAGGCCCAATCCTCTCCAGGCTGTTGGCCACGAGTACAGTGGGGCTCGCCTTGGCCCCGAGCACGTGGTCGTTGAACGTGGCCGGTGACTTCTGTGTAGAAAACTTTCGTCCAACATCAGCCCTGGAGTTATTGAAGTCATCAAAAGCCTGTATGACAAGGCTACCAGTGCGGTCCTCTATAACAGCGTTATCGGAAACTGGTTCAGAACAACAGTCGGTGTGCGTCAAGGATGCCTACTCTCTCCAACACTCTTCAACATCTTCCTAGAGCGCATCATGTCAGATGCTCTTGCAGTTCACGAAGGCACAGTCAGCATAGGGGGTAGAGCAATCTCCAATCTTCGTTTTGCGGATGACATTGATGGATTGGCTGGAGAGGAACAAAAACTTGAACAGCTGGTACAGAGGCTTGACACCACTTCCAGAGCTCATGGAATGGAAATAAGTGCAGAGAAGACCAAAATGATGACCAACAATACCGACCTAAAGCAATAATCTTGTATTGTATTGTATTGACCAACAATACCAATGGCATCAACACGGACATCAAAGTCCAAGGCCAATCCCTCAACACAGTGCATAGCTTCAAATATTTAGGAGCCATTGTATTAGACAATGGTTCCCGACAGGAAGTCCTCTCCCGGATCGCACAAACAACTGCTGCCCTGACTAGGTTGACAGGACCATCAGTCTACATTCCAAAGTAAGACTGCTGCGCTCCCTTGTCATCTCCATCTTCCTATATGCTTGCGAAGCATGAACCCTCACAGCAGATCTACAACGAAGAATACAAAGCATGGAGATGGGGTGCTACAGAAGACTTCTGGGCATTTCCTATACCCAACACATTACCAACGACGAAGTCCGACAGACCATCACACAAGCCATTGGACAACGCGATGGCCTGCTCACAGTGGTGAAGAAACGGAAACTCACCAGATCATCAGGCCTTGCAAAGACTATTCTGCAAGGCACAGTGCAAGGAGGTAGAAGAAGGTGGAGACCGAAAAAGAGGTGTGGTGACAACATTCAAGAATGGACTGGTTTGACACTGAGCGAAGCCATCAGGGCTGCTGAGGACAGAGAAAGATGGAGTATGCTGGTTAAACGATCATCTGTGGTGCCCCTACGACCTCTGTTACGGGACAGGATATATATATATATATATATATATATATATATATATATATATATATATATATATATATATATATATATATATATATATATATATATATATATATATATATATATATATATATATATATATATATATATATATATATATAGATAGATAGATAGATAGATATTTATTTATGGTGTATGTAGGCCTATATATGTAGGCCTATGGATATATATGTAAGTATGTATGTATGCGTGTGTGTGTGTGTGTGCGTGTGTGTTGGTTTTAGTGTGCAGTGATGGATACTGGGGTGAAGAGTGTCAGAACCAGTGTGGACACTGCCTGGGTGTGGAAGTATGTGACAAAGTGAACGGAAACTGCACAAACTGCTCTGCTGGCGTCAAGCTGCCCACCTGTGTGGAAGGTTCGTTTGATAATCACTTGAAAAACCACGCATTATCAACGAAGCAAATGATCTTGAGAAACCGAGTATATGGCTTTGTGACTTAGGTTATATTGTATATATCTACACCTCAGAATAATTCTCATCACCAAATTATAAATACAGATTCGACTGGATATTTTCACCGTGCAATTGTTAGTAGCATTGCGCCAAGGATAAGTTGAGTGCATGTGTTCTGGGTGTCACACACAAAATACAGAAGAAGAAATGGAGGAGGAGGAACAAGAAGAAGAAGAAAAGGAAGAAGTAGAAAAAGAAGAAATATAATAAAGACACAGAAAAGATTCACAAATATAGTTCAAGTAAAGAACTGGGAAAATGGCCTAGAACATGTGGTTTGAAGGTAACAGCAAAATGCTTAAAAACAAAAACAACAACACACACAAAAATCAACAACCGAACAGCAATTGCTTGACGTTTGGAACTTTTTCTGCTTCACTCAGAATGTGCAAATAAAACGCACGGCTTCAACTGTGCTCTGAACTGCAGTGAGCGATGTCAGGACATCTGCAACAAGACAACAGGAGGCTGTTCGAGTTGTTCACCAGGATGGATAACACCAACATGTGAAAGAGGTTCGTCATGGACTACCACAACTCCAGACATTCTCTCTCTCTCTCTCGCTCTCTCTCGCTCTCTCTCTCTCTCTCTCTCTCTCTCTCTCTCTCTCTCTCTCTCTCTCTCTCTCTCTCTCTCTCTTAGGTTTCCTCCGAAACAATTCCTCTATCTCTCTCTCTCTCTCTCTCTCTCTCTCTCTCTCTCTCTCTCTCTCTCTCTCTCTCTCTCTCTCTCTCTCTCTCTCTCTCTCTTAGGTTTCCTCCGAAACAATTCCTATTACGTTTTTCAGAGTGTCCCAAAGGATCATACGGTCAAGCCTGTTCACTTAACTGTAGTGAACACTGCCTTGACTCAGACTGTGACAAAGTGTCTGGACTGTGTGCTTGCAAATCTGGATGGAATGGTTCACTGTGTGATCAAGGTATGTTTGCAAATCTATAAACATAATTATTACGCCAAAACTAAATTCACACTACCCATTCAAGAGAGAGAGAGAGAGAGAGAGAGAGAGAGAGAGAGAGAGAGAGAGAGAGACTGTCTGACTGACCGACTGACTGGTTTATTTCTTTAGGTCACACCTATTTCTCAATTATATATTACATATAATTATACATACCACATGAATAATGATGAAATGGAGGCCTATGTTCAACGCGCGAGTGGAAAAGAAAAAGAAAAAACACATACACAAGAATAGTTGCATACACTAAATACAACAACAGAGAGAGAGAGAGAGAGAGAGAGAGAGAGAGAGAGAGGAGGAGGAGGAGGAGGGAGGGATAGAGAGAGAGGGGGGATAGAGTAAGAGTGATGTCAAACCCGTTGTTTGTTTTTCCAGTAAGGCGTTAACACTCGCTGTTAATTTTAAAGGGATCTTTGAATGTGTGGAATCTAGTCATTGTTAAGCAATGAGGCATTATCCTAATATCGGCTCACGATGTGAAGGAGGACGCTCTAAGTCAAGTTACAAGTTTCTTTTCTGAAGATCTAATTTTGCTTATAATGACATTTTAATTATTCCCAGCGTGTCCTAATGGTACCTACGGCTTAAACTGCACTAGCAACTGCAGTGCAGGTTGCAGTAACGCTTGCGCCAAGGAGAATAGTGTGTGTGCCTCTGTTGCCTGTATATGTCTGGTGTGTGTGTGTGTGTGAGAGAGAGATTGAGAGGGAGACGGGTGGGTGGGTGTGTATTGTGTGGAGGGTTATGTTTACAAAGCAGCGAATATATAGAAACTGCTAGAATGCATGTAAATTAAATCGAGTTCCATACTGACAGTGATCAGGGCCTGTAATTTTAGTATAATACCAGGTCGTTTTTTTTTAAATTACATAAACTACTAATGTTGTATTAAGTTAATACAGCAATTTGAACTAAAAATAACCCGTGACAATACAGGGAAAGATCAGTCACAAACCGGTCCTCAACCTCAAAACGCTGCAATAATTGGCGGTGCTGTTGGTGGTGGTGTCCTCATTATCATCGTCATCATCATCGTCGTCTGCATGGTCAGGTTAGTCGTCATCGATGGCTCATTTAAAGAAGAAGAGAAGAGGATGAAGCAGAAGAGGAGAAGGAGGAGGAGAAAAGATGAATATATTGTGAGACCAGCATCACTTTGCATCTAAAAATCAGCTAACATGACAACCAAGTGTAATTTTTTAATGTAGTTTTATTTGGGGCGTGGTCAATACATGACAAAACAAATCTTAATTGTGCCCACTTTTTATCAATGTTAATTACTTTAATAATGATCTGCAGAAGGCGAAGGAGTAAAAGCACCAATGTCATGGAACAGAATTTGGCAGCAACCCAACAGCCAACTAATGCGAATGTCTTCCAGAACGATCCTGAATTTGGTAATATATTTGGAATTGTATTTATGTTTTATGAGCTCAGAGGGAACTACTTTTTAAAATTATATTATTAATCTAATAGGCGAAAGTATCGTGCATTACACATGTAGCACCAATAAACATCAACGCCCGTTTTCCCATTAGAAGTTTATAAAGCCTGGAAAGATAAAGTACTATTCAAAACGCTGGGTCGATCTCATCTCATACTTAATATTTAGTTTAGGATATGCCAAAGGTATACAAATAATGTTGATGATAATGTCCATTTATAACGATCCATTGTTGAATGCTCAGTACGCGATAAGGAGAAATAAAGAATAACAAAAACCACAGACTGACTTAATCCACGTACTTCCAAAGTTTCGGCAAGACGACTAATAGGCATATTGCAGCTTTGGGATTATCAAAGTGAGAATTGCAATCACCAAAAATAAGAAATTTTAGTTTTGTTTGATGATCGAAGCTAGCAGCGCAGGAAAATCATCTTGAAACACTGCATCGAAAAGCTTGTTCTTCTTTGATCGAGGAGGGCGATATAAACAAATAATGTCTTGAGTTTCCTTTCTAGCAGTAAGCATCCCTACAAGATGTTCAATGAATTGTGCTGTGTTTGCTTCTGCAACACAAAGTTGAGATGTGACTTTTTGTATATGACGGAAATTCCACCACCTCTATCCTTCCTAGGATTATGTTCAAAACATTAACCAGCTGGTTTAAGATCTTTGATAGTAATTTCATCACCACACTCTTTTAACCATGAATCGAACATTAAGAACAAATCGTAGTCTTTCTCAAAGTCACAAATGTCTGCATTTTTATTGCCAACGGATTGAGCACTTAAATGTCCAATCAATATATTAGTCAAAGGCATTGACTCATTGTTATTAAATTTTTTAATGGTTTTATCAACAACCGCTAGACATGATCAACAGATACTGGTACACTTTTAACATTGTTGATATTTCAAATACTGAGATGATCAACTGATGGACAAAAGTCAGCATCTACAACTACAGAATTAGAAAGCATTGACTTTTGCCGTTTATTGTTCCTCTCTTTGTTCTCTTCACAAAGGCCAAGTTGTCTTCAGTAGGACCACACACTGAAATCAAGTTCCCCATTGCACTGAACACTAAACGTCTTTCGTTCTGTTGCAGTATATGGTTACCTGCATTAGTAATAGTAATAATTGGTAATAGATATTCAATGTTTTCCCTCAGGTATTTAATATGCGGCAGAAAAGTAAATTTGCTGTCAAAAATAATACCCAAAATATTTACTTGTTTTTAAACTTCGATGGATTTGCATTAAACATGGAGAGAAAGGGTCAAAACCTGGTTCTGTTTGCGATGAAAATGAATGCATTCGGTTAAAAAAAAACACGAAAATTTGAAGCCGTTTTCTTCTACCCACCCCTGAATTTTATCTATGCAAAGCTGAAGTTGACGCTAAGGTTTTACCCTTAGCCAAGATGGAAAATTCATCAACAAACAAGGATTTATCTATGCCAGATTTGACGTTTTTAACTAAGTTGTTGATCTTAATGTAAAACAAAAGAGGAGAAAGAATGCTACCCTGAGGGACACCCATTTTTTGCTCAAAAGGTTCTGATAAAGTGAAGCCAAGTCGGATATAAAACTTTATATGGGTTAAAAAAAAAGTCTATAAAAATGGGTCAGTTCCCACAGAAGCCCGGGAGTTCTAGACCTTTTAGAATTCCGAACTTTCATGTCGTGCCTTTCCAGATCAAACAATACAGAAACAACGTGTTCACCGTTAACCAACGCGTCTCTGACAAACGATTCGAAACGAACGAGATGATCTGTAGGGCCCCTGTTTTGTGGGGTTTTTTTGCGTGTTTTTTTTTGTGTGCTGAAACCACATTAAGAGATATCTAGCGTAGTAATTAGGTCTACACTGCACAAACAGTCAAGGTAAATTTGATACAAATAAAATTTAAAGGCTTTCCCAAAAAAACTCCATAACAATTATTCTACCGGAATCAGCACAATCTTCTGAAGAGAATGATAACAAGCACCAAGAGAACAAATGAAAAATAAAAAGATAAATGAAAAAATAATGAGCATCATCGTCAACATTGCAGCAAATAGCGCAAGGGATATAATGTCTTAAGTTAATGCTGATATGATCTGATATTTATCAAAAGAGATGCTATTCCTTAGTTCTTTAATTTAGCACGTTATTAAATTTTAAAACCAGAATGTCATGTCATAGATTAAAAGGGCACAAAGTGTACCATTGAAAAAGCGGTCGGGAGAAAGTGGATTAAGGTCTACTAAATCATTCATGCAATGCTTACAAAACACTCAAGGCATCTTCATTGCATATAATCTCATTTCATACCCATTCATGGTTGAAAGGCTTTTAATGTTCTATCGCTCATATAATTCAGCCAGCCTATATTGAAACTAGTATTTTACGCTCCTGATGGAAAAGCCCTTGGCGGTCAGTAGAAAGTGGGTTTAGGTCTACTAAATCATTCATTGCAGATGATCTCATTTCATACCCATTCATGTTTGGTTCATAGCTCTAATGCTCCATCGCTCAAGCGTTCAACGCTGTGATCATGCTTTTTTTGTGTGGAAATGTGTATGCGCTTAATAACTTTTCATTCATTCATACGTGTAATTCAGTCAGCCTATCGTGAAACTGGTATTTCACATTCCAGATCTCAAGCAGCCAGACTCGCGGGAAAAATCTTCTACTGCAACTTCCCAACCTGCAGCAAAGAACAATGACAGAAACACGCCCGCCAGCAACGCTGAACATCACTACTCCAACATTGCTTTTGTCTGGGACGACAGCAAGAACCCGACGTCGTCCAGTACTGACGTAGATCAGCCTGACGTGGTTAACAAACGTCCGTACGAAAAGCCTGCAGCCGACGTCACAATGTTCGGAAATGATGTAAGAAAGAGCAAGCCTGGAACTGCCCCTAAACCGAAAGTGCCGCCAAAGGTTCCGCCCATCAGTAAACCAAGCAATGGTGAGGATGAGGAGAATGAGGATATTGATGCGGTAGAATGTGCGGAGCAGGAGGTGGAGCCAGAGATGAACTATGACGTATCGTCCGCGAGGGAAAAGGTGTACTACAATGACGGCATCTATATGACGTGTGAAGCGCCAGAGCTGAAGCTGGACGACATTCAGCAAGGCATCCTGGACAAACTTCGCAGTGACATCATCAGTCAAGAATTTCAGGTGACTTAACACAGTATAAAAGCAGGATAGACGATCATTTTATGTTTAAGAATCAGAATTTCAAATGTTGGACCACGCGAAAAATACAAAGCATTTCGCAGATGGACCGCAATTAGAAAACAAGTTATTAAACATACACAGCATACTGATATTTTTATAATTACCTTTACTGGATGAATTTGCAATTGCTGCTATCTTAATTTTGTAATCACTGATGCAATAGTAATTTATGTTCATTGTCTGAGACGCATTATTCATTAATTCTTCATTTGAGATGATAATGATGTAATAATTTGTAAATCTAACACCTCCTTTAATTCTCTTCAGGGTCTACCAAACGGCTTACAAAAACCACACACCACAGGAGCTTTGAAAGAAAACTACTACAGGAACCGATTCAACGCCATCCTACCTTGTAAACTCCAATTTTAAATTTGTGTGTTTATTATTTCTGGTAGGGTTTGTGGTCCACTATATTAGTAGTTCCAATAATCCGCCGAAGTTATTCATTGCTGATCTCATAGGTAAGGGTAACAAGGCCTTATGGTAAATGGCTTAAAACTCTTCAAGAGCAGTTCAGTCAGCAAATCAAGTCATACACTATTACTCAGTGAAAGCTTCGTTAGATGTAGCCAATATTCATGTCTTGTACCCTGAACCAGAGCTTCATTTAGAGAAAATGTTGCAACAAGGTTTATAGTCTAGTAACTTAATGATGATAGTAAGCCATGATTGTGATATGTTAATACTTACATTTTTAAAACCGCCTTTTTTTCATGTCAGTTGGCATCGGCAGCTGAATTCAAACTACTATTCGCAACGAAATTATGCATTCAGAAGCGGATTTAAATAATCGTTAATGCATTTATAACTATATGACCTACATAATGTATTTTTATAGAAGAAATTAAAACTGGTTATGTCTCACATTCTGTAGATCGTCTCTGCGTATTTATATTGTACTAGTGGTTTTTGTACCCTGGCAAGCCAGGGTACACAGGTTGCTTTTTAAAATGTAGACAGAGAGACAACTGTTGTCTGCGAGTTTCATTTGGACGATGATACCTCCCCATATCCCCCTTGATACCTCACCATACCCCCCCCTCTGATACCTCCCCGTCCCCCCCCATGATGCCTCATCATACCCCCTTGATACCTCCCCGAACCCACTTGATACCTTCCCATAACCCCTCGATACCTTTCGTACCCCCCTTGTAACCTACCTGTACCCTCCTTGATACTTCCCCGTTGATCGTTTCGCAGGTATGGATGAAAGGAATCGACCATCACCATACCCCCTTATATATACCCGTATCCCCGTTATGCCTACCCATGCCCCTTTAAACCTATACCCGTACCACCCCATTCCGATAATAATAATAATAATAATAATAATAATAATAATAATAATAATAATAATAATAATAATAATAATAATAATATTGAATAATATTGAATAATAAAAATAGAAATCATAAGAAACACCAAGGTTTTAAAATAAAATTTGATATAAGATATTATAATTATAATAATAATAATAATAAGTATTATTAGTTTATAAATAATAATAATAATAATAATAATAATAATAATAATAATAATAATAATAATAATAATAATAATAATAATAATAATAATAACAACAACGTACCACCCCATCCCGATCCTTGGTAATAATAATAATAATAATAATAATAATAATAATAATAATAATAATAATAATAATAATAATAATAATATTGAATATAGAATAATACAAATAGAAATCATAAACACCAAGGTTTTAAAAGAAAATTTGATATAAGATATAATATAATAAATAATAATAATAATAATAATAATAATAATAATAATAATAATAATAATAATAATAATAATAATAATAATAATAATAATAATAGTAATAATAATAATAATAATAATAATAATAATAATAATAATAATAATAATAAAGGTAAAAAGCCTAAATTAAAAAGAAAAATATCCATATTGTAGTGGGGAAAAAAAACATTTTTAAAAAAAAAGGGCCGGCGTCGGATTCGAACTTGGGTCGTCCTAAACGGGAGGCGAAAGTGTTACCAACTATGCTATCAATGCTTCGTACAAAAACAATGAATTTTTTGGTCTATATGGGAAAACATGCTGAAACCTCAATTTGATTTTTAATGGAAGCGCGCGGAATGAGGCTATTGCAGTTTGTGGACATTTTGTTTATTTATTTATCTCAGAAACGGTTAAACGTTCGGTAAGGAAATGTTGGCTATAACGATTTCGTGGGTTTTGAGCACACAAAGGGCCGATTAACAGCACCCAGCACCTGCCCAGATCAGCGTCCATAGGAGACAAACTTTACAGTAGAGGCGAAGAAGGACTTCCGGCTAAGCAATTTATATATATAGATTGAATGCATGGAATGATGTAAACACAACTTTATTGTATTTTAAAGTTTCCTCAGTTTGCTATGTATCTGAAGTTAAGTTTGTTTCATTTGTCTGAAAGCCCTTCGGAGGCTAGATCCTTGAATGAATTTGTATTGATTTATTGTTGCTTTAGGTCCAGCGGACTCTTCCGAGCCAAATCAGGACCGGCCTTGAATGAAACTGAAACGTAAAGTTAAAGCTTAATAGTATAGTATCTAGCATTTCAGAAAAAGGGGAGTTAAACATTGTTGTGGTTTTTTAAAACAGTATTTATATTCTTTAGAAATTAGCATATGTCAGATGCCCTTGCAGATCACGAATGCGCAGTCAGCACAGGGGGTAGAGCATTCTCCAGCCTTCGTTTTGCGGATGACATTGATGGATTGGCTAGAGAGGAACAAGAACTTGGACAGATTGTACAGAGGCTTGACACCACCTCCAGAGCCTACGGAATGGAAATAAGTGCAGAGAAGACCAAAATGATGACCAACAACATCAAAGGCATCAACATGGATATCAAAGTCCAAGGCCAATCCCTCAACCCAGTGCATAGCTTCAAATATTTAGGAGCCATTGTATCGGACAGAGGGTCCCGACAGGAAGTCCTCTTCAGGATCGCACAAATAACTGCTGCACTACATTACATTACATGGTTATTACTTTATGTACTTCTGCACTGACAAGGTTGAAGCCCAATTGGAAAGACAGGACCATCAGTCTACATTCCAATGTAAGGCTACTGCGCTCCCTTGTCATCTCCATCTCCCTGAACGCTTGCGAAACATGGACCCTTACAGCAGATCTACAACGAAGAATACAAAGCATGAAGATGAGGTGCTACAGAAGACTTCTGGGCATTTCCTATACCCAGCACATAACCAACAACGAAGTCCAACAGACCATCACACAAGCCATTGGACAACATGATGACAGTAGTGAAGAAACGGAAACTCCGATGGTACGACAACGTCACCAGAGCATCAGACCTTGCAAAAATCATCCTGAAAGGCACGGTGTAAGGAGGCAGAAGAAAAGGGAGACAAAAAAGAGGTTGGAAGACAACATTCGAGAATGGACTGGTTTGACATTGAACAAAGCCATGGGGGTTGCTGAGGACAGAGAAAGATGGAATACGCTGGTTAAACGATCATCTGTGGTGCCCCAACGACCTTTGAGTTACGGGATAGGATATGACAGAAATTAGCACGTACTTAACAGTGATATTCCCAAAAGTTTCCTTTGCAAGGGAAGTAAGTTGGCAGAGCAACCCTGTATAGAGTAAAATATCTTTCTTTTATAATGTATATTGTATTCCCCTATCAAAATATGTTGTTTTATCAAACAGACGAAGAGACAAGGGTGGTGCTGCAAGGAAAGCCAGACCCAGGTTCCAACGACTACATCAACGCCAGTTACATCAGGGTTGGTATTGAAATGGTGCGAATTAAAAGTTGTGCACTGATGGAGCTGTAGAAAAAGACATTTTATTCAAACCTATAAACAAAATGTAAGAGGGTGGTATGTGGTTCCAACATTTTTGGACCTCTCCAAATAATTGTAGAATTATCACATCACAAATGTCATATTGAGGAAATAAAATGCATTGCAGTTTTCATGACTTTTATATGTTTATGGTAATTAGAAGTTTTATTTTTGTGCTAACATTTGTCGACACATAATTATGCTGTCAAAATTCGAATTGATTTCTCAGCGAAAGCAGCGCCATGACCCAGAACGCGGAATGTCACAGCTATTAGACATTAAGGTATTTTATCTGTTCCCGATTCAAAGTATATAGGCGTCTGTTTTAATAAGAAAGGAAATGTTAATATCTTGAACTGAATGATCCCAATATTCGGACTATTTGTTTTGGTCAATTGGTCATGATTAACCGTGCTCTTTTGATTTTTTTGATTGTTTGAAAATACTTGATAGTAGATTGCGTGTTGATTGTGATGATAGTTTAAAGCTTAGTATTATTTATTATTATTATTTTATCATTCTCATACAGTATAGCACTTTTTCAGCTCAAGAGCTGCTCAAGGCGCTGGCCTATAAAGGAAGTTACACAAGCCGCCTCAGGCGCCCACTTGCTATCTTAGGCGCACAGTCTGACGCTCAGACGACTGAGCACAATCCTGGGCGTCCGGAGAGGCAGGAAAAGGGAAACTAAACACTGCAACAACCATTAGACTAATAGCAATAGTAAGATGCCAATGCTCACAGCCAGTGCTCACAGCCCGGGCCACCGTGAATCGAACCCGCAACCTTTGTAACACGGGCTCGCCGCTTTACCAACTGAGCTGTTCCTAGTATGATAACCTTTGTAATATTTAAAACTGTCTTTTGTCCATTTTATTCAGGGAGCCAAATCTGCGAAAGAATACATCGCATCACAAGGTATACTATGAAATAAGACTATATACAGTATTGCATTGTTTCCGTTTTCTTCTGTCTGTTTCTTGCTTCTTTCCTCACCCCCTTCTACTTTGTACACTACGTTCTGTGAAACAGACTCACAACCAAAACCTGTATCACAAATACAATTCTAAACATAACTTGGCCTACGTGCTGCCTTGCACTGTGACACATGCGATACCGTAGTATAATTATTCACTGAAGACAGGATAGTGGATAGGATAGGAAATTCCTATGATTGACTGAGGTAGGCTACTATTATAGGTCCAAGACCAAACACTGTGGGCGACTTCTGGAAGATGGTGTGCCAAGATAAGGTGACCCATATCGTCATGCTGACCAATCTTAAGGATGGAAAGAAGGTCAGTTGTCCTCCTCCTCCTCATCCTCCTCATCCTTCTTCTTCTTCTTCTTCTTCTTCTTCTTCTTCTTCTTCTTCTGCTAGCAATCCGTGAACAAAGCAAAATGTACATTTAAGTAATATTAAGGACAAAATGCTATTGCTTAACCTTATTACCAGACCTTCAGGGAGACCATAGCATGGCACCCGCGTCGACCTAAGCGGTCCCAGAGTGCGAGCTTAGACCAACTAAGCTGCTTCACCACCCCCATCCCCACCGCCTCACCTTATCCCTGTCTCACCAAACCTTTACCCTACATCTATAACGGGGGGCTGTGGAAAGGGGTGACATGGATGGGAGATGGAAAAAGTTTAAAAAGCTTACATAGTATTATGCTCTCTCGCTCTATAGTTAATGATTTAAGCCATAACGGCAAGATGTAACATAGCGCACACAGCGCTGACTCTGTTTCCATTGCAAAATAAAATTCTTATGTTATCTTATCTCATCCTCTCTATTTCCTAGCTAAAACTGTCTCATAATTGTTAAGACCATTTAGATACTGGTTTAGATATAGTAAGCATAGGGGGCAGAGCAATCTCTAACCTTCGTTTTGCGGATGACATTGATGGATTGGCTGGAGAGGAACAAGAACTTAAACAGCTAATACAGAGGTTTGACACCGCGTCCAGAGCCTCTGGAATGGAAATAAGTGCAGAGAAAACCAAAATGATGACCAGCAACACCAATGGCATCGGCACGGACATCAAAGTCCAAAGCCAATCCCTGAACACATTGCATATCTTCAAATATCTAAAAGCCATTGTATCAGACAATGGGTCCCGACAGGAAGTCCTCTCCAGGATCGCACAAACAACTGCTGCCCTGGCAAGGTTGAAACCCATTTGGAAAGACAAGAACATCTGTCTACATTCCAAGGTAAGGCTGCTGCGCTACCTTGTCATCTCCATCTTCCTATACGCTTGTGAAACATGGACCCTCACGGCTGCTCTACAACAAAGAATACAAAACATGGAGATGAGGTGCTACAGAAGACTTCTGGGCATTTCCTATACCCAGCACATCACCAACGACGAAGTCGACAGACCATCACGCAAGCCATTGGACAACACGATGACCTGCTCACAGTGGTGAAAAAATGGAAACTCCGATGGTATGGCCACGTCACCAAATCATCAGGCCTTGCAACGACCATCCTGCAAGGCACAGTGCAAGGAGGTAGAAGAACGGGGAAACCGAAAAAGAGGTTGGAAGACAACATTCGAGAATAGACTGGTTTGACACTGAGCGAAGCCTTGGGGGTTGCTGAGGACAGCGAAAGATGGAGTATGCTGGTTAAACGATCATCTGTGGTGCCCCAACGACCTCAGAGTTACGGGATAGGATAGGATAAGATTGGATAGATACTGGTTCTTATCAGACCATAAATTTAAGTTTGTAGTGCATTGCAATGTGTTGGATTAGGTTACTTGAGTTCGGCGTTTTAATTGTATGTATGTTCGCTCTTGGTGATAATAGACAAGGGCAGTGTTGTTTTTTTGCTGAATTGTGTAGTTTACATGTGTTGTTTTTGCTCAGAAAAAGTGTCACATGTACTGGCCTTCCGCGAACAAGGCTCAAGCGTTTGGATCTGTGGAAGTCACGCTTCTTGAAACCCAAGAGAGAGCCAACTACATTGTAAGACGCTGCAGAGTCAAGCCAAAGGTAACGTTGATTTAAATGTACTTTGATTTTACACTTTAGGATGAAAGAGTATAAACAAAAATCTAGTCTGTGCACGCAGGCATTCCATCGCACAAACTTTAAAGATCCTAACGCTCATGTCCCAGACGAGTGATTGCCAGCTAAAAAAAATTTTTACATATAAATTCAAGCACGTGGTCCCTCTTTCCCCAAAGGCAGTCGCCTAGGATTTTGTGCTCAGTTGTCTGTGCGTCAGACGTTGCGCCCGATATCCGCAAGTGGCCGCCTCGGGCGCCTCGAGGTTGATCCTATATCGGTCAGCGCCTTGAGCAGCTCTTGAGTGGGAAAAGCGCTAGATAAGAAATAATAAATAAATAAATAAAATGTGAAATAGCAGTTTAACGTCCTTTATATTATAGAGAATTGTTTGTTTGTTTATTTCCTTTAACGTCTTTTGCGAGATTTTCGTAGTACGCATGATGTAAACAATAAATACCTGAAATCTATATAAATATCGGGGTTTTTTCTTGTTGAAACTAGAGAATTGTATAACATTTTTATCGGTTCTGTCGTACATCGACCCTACTAATGTCGAGGCATATAATTGTTTACAAAGGTAATACCGCAATTTCATGAAAATCAGCCAACGTTGCTATAGTTTTATTACAATAAAAATGCAGTAAGGACAAAAACAACAACTGTGACAGAAGCAAAGAAGAGGAAGAAGCTAAAAAGAGGATGAAGAAGAGAAGAGCAAAAACAAGAAAACAAGGACAATAAAAAGAATACGACAACGACACAACAAAAACAACAACGATAACGACGAAAAGAAAAAGGACAAGAAGAAAAAAAAATGAACACCAACAAAAGCAAGACGAAAATAAAGAAGATAGTATAAGCAACCACAACAACAACATCAAGATATGTTTACGAGAATCGCAGCAAATCAACAACAATAACAGTCAATGAGTCAGCAGAAGAAGAAGATGAACATAAAAGATGATGATGATGATGATGATGATGATGATGATGATGATGATGACGAAGCTAATGATGATGTTCATGATGATGACGATGATGATGATGATGATGTTCATGATGACGATGATGATGTTCATGATGACGATGTTCATGATGACGATGATGATGATGGTGGTGATGATGATGATGATAATGATGATGATGGTTATGATGATGGAAGAAAATAAAAAGAACAATAACAACAACAACAGCAACAACGACGACAGCAAGGTAAAAAAACACATACACACAAATCAGCAAGATCAACAACAGCACCACAACAACAACAACAACAACAACAACAACAATTCAAATGTCTTACCTTACCGGCAAATCCCACTAAGACCATTGTCTCCAAGTAGTCCAACCACGTTATTGCATCCTCTCTTGAAGTAATAATCCAGTGAAAGAATTACTCCAAAACGAATGCTTCTGGATGCAAGCTTACTGTGCACGAAATACTCCAATGAAAGAATGACATACATGTAGAACCAGGTAGAACGCAGGCCAAAGTAGGAAATATTTCGACACTGAACAGTGGGTGATATGAATTTGCTGAAAATGTAGTAATCCATTGAAAAAATGAACCCAAACTGTGCATATCATACACACACTGTGCACGAAATACTCCAATCAAATAATGACGCTGAAACAAGTAGAACACAGGCGCTAGGCCCGAACATTGGATGACGTAACAGAAAAAATGAATTCGAAATCGGAGATTACAAATGAAGATTTTCCATCGACATTGATAGTAACACACTACGTTATACTTTCGATGATTATATGCGTGTCTCTGGACTACATCTCTTCACTCTAAACTAGGCCTACACCACCGTTTATTGCTATAGCTAAATATAGCTAGTCACACAGAAGAGTAGTTAGCAAACTTTCATAAACTTTTTGTCTACATACATACATAGTAAGCTTAGTTGTTTTAGGTCCAGCTTTATCTGTCTTTAAAAAAAATTACATTTGGTGAATAATAAACCACAGGCAGTAAGCTTATTATCTAGAGAGAAGGTCAACACAACCCTACGAGTAAGCTTAATGAATAAACGGCCAACCGTTGATTCACACAATCTCTTTGAACGACAAAGGTCTTGCGTTTACACTACTTCCGATGAGAGCAAAGAGCGTATTATAGAAAGAGGGGGAACTTGGTTCAGAACCGCGAGACGGAAGAAACGAGTTACGCTCCCTTGTCGACATGCTAAAAATGGCTCGTGGCAGAAAGACAAAAGGCGACCGAGTAAAACAGGGCGGTGACTTTTGCACAGCCATCAATTGCCGTAATGCCAGATACAAGAAAAGTTGTGATGGCAAGTTCTTTTTCAAGTTTCCAAGAGACAAAGAAAGGTAAATTGCAATCGAAAAACTTCTTTTTTATGTGTTTATATAGGCCTAAACCAAGACCGCTGCAGTGTTGTTAAAATTGGGGAGAGGCTTCAGTGATTCATGTTATATCTATTCTATGTGCTAAAACAAAAACTGTTTGCTTGCTGACAGTTTACGTTCAAAAGGTCGCTCACTGTTTACGTTGTTTCTAGGTTGTTTGACTATTATATTGGTGCTTACATTTCAAAAGTAGATGTTGTCAGATTGGCAGTTTGGCTTCGTCAAACTGCTTATGTTAACAAGTTAAATTAGACTAAGTCTGTTTTCTCCTCGTGATCAAATACTGTGCAAGATAACCCCTTACCTAGGCGCAAAAATGGTCCTTGATCTGTTGTAATCCCTTTTCGTTTGAGTGTAAACGGGAAAAAAAATGTAATGTAGAAACTCAGTCCTTGTTCTGATCTGTGAATTTCTGCGCATTAGATCTATATTGCGTGGAATGTTGTAGTCTAGGGTCTGATTGTTCTGTCTGATTAATTAATTATCTTCCATGAAGTGACTGATGTTATTAAGCCAGTGATGTGGGAGGTGAGAGGGTTGGGGGGTAGGGGACACCTGATATAAATTAAATTCACATTATTAATGAAACATTTTGTTATTGTGCTTTATTGTGATTAATTGATTGAATGACAGAGCTCTCTCTTCCCTCCCCCCCTCTCTCTCTCTCTCTCTCTCTCTCTCTCTCTCTCTCTCTCTCTCTCCCGAGCAAAGGGAAATAATCCGTGAGAGCGTCTCGTATTTTTGTATAGGACATAATGGAAGTTCCCCCTCTTTCCGTAATAAGCTCTTTGATGAGAGTACCCACCGAGGTCTAGTCTAAGATCCTGACGCCCCTGTCGTAGACGGGTGACAGGTACACACATCCAGCAAGCACTAGCAGCTTCTCCATTCCCGGTCGCCCTGGATTGTGGTCTGTGCGTCAGACGATGCTCCTAAGATAGCAAGTGGGCACCTGAGGTCGCTTGAGAGAGATCCTGTATCGGCCTTGTATAGCGCCTTGAGCAGCTCTAGATTTGAAAAAAAGCGCTGTATAAAAGCGATAAAATAGAATAATCCAACCAGGTAAAATGTTTACAAAGCTCAGTGATAAACCAAACTGCCTGTTGTTGATGTATTACAACTGGAAAACAACCTCATCAATATTTAGCTTCACGCACGTGCGCCCGAGAACCACGCAGGAAATAAGTTTTTTCACTAGAGTTTTTGTTCCTGTGGCATAGTTATGACAGATTTGAGTGATGAAAATAATATAGCATCAATGCATGGCTACCAAAACTAAAACCTAAGAATAATTTGTAAGCTTTAAATTATTATATCTGTACATGTAAATGTCTTTTGTTGTGAAATCAAAAAACAAATATCAACGTGGAAGGTCAAGAGTCTCTTCTTCTTTTTCTTTTGAGGTCTAAACTGTTTGTAGTCAACCACACATGTCCCCATAAAATACTACATAAAGTAACAGGCTAATTCATTTATACTCTCTCACATATTTTATTTTGGCATTGTGGTGATTACAATACAACAACAGTGACGACGACTAATGCGAAGATGGTGATGAAGATGATGACTATGATGATGATGATGATGATGGATGATTTATGATGATGATGACGATTGTGATGATGATGATGATGATGATGATGATGATGATGATGATGATGATGATGATGATGATGATGATGATGATGATGATGATGATGATGATGATGATGATGATGATGATGCAGAAAGGCGATAGGTACAACGTGACGATATTCCACTACACCACGTGGCCGGATCATGGTATCCCGACAACCACCGCGCTGGTCGACTTCTGGCGAACTGTTCGGTCTTCCTATGATTCTCAAAAGTCTCCCGCTCCCCTTCTGGTCCACTGCAGGTCAATCTCTTCGCGTCGTTTAATTTATAGACTATTGACTATTGTTCTTGCTTTATCATAATTATGCAAAAATTTCCCTTGCTATGCTTTGTACCATAGTAGCTAATACTGACAACAGTAAACAGGCTTATATAGGCTTATATATTTGTAAAATTGCATAAATAACACAATTAATTTTAAAAAAGGTATTTAGCTCTTGTGTATGGAGAATTTATACGCATAGTTCATGCATACATTCATTCATTCATTCATATATTTTTATTTTTTTTTTTTTTTACTTTTTTTTAAGAATGGGGGGGAGGGGGTGTAATGCTGTGGCATTATAGAATTCTGTCAGTACAATGTTACATGAATTTGTGCATATTGCCGGGGCTGAACTGAACCAGAACTGTGTTTTGTGTGCCACATATATCAAAGATGTTTGCAAAGCATTATTAAATCCCCACCATATGCGCATTAACAAGACAAGAATGAATTTTGGATAGCGTAAGGGTAGCAGTAGCATATATGAACTCTATTTATGACACATGCTACTGCTACCCCTATACTATCGAAGAGCCACTCATTCTTTGCGCTACCACTAAGGTATTGAGGATTAATTCTTTTTGGTTAATGCACCTGTGATCCCACATAATAGGTCTACTATTCCTGTAATATATATGCATCTATTGGTGGATGAAAAATTGACTGCCAGCGTTTGAGAACGCGTATTCTAAACAAATTGAAAATAGGCGCTCACATGCGAGCTGTGTATCATTTGGATTTGGATTAGCCTACATATTTTCTGTGAGTAGTACTGCTATTCTACATATTTTCTGTGAGTAGTACTGCTATTCTATATTACTTATTAATTAATTAATTAATTTATTTATTTATTTATTTATATATCTATTTATTTATTTATCTATTTATTTATTTGTCTGTTTAATCAGTAATGTATGAATTGGTTTATTGATTTTTGCAACAGCGCTGGCGTGGGGCGAACAGGCACGTTCATTGCTTTGGACATCTTGATGAACCAAGTCCAGCAACAGCAGGAGAAGCAGCAACAGCAGCAGCAGCAGCCTCATGTGAATGTTTTCAAAGTGGTTCAAGGTCTGCGCGAAGACCGCTGCAATATGGTTCAAGCAAAGGTAAGAATCAGCCCTTCCCTCACCTTCCCCCACTAACCTCTCCACCTTCATCCCTCCCACTCCATGGCCCATCTCCCACTCACACAAATACAAACACAGACACAAAAATAAACACACACACACACACACACACACAGAGAAACATTGTAGTCACACTCTTATGTTCCAATGGGAATTTTGAAAGAGCTATAGGATAGTTTAAAAAGTGACTGCAGGCCTGAATGCTGTCATTAAACTCCCGTCTCATCTCTTTAGGCGAGGTATATATTTCCTGTATTTTACACAAACTTGTTGTCTCCTAAACTATAGGATCATGAAAGACTTGGTAAATGTTCGTTAAAGCGTGGTGCGTAGTTGGTCAGTCACAAATTGAAGGGCAATAACTCAAAAACGTTTGGAGAGATTTGACTTATTATGGACAAACAAAATGATTACGCAAATGGATGGCAACATTGTGTTAGTGTACAGTGTTTACATTTGTCTGACGCCACCTGCTTTCGGTGGGCTAGGGTATTCACAGGTAAAAAGGTTTGCTTGAATGCTAGACTCCATTATCTTGATTTCATTCCATCCAGAGCCAGTACCATATCCTGCACGAAGCGTTCCTCGAGGCCTACACGTGTCGTGGCTGTAGACTTGACCTCCTGACCTTTGGCGACGTTTTCAAACATCCCGTCAACCCTTCGTACCGCAACCCTCGTATCGATACAGAATTCAAGGTGAGAGACCACGAGATAGTCGGTCGGTTGGTCAGTGAATGAGTGAGTTAAGAGCCGATGGCATGTGAGTTGGTTGCTAGTTAAATATAATTACGCAGTATTCTAAAGCAAGCAAAAGCACCGTAGACAGTATTACTTTTCTAGGGTTTTAGAAAAAAATACAAGTACCTCCGAATAACAGCAACAGTCAATTGCAGTTACAAAATTATGAATGTGTAGCTTTAATGTTTTCTGGGGTTTTAGAAAAAAAATTGAATGCACCTCAAATAACAGTCAACTGCAGCTACAAAGTGCATGGACGGTTAGTGTAAATTGTGTTTGTTTCTGTATAGTTATTGTTGCTGTTGCTGGCGTTATTGTGATTGTGTTTGTGACTTCGCCCTTCCCATCATCATCTCTTCTTCTTCTTTCTCTTCTTCCGCTTCCTTCTTCTTCTTCTTCTTCTGTTTCCTTCTTCTTCTTCTTCTTCTTCGGCTTACCTCTTCCTCTTCTTCTCTCTTCTTCTTCTTCCTCTTTTTCTTCTTCTTCTTTCTCTTCTGCTTCCTTCTTCTCCTGCTTCCATCTTCTTCTTCTTCAGCTTCTTCATCTTCTTTCTCTTCTTCCGCTTCATTCTTCTTCTTCTTCTTCTGCTTCCTTCTTCTTCTTCTTCGGCTTACTCCTTCCTCTTCTTCTCTCTTTTTCTTCTTCTTCCTTTTTCTTCTTCTTCTTCTTCCTCTTCTGCTTCCTTCTTATTCTGCTCCATCTTCTTCTTCAGCTTCTCCATCTCTTCTTCTTTCCATTCCTCTCTAATTCAAAGCATTCATTTGCAGAAACTGAAACAAATGAAGCTGCTGCTGCAGAAACCTGACCACACTGAAGCAGAAAAGCCAGAAAACCTCAACAAGAACCGGTTCCTGGACGTTCTGCCCGGTAAGAATTTATTTTGGATTTTGGCAGTACTAGGAGCGAACAGAGAAAATTACCTGCATGGTTTAATGCAGAGAAAAAGCGAGTCCGAAAATACAACAACGCAAGGCTTAATTTTGTTGTGGTGATGAAACAATTCATGTCCAAATGTTGCAGATGACAACCATCTTGTGAGGTTGATGTATCCACTGGAAGGAAGGACCGACTATATCAACGCGGTGTGGCTACCGGTTAGATTTAGATTTTTTTAAATTACATAACATAAAATTCTAATCTATCTTTTTTGATATATATTCATATTTTCTTTCTTTCTTAGTTGATTTATAATATCTCTCCTATTTCTCTCCCCGTGTTAGTTTCTTTTAGAGGTTGTTAAGTATGTCTCAAACAAGTTACAGAGTGACCTATTGAGAATTGTGTGTTCTTTTTTATTCGATGATCCGTTTCTCTCTCAGATGCTGCTGTGTCTTGCAGTACTGTACGTCAATAGCCATCTGCCGTGAACTGACAAAACCGAGCAAGTCCACAAAACCTACTTTCGAGAAAATCGACGTTTTGTGTTGCGCTATATTACGCGATCGTTTCTGGAAGTTTAAGGGCATATTATAATGCAATTCCTCGATTTAAGAGTGCATACCTTGAATTTTAAAGAAATGTTTGATAGATTTGATGTTTTAAGACTATTTGTGGACTTGCTTTGTTTTGTCAGATTATTCTTGAGATAGATCTTTGTTGAGAACATGACAAAACCAAGCAAGTCACCCGCTTGGTTTTGTCAGTTTATTATTGAATTAAATCCTTGTTAAAAAAATTCACAAAACCAAGTAAGTCAAATCCGCTTGGTTTTGTCAGTTTATTATTAAGTAAATCCTTGTTTTCAAAATTCACCAAACCAAGTAAGTCCCATAGGCCGTTTCGTTTCTTTGTTAAAAAGTCTGATGAGATGAGTCACATGAGTTGGGTTTTGTAAGATGTGGGTGCGGCAGTTACAGTGAGTGTATATGTGTGCCTGTTTATTGTTTTTAGCCATTCTTCACTTAATATTCCTGGGTTGGTATGCAGGAGTCATGGTTTTTTTGCTCTCCCTTCAAAATAATATTAGATGCAGCCAATTTAATTTTAAAAATACAAAACTATTTTCCTTTCAGTTTCCTATTGTAGCGATCTTCCTGCCTTTACACCACGTGTATGTCTTGTATTTTGTTGCCCTTGTTGTGTGTCTGTAATATATTTGTTGCTGTTTGTGGGTTCGGGCACTGAATAGAATAGGCCCAACGTTTCCCGGCGTGTCGTAAGAGGCGACTAACAGGGGTGATGTTAGCACGGCATCACTGGGCGAAAGTCTTCTATACAGAAGTCACCGGCCAGGGCGGAGGAACCTCACGTTATTACAGGTTCAACGACCACGTGCTCGGGGCCAAATAGAGCCACACTGTATTCGTGAATTTCGGCTGTGCCCAACAGCCTGGAGAGGATTGGGCACCGCCAGGTCCTTTTTTGCCCAAGACACACTGCATGCATGATGACACTATCCACTAATTCCATACCGGAGAGGTCGTCGCCCGGCTCAAGGACCGCGCCTTCCGTTGGCCACCAGGACGGAGGTGTTAAGTATGCTACTGATGAACAATTTAGCAAGATCCGCACGAGAAACAACATCGTCATAGGAACCTGGAATGTCAGGACCCTAACTGCGGAAGGAAAATTAGAAGAACTGGCCCACGAGTTGGACCGCTATCGATGGAACGTTCTAGGCATTAGCGAACTGCGCTGGAAAGGCCTAGGTGAAACAACGACAGACAAAGGCCACAAGCTCTATTTCAGCGGTAGAGATGACAGGCACGAACACGGCGTTGGATTCTTGGTCCACAAGAACATTCTAGCCACTGTCATGGGTTGCCGTCCAGTAGACTCATTACCATCCGCCTGAGAGCAGCCCCTTTCAACATCACCATCATCCAGACCTATGCCCCAACATCAGACTATGACGACAGCGAAGTGGAGGATTTTTATGAAAATCTACAGGCGGTCCTTGACCAAGTGCCGAAGAAGGACATAGTCATAGTGCAAGGCGACTGGAATGCCAAGGTTGGCCAAGATGCGCACCACAACTGGGGAGACACATGTGGACCCCACTGCAACAACGAGACTAATGACAGGGGTCTGAGATTCTTGGAGTTTGCCAGATACAACAATCTGGTACTGGCAAACACGCTTGGTCTCCACAAAAACTCCAGACGATGGACATGGCACAGTCCCAGGGGGGAGCATCACAACCAAATAGACTACGTCATGGTCAAGAAACGCTTCAGATCAAGCATCAACATTGGCAGGACACGCACTTTTCCAGGAGCAGACATCGGAAGTGACCACGATCTCTTGATAATGTCTTTCCGGCTCCACTTGAAGAGAGTAAATACTGCACTAGACTGAAGTTCGACCTGGACAAACTGCAAGACCCGGAGGTGGCAGAACTATTTCAGGCCACAATTGAAGGGAAATTTGCACCACTGCTCATTTTGGGGGCTGGTGAAGTAGATGTCAACACCATGACCACCACCTTCAACTCAGCTGTGACAGATGCCACCACTGGGATCCTTGGCAAGCACCGACCAAAGAAGAAGCCGTGGATCACACCTGAACTTTTGGATCTGTGTGATAAACGAAGAGAGATTTAAAAAAAGAAAGAAAAAGAACACCTCACAGGGAGCTGATGTCTACCGAAAAATCAACAATGATATCCGAAAAGGCATGCGCACAGCAAAGGGATAACTGGATAGAAGATCAATGCCAGGAAATAGAGAACAGTCTGAACAAGAACAACAGCAAGAAGGCCTGCCAGACTGTAAAGCGGCTGACAAGTTTCAAATAGCCCAAAGTCCCCACGATCCAAAGCAAGTCTGGCATATGCCTTACAGAAGAACAAGAAGTCTTGGTCAGATGGACAGAGTACTGCTCTGACCTTTACGACCATACACCAAATGGAGACCCATCAGTTCTAGCATGTCCCGAGAACAGAGAAGAAGAAATCCTCCCAATTCTCCGGGAAGAAGTTGCCTAGCAGTGCAATCGCTAAAGAAAGGGAAGTCAGCGGGAGTGGACAACATACCCGCGGAACTGCCACAAGCAGGAGGAGAAGCGATGATTGATGCCCTCACCATTATCTGTAACAAGATCTGGCAGAGTGGAGAGTGGCCTATACCATGGGCCCAGTCGCTTGTCATCACTCTTCCCAAAAAAGGTAATCTTCAGGAGTGTGAAAATTACCGCACCGTCAGCCTCATCATCCATCCCAGCAAGGTCCTCCTGAAAATATTACTCAACAGGTTGAAACCCCAAGCTGAACAAATCATAGCTAAAGAACAAGCACGATTCAGGGCAGGGCGAAGTACCACTGAACAGATTTTCAACCTCAGAATAATCTGTGAGAAATACCTACAGCACCAACAACATCTATATCATGTGTTCATAGACTTCAAGAAAACGTTTGTCCGAGTCTGGCATGCAGCTCTATGGGCAACAATAAAAGCGTACAACATCAGCCCTAAAATTATTGAAGTCATCACAAACCTGTATGACAAGGCTACCAGTGCAGTCCTCCACAACAGCGCCATCGAGAACTGGTTCAGAACAACAATCGGTGTGCGTCAAGGATGCCTACTCTCTCCAACACCCTTCAACATCTTCCTAGAGCGCATGATGTCAGATGCTCTTGCAGATCACGAAGGCACAGTCAGCATAGGGGGTAGATCAATCTCCAATCTTCGTTTTGCGGATGACATTGATGGATTGGCTGGAGAAGAACAAGAACTTGAACAGCTGGTACAGAGGCTTGACACCTCCTCCAAAGCTTGTGGAATTGAAATAACTGCAGAGAAGACCGAAATGATGACCAACAACACCAATGGCATCAACACGGACATCAAAGTCCAAGGCCAATCCCTCAACACAGTGCATAGCTTCAAATATTTAGGAGCCATTGTATCAGACAATGGGTCCCGACAGGAAGTCCTCTCCAGGATCGCACAAACAACTGCTGCCCTGACAAGGTTGAAGCCATTTGGAAAGACAGGACCATCATTCTACATTCCAAAGTAAGACTGCTGCGCTCCCTTGTCATCTCCATCTTCCTATATGCTTGCGAAGCATGGACCCTCACAGCAGATCTACAACGAAGAATACAAAGCATGGAGATGAGGTGCTACAGAAGACTTCTAGGCATTTCCTATACCCAACACATCACCAACGACGAAGTCCGACAGACCATCACACAAGCCATTTGACAACACGATGACCTGCTCACAGTGGTGAAGAAACGGAAACTCCGATGGTATGGCCACGTCACCAGATCATCAGGCCTTGCAAAGACTATTCTGCAAGGCACAGTGCAAGGAGGTAGAAGAAGAGGGAGACCGAAAAAGAGATGGGAGGACAACATTCGAGAATGGACTGGTTTGACACTGAGCGAAGCCATCAGGGCTGCTGAGGACAGAGAGAGATGGAGTATGCTGGTTAAACGATCATCTGTGGTGCCCCTACGACCCCAGGGTTACGGGACAGGATAGGATAGGATAGGATAGGATAGGATAGGATAGGATAGGATAGGATAGGATAGGATAGTTTGTTTGTTTATTTCCACACCTCGTGGAAGTTGCCGCGTAGGCGGAAGATCTACAGGATCCTTCATGGTGGGCAGGAAAGTACATGAAGAAAACTCTTTTTCAAAAAGCCGAACACGTCCTTTGCTGACCGAAATTTCGTCATCATTTTCACAGGAAAATAATATTGCACAGCAGCAATAACATGGATTCTCACTGGTCCACTTTATCTTAAGGCGCTTTCTCATTGGTCGGGAGGACTTACTTTTCTTTGTCAGGTTATTGTAGAAAATGACGTCATCATGCCAACTCGAGCATCAGCCAGAGGATCGCCGAAACAAAATCGCAGGGGACTTGCTTGGTTTTATCAGTTTATTCCCCCACTTAAAATTTTTTTAACAAGGACTTACTCTATGATATCTCCAAATCTAAACATAGTTCGGATTTGATTTTTACAGGTAAGATGCGTCATTCTCTTGCAAGTTTGATGGCGCAAAAAACTCATTTTCGACCTTAGGTGG
>CM072514.1:62674808-62679808 GCA_036898135.1 Oncomelania hupensis | reverse complement strand
AACATTTTAATATTAATCAAGCTTTCAAAGGTTTAAATTCTGTTTAGTGTACCGAGCTTTTACATTTGCAGTTTGTGTCCGTTTTCAGAGTGTTATAGTATGACATGAAAGGAACAGATTTTGTGATGCAGTATGTTTGTGTGTGGCATATTTTACAGTCAGTCGCATGTTTAGAAGAGAGTAGATATTTATTTGTACATAAAATTTGAAGACGTTTTTTGATATGTGTAAGTGATGGAGAGAGTGGATGCTTCCAAGTTTTGCCATTTAAAATATATTTTTAGAATTGTACTTATTCGAACGTGTAAGAGCCTCAATAACATATTTTATTGCAATAATCAATAAATGTTTAAATTTATGCGAAAGGCTGTCAAGTAAGGAGCGTTTTGATTCATGTAAGTTGATGTCATGTAGTCTTTATTAATCTTCCTTTCCTGCCTCATACACACACACACAAACACACATTTGCAATACATCACAAATGGGTTCATTTAAGCATGGAGGAATCGGAAAGTCATTTTTTGATGGAAAAGGGTTAGGGTAAGGGCTAAGGATAGATCTACAACTAACCCTTACCCGAACCCTTTGCTAAAAAGTTGACCTAGTTCGTCTCCTATAGGCGACCAACTAGGTCGACTTTTCTTCAAAATTTCTCCGAAAATTGACTATTTTCTCCGTCCCGGATAGAGCACTCCTGTGTACTTAAAACACTCTCATGCACTACAACTGCACTCCCATGCACTAAAAGGGCACTCCCGCGCACTTAGAAAAAAGTGGGTTCTTGGAAAAAAAAGTGGGTTCGATCCAAGCAAATAAACCCATTTGTTACTAGAAAAGACAAGATCTGAAACTCATTTGTGCGTTTTTGTACGTACACAGACACCTACATGCACACACACCCACACACACACTCACATACACACTGTGTCGATTCCAAATATAATATTTTGAGATTTCAACATTTCTAATGACCAACAAATGCATTTAAACAAACTGCAGCAAAAATGTTAACTTTAATTAGTTAGACAAAGTAAACGTCACTTTCCATATTTGGCCTCCTTAAAACAAAATAAAATAGCAAAATCATGCATTATTGCATAAATATTTCTTACTCTAGTTAATAAGAAATATGTCTAAATTATTTATTGCAATACAAAATGTCGAGCCTTTATTTTAAGACTAATCACATACTAGGTATGCAGCAGCATTCCCACTTTGAAATAATAGGAATCTTGCACATCTTGAAGGGCAAACAAAGCATGCACATAAATTTTGAATAAAACTGTTTACCCAGTGCCATGCATAAAATTCCAAAATATTTAAACTCTTCTGGAGTTAACTTAAGAAATATTCAACATTGTATTAAAATAATTCAAATCATTATAAAATACATTTAAAAATACCACGTTGGGTAAGAAATTGAAAGTTTTACAGATCAGAATTACACACACACAACGTGAAAGGAAAAATACAAATCAAACAAACGATCGATGGACCGAACACAAACGAATTTGAAAACCCATTAAGTCAAATGCTCAGGATTAATATTTCCGCAAAAATTTCGTAAAATCGTTGCATGAAACTTATTCTTAATCACTTAAGGTATTTTGGGTGGTTAACAGTGATAATAAAAGGGCATTAAGATTAAACTCAAAGTTGCAAGACACCAGTACAAAAAAAAGTTTAACTTTGTTTCTTAAATGTAAGCAGCGGATTTTTTTTAATGATGTCGCGCTTACCATAAAATAATCAAAATAAATTATATTTTTGAAGGTTGCCGAGTGTTCTCTTGAATATTAGTATTATATTTAACGCTCTTTCTTTCTTGATTTGTTCTGTTCTGCATTTCTTTCAGTTAAAATGAAATAAATGTGGAGAATCAACTTCTTGTTCAATAATTATAAAAGTCTGTCTGTTTTTCCAAAGAAAAGCACTCCATTGACATCAAAGTAATGCTAATAATTCCATTCAAGGGATGCAAGACCCAGTAAACCATTTTCTTTGCATTTTTAACTTATTCTTACTGCCATCATTCAAAAATGCTCTAATCAAGCATGTACATGATAATGTAAACATGATCCCATATCAGTCACCAAAAACATTTCTCCACAAATTATAAAATATTATAACTTTAAAAAAAAGATGAATCCAATGTCGCTGTTGTTTTGTTTATTTCTTAGCAAATTCTTCATTAATTAAGCCTTTCTTAGTTATCTTTTTAATATAATTTAAACATGATCCCATATCAGTCCCAAAAGACCTTTTTCCACACATAGTAAAACATGATCGCTTTAAAAAGCATATTATTCCAATGTCGCTGTTGTTTTGCTTATTTCTTAGCAAATTCTTCATTAATGAAGCCTGTTCAGGCATCGTTCGAATCTTTGATTTCTTCTTTGGTTAGTTCATTCACCAAAATTATTTTCACGCGTGTGCCGCGAGGTGAATAACCATCTTATTCTGTTCACGTGTCTTATATTAATGTATATAATAAACAAATCAGCATTTAATAACTTTTATAGCATTAGGACAAATTGTGTCTATCGTTATTTGTTACAAGTAACAAAACAGAAGAACCCAGTACTCGGTGCACTTTTATTTCTTTTGATACCCACCCAAGAAAGAGTTTCGGATGGCGACCGTATTGTGAAATATGATGCCTTCCAGCACCTCCACTCCCTGGGACAGTCGGTTGGGGATCTGAGCTCCGTCTTGAGAACATTTCAAGTCTTCCCGGTACTGCAGAGACCTTGCTGAAGGTAGGAATGTCCTAACACCGTCGATGCGTTCCAAAGCCGGATGTTCGGAAGATTTCTTGGCGGTTCTGACGCCGGAAGCAGTTTTACTCTCACTGTACTCTGTGAGGTCTTCCTTGCAGGCTTGGGTCTTTGTGTTGACGACAAGCTGAACCCCTACGTTCTCGATCTGCGTCTCTACTAAAACAGGTTTAACTCTAACGAAGTTTTTTTCTTGGACTGGCTGGTCATTGACAACATCGTTTAGGCTAGTGCGATTCTCAGGTTGGGAAACTGCTAGCAGAACTTTCGATGCATAATTTGGAGTTATTACACCATTTGCGCGCTCGACTATCCTTGACGCTCCTACTTTCCCGTGTATCTGCTGATCCGTCGTTTCTGATCTGCCTTGGTTGGGTGGAGCAACGTTTTCTTCGTTGGACGATCTCGCCTTAGGAATATGTTTAGAGTTTCGCGCGACAGATGATTTGTCCGAGTCGGCATGGTTCTTATTCCGTGCATTTGCTCTCTCCGCCGCTTTTCGATTAGATTCGTATCCATTCGTCAATTCTTGTTCGCTCACTGCATTTCCATTAGATATTTCTACATGTATGCCTGCAGCGTAATCGGTTTGGACTTTCTGAGGGTCCTTTGCAGTCTGAGGGTCCTTTGCAGTTCGTTTACCAGTTTTGGGAGAAGAAACTGTTCTGTCCAAAGGCATTTCGTTTTCTCCATGGTCTTTCGTCTTTGCATTTTCATTATCAGTATTATTAGGCAGCAGCTTTTTGTAGTCCTTATCGCTATTACTGATGGCTTGGTTGTCTTTCACCCCTTCTAATTGTTTGTTGCTATTGTGTGCAGATAGCTTCGCCGAGTTCTGCCTGCTCGTCTGACTTTGGTCGCCATCTCCATTCTGAATCTGTTCGTCGTCCACCTCCTCTTCTTCAGAATTGCAGGATTCTTCAGTGTTCACAAGTGCGTAGATCCCGTTCAGTATCTCTCTGCCACCTTCAGAGGGAAAGCCCACGTCAGAGGAATCTTCTTGGAAGTATTCTATTTTCGGACTGCGGTCTTTCTTTCTTTTGTGGCGACGGAGGAATCTCGGCCGCGAATCTCCTGCACGAGTTTGAACATATCCACGACTGACTTTACTGGGTGGCTCCAAGCGTGCAGAAGTGGAAATCGTCCTAGGCAGAACTTGGTGCGTCATGGTGGTGGTGTCCTGCCCATTGACAGAAAGAAACTTTGTGTTCTTTCTTTTCCAGGTGTAATATCGCCTAACTCTTTCCGACAACGCATCAGCATCGTCCACGAACTTTCTCGCCGCTTCCGACGTTGTTGTTGTTGTTATTGATGTCGATGCTGTGGCTGCAGCTGTTGCCACTTCAACATTACTTCTTTGGCTGTTGAACAACCTGTGTTTCCCTTTTCCTCTTCCTGATAGATTTGAGACATTGGTCTCTTCTGCAGGATTTACTCCCATGGGCATTTTATTGTCCGTTTCCATGGTGACACCAACAGCTTGATGCGTTTTTCCAGTACATTCATGCGTTACCTCTGCCTCCAATTGATGTACAGTTTTTGTGTCAGAGATGTTTATGACTTTTCCACTATTGGCCCCTTTGAAGAAAAATCGTCCCATTCGGCTTTTCTGAAAAGAATTTTCCTCTGTTGATCCTTTGACTTTACTTGCCTCCACGGCATCAGCGGTCTCTTCTCTCTTCTCAATATTGCAGTTCACGTCTACATTTTTCACTTCGTCGACTACGCTGACTTTCGTCTTGGTCTTGGTCAAACGGCCTCGCAGTTTGTGTGTGGGTATTCTGAGGCTTTTGGTTATCTTCAGTTTAGTTTTTGACTGCCCTGTGTGATGTAGAGACTGGTCTGGCTTAACCGCTGTTTGAAAATTATCAGGATGTACCACATGTCCTTCTGAGTATCGAGACATTCTGACTGATTCGTCTGTAATGACTGTAGACATATCGGATCCCTGGATGGTGCTTCCAAGATAAGACCCAGCTAATGTGGGAATTGCGGATTCTTCGTCAGATACTGTGGCTGTGGATCTGTTGACGGTCCTCCGCAGTCTCCTGAACAAGGACGAACGCGAGAAGACGACGTTTTGCGAATCAGATCGCGACACGTTGTGAGTTTGAGCTAAGTAATGTCCTCTATCCCATGATAGGGATGCAGAACTCGTTTGAGCAAACTGGTATGCGTCCTTCATCCCAGGACTAACTGAATGCGTTAACGTAGGATGCCTCT
>CM072514.1:62584808-62672308 GCA_036898135.1 Oncomelania hupensis | reverse complement strand
GTTGTTTTTGGTTTGTATAATAAAAGGTGTACAAACAATTAATCGTGAAAAGTGTTCACCCCTTTCAAACAGCCGTGGTAAACTCGTAACAATTACAATTTGTGTTCACTGATTACAAACAGGCGTATGTATATTTTTAAATGGCGACCGACCATTTTAATGCGTCTTTATAATTATGCCGATACTGACATGGTACATAGTAATTGTACGTTAATTCTTAGTTAGTTATTCATTGCTTACAGGGTCCAGCGGACTGCAAAGAGCCGAAACAGGACCACAAAATCAAGACCACAGCTTCGCTGAAAGAGGACTCGCCCCTAATCCGCATAAAAGATCTGCCGAAACAACCCTAGTGGTAACACTGAAGGCACACCACCAGCCGGTCACTTTACAATAAAGACATCCCACGCAGGGGACGCTGATGCTATACTCTAATTTATCGAACCACCCGTTTACAAAAACAAATTAGAATATAAACATCATTATAACATATCAACAAAACACATACATATAAAATGCCTACATTGCCAAATAATAACATCATAAGGAGCCCCAATTACCACCTGGCCGAAAGCGTCCAATATTCCCAAGCTGATACAACAGACCTCACACACAAATGAGGGGTTTTGTCCCGGAAGAGTTTTCAAGAAAAAAGGTAGGTGACTTGTCTAGCGAAGAAAAAGGTAGTAGGCTTATAGGAGATTGATAGACCAGAGTATGAATGAGAAAGAACAAAGGAGAAAGACAGCGACAGTGGGAATTAAAAGCACTAAATTTCCAGAAAGTAGGGATACTATTTATACTGAAACCCCCGGCACCCCCACGGGGGGAACGTTAATTCTTAAAGGAAATAAATAGGTTTACATCATAATATGTTAATAACCCCAATTATAATAATTTAAATTAAAACACTCTGTGTATGCGTGTGGGTGGGAGGGGATATCTAAACGTGCGTGTGAGTGGGTGTGACTTTTAAGCGTGCGTGAGTGTGTGATGCTAAAACAACTTGATTTAGGATAAAACCACACATTTGGAGTCGTGTTTGAAATCGCGCGCAGAAAATGAACACTTACAATAAAGACATTCCAATTTGAAACAGGTGTAGTAACTGCTTCTACACTTATTTCCTTCAAGTTTCGTTTATTCCATGAAGCATGCGCTAGGCCTACGAGCTTTAAATAGTATGGGAACGTTTAACAGCGCTAAACATTGGTGCAATATCTAAGTAACAAGGTGTGCCTGTCAAACAATTAACGTAACACATTGACAAACAGTGCAGTGGTGCAGTTGCTAATTCACAAGATGTGCATCCATTTGACTTTCAAAGCGAACGTGTCAGGGGACCTAGGACATTGACAAACAGTGATACCTACTATAGTTTACAATAATAAGGTCTACATGTATTGAAGTGAATAGGAAAAAAAATAGTTTAAAAGCAGTGTCTAAAACAAAAAAAAAAGTCATAGACAGCATCGTACCGAAGATTATTATTCTGGTTAAACAGACAAAGCTTTGTATTGAACAGCACTTAACGTTGTTAGACATGGATCCCATGACCCAACGTCGTAACTCCGTGGTAGAGCGTTCTCCTTTCACACCGATGACCCAGATCCGTGGTGGGCAAAACAAAAGTGGTCATTTTTCACTGTCCCTATTTGCAGTATGATTTCCCTGGTAGTTTAGCGTTCATTTAGGACTCTAATCCCTTCTTCCCTTCAGATGGCTATCCACGTCTGTTGTATCGCTAATGGTGGGTATGGACGTTAAACTTCAATGTTGCATTCATGGACCCCGTCACGTTGGCGAATGCTGACTATGGTAGCCCACAAGCAAGTAAGCTGAAGTCGACGATGCTGCTGGATATTATTATATACACGCTTCCCCCCTCCCCCCCACCCCATCCCTCCCCCCTCAAGACTTTTTTTCCCGAAAGACTCAAAGCATGGCGATCTGTAACCAGTACAATGTTCATGCATTGTACACTCACAGTAACATACACAACAAAGTCATTTTAGATGCTCGAACATGTGTGCATATATGTTAGTTTAGTTAGTTTTTTTTTATATTGCACATATGGACCAGCAAAAAAAAATAATAAAATAACAACATTTGTTCATTCGGCTCGCAAAATCTCCCATGTTCGTCTGCATTAGTTTTGGAGATATTTGCATATTTATCACACTGTTACGTTTGAGACGCGCACGATCGTTTCGTTTTGCAAAGCATGCAGTAACAGAGCGTATTTACCTTTGATTTGATTTTGCGTTGTTGTTAAAAGAAGTTTTGTATAATGTTGATAATTTTTGTTGGTCGATATTATTGGATAATTTTCTAGAATTACTTGTTTACATGTCGAAGCATGTAGATAAATCTAGTAATATCTAAGAGATTCTTCTAACCTAAATAACAGTGCCATCGGGAAGTGGTTAAGAACAACAATTGCCTGTGACTTAATTAGTATGTAGAATTTTGTCATACAGGGTGCGCTTATATAAGCTCGCTTGTTACCTATCCTGTAAATCATTGTTTGTAATCATATGTTTTTCCTTGAATAAAACATTTGTTTAAACCAACAATCGGCGTGCATCAAAGATGCCTACTCTCTCCAACACTCTTCAGCATCTTCCTAGAGCGCATCATGTCAAATCCCCTTGCAGATCACGAAGGCACAGTCAGCATAGGCGGTAGAGCAGTCTCCAACCTTCGTTTTGCGGATGACATTGATGGATTGGCTGGAGAGGAACAAGAATTTGAACAGCTGGTACAGAGGCCTGATACCACCTCCAGAGCCTATGGAATGGAAATAAGTGCAGAGAAGACCACAATGACGACCAACAACACCAATGGCATCAACACGGACATCAAAGTCCAAGGCCAATCCCTCAACACAGTGCATAGCTTCAAATATTTAGGAGCCATTGTATCAGACAATGGGTACCGACAGGAGGTCCTCTTTGTCGTGAGATGACTAGTTTTACTCTGCTTATTTTAATATTTAGCTTGGTTAGTCTTTGTAATATTAGAATTTCAAAGTTAGCGAGCAGCAGACGATGGAAGTAATCAAGCGTAGCAGTAGCATACTGCCGATTACAGTGGTAGCTGACGGTAAGCAAAGGCAATGACATCATCGTAATTACGATAGGCGAGAAAGTTGAACCAATGAGACGCAGGCAGAGCGGTTAGAGCCAGTTCGGACTGTGTCAAAACCTAGCTTAGCTTAAGGCATTCGTGTCTAAACCGAGGAAGGGTTAACAGCTCCACCGCTACACAGTTAGCAGGAGACCTCTCCAGAAAAGACTAGGACGCAGTACTTGTGTAAAATCGAATTCATTCAAGTAGCCACTGGCCTGATATTGTCACGAAGGTAAATGAACATAATTCTGTTTCATCGTGATGTATTATATTATTGTTGAATTATGTTTGTGAAATTTGCTATGCATAGAATTGAATTGTTAGCCCAACTTTGCCGAACACGTGGCGTAGCTGACCACGAGGCAAAAAGACGACCGGCCACCGCCATCTTGAATTATGTACGGAACCACTGTTGTTTAACTTATATGTATGCTTACAGACCAGTGACTGTACAAATGAATGTGTATAATATTATTAATTCTTTATGTGTATAAGTAGCCATGTTTTATATTTATGAATGTATAGGAAATTAGAGTGGAGATTCCAGTGGACCACGGACTTAGCAGAATGTTCGTCGCTTATATATGTAGATGTGGAGCTAATCACTGAGGGCTATTACGACCTTCAGTGAGACGCTCTGCACACACCTATCATTCAAGGTTGTGCAGAATTTCGTCTCATATGTTACAGACGAACAGGCGTTCTGTAGTGCGCCCAACACTGCCTCAGACGAAACCACGTCGACGCATTAGTTGGCTGCAACGGCATCCCCAGCATTGCGCGAGGAAAGCCAACCAGTCTACCCACAGGGAAAAACCAGAAGAAGACAACACAAGTTGTCAACAAACCGACCCCAGCACAGCACGCCAGACACACAGTTAAGTCTCTAGTCGTGTGTGCACAAAAAACTGAGAGCTACAGGACCACAGTAGTCCACTTCTCATGAACAATAACCTCCAGTGCCCAAGGATGAACTATTAGCTGCATAGACTATCAGCGATCAAATTATTCACAGTGACTATTTAACGTTTAAGGTAGATTAGTACTTAGAAAATCTTGTATAGAATAGAAGAAATAAATGTGTGATGTTTAACTGTTATCAAGTGGCTGGACTACATATGATTCATAGCCGTGTGAAAGCTAGTGTGACAGTAATCTTTTACCATTTTTCTATCTATCTCTGTAACCCAGCCTTAAACACAGACCGAGCTAAATAAATAAATTTATTATAGTAGTCCACAGGGTGACTAACTAGCAGTTCCCATCGGATAAAGCGTGAGGTTTACATCATTCCATTGTGCAGAGCCCTAAAACCCATAACCCCACGTGACACTCCTCAGGATCGCACAAACAACTGCTGCCCTAGCAAGATTGAAGCCCATTTGGAAAGACAAGACCATCAGTCTACATTCCAAGGTAAGACTACGCTCCCTTGTCATCTCCATCCTCCTATAAGCATGCGAAACATGGACCCTCACAGCAGATCTACAACGAAGAATACAAAGCATGGAGATGAGGTGCTACAGAAGACTTCTAGGCATTTCCTATATCCAGCACATTACCAACGACGAAGTCCGACAGACCATCACACAAGCCATTGGACAACAGGATGATCTGCTCACAGTGGCTAAGAAACGGAAACTCCGATGGTATGGCCATGTCACCCGATCATCAGGCCTTGCAAAGATCGTCCTGCAAGGAACGGTGCAAGGAGATAGAAGAAGAGGAAGACCGAAAAAGAGGTGGGAGGACAACATTCGAGAATGGACTGGTTTGACACTGAGCGGGGACGTGAGTGTTGCTGAGGACAAGGAAAGATGGAGTGCGCTGGTTCGAATATCATCTGTGGTGCCCCTACGACCTCCGAGTTACGGGATAGAATAGGATATGAAATAGTTAGGCTATATGACATAAGACAGTGCATAGTGCCGGTGACGAGTTTTATTCTGGGTGTTATTGTGTCATGCTGGAATGTTCGAACTTTCTCTCGAATTTAGAGAGACTATATAAGTGGGGCTGTTTAGTAAGTGACAAAAACGATTGAGCGATCTTGTATGCAATTGTTGATGTATGCTGAATAAAGTTGGAAAACTTCATACGACTCCTGCCTTGTTGCTGGGTGAACAGGTTGCATGAATAAACGAATCTGAGTTACACTTATCAAGATTCAAGCATCGGGGCTAAATCAACCATTAATAAAAATAACAACCGTGTAACACACACAAACACATACACACACAAATACCCACACACCCACAACGCTATTTAAAAAAATAATCGGCACGGGGAAACCACTCTGTTATGTAATAGTTGGTGGTAAAATGTTCAAGGCTGTGCATTACTTCCCTTAGATCGTCTGCCGCAAACATATATGTACACTATACTAAGCTTACCTACCCTGCGATCCACTGCTACAGAAAGACATTCTCTAAAAAAAAATATCACGTGAATTCAACCAGTCTCTGGAGGTCAGACAAGTTCCTATTAATCAATGGGTTTTTTTCCACCCGATGAGCACTCGGCACGCAGCAGCACTCTCTTGCAAAACATGTCCCTTTAGTCCGCGAAGATGCCTTTCTCTCTCGTGAGACTGAATTCGATAAAATGCAGCGAGAGGGGTCTACCGTCGACTGCGGGCCAGGTAAGGTCATCAGAGAACGGGTCGAAACCTGTGCAGTCAGATCTGTACCACCCTAGAACAGAACAGAACAGGATATATCATACTAAACACTTTAAGACTGAAAACAAGGAAAATCACAAAGAACTTCTGTTTATTTTGATGAACATTCTATCATGGTGGTGTCAGACAGAACGGAACGGCACACAACAGCACCTCAGACCGTCCAGCTGTGAATCGGTACCTGGTTCTATTATTGAGAATCGGGGACGGCGATGCGACGTTGAAAACGAGCTGGACACCTTTTTTTTTAATGAAGCTGGCCTTATAGGAACATCTCTCTCCAAACTCTAGATTGAAAACGTTCTTTTCTCCACACTCTACCCCCCTCCCCTTCCCCCAGCTTCCTCTCTCGATCCCTCTCTTCCCTTTTGCCACCTGGTCAGCCACAACGCCCTCCACCCCCGACCCACACATCCTACATTCCCTCTTTCTTAGCCACAGAAGGCTGATCTCATAATAGTTGAACTTCTAGGCAGCATCCTTCATTACTGTATTTGAGGTCAACGCAAATACCCCAAAGGCCACAGAATCTTTACTGCAATAAGCGCGATAGTCAACAGAAAGAAGAAGAAGTTCCCTATACGCTTATGTGTCCGGGGACGGTAATCTACACAACGCAAGAAGAAGAAGAAGAAGAAGAAGAAGAAGAAGACATTCGATACACATTGGTCGAAGGCTATTAGAAGCATGCTGTAGTGGTCGCCTCAACAGGCCATAAAGCATGCTCTCATGCTTCAGAGCACTGCTTCCTTTTTTCTTTTTTTTTTTTTGAGTAAATTTACGTCCCCGGACACATTAAGCGTATAGGGGACGGGTGAACCACCACTGTAATTATGACTGCTTCCTATACTGTTCAAGCCCTATGAGCATTGACCAATCAACTCATGAAAATAGAAAATGTAAGTTTCGTCTCCTCTAGGGGACGAATTAGGTCAAATTCTAGGTCAACTGTCTTTTACGAACCGTTTGAGAATGTTTTTGAACCGTTTGTTGACGCCGGATAGTGTCCTCACTTGGTTTTATACAATTTAAGAATCCAAAAAGCCAAATGGGTTTTTGAGACGGAAAGAGCGGAATGTTGTAGAGAAACATATATTTACAGTGAAATTCCGCTTTTTCCGTCACTGTAGAGCTTGAAGAGTATAGGAAGCAGTGCTCTGAAGCACGAAAGCATGCTTTATTGCCTGTTGAGGCGACTACTAAAGCATGCTTCTGGTAGCCTTCAACCAATGTGTACCTGGACAAGAAGAAGAAGAAGAAGAAGAAGAAGAAGAAGAAGAAGAAGAAGAAGAAGAAGAAGAAGAAGAAGAAGAGTGTTACTGGAAAATGTTTACTTTTATCGAGAATAGGCGGTAAATAAAACTTTCATGAAATCGATCCAACCAATCTTTCCTGTGTGAATGGCTGTTATTTTGAAATTGAGGTTTCATTACGATTGCATATATTTTACAAACAATAAATAAATACATTACTTAACAAATAGATAAATATATAAATGCATAAGTTTAAAAACGGGAAAACAATGTTTTATTTACCTGCTGTTTTGCATAATCCGTTTTGCCAGAAAAACATATACGGTGTTATTGATGACGTGCCCGAAAACGGGTTCCCCATTTCTTGATTTGCATTTCCATTTTCAAATCTGAGAAAAAGAATACTAATAAAATTAATGTAAAATAAAGTGCTCTAGTTTGCTTGCTATTCCGAATATATCATCAGCAGCAGCAACAGCAACAACAACAACAACAACAACAACAACAACAACAACAACAACAACAACAACAACAGTAGCAGCAGCAGTGCCAAAACCGGTCAGGCCGTTGGAGAGACATGAGGGTTAATAATCATCGCCACTTCGATCTGTCTGTAGCAATTGTGAAGAGGCGACGTGACATGTCCAGTGCTGCCAAAGGTTTGAGGTCGTCTGTCCATGAGCTCTTTCTGTGTCGTCCTCTGCGCCGTCCTCCTTCCAATATTTCTTGCACAATGGTTTTGGCGATGGCGACGTGACCAAACTGTAGCAAGCAAGGGGTTCTTGAGGATTGAGGGTCGGCAAAATGTCCGGACAAGGCGCTTACTGTTAGGTGATCGTTGGTTTTGCGTCCACACCGGTTCATTTTTTAATGCAGCATTCTGCGGTAGCATTTCATTTAGTGCATGGATGCGTGGTTTTGTTTTTCCCAGTTTCCAGTTCGGCCGTCCAGAATTCGCAATTGTACAGCAGAGCAGAGAGGATCCAGACCTCAAGAGCTTCACCTGGGTGCAGAAACCAATTTCTCTGCTCTTCCGGATCTTGTTCAGGCCTGTCGTTGTTGACAAGGCCACTACCAGTCTGGTTCTTTCACCTCTGCGAAGGACCTCCAGTATTTATTCCTATCTAAAAGAAGTCTAAAATGTTTTGTGTGAACAGACATTAAATGATAAAAGGAACAAAAAAACCTTCAGGGTCCTCGAACGCTCAGATTATTCTCCAGTAAGTTTGCGATACCTCCCTGCCACAAACTGGTGAAAATTACACTGTGAACAATAATTTAATAATTAATAACAGATAGATACGTGCATAAATGAGTTCATATATATCCTACCCGAAGGTCGTAGGGGCACCACAGATGATCGTTTAACCAGCATACTCCATCTTTCTCTGTCCTCAGCAGCCCTCATGGCTTCGCTCAGTGTCAAACCAGTCCATTCTCGAATGTTGTCCTCCCACCTCTTTTTCGGTCTCCCCCTTCTTCTACCTCCTTGCACTGTGCCTTGCAGAATGGTCTTTGCAAGGCCTGATGATCTGGTGACGTGGCCATACCATCGGAGTTTCCGTTTCTTCACCACTGTGAGCAGGTCATCGTGTTGTCCAATGGCTTGTGTGATGGTCTGTCGGACTTCGTCGTTGGTGATGTGTTGGGTATAGGAAATGCACAGAAGTCTTCTGTAGCACCTCATCTCCATGCTTTGTATTCTTCGTTGGAGATCTGCTGTGAGGGTCCATGCTTCGCTCACAACTCACAATATTATCTATATATATGAATGAATGGATGAATACATTGTTGAATTAGTTAAAGGAACCCAATTTGACCACGCCCCCTGAACAGATCCTTTTAACATTCACAGTGAGTGTTGCCCCACTGAAAACAAAAAAGTTTACAACAAACAAAAAATGTCTCAAAAGTATAGTTATTTTTTAAATGAATAAATTCCGTAGTGTTCGTGCCCATTAATAGCAACAACCGTTGGCTAGCCATGCAGCCAACATTTTGGGGCTAAAATTAGAAGCTACCAATGCCGGCAAGAGAAAGAACTCGTAAAAACTATTGCTCATAAGGCTTTTCGTTTTAGGTTGATAAAACAAACCATACCCTACTTATCTTGTCCTAACATATCCTATCCTATCCCGTAACTCGAAAATCGTTGGGGCACCCCCGATGATTGCTTAACCAGCGTACTCCATTTTTTTTTGTCCTCAGCAGCCCTCATGACTTCATTCAGTGTCAAGCCAGTCAATTCTTGAATGTCGTTTTCCCACCTCTTTTTCTCTCTCCCGCTTCATGAAATATAAAGACTGTTTATTCAACAAGTAAAAGGTTACACGGATTTTGGTGTGGTAAGGCGACAATGAAATACACCCTTTCTTTCATAGTCTCACATGCATTCATCCTGGTATACACTAAGGTGCTACAGAAGACTTCTGAGCATTTCCTATACCCAGCACATCACCAACGACGAAGACGAAGCCATTGGCCAACGTGATGACCTGCTAACAGTGGTTAAGAAACGGAAACTCCGAGGGTACGGCCATGTCACCAGAGCATCAGGCCTTGCAAATACCATCATGCAAGGCACGGTGCAAGGAGGCAGAAGAATAGGGAGACAGATCAAGAGGAGGGGGGACAATATTCGAGAATGGACTTGCTTGACACTGAGCGAAGACATGAGGGTTGCTGAGGACAGAGAAAGATTGCGTACGCTGGCTAAATGATCATCTGTGGTAACTCAACGACCTTCGAGTTACGGGATAGGATAGGATAGGATAGGATCACTCAGCTGGCAATCGCCCTGTATATAGCATTAAAAGATAGGTCAACACAATATTAAACTCAAATCAGTCATATATCACAAGTGATGGAAATGATTGAGAGTTTCCGGTTAACATAGATCGCTCCATGGTTGGTGATTTACTGAGGACAGCATCTGGAAAGAAACAGTTTCTGAACAGAAGGTCTAGCATGGAACCGACGGCCAGAGGGCAGAAGCTCGAAGAGATCACTGACTGAGTGTGACGAATGGCGAACTATATTTCCTGCTTTCCAGATGGATAGTCGCAACCAGCTATTTTGGAGGCAGTCTTAACAATGTGTTAAAGCTGTTTCTTTTCATATATATTCCATGTGCTTATATATACTGAACATTGAGAGGGATGAGCTTCAGGATTTGAAGGAAGAAGTCAATGAATATAAAGAGGATTTGCAAGACCTGAAGCAAGTGATGGTGCTAGGTGGGGCTGACCATGACACTATGACAGAGTCCAAAGCGGCCAAGCGACTGGTAAAGCGAGTTGACCGTTTGATTCAGCAGGCAGATGCCGTTATGACTGAGCTGCATCTGGCAAAGGAGAAATTCCAGGAAGCCATTGAGGTGGGTGAGGTACGACTCAAACGCAGTGCTGAGTTGAAAGAAGATGAGAAGAGAGCGGAGGAGGTCATGCAGGAAATTTCTGCACAGAAGGACAACATAGTGAGCATCAACGAGATGTTGCTGGCACTGAAGCGACTGCAGAAGGTGCCCAACGACACCAAGCTGCAACGCATCATTGAGGTCCTTGACGATGATCGCGATGGCCAAATCAACATCAACCTCGCTCTCAAGGTTTTGGAGGTGCTGGGCCACGAGAATGTGAAGCTGAGCAAGGTGCAGGTGGTAGAAATGATCAATCTGCTCAAGGCTGAGATGGAGCTGGAGGAGGAAGAGAAGCAGAAGGAGAAGTTGGAGAAGAAGGCTGATCCTGTACCTGAAGTGGCCACCACTATAGTGCCACCAGAGGGTGATAAGAAGGTGGAACAGAAGCAGTAGAGATACAAGCTAGACCACAAGGACCATAATTTAAACTTTGGGGAGGGTAGATTAGTACCTCAATGATTTAATACAAAAACAACAACCAGATGCGCATCGACTTATAATGAAAATGTAAAACCACTTCAGCAAAGGCAAGCTGTTTCCATTGTATAATTATCACACAGCTAAGGAAACAAATTTAAGAAATAAAATATTGTGAGGCAAGGCTAACATTGTAAAAGAGCTGTAATGTATGTAAACTGCTGACTTGAACTGACAGATTATTAATCTGAATGGGTTTGACTGAAGTTGACATTGAATGTAACAAAACTACAAAACCACTTCAGCTAATATAATTATCCTGCCAATAAGGAAAGAAATCAATAACTAATATTTTGAGAGGCCACAGCAATCTTTTTCCTAAATAGCAAGACGAACTGTTCACAAACGAATAAACGAAAGGGGATGTAATGAAAATACAAAACCACCTTCAGGCCTAGAATCAAGAAGAATGGTTCAGGTGTAGTGAATACTAGACAAATAATAACAGTAACGGCTACTGAGTAATCTGACAAATTACAAGAAAAGAACACAGGCATTTACAATCCATTTACTGGCAAATACTAAAGTAGGATGAAAATGATTTTACTTCTCTGATTCCTTTTTTCCCTCATCACACTATCTTTAGTAACTAGCTTTTTTGTACATGTTTATTCCATAACAATTACACTTGCAGAACTATCAATGTTCAGTTTCTTTTTCTTAAAAGTCAGAGACTAAAGTCATAGATGCATCAGTTCGTCATAGTTTTTAGCAGCATTCATTGTAAATACAATGAAAAGACGTACGATTTTCAAGTCTGCGCTTTGGTTAAAGGCAGGCTAAGATTATAATCATAAAATATTCAGGAAATATGTTATGAGACAATACATTAAATGTATCGATGAAGACAAAACTAATGTGCATAAATATAATTATATTTAAAAGGGGCATGAGAAAGTATTTAATTATTAACTTTAAACATCATAATTGTATAGATATTTTAAAAGGAGTCTGGTTTCAGAACTGAATAGAAATTAACAAAAGTTTTTATTGTGGGAAGTGGTGAGTCTCAAGATTTTCCACATCTTCTTGTGAGTTTGAAGGAATTTTGGCATTTAAAAGTTTGCAATGTGGGAATTAAATGTGTTACAATATTTTGATGGTAAAACATTTTTCTACAATCTGTGTGTTCGTAGCTGTAAATGTTAATTGTTATGAATAAAGGTATATTTAATATAATTGTATTATATAAAATTGATGTCGTCATTTGCTCTGTGGGTTCGGGCAAATAGAATAGACCCAACGTTTCCCGGCGTGTCGTAAGAGGCGACTAACAGGGGTGATGTTAGCACGGCATCACTGGGCGAAAGTCTTCTACACAGAAGTCACCGGCCAGGGCGGAGGAACCTCACGTTACTACAGGTTCAACGACCACGTGCTCAGGGCCAAGGCGAGCCACACTGTATTCGTGGATTTCGGCTGTGGCCAACAGCCTGGAGAGGATTGGGCCCTGCCAGGTCTTTTTTGCCCAAGACACAACACATGATGAGGCTATCCACTAATTCCATGCCGGATCGGTCGTCGCCCGGCTACACAAGGACCGCGCCTTCCGTTGGCCACCAGGACGGAGGTGAAAAGTATGCTACTGATGGACAAATTAGCAAGATCCGCACGAGAAACAACATCGTCATAGGAACCTGGAATGTCAGGACCCTAACTGCGGAAGGAAAATTAGAAGAACTGGCCCACGAGCTGGACCACTATCGATGGAACGTTCTAGGTATCAGCGAACTGCGCTGGAAAGGCCTAGGTGAAACAACGACTGACAAAGGCCACAAGCTCTATTTCAGCGGTAGAGATGACAGGCACGAACACGGCGTTGGATTCTTGGTCCACAAGAACATTCTAGCCACTGTCATGGGTTGCCGCCCAGTCTCCAGCAGACTCATTACCATCCGTCTGAGAGCAACCCCTTTCAACATTACCATCATCCAGGCCTATGCCCCAACATCAGACTATGAAGACAGCGAAGTGGAGGATTTTTATGAAAATATACAGGCGGTCCTTGACCAAGTGCCGAAGAAGGACATAGTCATAGTGCAAGGCGACTGGAATGCCAAGGTTGGCCAAGATGCGCACCACAACTGGGGAGACACATGCGGACCCCACTGCAACAACGAGACAAATGACAGGGGTCTGAGGCTATTGGAGTTTGCCAGATACAACAATCTGGTACTGGCAAACACGCTTGGTCTCCACAAAAAATCCAGACGATGGACATGGCACAGTCCCGGCGGGGAACATCACAACCAGATCGACTACATCATGGTCAAGAAACGCTTCAGATCAAGCATCAACATTGGCAGGACACGCACTTTTCCAGGAGCAGACATTGGAAGTGACCACGATCTCGTGATGATGTCTTTCCGGCTCCATTTGAAGAGAGTAAATACAGCAAAGTGCACTAGGCTGAAGTTCGACCTGGACAAACTGCAAGACCCGGAGGTGGCAAAAATATTTCAGGCCACAATTGGAGGGAAATTTGCACCACTGCTTATTTTGGGGGCAGGCGAAGTAGATGTCAACACCATGACCAATACCTTCAACTCAGCTGTAACAGATGCCGCCACTGAGATCCTTGGCAAGCACCGACCAAAGAAGAAGCCGTGGATCACACCTGAACTTTTGGATCTGTGTGATAAACGAAGAGAGTTAAAAAAGAAAAAGAACACCTCACAGGGAGCTGATGTCTACCGAAAAATCAACAATGACATCCGAAAAGGCATGCGCACAGCAAAGGAGAACTGGATAGAAGATCAATGCCAGGAAATAGAGAACAATCTGAACAAGAACAACAGCAAGAAGGCCTACCAGACTGTGAAGCGGCTGACAAGTGTTAAACAGCCCAAAGTCTCCACTATCCAAAGCAAGTCTGGCATTTGCCTTACAGAAGAACAAGAAGTCTTGGACAGATGGACAGAGTACTGCTCTGACCTTTACAACCATACACCAAATGGAGACCCATCAGTTCTAGCATGTCCCGAGAGCAGAGAAGAAGAAGAAATCCTCCCAATTCTCCGGGAAGAAGTTGAGGCAGCAGTGCAATCGCTAAAGAAAGGGAAGTCAGCGGGAGTGGACAACGTACCCGCGGAACTGCTACTAGCAGGAGGAGAAGCGATGATTGTTGCCCTCACCATTATCTGTAACACGATCTGGCAGAGTGGGGAATGGCCTACACCGTGGACCCAGTCGCTTGTCATCACTCTTCCCAAAAAAGGTAACCTTCAGGAGTGTGAAAATTACCGCACCATCAGCCTCATCAGCCATCCCAGCAAGGTCCTCCTGAAAATAATACTCAACAGGTTGAAACCACAAGCTGAACAAATCATAGCTGAAGAACAAGCAGGATTCATGGCAGGGCGAAGTACCACTGAACAGATTTTCAACCTCAGAATAATCTGTGAGAAATACCTACAGCACCAACAACATCTATATCATGTGTTCATAGACTTCAAGAAGGCATTTGACCGAGTCTGGCATGCAGCTCTATGAGCAACCATGAAAGTGTACAACATCAGCCCTAAAATTATAGAAGTCATCAAAAGCCTGTATGACAAGGCTACCAGTGCAGTCCTCCATAACAGCGTCATCGGGAACTGGTTCAGAACAACAATCGGTGTGCGTCAAGGATGCCTACTCTCTCCAACACTCTTCAACATCTTCCTAGAGCGCATCATGTCAGATGCTCTTGCAGATCACGAAGGCACAGTCAGCATAGGGGCAGAGCAATCTCCAATCTTCGTTTTGCGGATGATATTGATGGATTGGCTGGAGAGGAACAAGAACTTGAACAGCTTGTACAGAGGCTTGACACCACCTCCAGAGCTTATGGAATGGAAATAAGTGCAGAGAAGACCAAAATGATGACCAACAACACCAATGGCATCAACACGGACATCAAAGTACAAGGCCAATCCCTCAACACAGTGCACAGCTTCAAATATTTAGGAGCCATTGTGTCAGACAATGGGTCTTGACAGGAAGTCCTCTCCAGGATCGCACAAACAACTGCTGCCCTGACAAGGTTGAAGCCCATTTGGAAAGACAGAACCATCAGTCTACATTCCAAAGTAAGACTGCTGCGCTCTCTGGTCATCTCCATCTTCCTATATGCTTGCGAAGCATGGACCCTCACAGCAGATCTCCAACGAAGAATACAAAGCATGGAGATGAGGTGCTACAGAAGACTTCTGTGCATTTCCTATACCCAACACATCACCAACGTTGAAGTCCGACAGACCATCACACAAGCCATTGGACAACACGATGACCTGCTCACAGTGGTGAAGAAACGGAAACTCCGATGGTATGGCCACGTCACCAGATCATCAGGCCTTGCAAAGACCATTCTGCAAGGCACAGTGCAAGGAGGTAGAAGAAGGGGGAGACCGAAAAAGAGGTGGGAGGACAACATTCGAGAATGGACTGGTTTGACACTGAGCGGAGCCATGAGGGCTGCTGAGGACAGAGAGGGATGGAGTATGCTGGTTAAGCGATCATCTGTGGTGCCCCTACGACCTTCGGGTTATGGGACAGGATAGGATAGGATAGGATCCATATTATATATAGGGGGAAGTATAAGTGTAAGTAAGAGAGTAGTTAAGTAAGTAATAAAACAAACACCATTGAAGGCTTTCAGACTGTACCTGTCATACATAATTTTGTAGTTATCGGATGAACCGATCTTGAAGTGGATGTACCGAACTTCGGAGGTCGAAGACCCGTATCGTATCTGTCATCCATCATCATCATCATCATCATCATCATCATCATCATCATCATCATCATCATCATCATCATCATCATCATCATCATCATCATCATCATCATCAGTGTCGTCATCGGCACCAACATCATCATATGTAAAAAAGCAATAACACATTCATCATCATCCTCATCATCATCATCATCAGTGTCGTCGTCGGCACCAACATTATCAGTGTTGTTATCATTATGAAAAACAGCAATAGCAAATTCATCATCATCATCATCATCATCATTGAGGAAGTAGCAGCAGTCATCTGCAGTGCCCCTCAACCGCAGATATAGTGTATACAGGCCTATTTATCAAAATAATCGTGCAGCTGTACCTGTTATTAGTTTAGTTAGCAAGTCACTAATTATAATTATGCCTGTAACAGCAGAAAAGCTGACGACAATAATGTAGTAACTCAGCTTAGCGATAAACAGATAGTGTTACTCTCGTTGTTGTTTTTTATCAGTAGTTAATTCAGCCCCGATGCTTGAATCCTGATAGGTGTAACTCAGATTCGTTTATCCACGCAAACTGTTCACTTAGCAACAAGACAGGAGTCGTCGTATGAAGTTTCCCAACTTTATTCAGCGAACATCAACAACTGCATACAATCGCTTTTTCCCACTTTTTACAACTTTCAACTTTTTTTTGAAACAGTGCGGCACTTATATAGTTTCTCTATAGACACACTGACTCAACCAAAGCTTTTAGGTTTTGAGGTTAGTTTAGCCAGGCTAGCTATAAATAGCTTCGCTGATAGCTTTGCCAGTGCTTCTTTCCTTTCCTTTCACTGGAAGGGAGGGTGTAGGCAAGCTATAAATAGCCCGCAGCCAGCAAAATGTGGGGGAACCTAAGAGTGCTGCTCACATAGGCATTGAGCTGGTGTGTAGACTACTCTAGAGAAAGAAAGAACATTCGGGCAAGACACCATTATAACCAATCAGAATAAACTTCGTCATCACTGTCTTACGTCAAACAACCATATTTAGGCTAAAAGAATCTCTCAGCTGTTACTACACCCATCGCGAAACTTCAATCCATAGAAAACAACCAACTTCAGAAAATTCTCAAATAATATCGACCAACTAAAATTACCAACGTTATACAAAGCTTCTTCTAACAACAACGCAAAATCAAGTCAAAGGTAAATACACTATAATTGCATGCTTTGCAAAATAAAACGATTAGATCTATCGCGAGTCAAAAACGTAACAGATAATATTGAATGAACTTGACGTTAATTCACCAGTTATCTAAAGAGAAGTCCACATGTGTTAAATTAACCTTCTTGAACCGTTCGTTCCCCAGACAATCAAGCAGACCTCGTTAACCAAGAAAGTTAAGTAGCGTACTCAGCCAATATGACCAGGGTCTCTTAAGCGATAAGTAGCCTATGCGACTCATAATTATCTCTATTGGATCTACCCTGTTTCATCTCTGAAACGCTAAGTATTTAGCTAGTTAATTAGTTGTGATTAAATAAAGCAAAAAAGACATCCGTTTAAGACCGACGAATGTTATCAGTCAATTAGTGATCAGTGAGCTAGTTAGTTAATTATCTGATTAGACAGATATTTAAGTTAGTTCATGATTGAGTTAGTAAGTTAACTGTAAGACCGCTCAGTAGTAATATGATTTCCAGTTAGTTTCATTAATTAATTTGATAGTGATATCATCGCAATATATATATATCATCACCAAGAACAGAATGAAAAAAGAAACTCTCTCTCTCTGTCTCTCCCTTCCTCTCTATCTGTCTCTCTCATTCTGTCTCTCCCTCTCCTCTCCCTCCCTCTTCTTACTTCTCTTTCTCTCTCTCTCGCTCTCTCTCACTCTCTCTGTATATTATATTAGAGAGATACATAGAGAGGGGGGGGGGGAAGATGTATCTCTTTTATATAATATGCATAGAGAGAGGGAGGGAGAGACAGAGAGAGACAGAGAGTTAGTATCCTTCTTTCGTTCTTGGTGATGCTGATGATGATACACACACACACACACACACACCCAAACCACACACACACACACACAAACCACATCAGTTTCCTAAGTAAATCAGTTTAAAGCGCACTTCTCACGCATTGGTTCATACATCATTTCAATAATACGAATATGCATAAGCCGTTTTCCCCTAAGAAAAACGTAAGTTTAATACCTTGACAGTAAGGTTGTAGGAGGCCTGTTGAGTCAATGCATACAGTCCACGAAGCCCGACGAAGAAGTTGTCCACCGTCCTATATTCAGAACCTTCCTCCAGGGTTGGCCTGTCCTTAGAACCCGTCCAGTGGGTGTTGGTTCTCGTGTACACTACTGTCCGTTGTCCGGCTAAGTCACACAGGACCTGGAAACGTATAACGTTACCCAGAGGGTAGATTAAATTGTCCGGGACGTTAGAGAATGCGCGTAAAGCAGAACGTTGTCGCCTTTGATGGCTTGAGTTAGATCCTATTTCGGCATGCAGCCTTGAGCAGTTCTGGAAGCATATTATAAAGCGCCGATATAAGAACAAGTATAATGATATAATGGCTATTTAGTACAGGTGAAGAGGAGAGGGGGGGGGAGGGGACAACAACAGATAATTACACTCAAACGTGTATGCTTGCATGTAAACAACTACACAGAAGAGAGAGAGAGAGAGAGAGAGAGAGAGAGAGAGAGAGAGAGAGAGAGTGAGAGAGAGCGAGTGAGTGAGGTGGAGCGAGAGAGATAGAGAGATAGAAACAGACAGACAGAGAGAGGGGAAGGGGGGGGGATAGAGGAGAGTTTCTTCCTTTCTTTCGTTCTTGATGATGATGATGATGATGATGATGATGATGATGATGATGATGATGATGACGATGATGATGACTACGTTCATTGGGTAACTCTCATTAGAGAGGAAACTAAAAAGAATTGCAGTAAAACGAAATTAACGGGAATAACAGTAAAACGAAAGTAATAATAATAATAATAATAATAATAATAATAATAATAATAATAATAATAATATTAATAATATTAATAATAATAATAATAATAATAATATTAATAATAATAATAATAATAATAATAATAATAATAATAATAATAATAATAATAATAATAATAATAACGGATTTTTATATAGCGGGTACTCCAGCCTATGACCAGTCTCACCACGCTTTACATAGTCATTACATATAAATACATGCACTCGATAAAACATCACTTTTGCTACAATACACCAAAGACGGAACGGTAAAGGTACAGACTATTTACAACTATGTACATAAATTACACCATTGCAGTGTAACACAAAGAAAGAAAAAAATGACAGAGAAGAAAAAAGACAGAAAAAAAATTTAATTACATAATTTTTTTAAAGTAACAAATAACAAAAGAACGGAAAAAAGAAAGAAAGAAAAAACAAAAGAAAGAAAGAAAGAAAAAAAGAAAGAAAGAAAGAAAGAAAGAAAGAAAGAAAGAAAGAAAGAAAGAAAGAAAGAAAGAAAGAAAGAATGAATCAAAAAGAGAAAGAACGAAAAGAAAGCAACAAATAATTTTTAAAAAGCAAGAAAGAATTTAACAAATATGGAAATATGAAAAAAAGAAAAAAACAAACGAACAAAGAACGAAATGAAACGAAAACAAGAAACGTATAGCAAGAAATGTATGGAAGAACGAATAAATGAAAGAAAGAAACAAGCAAACAAAGAAAGAGAGTAAGAAAGAAAGTAAGCAGCAAACAAAGCATCACCTTCAAAGAGTCCTGTATGTTTTGAAGTAAAAGGGATGTCCCCGATGTGGGGATGAAACCAGTTTCACTGATTTCCTGGCAATCTGCAAAAAAATAGTGCACAATACTTGTTAGTTTTAATACATAGTTTGTACCTTAGTCTCGCACGGAGGCACCAACAACGTAATTGCCAAAACTACAATACAAAACAATACAGAATACAATACAGTACAACCCAATATAATACAAATTACAATACACAAAACAATGCAATACAATACAACACAACACAACTGTATTCATCTCAACCTGAGCAATTACAGCTGTCCGCAATTGGTAACTCTTACCGCAAACTGCGTAGCTGAGACTCGCCTGAGCTCCACTAATAATAGAGACTAGAGGTAGAGAGAGGAATTTAAGATTCGGCGAGTCTCAGGTACGCGCTGTGCCCTTACTCGCGTGGTTTGCAGGCAGGCACAAGCACAAGCACACAGCGCAGCGGAGCCTGCTGAGTCATGCGCCTTTACATTTGTAGGCTACAAAGTACGGTTTTATATCTATACCCCTCAATGGGCTCAAACACTCGATAGTTCGACACACGAGAGAAACCCCGTCTGCAGGCAGAAATCTTAGTTCCAAGGTAGTTTTTTTTTTTTTAAAGTGGCTTTGAGTGGCAAAGGGAAGCCACTTAGTTTGACTAATATGATAATACAACCAACAACAACACCTGGGTAGTAAACGTTAAAATTTTCGGTTTATTAGACTAAAACCTTCATCAGTAAGACCCAAGGACTAATACTAGTGCAAGGAATAATAAAGTTTGACTAATACTAACAATGGGTGGAAAAGAGCAGTACTGACTCCTCGGATGATAGTATAAACCAAGGTCCAGTCTGTGCATGCACACGCATTTCATCGCACGGACTTTATAGATCCTGACGCTCATGTCCCAGACGGGTGAGTGTCGGCTACACAAATACACCCAGCAAGCCAAGTTCTAGGTTCCCTCTCCCCCATCCCCGGTCGCCCAGGATTTTGCTCAGTCGTCTGGGCGTCAGACTATGCGCCCAAAGGCTGCAAGAGGGCGCATTAAGCGGCTTGAGTTAGATCCTGTATCACCCAGCGCCTTGAACAGCTCTTGAGCTGGAAAAGCGCTAGATAAGAGCGATTAAATAAATAAATAAATAAATAATAAATTTAAAAAAAAATGTACTCGGAAATAGCACAGTTTAGCGCTGGCCATCAAATTGTAACACGGTGGCCTAATGGTAGAGCTTTGGCTTGCGGATCTGAAGGTCCCGGGTTCGAGCCCAGGCTGGGGTATTGTGTTGTGTCCTTGGGAAAGACACTTTACTCCCGTTTCCTACTCCTTCGGATGAGATTATAAACCGAGGTCTAGTCTGTGTCGCATACATTCCATCATAACGGACTTTAAAGATCCTGACCTAGACGGGTGAGTGCCGGTGACAAGAACACACTCAGCATGCGCTTAGGTCCTTCTCCCCCATCCCTGGCTGCCCAGGATTGTGCTCAGTTGTACGGGCGTCAGACCATGCGCCCAAAGGCTGCGGGTGGGCGTCTCGGGCGGCTTGAGTTAGATCCTGTATCGGCCAGCGCCTTGAGCAGCTCTTGAGCTGTTAAAGCGCTATATAAGAACGATTAAATAAATAAAAAATATTACCGTGCACAGTGCCTCGCTATTGATCCCATCACGTGAATATCTCAATTCCTACTACAGTTCACTCTCATATCCACTCTACATTAAAAAAAATACCCATCAAGTTATAAGCTAAACCCTTTAAAAAAATTCTTTTGTTATTTTCTTTCAAATGCTAGATTAAAAAAAGTTTGTTCTAAAGTAGTCGAATAGGCTATATTTTATTGCGCAGGAAAATACAGTTTGGAGAGCAAACTATGGTGTATCGTACTATTACAGCACGATATATCAACTTTTGTGATTTTGTGTCCCTTGCTTGTCGACAATGGCGGCGTTTTTGTGAGCTGCAATATTTCACTGGAATATTTCGTTGCACTAAAGGCTCTGTGGTATTTTTTAGCAACTTGGTTTATGACCAGTTGAGATTATTGTCTGACACGTTAAATGTGTGGTGCTCCTGTGGCAATTACGTTGTTCATGTGGTTGTGAAGTTCAATGGAAGTTTTCACTCAGTTGTGTTTACTTCAATACAGACTAAATCACTAATGTGTAGCAGTAGACATCAGTAAAGATAGGCCTATCGCGTTGGAAGTTTCTTCAGAACTGGAAACTGTGTGGCGTTTTGTTTTTGGTTTTTTGATTGTGTGATGTCCAACCCTAGAGGGAAAGTGAAAAGACCTCTTTTTGACTCTCCGTGTTCAGCAAAGAAGGAAAGTAAAAAGGTGAAATCGTCTGCGGATTATAACAGTGAGTCATCTGTGTGTGGGATGCAGAACATTGATTTTGACACTGCGAAGATGCAAGAGTCTATCGTGCGGAAGGTAACTGATGCCTTATCAATCTTTAGGGTTTCTGAAGAGGACCCCAACGACCCAGTTGTCAGGATGATCCCTGTGTTAGCAACAGCTTTGTCTGTGGTGGTGAGTGAGGTGATGAGAGGTGTGATGGTGGAGATGCAGTCTAAAGTGTTATCTGTGATGCAGCGTCCATCTCCTCAACCCCACCTTGCATTTGAGAAGGCCATGGCAGCGGTTCGTGTACTTACATATGAAAACGACCGTATTCAACAGTATACCCGGCGGGAGTCTATACGTGTGTTTGGTGTCCAGCAAGGAAACGACGAGACAGCAGAACAGGTTGAGGAAAAAGCAGTGAAAATATTCAAAGATCTGGGCGTTGATGTTAACGTTTCGGACATTGCAGCGTCTCATCGCACCGGTAAACCTGTCAGAGGTGCACGCCCTATTCTTGTGAAGTTTGTTTCCAGAAGGAAGAGGAACGAGATTATGAAGAAGAAGAAAAACTTGAAAGGGATGCAGGGATATGACAAAGTGTTCATTAACGACGACATCACCCCTCTCAGGGCTCGGATGCTGGGGATGGTGAAGAAGATGGGGTACAGTGCATGGACCGTCGACGGTAGGATTTACTGCACCAAAAGGGCCCCATTGGGTCTCCCTGTTTCTGATAGGCCGAAACCGGTGGTGATTGAGACCCCTGATGATCTCTTCAAGTTGGGGGTCTCCAGTGTTGATTACACAGCCCTGGGCCTAAAGCATCTCTCGGAGATCACTGAGGTGGCAGAAGCCGATGCTGATGATGCTTCGTGTGAAGAGTCGACTGAAGTCTCCACCCTCGACCATGGAGAATAGAGGCGCCCATGGGAGCTTTCTGTTTCACCTTCACCCTTTCAGCGGCAGGTATTTGATTCTGATGTAGTGAACTGCGAAAATGTTGAAGGTGATTTGTCTTGCAGCACTGTTAATAATTTTCATGTTCTGAACGGCGAAGGAAGTCTGAAAACTATAGTAAAAAATGCTGACAGTGTGAAGTGTGATTTGTCAGATTTCGGAATAGTCTTTGTTTCTACCCTTTCTTTTACATATTATGATACACTGGCCACAATAAAATATTGTGATCAAGATCAAGATGAACAAATGGTATTAAATGACCTGAATAAAGGATGTGTAAATAAGCTGTCAGTTGAATTTGAAGATTTTCAGTCTGTGGTAACCAGTCCTCATGAATATAATTTAACTGAATGTGATAATGTGTTGACAACTAAAGGAAATGTTTCACCTGTGTGTGATAGTGTCTGTTACACAGCCAGTGGAGTAGCAGTCAAAAGTCTCAGTGATCTGTCTGTGGTTTTGTTCCCTTTGGTCTTTCATAATAATCAGTGCTATGGTTATGATAATGGTGTGCATGTTGATATGCCTGACATTCCTAAGTTAATGGTTGATTGTCTAACAACAGATGATGATTATATTATTGATTGTAATAATGATGATATTAATGATGATATATTAGTTACTTGTGAGTTTAATGATGATAATGGTTGTAGTGCTAAATACATGTCAAGCATCTTCAGTAGTGATGATAGTGGTGGTTGTGAACAGCTTTTCTCAAAACATTTTGATTGTGATGATGGTGTTGCCTATACTGATATAAAGCTAGAAAATGTGTTATTATGCAACACAAATAATGACCTATACTCGAGACTAGGTACTGATGTGCCCTGTTGTGATGATTGTGCACTTAATTGTGTAATTCGTGTTTCTAATAAGCTATGCGATAGTGATTATAAAAGAAGAGAGTTTGCTGTTGTTTGTCATGATGAAAGTATTGATGTTTGTCAGTGCACATTTTATGGTTGTAAATGTCCTCATAAGTACCTCAGTAGCATGAGAGATCATATAACTGACTTGGAAGGTATTCGTGAGCTTGGAACCAGAACTGAATCTTATTACACAAATAATGCATATAATACTGACTGTTATGGTTGTTTCAATAATAATGTTGTGCTTGAGTATGAGTATGAGTCTGATGCTTACTTTGCTTGTGGTAGTGGTGATTTTATTGGCTATAGGGAGGAGTGTGTTGCTGTGGGTGAAGAAACTATTAAAGAAATTATTAATTTCCATGATGTTGTTGACGATGTTGATAGTGATGGTGGTGATGTCGGTGGTAGAGGTGGTAATGACATTAGCATTGAAAACGCTGATTATGTTTGCAGTGATGTTGATATTATGTGTTGTCATGACAGTAATAATAAATGTTGTGATGATGATTATGATGATGATGATGATGATGATGATGATGATGATGATGATGATGATGATGATGATGATGATGATGATGATGATGATGATGATGATGATTACCATAAAGATGATAGTGATGGTAATTGTAGGGGTGTTGGTAGTATGTGTTGTGACGACAGTGATGATAAATGTGGTTGTGTTGATAATAATGATTGTCATGATATTGTTAGTGTCTGTAGTGTTTGTAAGTGCAGTGTTGTTGACATTATGTGCTGTATTGGTAGTACTAGTAGTAACCATAATGACTCTAATGATGTTAACAACAGTATTGACAATAACATTGACAGTAATGATAATAATGATAACAGTTCTACTATAACAAATAGTGATAATGATGATGATGATAATAATAATGATAATAATAATGATGATGGTGGTAGTGAGGATCTAAATGATGATGATGATGATCTAAATGATAATAATGATGAGCCAGGTAACATTTCCCCCTCTATAGTCCTAAGTGATGCCAGGTTTTCTTTCTCTTCTCTCCGTTTCCTTTCACTGAATGTTTGTGGTTTGTTGTCAAGGTTGGCGTGTCCAGAATTTCAGGATGCTATAAGGCGTTCAGATATAATATGTTTGTCAGAAACGAAGCTTGATGATTTTGATCATGTAGACATTGAGGGATATTCTTGTTTTATGAAAAATAGAAAGAGGTATAGAAAGAAATCGGGTGGTATTGCCCTTTTGGTTAGAAATGAGCTTTTAGATTACATTAAAATTGTAGAACGTCATTCTTTTAGTAAGAGAATGCAACCCGGACTTGATAAGTATTATCGGTTAGTGCATCACCCAGTTTCTGACGATGGTTTATTTTTTGAATTATCAGTTCCACGTGTGGAGGTAGTCGAAACAATCTTGTGTGTAGCAGTTTATATTACCCCCGAAAATTCAGTGTATGTAAACAGGAATGCTTTTCAAGAGCTGGCTGATACTTTAATAAACTGGAGTGATGACGTTAATGTAGTTTTGTTCGGAGACTTTAATGCTAGAACGGGAAATGTTTGTGACTTTGTAGACGAGGTAGAGGAGGTTGACAATTTTATTACTAGTACAGCTGAATTAATTGATATGTACAGCATCCAAAAAGTCAGAGTGTCGAAAGATAGTAATGTAAATAATTTTGGCAATTCTCTTATCGATTTGTGTATTAGCCAGAACATATTGATTGTCAATGGTAGAACGGGTGATGATGCGAGTGTGGGTAGGCCTACATGCAAAGATGTGAGCGTTGTAGATTACATAGTTGCCTCCCCTGCTGTGTTTACTCATGTTACTATGTTTGCCATTGGTGATTTCGATGAATGTCTTTCCGATGTACACTGTCCCGTTTTTTTGACATTGTCTTTTGAAGATGTTTTATTTGACAATAACTCTTTAGCCAAGGAACATAGTGGCCAGTCTGAAATTGTTAACAAATCTTTCAAACCAGTATGGATAAAGGAGTCTGAGAGTGTTTTTGTTAACAGTATTGACCAAGAGCGTGTTATTGATATAAATTGTGCTCTATCGAATCTGTTAAGGAATGTTTTAGACGTGACACATTTAGATGTTAATAATATAACTAAGGAAGTAGTAGCTGTTCTGCTGTCAGCCGCTAGCGATGCTAATATGTTGAAGCATACTAATAGCAACAACAGAGCAGAGAGGACGAAGAAGAAGAAGAAGAGAATGCCGTGGTTTGATAATGAATGTAGACAGAAAAGAAAAATATTTCGTAACACCAAACGTAACCACGCGCGTGTGCGCGACCAGAAGTCAAGAGAAATTAATAAACAGGCGTACAAAGAGTATAAAAGTACGATTAGAAAGAAGTTTGGTCTATATAGAAAAAATATGCATACCTATTTACGTGGATTAAAATGTAAGGACTCCAAAGCGTATTGGAAGTTTTTAAATAATAGTTCAAGTAATATGCCGTGTAATGGAAATATACCTACCCATGATGATTTTGTTAATTATTTTGAAAACCTTGGTAACATTCCTGAGGAAGACATCCTCCATCCTACTGACCCTCTTGATCCTGAAGCTAACTTTATAGATAATTCTAGTCTGAATTCCGACATAACACGTGACGAGGTAACGAAAGCTGTTGGTAAACTAAAGAATAATAAAACCTGCGGTTTTGATTGTATTTTGAATGAATTTTTGAAAGCATCTTTTCCTAAGTTGTTAGATACTATTACTATGTTATTTAATCTTGTTCTAAGCAGTGGCAAAATTCCTGAAGACTGGTCAGTTGGCATAGTTTGCCCACTATATAAAGGGAAAGGAGACACGCTAAATGTAGATAATTACAGAGGTATAACTCTTCTTAGCTGTTTGGGTAAACTTTTTACAAGCATTATTAATAATAGGATTAATTTATTTCTAGAGTCCAATAATTTATTAGGTAATGAACAAGCAGGTTTTAGAAAAGGTAACTCAACCACTGATCATGTCTTTGCACTGCACTGTCTAATTGATATTTACTTACAACATAAGAAAAGATTGTTTACTACATTTGTAGATTATAAAAAGGCATTTGATAATGTACAGCGTAATATGCTTTGGGAAAAATTAATCAACAATGGTATTTCTGGAAGAGTTTTGATAGTGATCCAAGATATGTATCAAAAAGCTAAATCTTATGTTAAAAGCCCTAATGGTATATCGCCTACTTTTTTTACATGTAATGCTGGAGTGCGGCAAGGTGAGAATTTATCACCTATTCTATTTTCATTGTTTCTGAATGATTTAAGGTCTTTCCTTGCCGAACATATTGATGGTTTATCGTTGCCACGGAATATTGGTAATGGGTTCAATTTCTCAGATGTTGACCAGTATTTTAAATTGTTTCTGTTATTATATGCTGATGACACAGTCATTTTATCAGAGTCAGCTGAAGACATGCAGAAAGCTCTAGATATTCTTAATTTATATTGTGCGAAGTTTGGTCTGTGTATAAATATTGCAAAAACGAAAGTTATGATTTTCTCCCGCGGTAAAATCAGAAAGTTGCCTGTCTTCAAGTTTAATGATGTAATCCTACAAATAGTTTGGGAATATAAATATTTAGGCACCCTTTTTCATTATAACAATAAATTTCAAAAGAACTTGAAAGCCCAGAGCGTGTCAGCTGAACGTGCGATGTATGCACTTTTAAGGAAGTGTAGAAAGTTAGATTTGCCGCTTGATGTCCAGTTAGATCTCTTTGATAAATGTATCAAACCGATTCTATTGTATAACTGCGAGGTATGGGCTCACGAAAAATTGGAAATATGTGATAGGTTGCAACTAAAATTTTTGAAAATGATCCTTAACGTAAAAACTTGCACGCCGACTTGCATGGTTCTGGGTGAGGTTGGCTGTTTTCCTGTCTCTTTGGATGCCAAATGCAGGTTACTTTGTTTTTGGTATAAATTGTGTATCGACTGTTGTACCGATTCCACAAAAATGTCGGTGCTTATGTTTCGTCTGTGCTCTTATTTGTTTTTTAATAGTGAGTATAAATTATCTTGGTTAAATACTGTTCGTTCTCTTCTGGACGATCTCGGTTTGTCTTTCATATGGTTGCGTGGCTGTAGTTATTCTTTGAATTATTTTAAGAATCTAGTCAAACAACGCCTAAAAGACCAATTTTTGCAAATCTGGCATCAGAATATAAATGAGCATAATAGTTGTATTACTTACAGAATTTTTAAGGAAAAGTTTTGTTTTGAGGATTATTTAGTTAATTTGTCACCATTTTTTAGAATAAATCTGTTAAAATTTAGACTCGGTTGCCACAAACTTCCGATTCAAACTCAAAGATATATAAATATTCCCAGAGAAGAAAGATTGTGTCCTTTGTGTGATTTAAATGAAATAGGTGATGAATTCCATTATTTGTTTAATTGTACTAATCCCCTTCTAAAAGACAACAGATTTTCCCTATTGCCACGGTATTTTAGGAATCACCCAAATGTCTTCAAATTAAATCAGCTAATAAACTCGAAATCAAAAAGCACACTGAAAAATTTAAGTCGTCTTATTGGAATAATACTTTCACTTTTTAAGTAGTACAGCATTGGTTATTTATTTATTTATTTTATTTATTTATTTATTTATTTATTTATTTATTTTTTTATTTATTTTTTTTCCTCCAATATTTGAGTACTATTTGGTGGTCATGCATGTGTCCTTCACTGTTCTGGCATTTTTTCCCTTGTTCTTTCTTTTCTCTGATGACTGTTGTTTTTGTTTTATCTTGTATCTTTATGCGATTGTTCTTTTGAGTGCATATCAATTTATTTTTATTATTTTTATATATTATATATTTTTTTCCAGTATTTTTCTTTTTTTTTTTAAAGAGGTGTCACAAATGTTTGAACATTGTTGTTGCTTTTCATTTCGTGCATATGTTATTGTGTGTAGTTAGAGGCTGTTATGTCTGTAATATATGATGCCGTTCTTGTAATCACTATGTATATATTGTGTATCCCTATCCCCCCATCTTCCCCCCTTGTCTGGCTATACGGCCCCCCTGGGCTAGGAGCCTAATTTGATATTTGCTGTTTTATCATTTGTTTGTTTAATAAAAGGACAAAGTTCCAAAGTTCAAAGTTCAACTTTGGGTTTAAACTGACCACGAAACGTGGTAGCGAAGCATATAAGAGAGAGAGAGAGAGAGAGAGAGAGAGAGAGAGAGAGAGAGAGAGAGAGAGAGAGAGAGAGAGAGAGAGAGAGAGAGAGCGTACAGTTTCAGTTTCTTTTCATTTTTTAAAATAATTTGTTTAGTTACCATTTTAATTCTTTTTTTCCAGTTCGTCCATTATCACTCTATAGTATGTAATGATTTCTAATAAATAAAAGCCACAGTTATTCCTGCACAGACCATCGATATTCCACAGGCAAAAAATAAATAAATAAATACCAAAATAATAACCTTGGATAGTTTACCTTTAGCCAATCGTTGGCATTGCTTTCCTACGTAACTGGAGAAACAGTCGCAGCCACCTCTCCCGTTAGAGCTCCCGTTGTTACCGCAAGTTAGAACCGCCGATGTCTCTTCGGCTCGGCTGGTGGTGTCGCTGATGGCTACTGTGGTGGAGGAGGAGGTGGTAGTGGTGGTGGTTGTAGTTGCTGATGTAGAGTAGGTAGAACTTGTGGTGGTAGTTGTTGCTATGGGTGATGAAGATGGAGGTGGGCTTGCTAACGTCGTGACAGCTTCTTGGGTTGGCAGCATGTCAGCACCACTCTGATCGTGAAAACATTTCAAATGTAAATGATAGGTTAGGAGTGTTTTTAATTAGTTGTGGCTCAATCAGTGAACGAGGAAATAATAATTCCAAACACTACTAAAATAGGCGTACGACGCATAAGCGAACACCTTTAGCGGTAGACGGATGCTTTCGCATGATTGTTGGACAATGCATCTGCATGTCATGTAAGCACAAGAATTTAACCTAACTCCTGTAGCCAACTGGGGTGCAAACCCAATAACAATTAAAAAAAATCGCGCGCCAAACCAAAGACCCAAACAAAGCCATTGGACTGTCAACTATCCCAAACACGAATGAAACTGACATCTATCTTGACATGAAGAACGACAAGCATGCATGATTAAATGAAATTTGACAAAAAGTATCGTCTGCTTTGAAAAAGATGACCGATAAGTAAAGAGGGAAGGGGGTGCCGGTGGAAATTGGTCGACCGTTTAGTAGGCCTACACAATGCGGGGGACGTAAGCTTCGGACGTGCTAGGCAGTGTGAGTTTGGCGACGTCCGTGCGAATATTTGCTCGCACAGCGTAAAATTTTCAATTGGCTCAAGGTTTCAAAGAAAAGCTAACAAAACAAAGCAAAACAAACACGTCAACTGAACAACCATGTATCAAAACCACGCTAATCGACTTACCCGTACGAGAGAAAAAGAGGGCGGCTTGGAATTCCGGTCCAAAGTCGGGTTCAAATTGCGGCAAAGAGAACCGGCAGAAAATGAAGACGGCATCTGGGTCATCTGACAATGGAAACCTGACCCTTGTAGGTTATTGTGCGAGCGTAAGTTGACCCCAACGCATTTCTCATTTTGCAAACACGTGCGCGCGCAGTCCGCACGGGAACGCCCCTGGAATGAATCCAGCAACCCAGAGAGTTGCTGTCCTTCAATGATGGCGCAAGTCGCAAACCTTTTCTGCGTGATAATCGAGGACGAAGCGAAACTTTGTGCAGCAATCAGAATCGTGCAGAAGGCGGGAAACTTGAATTTTCCTGCATCCATTGTATGTACCATTGAGGAGATTGTGTAACGTATGCCTGTATAAAAAATACTAATCAATTAGATCTAAGTTCTTTCAAATTCATATTGAAAATTATTCATGCTTGTTAATTGAATTTAATTTCATTTAACTCAATTTATTTTAATTGAATTCAATTTATTTTATGTCGTAGCTGTTTTATTAAATGCATTGAGAAAAACAAATACACAGAAATGATTCTGACTACAGTGAAAGGCTCTTTTGATCGACTTATCTTACCCTCAAAATGTTGTTGCATTTTGTTGTTGTTTTTAAAAAAAAGCTATATAGGCTACATTATCTCTTTCTGATGTAATATTCCTCATTAATGTTTAAAATCAAATGTCCATCCAATATGTTAATTTATTATCTGTTTACAAGCAGCATAGGCCTATGCAAAATATCGAAAAGTTACCACTAATTAGTTGTTCTCCCGCCATACTTATTCAAGTGCAAATAGCCAACCGCAGTGAATCACTGAGCTGGTTTCACAATACAGTTTTTTTTTTAAAATATGAATTGATATTCATTAATTTTAAACGATAAAAAAGCAAGTAAAAAAACAACATTGCTAATTAATTTGTATGCAAAGTTTGCAGCACATTTAAGGAAACTTAGAGCTCATTTCTGTGGTACAAATAATTAATATTGGAGATTTTAGGGGGTTATTGGGAGAAGGGCCGGGAACGGACGGCTGTATTTCCGTTACAAACTGAAGTTTTAATTTTTCAAAGAAAGCCTTTCAACTTCAGGTTCATCACTGAAGAGTATGACGCAACTGTGGCAACAAAATCAAGAGTTTTAGATGGACTAATATTCCATTAAAATAATGTTGGCTGGTTCGCGAGAAATGCAGACTGAGCTCCATTTCTCTTATTACATAGACATTTCGTTTTTGATGATCCAACTCAGCAAACCCAATGTCGTCACGAAAGAAGAGGCGCAGCGTGCACTACAATTCGACCGCCATGAATTAATACTTGGATGCACGGCAAAGTTTACAGAAAGGACGGCCATGACCATGTCAGACCTCCACCTGTCGACAGCAGCCAAACTATAGAACACAACGAAAGAAGATGACAGCTTCTTCTGCACTCAGGTCCCTCTGATAACACAAAGCCGAACCACTGCGAAAAGATGTGAGGTGACGTGCACGACCAAATATTGAATTGTTCTCATATATAGCACACTTTAACAGTTCCAGAGAGGCTCAAAATCCTGACTACTAAATATAGGATCTTACTCATAATATAAAAGAGGTCTGGTGTGCTGCTGCAGGAAATCTTCAACTGTCCGCTACAGTTGTTCTGCCTCACAACTTTATAAATGGTTGGGCTCTATCGGGTGACATTTACATGTATAAAACACAGTTGCTCTCCTTTCACACTTTGTTTTTATAATATAAATATTTTTTGGAAAATATGAATTAATTTTTTTTTTATCAGGGAGGAAATAAACACGGTTTTTAAAGGGTAAATCATATATGAATATTGTGGCCAGCGATGAAGCGAGGCCAGCTAGTTCAACCATACGCATTATCTTGGATCAATCGGATTTTGTACTCAATTTGATGTATCCTAACGGCGCCTGAAATCTTTGACATGTTGACCAACTAGCTTTTCAACAAGCTTTGGCGGCATTAGGGAATATGAAGGTCTCAACTTGGGGTGACCTAGTATCAAAGCGCAAGGGATGCTGGTCCCCTAGGCCGAAGGTCGCGGGTTCGAGCCCCGCATGGGACGAACTTGCGTGACTTAGATACGAGATTTTCTCAGGACACAGGGTTTTCTCCAGGTACTCCCGTTTCCTCCCTCACTTTAATAATGGTATTGGTGGCAGTCAATTTACATTTAAAAAAAAAATACAATTAGATTTCTATTCCGACTTCTGTAACAGTGATCTCTTCAGATCGCCGTCTTTTGAGATCGATTGAAGAAAAAGGGCGTGATATCATCTTGTATTATTATTGATAATAATATTACATGTGGTTTTGCTTTAAAAGGCCGAGTATCAAGGATGTGTGTATATTATATTTTGTGTGTGACAATGAGCTTCATTGTGAAATTGCATTGTTGTAACATTAATCCAAGGAAAATAGAAAATGTAAGCTTACAATCGTTACTCGGACCGACTGATCGTAATATTACATCTATCCATTTGATATTCAATTCACATGCAACATCAAGAAGTATTTAACGGTATGCAGTATTCCCCAATAGTGAAAACCATAAAAATGTCAATTGACTGCAACCAATACCATTATTAAAGGGAGGGAGGATACTGGAGTACCCAGAGAAAACCCTGTGCCCTGTGAAAATCTCGTACCTAAGTCACGCAAGTTTTTAAATGTTAGGCGTCTCTTCCTTGTCAAGTAAACAAAAACCTGTGCATACTATATACACTGTCGCTGCGGTGTTCTAAAAAAAATTTTTTTAGAATCAATCTTGATTTAATTGGCACTTAAACACACGAACGTTTATGGAGTTATATTAAAACCATACTTTTGAAAGTGGTTATTTAATAGTGTTGGCGTAATTTTATTTATTTTAATGGATTTTAGGTTTATGTTGTTTTCATTAGTGACTTTATAAGAGCTCATGCAGCAATGAAGTTGAAATTCTTTCGGCGCAGGGCATTCAGAGCTTGCTTGATGCCGGTGTTGCTGTAAACGAGATAGCAAAATAAACCGCAAAATTACATACATACAGAATGATCTTTTCTCCTTTGGTTCTTGACACGCTCTATAATTGGTTTAGAACGCCGTGTATGGATCAGTTTGATAAGCCCACTGTTTGGTCGGGAGAAGTTAGATTAAAGTTGATGCCGCAATATTGTCCTTTTTCTTTCACATGCTGCCATTAGCTTGGGTTGCAGTGTATAACATTTAGTAAGTGTTGTATTTGGTTGGAAATTTGCTTGCCAGTTTAAAGCTAATGTAAACATGAAAAGCAGGCTTGTGTTGTTTTGAATTTCCAATTATTTCTTTTAATTAGTTTTCAGATTTGTCGTTTGGTGCATGCTTTAAGGAAGTTTTTGATTTCAATATTGTATTTTTGTTATTTTGTTTCTGTGTCTCTATAGGTTTGATTGTTTCTGTGTGTGTGTTGTGTGTGTGTTGTGTGTATGTGTGTACATGTGTGGTTTGTGGGTGTGTGTGTATGTGTGTGTGTTGCTAAATGTCGTGAGTGCCACATGTCTGTGGTTCCATATGACATGTCTTTAGTTCCACGTATCTTTTATCCCACAATTTATGGAACTTACTAACAGGAGTTACTCCTTCATATAGATATAATAAAGATGGCGCGTTTCCTTCTAATAAAACTGATTTTATTCCTGCGCACACACATGCACAAGTAAAATATCAGTAATAATGATCCGAACATTTTTTTTAACCCCTGCTATCGATGCAATAAAAAAAATCATTGCAAAACAAAGAATATGGAGATCTTAGATACTCTGGTTGATGTTTTTAAAAGATTCTTTTCAACATTTTATTTCTTTTATATTATTTTCACTTTCGTTAAAAAATTTCATTCATCACACACAATAAAAGACATTAAAATGTCAATATCATATCGTATGCAGCAACCTGTACATACTTATAAATAAATTGGAATATCATGAATGCTCAAAAAAACCCTCATCATTTGCGTAAATAAATAAACTGTTTTATGAATCAAGCAATCATTTAGGCCTACTCTATAAGGATTAAAATAGTTCTATATAAACTTGGTTTTCACTATTGGGGAATACTGCATACCGTTAAATACTTCTTGATGTTGCATGTGAATTGAATATCAAATGGATAGATGTAATATTACGAGCTTGTGTATTTATATTCTTCTTTATTATTTTATTTCAAAATCAACAGGAAAAACAAAAGTAATGGGTTCATTGCAATGGTTTTATTTATGGAACAAAATTTATTTACAAAGTTTATTGCAATAATTATTTTTATGGCAATTGCTAGTGGCACGGATTTTACACATACATTTGATTGAAAAAAAAGACAGGGTCTTAAGAAAAAGTAGTTTACCAGATTATTTCGACAGTGTAAATAAATGGATAATTTACACTGTTAAATGTTCAGCAGAGAAAAATAAAAGGATAACATATTATTTTCTTTTGTTTTTAATACGCGTCAGCGGTAGGCTTTGCGATACACCGGTTTTCATTAAAATACTCGGCTGAAACAACAAGTATAATTATACAGAACAATGTCGAACGAAATACGGGGAAGTTTTGTTCTTGTCTTCCTCCTTTTACTCTTACTCCACTTTCTTCTCCACTATTAGATAAATACAACTCGCCAAATACCGGTTTTCCACAATACCGGTTGTAATGAAAATCCGAATTTGATTTAAAAAAAACAAAAACAATAAATAACTGCAAACAGAAAACTTTCAAATGAGATAAAGAGAAGATTTTTGTTTTCCTCCTCCTTCTTCTCTTCATCGATTTCCTTGCCATCACTACATAAATACCGACCGGTTTTACCACTCGGATTATGCAAATCACTGGTTTCAACCAAAAAGCCGATGTTTATGAAAAGCTGCAGTTAAAAGTAGTAACTAGCAATAGATTATTTACAAATACATTGCTGAGGTAATTATGCGAAGATGTTCTTTTCCTCCATCTTTTTATTCCACCTTCTCCACTCTCGGATAAATAGACTTGGTCAATCCCGGTTGTCACAATGCCGGGCTTTAAAGAAAATCTGTAGGTGAAATGCCACTTATTAGATTTATATACAGAAACATTGCCAATGAAGAATGTGATGATTCATGTCCTCGTCTTCCTTCTTATGTTGCTATTTCTACCACTGTTCGCGTAAGACAGCTTGGATTATGCAAATCACCGGCTTTCAGAATACCGGTTTTACTTTCTTTTTTAAACTGTCACAGATACAACCGAACGATGTACTCTTCGATTAGCTTAGGCAATCGATTACGCGTCCATGTACAATTCTCATTAAATACACAACATACGACGTTCTTCAGAGATAAAACATTAAATAAAGTACAGTAAAACAGAAAACAAAATGTACTTAAATACAAACTTTGTAACAGTGAACATGATTTAAAAATTTAAAGAGATAAGAACGCGTACGCGAGTACACCAATACTTTAGCAGACATGTAGGCTAGTTCTCCGCCAGAACTCAAACCTAACAGTAAATAATACATAACATGGTATTGTTATATGCACACACAGATTATGTACAGGTAAATTCAATCCACGCTCTCAGCATGCAGGTACACACATATAAATAAGAACATTATCGAGATAGATAGCTATTCAATTTGTATAGGGTCCAGCGGATTGCCAAGAGCCGAATCAGGACCACCGAGCACATAAGTAACGCAAATATGAATGAAGAAGAATTATGAAAGACATGACTGTTGGATATAGTCTAGATCTCTTCTCAATTTTCTCTCCTCCGTTACTTTCTTTCTGTAGTATTTTTATTACCATTTGTTTTTAATTATTTCTCTATAACTAGATACTCAGATTAAAACTCGGTGTTGGCAAAACCAGTTTTCTAAATACCGGTTGTTATGATTAAGCTTATCCACGCACAGCTGAAATACATCGAGCTTAATGTACGATAAAAAATGTAGAAAAAAAGGTAATCATCTTTCTGGAATACTGTCCTCCAATATTAAAAGTATGCCACAAAGACAATTTTCTTACCGCACTGTGACAACTGTTACCTTTGGCGGGAAATCTTCCTAGCATGGGAACACTGAGATATAGTTTCTCTTTTCTACATGATCATTCTAGTGTTCGGACACGCAAACAGTGCTAGTGTCGAGCACGTTTCATGAAATATATTTATGAAATGGCAACTGGTTACAACTTCCTCCTTCGCCACTTCCTATAATTATACATGTACTCGGGAAAAATTAAACTTCGTGCAGACGATACCAGTAACCAATTTACAAAATACTGGTTTACATGACTATTTACAGCTGAAATGATACAGTTTCAATGAAACATGAATAATGGGGTACTTTGATAACGACCCCATTACACTTATCGCAGAAAATACCAGCCACCGGTTCAAAAGATCGGTTTACATGAACAAAACAAAAACTACATAGTAGTTTGTGGGAATAACAAATTACGAGAATTACGCGCAAGAATACACGGATGACATGATAGTTAGATTCCTCTTTTTGTTTCGTCCTCCAACATTTTCTTCCATATAATTATAGAGAATACAGAATGGATAGCGATCCTCACAATTAATAACCGGTTTGATGAGGAAAATGGCATAGTGCAATTATAATGTATAAGAAACCTTTCACGAAGAGAGGATTATATAATTCTGTTATCATTCTCTCTCTTTTGCTCCTCTTACAACTCCTCTGGCTCCATAACAATGGAGATAAATAAAATATCGAGTATCATGATGCTATGAGATTCTGAAAAAATGAGAAGATATATGTTCCTTATAATGCACACACATTCATTTCTTTCTTTCTTTCTTTCTTTCTTTCTTTTTTTCTGTGTCTCTATCTCTGTCTGTCTGTGTTCCTCACTGTCTCTCTCGCTCTCTGTCTCTCTATCACAAACACGCACACACACACACATATTTGCAATACATCACAACTGGGTTTATTTAAGAATGTAGGAATCGGAAAGTGTGTTGTTGTTTTTTTGACGGAAAGAACGCAAACTTTTTTTTAAAAATGTAAGAATCTAATGCAAAATTGGCTCTTTCCGTCTAAAAAGTCGACCTAGTTCGTCTCCTATAGGCGACGAAATAGGTCGAATTTTCTTCAAAATTTCTCCGAAAATGGACTGTATTTTCTCCGTCCCGGATAGAGCAATCCTGTGTACTTAAAACACTCTCATGCACTACAACTGCACTCCCGGGCACTAAAAGAGCACTACCGCGCACTTAAAAAAGTGGGGTCCTGGAAAAAAGTGGGTTCCAACAAATAAACCCATTTGTTACTAAGAAAGACAACGTCTGAAACCCATGTGTGCGTTTATTCAAGTGCACACACACACACACACACACACACACATACGTTCAAAGCCTCCCAACTGGGTTTCTTTCCAAAATGATGTCAACTGGGTTCCACATGATGTAAACTAGTGAGGACTTCAAAACTCAGCATACAGCCTAATTTGACTGTACATGATTCCAATATCAGTAAAAAATTAAAATATATAAACAAACTTTGATGTGGTTGACTTTGGAAAAGTGGGTTCCTTTTTGTACAAGTGGGTTCCTTCAGGCACACACGAACGACCAAACTAGTACTTTGGGTTCCATACATGATTCTGCTTTTTGGAGTCTAAATTTGGACAACCAAACTTGGTAAGATGGTGTGCTCATAAATGATCAGTAAATGAATGACTTCACTTCAAGGTCAAGGTCACATGGTCAACAAATGTTAGTTACAAAAATGACAATTTTAAACAAAATTTCACTTTTTTCGAAGTTATTAATATTGAACTTATGATTCTTTGAAGCATGATAGATATCAATGACACACATATTATATGCAAAATTGGTCAACCTCACTCCAAGGTCAAGGTCACTGGAGCGGTCTAACATCGGTTAGTATAGGTATTTTGAAGTGACCTTGGCCCTAAACAATGAGAGATATAAAGTCCAATCTTGTTTTCTTTAGAGATTTAGAGATGGTAGATTGATCTTTCGTATATGTTCCAGTTTTGAGTTGATCTTGAAGGTCAAGGTCATTTTAGGCCTTGCAAAAATGTTTTTTTTAAAAGGTAATCGTACAGTAGAATGGCATTAACCCATAGTATGCAAAAACATTGAGTTATTTGATCTTTCATGAGCATGAGATCCTTGTGAAGGTCAAGGTTATCCCAAGGTTAAGGTCACTGAAGGTCAAGGTCATCCAAAGGTTAGTCTTTTGGCATAATACAACTTTTGCTGTAAATATTTGATCGTCAATAAGTGTTTTTGGAACAGGAGGTCAAGGTCATCTCAAGGTCAAGAGCATAGAAAGATCAAAGTCGATATTCATTTACATTTTAATACTACAGTTTCATTTATTTCTTTATGGGCATTCATTTTCATGTTAAATATTCTTATCCTGTCCTATCCCATAACTCGAAGGTCGTTGGGGCAACACAGAAGATCGTTTCACCAACATACGCCATCTTTCTCCGTCCTCCTCAACCCTCATGGCTTCGCTCAGTGTCAAGCTAGTCCACCCTCGACTGTGTTGTCCTCAAACCTCTTTACCTGTCTCCCTCTTCTTCTGCTCCTTCCGCTGTGCCTTGCAGGATGGTCTTTGAAAGGACTGATGATCTTGTGACGTGGCCATACCATAGGAGTTTCCGTTTGTTCACCACTGTGAGCATGTCATTGTGTAATGGTCTGTCAGACTTCGTCTGGGAATAGAAAATACCCAGAAGTCTTCTGTAGCACCTCATCTCCATGCTTTGTATTCTTCGTAGTACACCTGCTGTGAGGGTCCATGTTTCGCAAGCGTATAGGAAGATGGATATGACAAGGGAACGCAGCAGTCTTACATTGGAATATGGACTGATGGTCATGCCTTTCCAATTGGGCTTCAACCTTGTCAGGGCAGCAGTTGTTTGTGCGATCCTGGAGAGGACTTCATGACTGGACCCATTGTATGATACAATTCCTCCTAAATATTTGAAGCTATGCACTGTGTTGAGGGATTGGCCTTGGACTTTGATGTCCATGTTGATGCCATTGGTGTTGTTGGTCATCATTGTGGTCCTCTCTGCTCTCATTTCCATTCCATAGGCTCTGGTGTGTCAAGCCTCTGTACCAGCTGTTCACGTTGTTGTTCCTCTCCAGCCAATCCATTAATGTCATCCGCAAAACGGAGGTTGGAGATTGCTCTACCCCCTAAGCTGAGTATGCCTTCGTGATCTGCAAGGGCATCTAACATGATGCGCTCTAGAAAGATGTTGATGATTTCAATAATTTTAGGGCTGATGTTGTACACTCTCATGGTTGTCCACAGAGCTGCATGCCAGACTCGGTCAAAGGCTTTCTTGAAGTCTGCAAACACATTATAGATGTTGTTCGTGCTGTACGTATTTCTCGCAAATTAATCTGAGGTTGAAAATCTGTTCAGTGGTACTTCGCCCTGCCCTGAATCCTGTTTGTTCTTCAGCTATGATTTGTTCAGCTTGGGGTTTCAATCTGTTGACTATTATTTTCAGGAGGACCTTGTTGGGATGGCTGATGAGGCTGATGGTGCGGTAATTTTCACACTCCTGAAGGTTAACTTTTTTGGGAAGAGTGATGACAAGTGACTGGATCCATGTGTAGGCCACTCCTCACTCTGCCAGATCTTGTTACAGATAATGGTGAGGGGCGTTAATCATCGCTTCTCCTCCTGCTTGAAGCAATTCCACGGGTATGTTGTCCACTCCCGCTGACTTCCCTTTCTTTAGCGATTGCACTGCTGCCTCAAATTCTTATCTGAGAATTGGAAGGATTTCTTCTTCTTCTCCGTTCTGGGGACATGCTAGAACTGATGGGATTCCGTTTGGTGTGTGGTTGTAAAGGTCAGAGCAGTACTCTATCCATCTATCCAAGACTTCTTGTTCTTCTGTAAGACATATTCCAGAGTTGCTTTGGATCGTGGATACCTTGGGGTGTTTAACAATTGGCAGCCGCTTTAAACAGATCAAGTCTCCACGATCCAAAGCAAATATTGCAAGTTCCATAAAAAGCATGTGAGTCATATGGGATGTGTCCTTTTAGTTCAATTTAATATTAATGAAGTATGTGCATATTCCATTTTTACTGTCCATTTTAGCAGTATGATTGCTCTGGTGGTTCAGTGTTGATTTAGGACCCTACCCCTCTTTCCCTGAGTTGGTTATCCTCGTCTGCCATATGACCAATAGTGGGTATAGACATTAAACCTTCATGTTCATTCATGTGCACACAGAACGCAAGCGTTTATGGCTGGGCTGACAGAGCTGAAATTTCGCGTGTACCTTCAAAGATGTGTACACAGGGTTGTGGCTTAAATTCATTTTGTGGCTTAAATTCATGTTCTTAGTTCGTAGTTATCACGTCAGGTAGTCTTTTTTTCTATACAACGTCCCTGAAGTATTTGCACCCATACTCCTGAAAAGCTGATAATGGTTTTGGGACAAGATTTGTAGATGACATTCACGGAATTAGATGCTCGTGTTCCTGTAAATGTGGGGGTCTTATAGCCATTACTATTCAAATGCGGCACTGCTTCATTATGTTCCAATGTTTTGTATCATTAACCTGAAATCCAGACACTGACATTTCATTGCCCCGAGATAGTTTATCGGCCACAATCTGGTTTGCCAAGGGGTTATTCGTATCCTGAGGGTCAACACTTTTATAATTTTTAAATAAATGAATTATTGGGCAGGTCAAGATGTTGGCCGATAAAGAATCTAACTCAAGCGGCTCAAGGCGCTCACTTGCAACCTTTGGGCGCATAGTCTGACGCCAATTCGACTAAGCAATCCTGATGAACATTTTTTAAAGTATTTGCAAGGCCTACAATGAACTTGACTTTGAATATCATCGAAAAAACTGAAAATATATGAAATATCAAACTATATTATCTCTAAAATCAATTTTGGACATTATACCACTCATAGTTCAGAGCCAAGGTCACTTCAAAGCACTCATACGAACAAACCTTAGAAATATGTTGACCAATTTAACAATCTCATTTATATGTACATGTATCATAAAACAAAGAATCGTAAATCCAATATTAATAACTTAGAAACTTTAGAAATGTTGTCAAATATTTAATAATTTTGTACCCTATAAATTTGCCTTTAATTCACGTATCATTTTCGAGGTCTCGTGGGTATACTCCATATTACGTATTTAGGTTGTGTTAGTTAAAAAGGTACTTGACCACTTCAATGTCTTGCTCAGTCGACGGCGAGAGACCGGACAAATTATTATTTGTCAAATGTCATTTTTGGTCTATTTACGACTCATTTTGCGTCGAGTTTTGAGCGAATACATAGTCAAAAAAAGTCGTATGCATTTGCAGTATTTGACATTCGACACAAAATTTATTCGACCATAGGCCAATCTACATTGTTTTAGCATTATTTGTGAAGTAATACTCTAACTCATACACCTAGATGAGGTCCTCTCATTCGGCTCATCATATTCCGCTGGACCCTATAAGCAATGAGTAATCAACTTTAGACCTGGAGGCAAACACTCAAAACGTATCAAACACTCAAGACAAATATATCAAATTTAGTCTGAAACAATTTTATTTCAATGAATAACTGACAAGTACTTTTTGTAAACAAAAAACAGAATGAATAACAACAACAAAATTAAAAGAAAGGAACGTACACCATTGGCATGTCATAATGCATAGTTTAATTTCAACTGTTTTAAAGTGACAATGCTGTTAGGACCACTCTTCCCCGAGGGGGTTGGTGATGGAGTGAGAAGTGAAATTGGTCCATCGAGTAAAACTGTTAACAAAAACTGACGACATCTCTTTAGGTAAGAAAAAAAAAAACAACGGATAGAAATAAATTCAAATATTGCAAAAAACATAATATTCAATTGAATAAGAAACAATTTATACAATCTGAGCAACCTCTAGCTCTTCTTTGTGAATTCGTTGAAGGTGTGTTGACATTTTTTCATTAAATGTTCTTGGCAAAAAATACAACATTGCTTTTTGACAATGCATCTTTGACTTGAGCAAAAAACTGAACACTTGAATGGGCACTTGAATGGTCACTTTCTAGGACTTGACCATTTGCTTTGGCTTGCGAAGAGATGATCGGCATCCTGGATCTACAGTATATAACATACCACAAGGGTTATTGCTAGAGTTTGAGACAAAATACATCTTACTCACAAAAGATCGAGCAAGAAGAATTATATTTTAATGTAGTCTATGCAAGCAAAGTGGTTTTTATTTGGGTGAACATAGAACTGGTCAAACAGAGAGAGAGAGAGAGAGAGAGAGAGAGAGAGAGAGAGAGAGAGAGAGAGAGAGAGAGAGAGAGAGAGAGAGAGAGAGGGTTGGCATGGCGGGGGTAGAGGGGATATTAAGTATGCTGCCAAGATGATTAACAAACAAACCATTTTAAAAACACTTAGTAATCTGACAATCTACCCTGGACCTTAACACCCCAAAACTAACGATTTCTTTTTTTATTTTTTAGGTGATACGCCACTATGGGCGATAGCACTTATATATTTTTGGGGGGTGAGCATAGCCTAGAGGCCAAGCATAGACATGGGGGAATAGAAACATGGGAATTTAAACATCAGGGAATAAAGACCTGGAGAACATAGACCTGAGTTAACATAGGCCTGGAGGATGACAGGCCCGAGGGAATATAGACCTGTGGAAAATAAACCTTGGTGGACACCGACCCGAGGAACAGACCTGGGAGAACACAGACCTGGGAAAACATAGACCTGGGTAATTATGGATCTAATTCAGGACAGTACAACAGTCAATGAAGATAAGGCTAACCTAGAATGTGGTGATAAGTATGAACAATCGGACGAAGACTTGAACGGCCCATTTTGTCGCCTCCTCTTTCGTCCTCGCATATCATGGCTCTCTGTTGACGCTTTTGATATTCTGGTTTCTTGGGTCTCTCTCTTGCACGATGTGACACCCTGTTGAAAAAAAAAAGATTCAAGTAGTGGAGAGCCAGAACTTTCAATTGGGGAAAATATTCAGCTGACAAGAATGCAAACGGACTAGATCTAACATCATGGTAAGTGAGGTTAAAGTATGAAAGAGCCTAATTCCTGGTAGGGGAAGTGCGTGGCATGAGGCGAGCTGTTACCTACGCAAGCTCGGCCATCTAGCGTTATCTCGCCCGACCTGAGTCGGGCATCGAACTGGGCCAACAGTTCACTAATAGCACTGAGGTCAGGATAACCACATGGGCCCACTTCTTTAGGGGCGGCGGACCCACCACCGCCTCCACCGCCCCTGTCGGAACTGGCAACCGCCGCCGGGACCTCCCGGGGGGAATGGCCTTGTGCACGGCCACCAGAGAGGGAGCTCTGTGACCCAGATCGCGCTCGGCGTACAGGACGTCGGCGCCAACCTGTTTTTGGGTAGGAGCAACCGGTGCCCCGGCCGTCCGGCCACGGACCATCTCGACAAGGTCCACAACGGACTGGATCAGTCTTTCGACAAGGCGTTCGAGCCTGTGAATAGCCACCCAAGGGTCGTTTTTGGCACCAGGTGCCAACCTCACAGGCTCTGTGTAGGATCCCGAACCCACCCCGGTTACCGGCTGGGCTGTAACTGTATCCCCTTTCTCGCTCCCCGCCGCCAAGCGTCAGAGAGAACCACTCCAAGCACTAGGGAGGGAACGGGGTGGAGCAAACACCCCCGCAAGAGCTGCAACGCCGCCCGACACGCCCGAGGCCACGTCCCCAATCGCCGACTCAGACATAATTTTTTGTTTGGCCAGGCATAAGGCCTGCGCTCGTGGCATGAATGTCGCCGCTCGCAATTCATTCGCCAACAGGCGCTCACTGCGAGTAGGGTAGTTATGATTAGCGTCCGAGTGGTCACCACGACAGTTGGCACAAGTTCGCCCTACGGCTCTACAAGCGGCCCCCGAGTGACCGGCAGCCCTGCAGGAAGAACAAATCTGCGCAGAATTAAAATTTTTTCGAATGTGCCTGAATCTTTGGCACCGGTAGCACCTAAGTGCCGTTGCCACGTAAGGAGTCACCAGGAACTCCCTACAATTGAAAAGGAGAGCTGCCGCAGCGTCATCGCCTCGACTGTCACCCTAACCGCGGTGGACGGCTGTCCATCTGACCGGAGGATGTGTTGGAATTTCCTAACCTTGCAGGTGCGGACGGTACCATCCGGGTCCACCGATTCATTGCACTTTTCGAGTATCTCCTCCACCGGCACGATGGGGGAGAGGGGTGCGGGTGGGTGGGGGGATGCCAGAGACAACCCCCTCCACCACCGGCACTGGGTTAGTACATGCTATCATAATCTGGCCCACCTGCGAAAGTTCAATCAGTTTCTGTTACTGCGTCAAGGTTTCACAACCTATGAGGAAACCTTCATCTTTATGTAGGGGTCTTACCCTGTCCACCGCGCCCACAGAACCGCGCAAGAGGTCTGCCAGCTTCCAACCAAATGATTTGAATGAAACCAAAGTGGTATCACCTTTTTGTCTAATAACTACCGCAAATTGACAAAGACCGTAATTTGGTGTGCGAGTCGGCCCCAGGGGTCGTCTCATTTTGTTCTTTCTTCTACTGGTAACAGTAGACCACGCTTGACCCAACGGGGTGGGGGGGGGGGGGGGGTCACACGAAGCAGCGACTGGAGGGGTCACCAGGTGTACCACCTCCTCGAGCGTGGGACCAGAATCAAGGGACTCCGCTCCCGAGCAAGGATCTGAGGAAGAGGGAGCAGCCCTCTCTTCCATAAAGTTACCCTCAATCTCCTCCGGAATGGACGAGAGAGATGGATCATGGGCCCCCATCCACCTAGAGGAAAAGAGCCCTGGGCCAGCACTAATGGCCGCTCCCGAACAAACGTCCAAGGGGGTGGGAGCAACCCCATCCTCCATAGAATTATCATCAGTCTCCTCCGGGATGGACGAGAGAAAGAGGAATCAGAGAGTGTTTCCTGGGCACTCTTCCACCAAGGAGAAGAGGGCCCGGGGTCAGCACTAACGGCCAAATTATTCAGTCAGAGAGCAACGCCCCCACCGTCCTGCGAGTTCCGTTTACCAACGTCATCGTCTGTCAGTTCAGTTTTGTTTTGAGTAACCGGGTGATCCTTTCCACCCCTTTTCTTCGCGGCGATGCGCCTCGAAGTCCAAAAATTCAACCAGGATCTGTCAAAACCGAGGTTTAAAGATTTAATTCAAAACCTATCAAAAACATATCAAAACCGATCTCCAATGAGGACCCAAACATCTCAAATTCCTAGCTAAAAAAAAGGTTACGAAAGCTTAAAAACTTTTTAAAATCTATAAAATATTCACCAAAGGAGCAGGTAGCGCCAAAGCCATTAGGACATCCAATCTCAAAAAGGTAAGGCAACGGCGCAGCAGTCGCAAGCAGTAAAGCGGTGAGGCATCTCAGGACAGCAGAGTGCAAGTACGTGCAAGCCCGTTTAAGTCTCGCCAGCAGAAGATGCAATTCAGCAAAGCGTAAGTGGCAACCAGGTGTGATACGTGACACGTCCTCCTCCGATAATGTTCCGCCTGAGAATCATTCCATTTCCTCAGTGGTGTATTGCTGTCTGCTGACCCTTGGGGTACCCTGGTTTTATAGGTATCTGTGGCACCTTGTGAAACCCTGTTGGAAAACAAAAGAATCGAGTTGTGGAAAAATAAAACTATCAATATTAATGCTGAGATTACAAAAAATCTGCCAGCTCTAATCACGCCTTCAAAACCACTTTCTCTGGTGACTTTCATGGTTTTGGTGATGATGACTCCAAACCTGTTTTCCAAAGGTTGTGGTGATTCCACTGGCGCCGACGGCACTCCGTTAAATACTAGGTTGTGACGTCTTGAATCATGTTCTGCCATGTCCTGCCGTGTGCCTTTCTTGTTCAGGCGCTCACTCATCATTTCCACTTTCTGTAGTTTCGTTTCAAGACTATCCACTTTTTTTCCTTAGCTCTTGGTTTTCTCTTCGATCATTTCCAGCTTGGCACTCATCTCACAATAGCTCCACAAATTCTCTCTGTGTCGCTTTCCAAAGCCTGAAGTCTCTCATCTAGATTCTTCTCTGCCTGGTTCAGTTTGATGGTCACAGCTTGGGCATTATTCACTTGCTATTTATCGATGCGATTGACGGCTTGAAATACTTTTTCGATCGCTACCAACACTCTGCTGTCACCGCCGTTGCTGTCGGTGTGGACGCCTTCGTCGGCGTTGTTACATAATTTTCATTCGGTCACGGATTCATCTCCACCTAGCCACTTTGAATAATGGGAGCCACAGTCAGAAACAGCACCACCAAATCGGAGGGTGTGACGCTGGGTTGTTTCGAGTTTCTATGGTCTGAAGCGTAGTGCAGCTTTCTTCACCCTTTTTGCTATAAATGCTATGAAGCAGCGGTGAAAGACGCCAACAACCAGCCTATGTTTTACAGCTGTAGTGGGCATAGTTTTACAGTTATGTAGATTCACCGTTGCAGTTAGGTAGATAGCCTACACCGTTTCAGTTAGGTAGACAGACTACAACTTGCAGTTAGGTAGGTAGCCTACACCGTTGCAGTTAGGTAGATAGCCTACACCGTTGGAGCACAATACTATATAGTAAACTAGAAACCGCAACACATTTTTCTGTCAATAAACATCACTAATTAATATCTGAACTCACTGCTCCAGCAAAATGCGTCCGCACGCTACCATGACTATGTTTCAAAAGAGAGAGAGAGAGAGAGAGAGAGAGAGAGAGAGAGAGAGAGAGAGAGAGAGAGAGAGAGAGAGAGAGAGGATGGCAATTTTATTTTCCAATGGTAAAAAAATAAGCGCTGGCTTCCTTTTTTGTCAACATATTGCCCTTGTAACAATAATAATGAATTACTAAATTAACCTTATAAAATTAAACATCTATGATCTTCGTGCAACACACACAAGCTAGAGAGAGAGAGAAAGAGAGAGAGAGAGAGTGGGAAAAGAGAGAGAGAACCAATCCATAATCCATAGTGCACAATTTTTAATAGTGATCCTTAATCTCACCTTTGAATTATCCCTTGTCCTTTAGGAAAAGCAAACACCTGGCTTGTTGAAGAAAACATCTGCAAATGAAATGTAAAAACAATGACAGCAACGAAACACACATTTATTGTGTTTCTTTTCTCGCCCTCCATTCTCTTCTTTAACTTCACTTTCAGTTCATATTTGAACAACATTATATTCCTTACTTAAAGCAAAACATGGTAAAAGGTGTTTTCTATTCCTTTTAATAGCATCCTGCGTCACTTTAGCTCAGAATTTAAAAAAAAAAAATTTAGATCTAATTTCCCTTCGTAACCTACACACAGTCGATTTAGATCAAAATTTATTTCGTCTTGAATAGAGTATCAGTAATTTGGTTCATTTGCTGATAATGATTAGAAATTGTTTGAAAATGAATGCGGATTGTACTCCTTTTTAGTTTGTGTATTGGGGCGCTGTGAATGTCATGTGCTAAACTTCCTTGGACAATTTAATTTATAACAATATATAATAGAGTGTAGGCTACACAATATTTTAGTTATGCATTACCGCAATCCAAATATCAACATAAAACTATGATTTAAAAAAAATTAAATCGACACATAAAAACTTCATTGAAAATAAAAATTATCAGAGGTGAAGAGTAACATTCTAAGCCAAAAGCAATTATAGGCCTATAGGACAGAATTCGTACACAAACAACAGCACATGCACGCTTAGATGCACTCTTTTAATCTGTTTCAAACACACTTAATGGCAACATATATATATATTATATTACTATAAATCTGTCCTCGTCTTTTACAAATCGGAAAACATCTAGTCCTCTGCTTCAACTTATATTGGGGGCATTATCACAGCCCCCAGCAGGACAAAAGACACATGCTTTCCCAACTTCCTACGTTTTATACCAAATAAAATGTTTAGCCATATTACCTATCCTTATAATATACATTCTGCTCTGGATGGAAAAAGAAATGAATCTAGATGTAACGACGGCTTTTTTTTTTCTTTCGTAAAAAACAGATCTACTTATCTCGCCTAGATCTAGCTTAACTTCGGCGTTCGGTTCCCGACCATTCGATCGATCACAGTCTCATTCCAATACAATTATAACCTACGAATAAAATATCATCAACAAACAAGTAAAATCAACAATGACAAAAGCATACAGTTTATGTTCCATAACACATATCAAACAATCGTACAATTAAAATTCTTGCTCACCTTGGGGCCACAAAGCATCGCCATCTTGAAACTGCAACTCGTCATTGAAAGTTATCTTCCCTTGCCATGTGTGCTTTGGCAAGTGGAAACTTTTTTCACACACTTTGATGTGTGAAATAATTCACACACGAATTTGACGAAAGTGCACAAGGAGGTTCCAGCCTTGAAAACTTCTAAAAATCCCGATTTAGCACTTCTCTTCAAGAAACAGTATTAAAAAAAGTGGGTTCCATTTTTTGAAACCCACTTGTTTTTGGAACCCAGTTGGACGCTTGTGTGTTAATCTAAGGAACCGAGTTGGATAGTTGTGAACGCACACACACACACACACACACACACACACACACACCACTTCCTCCTCCTCTTTTATAACTTAACATAAAATTGATTGGAAAATCAATTAAAACCAGGTGTCATAAAATTCAGCAGATAAAATGGCATAATCACGCAAAGAAAATTAGGAAACAGCAATGATGCAATGACAATAAGACCTCTTGCCTTATTCTCCTCCTCCTTTCCTTTTCCTCATTCCTCTCCTTCATACCTCCTGATTCCTCTCCTTCACAACTCATAATACTCGTTTCTTCCTCATTATCGGCCTCCTCTCTCTTCAACCCCTTTCTCTACTCTAAAGTGTGCTGCAACCCCGGGATTTTCATTACCGTTTTTTTTTTAAATCCAGTTTTACAAAATGTAATCCGAATATATAAATGCGAATAAAGCGATCATACAAAGACTTCTTCTCCGCGTATTGTTTTGCATCTCCAACATATAGACCTATACCTCATATACATCAGCATCATCATCTTCATCATCGTAATCTTGCTTTTCCTCCTCCCGCTACTCATCTTATCCTATCCTATCCTATCCTATCCTATCCTATCCTATCCTATCCTATCCCGTAACTCGAAGGTCGTAGGGGCACCACAGATGATCGTCGAACCAGCGCGCTCCATCTTTCCATGTCCTCAGCAACCCTCATGGCCTCGCTCAGTGTCAAACCATTCTCGAATGTTGTCCTCCCACCTCTTTTTCGGTCTTCCTCCTTCTTCTACCTCCCTGTACCGTGCCTTGCAGGATGGTTTTTGCAAGGCCTGATGATCTGGTGACGTGGCCATACCATCGGAGCCTCCGACTCCCCACCACCGCATGCAGACCACCGTGTTGCCCAATGGCTCGCATGATGTTCCGACGGACCCCACCGCCGGTGATGTGCCGGACACAGGAAATGCCCAGAAGCCCCCCTCCCCCCACACACACCCCCACCTTCATGCCCTGCATCCCCCGCTGCAGATCTGCCGCGAGGGTCCATACCTCGTAAGCATACAGGAAGACGGAGACGACAAGGGAGCGCAGCAGTCCCACCGTACTCATCTTATACTCCTTCGGATAAAATTATTAACCGAGGTCTAGTTTGTCCACGCACGTATTCCATCGCACAAAGTTAAAACAAAATCCTGACGCTTAACGTACGGGTGAATGACGGCTACACAAACACACCCAGCAAGTTCTAGGTCCTTCCTCTCCTACCATGATTGTTCTCCTGTTTGGGGGACGTCAGGCGATGCGCCCAAGACAGTAAATGGACGCTCGGGCGGATTCAGTTAGTTAATAGTATCGTCCAGCGCCTTGAGCAGCGCTGGAGCTGGAAAAGTGCTATCTAAGAACGATTAAATAAAAGTAATTCTACTTTAATAATAATAATAGTATTCTTCTTCTTCTTCCGCCTCATCTTACTGTACCAGACCTCCCTGCCCCGGAGCCCCAACAGCATTCAACAGTCAAATTAATATTAGATCCGTCGTTTAGTTCAGTCAAATACATTTCAGATCTGTCTAGTTCAGTCAATGTTCAAATTAAAACAAAGTCAGGTCCGTCCTATTTCTGTCAAATTCATTTAAATCAGCCAACTTTCAATCAAATTCAGTTCAACCAAGTCTAGTTCATTCACATTTATTTGAGACCCGCCTGGTTCTACGAAATTTAGTTAATACCAGTCAACGTCAGTCACATTCATTTTAGATTTTCTAATGTAGTCACATTCATTTTAAACCAGTCAACTTCAGTCACATTCATTTTAAACCAGGCTACTTAAGTCCACGCGTTTAAAACCAGCCTCGTTCACAGTGGAATTAGTCAATAAGTGGAATCCTTTTCCCATGTATGCAGTGGAATTCATTTCACCTGATTGTAGTTCTCATTTCAGTGTAATTGTTAGTTCAAAAGCACTGTTGTCAGCTTAGCCCTTGCGCAGCTTCGTTTTGCTCAGTTCAGTTCATAACTCAACCTTACAGTTCAGTTCAGTTTCAGAACACTGCGTTGCAGTTCAATTTCCGTTCGCTTCCGATTTGTACAGTATAGTCCAGTTCAGGTCAGAGCAGGAGAAGGACATCATTTAGTTTAACTCATTCTTCTTCTTCTTCGTCTTCTTCTTCTTCTTCTTCTTCTTCTTCTTCTTCTTCTTCTTCTTCTTCAGGATACTGTGGATAATACGACAAGGCGAAGAAATAACTCCACAGTTTTAGGGTGTTCAACTCAGTTCAATTCCTATTAGTGTCTTATTATCCTATAAGGTTCAAAGAAGTCACAATGTTTAAATCAAAGACAGTTATTAGATCTATGTTCAGATCGTTCTTTTGAACAAAGAAACTTACATGCACATTATAGACACAATTTTCCCCCAACACATTCACATGACATTTACGTTAACCTTCTACAATTGTCGCATTCCATTCTTGATTGGCCTCAAGCAAAATTCACATCCAAAAGCATCAATGTTCCTTTTATAACCTCAACCAGAAACTATTGTTTCTGTCTTTACCTCACTCAAAATATCAACAAGCCTGTTATGAATTCACCCAAAACATCAATGTTTTTTGTTATAACTTTACCCAAAAACAATGTTTCTGCTTCGACTTGACCAAAGCATCAATGCTCCTGTTTTTGAATTCACCCAAAACATCAATGTTTCTGTCATGATCTCACTCAAAACACTAATGTTTCTGTGATCATCAATGTTACCATTACTGGTTTTACTCTCATACTTCATTAATAGCCAGTCAATAAATACAGTAATAAGCATGTAGTTGTTTTTTCAGTCTTCTACCAGTCTTCAATCATTTTCTTCTTGTACGTTTTCTTCTCATTCTTCTTTGACAGACAATACAAATAATCACAAACGCTTATTTGTGAGTAGGCTTACTCTTCTTCTTCTTCTTTTTCCTCCTCCTCCTCCACTTTCAAACTATCCTATTAGAGCTGGCTCAGCAGGTGACACCTTTGTTTGCTCAGGTCTGCCTACGGCAACAGGAAGAGCTTTCTCCCAGGTGCAAGAAACTTTTCGAAGAACTCCTTGACTTCCTGACTGTTAGGTCGCGCCCTCGCGTCGACAGCCCATCCGCGCTTGATGAGCTCCACCCAATCATCTGGCGGCTTCTTCACCAAAGTCAGCGAAGGTCGAAGTCCGTTCCTCACAGCCTCTTCCAAAGGACCTGCCAGAAAACAGGAATAATAGCTATACATTTTGCGTTTTACTACTACTAACTACTACTACTACTACTACTACTACTACTACTACTACTACTACTACTACTACTACTACTACTACTACTACTACTACTACTATGAAGAAGAAGAAGAAGAAGAAGAAGAAGAAGAAGAAGAAGAAGAAGAAGAAGAAGAAGTACTACTACTACTACTACTACTACTACTACTACTACTACTACTACTATAAGAAGAAGAAGAAGAAGAAGAAGAAGAAGAAGAAGAAGAAGAAGAAGAAGAAAGATAATGATAAAAAGAGAAGATGAAGAAAATGATGATGATTATGAGGTATCATCCTCATGATTATCATCATCATCATCATCATCATCATCATCATCATCATCATCATCATCATCATCATCTTTATCGGCAGCAACACGTCTCGAAATCAACATAACAACAATCAGTCAAAACTCGACAAACATCAGTATCAGCATGATGATGATGATGATGATGATGATGGCGTTGCCGGCGACGATTGTGATAATGACGACGACGACGATAATAATAATAATAATAATAATAATAATAATAATAATAATAATAATAATAATAATAATAATAATAATAATAATAATAATAATAATAATAATAATAATAAAAATAAAGAGGAGTAAGATTTTACCGTGTAGGAAATTACTGATATGGTCAGCAACATCTTTTCCATACCACAGTTCCCACAAAATGACAAAGAGGCTGAAACCAGAAATAGAACACGGGATATAGGCTACAGAAGGCAGGCAATTAATCTTTAAATACTTGGGATTGTTCTTATATTCATAGCAAGCTTGCCAAAGCCAGACAGACATTTAGTCAGTCAGTCAGTCAGTGGGTAGATTACCGTCCCCGGACACAATAGAGTATAGGGGACTACTGAGACATTTAAATACACGGATTGTTCTTATACTCATAGCAAGTTTACTGGCTCACAAAGCTACCGAAGGCGCTGGTTCTAACCAGATACAGACATGCACACGAATAATTTGGTGGAAGTCAAGATTAAATCAATGTCACCCAAACCCGCAACATCGTAACGCTAAAGCTTGAACACTGGCTTGGATTCTCAAAAGGTACCCAACTCTCCCCATCTCACCCCAAGAATGTGAGTGTGAGACAAAATAAGTGCGAATAGTTTGACGCATCCATTGTTTTGGGAACATGTTTCAATCATTAGCATTATAGTTAATGTTGTTGAGAATGTTCATACAATTTAAAGGACAGGTTGTAAGATTAGCCTATGCCTAAAACCTTTATCCCATTACCGTTATTTTTAAACTTCAACTTCAGCTCCTTCACTACTCCACTGCTGTTGTGTGTGGCAAAGAGTTTACTTGGGTAAATGCATTGTTGTCACATTGACAGACGATGCTAATAAAAGGTAATCGGCGTTGCTCAAGCTGACTATCAGATCACGTGTCTCTTCTTTTGTTGTGTAAACAAAAACGACTGTGCCTACTATAACAAACACCCAGCGGTGGGTGTTATTTTTAGAATCAATCTGTAATGCTATTGACAGCCACATTAACAAATGAATGTATGGATTTTATTATCAAACCCGTACGTTTGAAAGATGTTATTGTTTGGGTTTAATCTTTCCTTTTTATTCAGTTGTGAACATTCGCTGTGAATGTGGAAAAAGGGTCCGTGACGTCCAAATGCGTGATCTTGGGACACCCAATAATAGAGGATCCATTTGGTGGAACGGCAGGGAGGACACGTGGTGTTAAGAGGCTTGGCATTCAGTGCACGCAGAAACGCAGTCGCTCTATTTACAGGAGTAATCGTTTCGAATGTAAATAGTTCCTCTGTCGCTTTACTTTCCTCTCCGCGGCAATTGGCTTTGCCTTTAGGCACTTAACTGTGGACCCAAATCTCAAACCTAATATTGAACTGATAGATTAGAATTGACCGTAATTATGTTACCTGTATATGTCGGCCTTGGTATCGTAGTGGCCGCTCTGTTGCAGCACCTCTGGAGCCATGTACACAGGAGTACCCGCAGGATTCGGGGTAATGTCGTTCACGTGTGTCGCTAGGCCTACGTCTGCTAGCTTCACTTGGTTAGACTCCGTCAGCTACCAAAAAATAATCTTCGTCATCGTTAACGTTATCATCATCATCATCATCATCATCATCATCATCATTATCATCATCATCATCATCATCCTCACCATAAACATCATCATCTATCTTTACCTCCTCCTCCTCCTCCTCCTCCTTATCTTTCTTTTCCTCTTCCTCATCATCATCACGACCTCCACCGCCATGACAACCAACGCCACCACCAACCCAACCAGCTTCATATTCGCCACCAACCCACATCACCAACACTCACCAGAATATTGTCCGGTTTCAGGTCTCTATGGACGATGTTCTTGTTATGCAGGTAGCACAGGGCACTGCAGATCTGGACCATGAGCTGGGCCACCTCGTTCATGGCCCCAAGCTGAAGGGAGACGATCTCCTGGGTTCCTGGCGCAACGATCTGATCGGCCACAATTCGTCCCTTGATGGTGGAAGGGCAGTACTCCAGCACCATCACCCAGTGAATTCCGTCGCTGGCGTGCTCCAAGGCGGCCCCGTAATAACCCATGATGTGTTCGTGCTTGATGCTTCTGAAATGGTAATAACGAAATTATGTAAGGTAAAGCTCATAATTTTGACGACATCGTCGCGTTCATATTTGCCAATTTGTTATTTTCTCTATTTTGTTTTTGGCGTTACCATCATCATCATCATGAAAATAATCATCATCATCATCATCATCATCATCATCATCATCATCATCATCATCATAATCATCATCATCATCATCATAATCATCATCATCATGCTGACACTGATGTTTGTCGAGTTTTGACTGACTGTTGTTATGTTGACTTCGAGACGACGTGTTGCTGCCGATAAAGATGATGATGATGAGAATAATGACGATAATGATGATGACGACGACGATGAAGAAGAAGATGATGATGATAATCATGATGATGATACAATACAATATCATGCTTCTTTTTTGTGTCCAACTTTCACATGATACATAAAAGCAGAAAATTGCCTTAGGCATTGAACGCAAACTTTGCATACAATAGTAAATGAACCAAAAATTAAAATGCCCATGCGTACAACAGTTTTATCATATAGCTCAGCTGGAAATATTCTCTCTCTCTCTCTCTCTCTCTCTCTCTCTCTTTCTCTCTCTCTCTCTCTCTTTCTCTCTCTCTCTCTCTCTCTCTCTCTCTCTCTCTCTCTCTCTCTCTCTCTCTCTCTCTCTCCTTCCCTGTCGCCTTTATCCATGCTGATACATCCACACACCCACATGTGTACATACACACTAAATAATCCGTCAATACAATCTATAAGTAAATACATAATAATTACGTACTCATACACAATGAATATGTAATTAATACATCGAATTTACATATATACATTAATTCCGAACAAATCAACATTCATTCAATTGAACACACCCGTGTACATGCACACACATAGCCTTATCCCATCACATGCCACCAGCGCTATAAAAACCATCAACTCATTAAAAGTGATAAGAAGGACTAGAACATGTAAAAGAGTCCATACAATCCTCAAAATAAATATGGACGTTTAGATATTAGTTAAGCATACAACCCGGCTTGGCTGATTAGGTTACACAGTTAGCGATTGTTGAGGACTGAGATTGCACTGGGGACAAAAGAGTTTTTGTGTAATTTTTTTCTTAGCGAACGGCATCCGAAGTTTTCGACCTGACGGCAAGTACTGAAAACAATGGTTCACGCGGTGGTAAGTGTCGCCTATGATACGATTAACTTTTTTTCCTACGGTATATAGATCACTCGGCTGTTTCTGTTGGATGCCAGATATTTTGCTCGCCATGTTCACAATCCTATTCAAGCGCGATTTCCCCCTAACGGAGAGCAGTCCAAACCATATTATGTTGTTGAAGGTCATAACGCTTTCTACCAAGCCGCGATACACCAACCCAAGGACATGACTACTGACACCAAAGGTCCTGAGTTTTCTAAGCAAATCCATACGCTGATGGGCCCTTTTACAGACAGCATGTGCGTTATCCTGGAATGATAATTTATCATCAATAACAGTGCCAAGATACTTACAATTGCTGACCTATTATACCGCCTCATAATCACTAAAGATACGCATGTTGCATGGGGTTCTCCTTTTATCGAAAAGAAGTTCTTTTGTTTTTGAAATGTTGAAATTGAGAAAGCTATCTTGAAACCAAGTATTCAGAGTTTCTATCTGTAGAAAGTACAGAACTAGAGAGTCTTCGCTCTTGATGATGATGATGATGATGATGATGATGATGATGATGATGATGATGATGATGATGATGATGATGATGATGATGATGTTGATGATGATGATGATGATGATGATGATGATACCTGAGCGTTCTGTCCTCGATGAGAATGTCAGTGACGTTGGTGGCGCGGAGCGGGAAGCGCTGAATTTTCAATGCCACTTTCTCTCCCATTGGGGTGATGCTGGTGTACACGTCTGCAAAGGAGCCTTGACCGATCCGATTCTTGAGGTCGTAGCTGCGCACAGGTAAGGATTTCCATTATTATATTTAGTAGTAGTAGTAATAGTAGTAGTAGTAGTAGTAGTAGTAGTAGTAGTAGTAGTAGTAGTAGTAGTAGTAGTAGTAACACCGATCCTCATCTATTCAGACTCCTTTAAGGAGTCTGACAGAGCCTAGGCCAGGAGAGGTTTAACCAATCATGGCAGCAACTGGCACACTCTGCTAGATACCTTAAAGGAGTCTTATATTTCCCAGGCACAAAAGCTTCATAGCACTGCTTCCTACACGCTTCAAGCGCTATAGTGACGGAAAAAGAGCAATTTCACTGTAAATATATACAGAATGTTGCTCTACAATATAATCCGCTCTTTCCGTCTCAAAAACCCAATTGCCTTGTTGGATTCTTAAATTGCATGAAACCAAGTGAGGACACTATCCGGTGTCAACAAACGGTTCAAAAACATTGTCAAACGGTTCGTAAAAGACAGTTGACCTAGAAACTAATACAGTTTGACCTAATTCGTCCCCTAGAGGAGACGAAACTTACATTTTTCTATTTTCATGAGCTCACTGCAGTGAAATTGCGCTTTTTCCGTGACTATAGAGCTTGAAGCGTATAGAAAGCAGTGCTGTGAAGCATGGGAGCATGCTTTAGGGCCTGTTGAGGCGACTAATAACGCATGCTTCTGGTAGCGTTCGACCAATGTGTATCGGGTGCTGCTACTACTACTACTACTACTACTACTACTACTACTACTACTACTACTACTACAGGTATCTAGCAGAGTGTGCCAGTTGCTGCCATGACTGGTTAAACCTCTCCTGGCCTAGGCTCTGGCAGACTCCTTAAAGGAGTCTGAATAGATGTGCATCGGGTGAGTAATAGTAGTAGTAGTAGTAGTAGTAGTAGTAGTAGTAGTAGTAGTAGTAGTAGTAGTAGTAGCAGTAGCAGTAGCAGTAGCAGTAGTAGTATTTAACAACGAAACTGTTGAGAAGAGAAATTTTGTTTATCGTTCTTATATATCGCTTGTCCAGGCCAAGAGCTGCTTGAGATGCTGGCCGATACAGGATTTAATTCAAAGCCTCCCGAGGCGCGCACTTGCAGCTTTTGGGTGCACTGTCTGAACCCCAGGCCAAGGAGCCTAATCCTGGACCACAAAGTATGGGACAAAAGGGACCTAGTGCTTGTTGGTGTATCTGTGTGGCGGGCACTTACCCGTGCAGGGCATTAGTGTCAGGATCGTGCAGTGGAATGCATGCGTACACAAATTCCACCATGGGTTATAAACTCTTCAGAAGGAGTTTACAACAATGTTGAAAGATGATGAACCTGATAAGGCCCTCGCCAAAAAAAAAATAAATGAAAGTACCTCTGTAGACATTTATATAAAAAGCAACGTACAATTAAGTTGTACGACTGTACGGTAAAATATTTTCAAATAGCTCTGTTTGGAACCGGAAAAGATAAGGCAGCTCAGATGAAGATCAGGAAATGGCCATACCCCCTTCATAGAGATAGCCCAGAGAAAAAGGAGATAAAAACAAAAAAACGCAAAGCCTCCCTACCATACACACTAAAAGGTTGCGGGAACACTTTTACGTCCTTTACTTATGCTATGCTATCCTATCCTATCCTATCCTATCCTATCCTATCCTATCCTGTCCCGTAACCCGGAGGTCGTAGAGGCACCACAGATGATCGTTTAACCAGCATACTCCATCTTTCTCTGTCCTCAGCAGCCCTGATGGCTTCGCTCAGTGTCAAACCAGTCCATTCTCGAATGTTGTCCTCCCACCTTTTTTTCGGTCTCCCTCTTCTTCTACCTCCTTCCATTGTGGCTTGCAGAATGGTCTTTGCAGGGCCTGATGATCAGGTGACGTGGCCATAACATCGGAGTTTCCGTTTCTTCACCACTTATGCTATACATGTACACATACACTTCCAACGTTTGGACACTTCCTACCAACCATCATTACTATTAATGGGAATAAAGCTTCCGATAAGACGATTACAAGCGTAATGACAAGAATATCAATGTAATGCCTCGTGCATATAATAAACAACACACTTGGCGAAATCTAATTAAAGTGGATTCCTACACTCATGGACACTGTCAATGTAACTGACCCAATCACTCTAATTCTCTCTCAAACAAACACTACTAGTGTTCTTCCCTTACTTTCCTTCGCTCCCTGAAGAAAGACTAAAGACGAACTGAAACGCTGGAGAGCAACCTTTCATAGAGGTAACCTCATTCTTATTTTTATTTTATTTTATCACTACTATAAAAGTGTTTTTTTAAAAATATATGTTTTTCTTGCCAATTGTTTTTGTAAGATCTTGCAGTCAACTTTGATTCTCTACTTACTGGAGTTCATTCATGGTGAACTCGGTGACGAAGAGGGCCTGGATGTAGAAGAGGTCGAGGCGACCTTGCAAGGTGGTGAACGAAGAGATGAACTGAGGGTACGTGGCGGCCAGCCGCTTTCTGTCTTCATTCAGCTCAGTCTCCAGAGTCACCAACAGCTGCTTGTCAGCTTTCAGGAACTCCGGCAGCAACCGACTGACTGCGTCAAACCTCTTGCGTACTCTAAACCAAAAAACAAAAACAACTTATAATGTTACGCCACGGGCTTTAGATAGAATCCCATCATTCCCAAATAAAAACAAACATTTCCAAACAAAAACACTATTTCAATTGAAAACAAGTTATCCAAATTAACGCTCATCATTACAGTAAAAAACACAACACCATTTTAAATATAACCACATCGTTCCAAATAAAAGCATAGCATTTCAGTTCAAAACTCATTATTATAAATGAAAATACATCATTCAATTTTAAAATGAAATTCACAATTCCAAATAGAAAACAGTTAGATATTGTATGTTTCTCAGTGTTCACAATGGCTGAGCTGCAACAATATTATAATAGGAACTCGAAGCAGATTTTGAAAAAAAATAAAAATAGTTTTTTACCACTTCAAAAATAGTATTGTTTGGGTACCGATTTTATAGCGTGAAAGACTTAACTTCGATTTGTTTGCTTGTTTGAAAAAAATAAACCAATCCTTTTAGATTTTTTTTTTTTACTCTTGCGTCCATTTGTAGAATTACCTCCCTCGTTTCAGTGAACGTCTCTTCACCGAAGTGATTCTCGTCTATACATTTTGTAGAACTGGAGAAAGGGTGGATGGGGAATTTCCGTCTACCTCTGTGTGTATGCAACACAACGCAACACAACAAAACACAACACAACACAACATTTCCGTCTACCTCTGTGTGTATACAACACAACACAACACAACACAACACAATATAATACAACACAAGACAGCTTAACTTTATTGTCCGATAAAAACCAGGAATTCGCCTTTGGCATAGGCATGCATGCGTGCGCGCGCGTAAATATTTTGCATGTTCGTCTGTGCTGTTATGCAGAATGATGTGTGACCAATAGCTCACAATTATGTCGAACCTCTTAAAGAATTTCTTGCAGGCGTCGGCCACATCTTTGTCTTCTATCTGCTGCAAGAAGGCCAGGAAGACACCGGCGAAGGAATCGTAGTCGTCGTAGCTCGTTCGTCTGTTGGGAGACATGAAGCTGTCCCTAGGCACCTCCCCGTTCTCGGACACAGGGTTCAGCAGGCTGCCGCTCAGACCTACCCTGTGCTTCCTCGGGGTCTGGGAAAAGTCCCGTAGCGATCCGGTGCTGTTGGACGCACTTATCGCAGCAACCTCTGATTAACAACAGTGAAACACAAATTTAATGTTTAGTATAGTCTACGTTTGTTTTGACAGTTGTTAATTTCTCTCTCTCTCTCTCTCTCTCTCTCTCTCTCTCTCTCTCTCTCTCTCTCTCTCTCTCTCTCTCTCTCTCTTTCTCTCTCTCTCTCTCTCTCTCTCTCTCTCTCTCTCTCTCTCTCTCTCTCTCTCTCTCGCTCACTATATATCGCTCGCTCTCGCTGTCGCTCTCCATCCTCCTTCCCTCCCTCTTATTCCCTTTCTCTTGACAACAACGACGACGACGACGACGATGATGATGATGATGATGATGATGATGATGATGATGATGATGATGATGATGATGATGATGATGATGATGATGATGATGATTGCGATGATATCCTGGAGAAGATACGATGATCTTACAAAGGGATGAAGATCTGTATATAAGCTTAGATGAGGCGTTTAGCTATCTCTATCAGGCGCTCTTTACCAAGATTCCTAAGCGTTGTGAGAGACTAAATCACGGTGCTTAGTCACATACAAATTTATATTTGTTCTTGGGTTTCAAAGTATCACTTTAAGAAATGATTTTTGCTAGTCAAATGGCTAGTTTAATTGGTCTCAAGAGAAGAGGAGTTAGTGGACACACAACAATACACATAGAACGACACCAGTCGTATTTGTGTGATTTCAACTTTTATATCTTCAACAGAAATTCTAACATGACTTTACATAAATGTAATTAATAATTATAAACTGTCCAATGAGCTGGGAAAGTTTTTTTAGCAAGACTTCTTCATCATGTGCTAAGTAGATCTATGGTCTGATAATGTTCCGAGTAGTTTTGACATCAGTTGCAGCTGGGAGGAGACTTAGCTCTCAGTTTATGTAAGTGCTTGAGTCTGGTGGTCATTTTGAGGGAGTATGGTAACTCTTATAATGATCGGGCGAGTCTGGTAGCTACGGGGCCGGACGTGGTGAGGTAGATTCTAGTTGATCGCCTTCTTTCCGTTGCCTCCACAAACCGTTTCAGAGCTGAGCTGGAAAATCCAGAACTCTGGCTACAATATTCTATTCACATATATTGATATGTTGTGCCCTCTGCAAGGAGTCTACAGCATCAGACACCTGCCGAGTTTCCCATAAGCACACTACAATATCTGAATCTTAAGGCTAAGACATATCGAGCAAAATGCACAACATGTCAGAAAGAATAACCTGTTTCTGTAAATACATCTAACATGAACATAATAATACATGGCAATCAATATAATATTTAAACATACAAGTACTAGAAAACTACTAGTGTTAACTTACTTCTAGTCTCTGGGAAACGTGAAACCGTCTCTAGTCTATCACTCTGTTGGTGATGGCTGAGGATTTTTTCACTTCAGTCTGCTCCTTGACCCTTGTGGTCCTACGCTTCGTGTTTGACTGCCCGTTTATTCCCGGGTGTGCGGAGGATATAAAGAATATCTACGTCATTTCTGACCAATCATCTCGTTCTCGCGAATACATGGATCTTTTCTCGGAAGTTTTTGTTCTCCTGGCCCACCTCTGGGACACTATCTGTTACGTCTTAACTTCGAGTGTCAAGGGAGAGAAGCAGGGTAGATTTAAGAGTGATATGATATGATTAGCGGTCCAATGACACCGGTCAGATGTCCAAGTGGGCTAGGTTGCATTCGTTATAGCGCGTCCTACGTGATACTATCGGGAGTGAACGTTTCAAGAATGTTAATTTAATAACTGCGAACCGTCCCTTAGAAAGCTGATGAATTAACATCAGGTTTTATTTAATACTATCTGTTTATCTCTAAGATAAATTACGCCATCTTTGTCGTTAACATTTTTGATATTACAATGATGATGATAATGACGATGATGATGATGGTGATGATGATTCTTGTAAGCGCACGTCTAGATAGAAGATTTTAATAGATACTACGTTAGTTTAGTTTCACCTTCGAAAATGACGCCATTAGGGCTGCTAGTCTTCTCAAGTCTTCCTGACGTGGAGTTTCTAAGGTGTCCGAGGGTTTGCAGGTCCGCCATGCTTTGGCTCCTGGGTGTCTTCGGGAGACTAGAAGCCTTTAATTTGCTCAAGGCCTTCATAGCTTCCTTCAACTTTGGAGATCTGACGTCCAGCTGCCGGCTCTTGCTGACCTCACTACCTAGGCTGAGGTACCCGCTGTGCTCATTTGGTGGTTGCGGCGGCTGGTGTTTTAATGCAACCGGGCTGTCTCCTTTACTGGCCTTCTTCCAAACCTATAACAATGTAAATGTGATGAACTATGGGAACACTGAGAAGACCACCATTACCACCACCAACAACAACAACAGACTAGACCTCGGTTTATACTCCCATTCGAAGGAATAAGTAGTAGTAGTAGTAGTAGTAGTAGTAGTAGTAGTAGAAGTAGTAGTAATTAATAATAATAATAATAATAATAATAATAATAATAATAATAATAATAATAATAATAATAATAATAATAATAATAATAATAATACATTATGCTATCAGTCTGAATAGATCGTATCACAGAAGGCGGAAGAGAAATCCATTTTTATTTTTTGTATTTCATGATTTATCTGAAAATACCTTGAAACTGTGGGGAATAAGAACGATCCGTTTGGCGGATTGTCGGCCGTCCGTCGCCTCGAATTTCACTTTTTTACTTCAAAACAAACTCTGGGCTTATCTTAAGAATAAATGATCCGAAATTCATCTTTTTTTTTAAAGCTTTGTGCGTAATGTAACTACTGCTAAGCATGTTGGGTCATTTTTATTTGTACTTACATTACATTACATTAGTATTGCTTTAGGTCCAGCGGACTCTTCCGAGCCAAATAAGGACCGGACAACCCCCGATCCGCATAAAAGATCTGCTGAAACAACCCTAGTGGTAAAACTGAAAGCTCTCCACCAGCCAGTCACTTTTCAATAAAGACATCCCACGCAGGGGACGGCTGAGGCTTCACCCCAACTTATCGAACCCCCGTTTACCAAAAAAAAAAGAATACAAACATCATTATAAATTATCAACAAAACACATACATTGCTAAATAATAACATCATAGGAAGCCCTAGTGACCACCTGGCAGAAAGCGTCCAATATTCCCAAGCTGATCCAACAGACCTCATACACAAACAAGGAGTCTTGTCCCGGAAGAGTTTTCAAGAAAAAAGGTAGGAGACTGGTCTAGCGAAGAAGACGATAGTATAGCAGATTAATAGAAAAGCGCAGGAATGAGAAAGAGCAAATGAGAAAGACAGCGACAGTGGGAATTTAAAGCACTAAATTTCCAGAACGTGGGGATACTATTTATACTGAAACCCCCGGCACCCCAAATTTGTACTTTCCTAAAGGTCAAAGTCATAGTGCTTCAATATTAACAAAACACGTTTTTAGCGCCGTACCTAAAAATTGGTTCATCCGATTTTTATAACGTTGTGCTTTACATACAGTTCAGATCTAGGCGTATTTCCATTGTGCATCTTTAGAATAAAGCCGAGTCACCACACCGCCAAGAAAATAAGCACTTCTTTAAAAAGCTTATTTTGGGGCTATGTGTGCGAGTGCCTGGAAGTACGTTTGATTGGCCTGCCATATTTTTTTAAAATTTAGATTGACTTCATTCCATACCATTACTGAAGGGAGGGAGGAAACCGGAGTACCCAGAGAAAACTCTTAGTAACTTGAAAGTTCTTGTACCTAAGTTACGTAAGTTGGTCTCCTTTTTGCGGTTTTCGAACGCGCGACCTGCGGCATAAAGATTAACCAGCGCCATATCAACTGCGCTCCATGCATACTCAACATATTATATTGTGCCCCTTGGTTCATTCGTCACGCGATGTTTAGTGATGCTGAGTTTAAAAAAAAACAACAAAAAAAACAGATCACACTCACATGTTTGACTGGCGCATCCTGAAGCATGACCCTGTGAAAATCGGCCACAGCGTACTTGTCAATTCCATCAAACAGGACTCCTGCAACATCATCATCATCATCATCATCATCATCATCATCATCATCATCATCATCATCATCATCATCACCATCACCATCATCATCATCATCATCACCACCACCCTCAACACCACCACCACCACCGCCCACCCCATTGCTGTCGTCATTATCGTCGCCCACTACCGTCATTATCATATCTATCATTAACAACAACAAAAATAATAATAATAACAGCACCACCACCAACACTACCACCTTCTTGTTGTTACAGATCTAGCGTAGGCCTATAAATTCACCTTCCAAATGTTGTAGTTGATGTTCATAGAGCTCAAGGTCGCGCTGGAAGGCTTTGAGGATGTTTGCCTTGACACTGGCCACAATCTTGTTCTTGGTTTCCCAGTCGTCTATGATGCCAGCTAACCTCTCCATAAACCTACAGCCAAACAATGAACCGTTAAATAGATTAAATATTCAATGTTTATTGACGATGAAGACTACAATGATGATGATGATGATGATGATGATGTTGATGATGATGATGATGATGATAATGATGATGATGATGAGGAGGAGGAGGAGAAGAATGAAGAGGAGGAGGAGAAGGATGAAGAGTAGGAGGAAAAGGACGACGAAGACGATGCTGATATTAATGATGATGACGATGATAATGATGACGATGATGATGATGACGATGATGATGATGATGATGATGATGAGCAGGGGAAGGAGGAGGGAGAGGATGCGTATGATGACGACGATGATGTGATGAAAATAATAATGATTATGTGAGTCCATATAATGCGATCAACCACGATGCCGACACACCTGGTAGAAGCAGCAGTTGCTGCTGCTGCTGCTGCTGCAACTGCTTCTTCTGCTGCCGATGGTGAAGTTGATGACGACGACGATTACGACGATGATGATGGTTTAATTAGTGCGATCTGTTACTTTGCCGACTCACCTTGAAGCCGCTTCTTTGGGCAGTTTCTTGCTGTCTTTAAGACCACTTAGCTGAAGGTCTATGTTCGACCACTGACTCAGTTCCCGTCGACACGGCTCAGACTTGACAAACATCACTAGCTTCCTGATGTACAAACACACACACACAATGAATTATGTATTTATTTATTTATTTATTTATTTATTTATTTATTTATTTATTTATTTATTTATTTATTTATTTATTTATTTATTTGTTTGTTTGTTTGTTCTTATATATCACTTTTCCAGCGAAAGAGCTGCAGCTCCAGGCAGTGAAAAGCACAGGTCTGGACCTAAGAGCGTTAAACTTAGTATTCCATTTAGTTTACGTTTACAGCATGTAGTATTAGAAACTTTTTTTTAATCCTATCCTATCCCGTAACACGAAAGTCGTTGGGACACCACAGATAATCGTTTAACCAGCGTATTCCATCTCTGTCCTTAGCAACCCTCATGGCTTCGTTCAGTGTCAAGCCAGTCTATTCTCGAATGTTGTCCTCCCACCTCTTTTTCTGTCTCCCTCTTTGGGAGACGGAAACATTTTCTATAAACAATTAATTCTACACATCTAAAACTCGGTTACCTTTCTAAGGGCGAAAGTAAAACATTTGTTTTGCAGGGCAAAAGGGTTACAACATAGACCAAGACAACTATCAAACAGCGTTACAATGTCTCATGTGACTGTTTGAAACTGCTAGTGTCATTTTGTTACTTGATAACTTGCGAGTGTATGTCTTGGGACATGCATTCGAGAACCTAGATCAGACTACTAATTTCGAATGCGCTCAGTTCTTCTTCTTCTTCTTCTTCTTCTTCTTCTTCTTCTTCTTCTTCTTCTTCTTCTTCTTATTATTATTATTATTATTATTATTATTATTTTTATTATTATTATTATTATTATAAGTCATGGTCCACGATCTCTCTCTCTCTCTCTCTCTCTCTCTCTCTCTCTCTCTCTCTCTCTCTCTCTCTCTCTCTCAACTAATAGTGTTAACGGGATCAACAACAAGTATTAATGACTCATGAATCAAAAGTCAATTTATCATCCAACCAAATTAAAACTATCCATCATTAAATCAGTCAACTGACCTGCTGATAGCGTCAACCTCTCGGTCCAACCCGTCTCTCATGAGGTCTATCTCATGGGTGGACTCGCGCTCCAGAGCTTCAATCTGGTTGCGCAGGCTGCGGAACGACTTTTCTTTCTCCGCCATCTGCTTTCGATCCAGATTTGACGTCATTTTCAGTGAGTACAGCGCCCTCTTTAGAACCACCGACAGCCATCTGGTAAGGAAGAGTAGACTAACTGTGCATATACAGTACAGCAATCATGCAATAAGCTAAGACTTCATCATCATCATTAGCATCATCATTATCATCATCATCATCATCATCATCATCATCATCATCATCATCATCATCATCATCATCATCATTTAAAATAAATATTTATTCGTTCGTATATTACGTTTTTCCTACTCAAGAGTTCCCACCATCATCATCATCGTAGTCATCATCATCATCACCATGTCGTCGTCATCCTCATCATCATAGTCGTCATCCACTTGCATCGTGCAGACATCGGGCTCAAGAATTTGCTCACAGTCTAGGTTAAAAGGCATTTTACGCAACCTCCAATTTCTTGTAATTCATAATGAACGTAATATTCAGCCATTTTTGTTGACTTCGGGTTGGAAGATATTGGATGCATAGAAAAAAGAAAAAAAAACACCAGAGAAATGTAATGGTTGGTTGGTTTATGAACGTCTTTCTCACTGAACCGATAAGACAAGAAAATTGGAATTATCACTAAACAAAAGTACCTGTAATAGCTGGACAGTTTGGCTTTGAAAGTAGACGGAAGAACCTGTCGCAAACCTTGTACTAACTTTTGGTGGTCCTCTGCATCGAACCCGGTCTCTGTGGCTCGCAGGGCCTGCATGAATAAACACATCTAAATAAAACACCTAAAACACCGTTTTTGACAGGTTTTAGAGGTACCAACCGTGTGTCTTTCGCTTGAAGCACTGCGATGAGGGGATAAAAACCACAAGTAATGCATAATACTATCAAATTAAAACTAACAAATTAACGAAATTAAAAGTCATCTGCACTGGATCGTCAAGTAGTCTCCCCATGCAATGCCAATAACATATAATGCAAAATTCAAAATTCAAACTCAGACGCAGAAGGAAAACAAAGCAGTTGCTTCCCTTCCTATGCTTTGCAGAGAGAGCGCTGAGTGTGCTCATGACAGCAGTTAGTTTCCTTTCTTCCAGGCTCTAGAAAGCCAGGTACGAGAGTGTTTGACAGCAGTTACCTTTCAGAGGGCTGAAGAGTAAATACAGTTATTGATAGTTCTAATCGGACACACATTTTGTGGCTCTATCGTTAAAGAAGCAGCTGTCACATCATTATACGGCAAAGTGTTCCAGAGGTTGGATGTTGTATTGGTTCTTTTACATTGGTGGTTGCTTAATAATAAAAGCAGGTAGCATTGCACACGCTTTAAGGAAGCGTAAGTCACGGGGAATAATTTAGCAGTCAAAACAGTTAACTCTTTAACGTAACACATCAAGAGAAAGAATTTATAGCTAAAATATTACAAACAGAGCAGACAATTACGCACATTTCTGGCGGAGAGAGGGAAGATTTGTTGTCGCTGCATTCCGGGCCAAACTTTGGCGAGGTTTTGCAGCGTACGATGTAGCACGTGCTCCTGGTCTGAGGGCCTTGTGGGAACCTGGTCCCACCAGTTGCACACGAAAAGAGCCATGGAGGGGTCGAATCCAGAGCCTTCTCTTCTCTCCACTGCTTGACTAAGTAGAAGCCCCAGCTACGAAAAGTATCAGCAAAACAAAATTAACCGCATAAACACGAACCCGTAGCTACCCACAAACGCTTACATTAAATATATTTTAGTATTGTTTACTGCACAGTGTAGAACCACAAAACAAATCACACTGCAGACAGGCATTTAACAATTACATTTATTAGTCTCTTCAAATGAATTTATATAGTTTAAGTTGAAGTACTGTAAACAAATACCTCGACATGCAAATACTATTATTTTAACTGAAAACCTTGACGTAAAAAATTAACCTGTCAGAACTCTAGATATTTCCCTTTACAAACTTGAAGATGCTGAGCATTTGTAGAGTAGTGCACCTACCTCGTCAAGAGCAGCTTAAATTTTTATATAAAGTGTGTGCGTAGGAGAATTATCACTGTAAACAGGAATGATGATATTTGTCTGGAGATGTGTGTATGTGTGTATGACTGTTCACTAACATCGGGGTAATTTTCCTATGCAATGTATACTGTCATTTGTCTGAAGAAATTCCGTATTCTATATTATGTATAGCCAATAAAATATATAACGTGGATTAAGCGTTATTGCAAAAACTGTTTTCATCAATGCTGTAGACATGTTTGCAGGCTGGGGCGTATTTCTCCAGATAATTGAAAGAAAAGGGCATTATTTTGTATCCAGTATCATCTGGAAACTCGAGATTTTATTTCTCTCTACAAAACTGAAGAAGCTGAGTATTTGTACAACGCAGGAACCCCTGTGCCGAGCACTTTTTATTTCTTTTTCTATTTATGCAAATTTATTTATTCCGTTATTACTTTTATAGGGTGTGTGTATGTGTGCGTTGGTGTGTGGGTGTGCGCAAGTGGTTATTGTAGACTCTATTATAAACAACACGTCAAATTTTCACTGTATTGTTTTGTGTGTGTGTGTGTGTGTGTGAATAAAGATTTCTTGACTTGACTACCTGTCTTAAGGTCCACTTACCCTGTCACGATGAATGCTGCTGGCGTTGGTGATGTTGATAACGTAGATGAAAGCAAAGGCTCTAGACAGGTACTCCTGTAGCTGCTGCGACACGCGATTGTTTTCTCCAATACCGGGCCCGTCCACCAGAACCACGCCTTCCTGGTGAACGGAATGAATAGACCAAATCAATCAATCAAAAGATACACGTTATTATGTTTGTTCATTTAATTTAAAGTGCCTATTCACCGAAGAGATTTTAGACTAAAGTAAGGGAAAAGGTGTGGATGGGTCGGATGGGGGGGGGGGGAAGAATAGAGGATTTTAACACGTTATTAATCAGTTGGACACTATTTTCTTACACGAAGTAGCGGGATATCCCAATAAATTTAAGTCTTCATTTGTATGTCGTTGTTGACCCAGGAAACGTCATTAAATCACCCTACATAAAGGCGAATGAGTGAGGAAAGGGGCGAGGGGAGGGAGAGAGAGAGAGAGAGAAAGAGAGAGACAGAGACAGAGAGAGACAGAAAGAGAGAGAAAGAGAGAGAGACACACAGAGAGAGAGAGAGAGGGGGGAGATGGATGGGGAGGAGGATGGAGGATAGGTGAAAGAAATGCTTTACCCCGAGTAGCGGGAGCTGCCAGAAAATTTCAATTTTCTCGTACGGGCTTTTCTGGGTGTCACCGTTGACCCGCGTCACCTCACGCATCAGCTCTTGCAAAAACTCCCCCGTATTGCCGCCCTGGTCACACGATCTGACGATGGGGGGTGTTCTCAAGTCCTTTTGGAAATGCAACACAAACCGCCTGCTATCTGAATGGCGAAGTTCGCAAATTGTCTTTGTGCCCAGCACCATATTCATGGGCAATATCTTTTGCCCAGACAACAAATTGACGATACTGCTTTTCCCGGAGCCAGTTTCCCCTGCAAAGTAAAGATGTCAAAGTCATTCATCAAAACATAAAAGTAATATCATTATATCGAAACGTAATAACTGCTTGTACACAGAGGAAATTCAATAATACACAAATTAAAACTTCTGCAGAAAATCTTGAACTTTACTTTATACTACAGTTGCTTTGCCCAAAACCAAAAAGTGGGAATCTATCGGGCGACATTTAAACACCGGGTTTTTTTTTCTTCTTTGAAACAATCGTTACAAAAATACATTTTAAATAACAACAACAACAACAACAACAACAATAATAATAATAATAATAATAATAATAATAATAATAATAATAATAATAATAATAATAATAATATTAATAATAATAATACTGGATGCTATATACGCGCTGTTCTTCAAATTACTAATCAGGCTCCAAGTGCGGCGATCAGTACACATGTTTCACCCACTCTCACGCAAACGGCAAATCCAGTCAAGCGTGTGGTGTAAAGGCAAGTATCGCTATTAGAAGACGGAAAGGAAATAGAATGTTTATTGTCCAAATGTTTTTAGATTGACTGCATCCAATATTATTACTTTAAAGAGGGAGGAAACCGGAGTAGTACCGAGAAAACCGTCGGTGACCTGAACAGTCTCGTACCTAAGTCTACATAAGTTCGCCTCTTGCGGGAATCGAACCCGCGACCTTCGGCATAGGAAACAATCTCACTATCAACAGAGCTACCCCCCCCCCTGTACCCTCCCCCCCCCCGACACAATAGATAAACAAAAATTAATTATAGTATCATACGTCATACAGTGGCGCAGCAGCGTAATGGTTTGGCCACACGCTAGTCATACTTCACGTTAAGCAACGTCGGAACGGGTTAGCACTTGGATGGGCAAATATACATTGAAGGCAACAACCAAACGACAAAAAAAGAAAAAAGAAAAAAAAGAAGAATGAAAAACGTTCACGACACACCCAAGTCCACCCAGCTGTAAATGGATATCTGGATCTGTTTAGAACCGGGGAAGGTAAAGCAACGAGGGAGAAGAGATAGGCACCGCCCTCATAAAGCTGGCCTAGAGAAAAAAAAGAGGTCCTAAACGCTTCTCTCCCCAAAGACCAAAAACTGTTACCTTTACGTCATGTAAATCTTGTCCTTCCAACGACATCAGAATATAAACACATAATAACAAAGAAACTTAAGTGTGCTACTGCTGCATCGGATGTTAATGGCCATGACAGTGATGAAGACATCGACGATGATGATGATGATGATGATGATGATGATGATGATGATGATGATGATGATGATGATGATGATGATGATGATGATGATGATGATGATGATGATGATGATGATGATGATGAAAGCTGTCTCACCGGCCACAACGATGACGCATTCACTGTTGTTGAGCTGTGAGACAATGGTGTCTAGCTGGTCTAAGTAGCCAGGGAAAATGCTCTGGAGGTCCGTCTGCAGGTGCCTGGGCAGAGTGCTACACACTTCCCGGCATTGGACGCACAGGTCCTTTAGTTTCAGCCTGTTCTTTTTGTCCACTTCTACCGCCTGCAGCAGCTCCTTGTCCTGGTCAGATACAAGGCACGTTGAAAATGAAAGGCTGTGTTCGGCGTATAATTATACACAATTAGTTTGATTTACATGAGATCCACAAGGGAACTTTTTTTCATGCAAGTTTGGCAAATGTGTTCTTTTCACACACACACACACACCCACCCACACACGCACACACCTACACACACACGCAGTAGACGATCTATGGACAAGTTAATACAAAAGAATGGAAGAAAGTGTATAAATATATGTCTTGAAAATAATGTATATATTTTAAATGGACGAACACTTGGAGATCTGCAAGGCAAGTTTACCTGTTTCAATGACAAAGGTTCCAGTGTAGTAGACTATGCAATCTGTTCTCATGATTTTATGCCCAATATTTCAAGGCTTATTGTAAACAATTTAACTACGTTTTCTGACCATTGCCCTCTAGAACTGGCCATAATAATATCACAAAAACAAAACAACACAAAGAATACAAAATCTGAAATACAAAAAACAAAAGACAAATATAATTCAGAAAACACCAAACAAGCACATACACGTTTCATTTGGAATGAAAATACAGTAATAAATTTTCAAAAAGCATTTACATTAGTAAAAATACAACAAGCAATGGGAACTATTAATCACGATCTTGACAATATTCAAACCACAAACAGATACACAAATGAACAAGTTAACAAATTGATAACAAATGTTAACTCATTGTTGACGGACGCAGCTAAATTTTCTTTGAAAACTAAAGCCAGGGAAAAGTATAAAAGAAAGCCATCAAAACCTTGGTTTGATCAAGACTGTTCTACATTAAGAAGAGAAGTAAAATCACTACTAAATGCACTTAATAGATTTCCCTTCAGAAGAGACCTTCGAGAAAAATATTTTTCCAAATTAAAATTATATAAAAAGTTAGTCAAAAAGGCAAAAAATATGTACAGGGATAAATTGGTTGCCTCCCTTAATAATGCCTTAGACAATGACCCAAAATTAGCCTGGAAGAAGTTAAACGAATTGAAAAATGTTGAAGGAATACATTCCAAAACCAGAGCAAATATTTGTGCATCAAAATGGATATCTCATCTTGAAAATTTAGTCAGTAGAGAATGTGATGTAGAAAAAACTAGAAAAGAAACAATACAAGCAAAATTATTAAACACAACTTTTTCATTTAATCATGATGAAAAACTAGATTCGCCAATCAGTGTTAATGAAATAACAAAAGCTTCTCAAAAACTAAAACAAGGCAAGGCTCCTGGACCTGATGGGATTTCAAATGAAATAATTAAAGCCAGCTTACCAAACGTTTCTATTATATTACAAAAAGTTTTTAATGTAATTTTAAAATCAGGTCAATACCCAGGACAATGGAAAAAAGGTATAAGTATACCAATACACAAAAGTGGTGACCCTACTAACCTAACCCTAATAATTATCGAGGTATCACTTTAAATAGTTGTCTAAGTAAACTTTTTTGCCAAGTTATAAATAACAGAATAAGCAGTTATCTAGAAAGCGAGAATATCTTAACCCAGGAACAAGCTGGATTTCGACCAAATTCAAGAACAACAGATCAAATATTTATTCTGAAAAAAATAGTTGATCAAACTTTAAAAACAAAAAAATGGAAGACTTTATGGATGTTTTGTTGATTTTAATAAAGCATTTGATAATGTGTAGCATGATGCACTTTTGTTGAAAATGAAACAAGTAGGTTTTCATGGACAGTGTTATAACATTATCAAAGACATGACTTGTATACCAACAATAGCGTTTATAGCAAAACTAATGATGGTTATACAAGAGAAATACCGATTAAAAAAGGAGTTCTACAAGGAAATAACTTAAGCCCAACATTATTTAATATTTTTATAAATGACATAACACAATATGTTTCTGGATTTGATTCCCCAATGTTGAATGCTACAACGCAAAAAGAACTATCATGCCTGCTATACGCAGATGACATAGTATTACTAGCAACCACAAAAGCAGGGTTACAAAACAAATTAAATCAATTACATACCTACTGTTTAGATTGGGGCCTAAAGGTAATACTGATAAGACCAAAGTTATCGTATTTTCTAAAATAGAACCAAAAGTACCGATAATTTTTACTTGTGGTAAAAACATTATACCTATTCAGGGATCAGTTTACTAGCGCGACCTGCGCCATTGACGCATAAAAACTAAAAATGTCCCATCTACAATTCTTGCCAGGGGCCGAATGGCGCTTCGATTTTTGGTACCAGTGCGCCACCACAATAACAGTGCACTGTATTGGAGGCGACAAACGTGCTTTTGCTAAGGCAAGTTCAGCGATTGGCTATGAGGGCCCGGATGTTGATCTTTCAGCCAATAAGAAGTGTTGTACGATTCTTCTAAATCAGAATTTGCTATCGTCTGCGCGTATGTTGTGTCCTTGCAAGGAGGATTTTGTGTTTTTCTTTGTGCCGCTTTGAAAATGCCCCCCCCCCCCCCCCCCCAAAAAAAAAAAAAAAAAAAAAAAAAACTAAACTTGAGGTAGGACAGTCTAGACTGTCGTTTGCTGCTGTTAAACCACAGTCTTTCGCCGCTAATCCTACGCAAGATGATTGTGTGAGCCCCGAGTCAAGTCAAAATACTGATCCCTGTTCTGGTTAGTGTTTTGTTGGTAAACATGCTTCACAACACATGCACACTCACAATAATCTATTTTGTTTTAATTTCTGTAATAATATCTCTAGGTTATCTTTTACATGTACGTAAATTACTGCTGAAATCATGGCCCATTGAAATTTGATCTGAGGGGCCCAATGGCCCATAGCTTTTTTGTGTCAGGCTGAACCCTGCCTATTGTAGAACAATACAAATATTTAGGAATTATTTTCCATAAAAGTTCAGGTCTTCACATTGCTGAAAAGAATCTTACGCAACAAGCCAATAAAGCCTCATATGCTTTAAGACGAACTATTCGTGGGCAAAACATAGAGTTAGGAACAATGCTTCACTTATTTGATATGCTAGTAAAGCCGGTTCTGACCTATGCTGCAGAGGTCTTGTTTCCCTTCAATAGAACTAAATTGCAAAATCAGCCCCAAGATGACTTATTTATTATTTTTGCTGATTCTTTTTCGTCACAAAATGTTTCCGAAAGTCTTCACATTAAATTTTGTAGAAATATTTTAGGAGTTCATAAGAAATCAATTAAGCTAGCAGTGCTTGCAGAATTAGGTCGTTATCCCATTTCTATCAGTATGATATGTCAAACAATCTCTTTCTGGATACACTTGACCACGGCTTCAGAGTCAACTTTACTTCATGATACATATCATGAAATGGTGTTGAATGATTCAGAAAATACATGGATACTCTGTGTAAAACATATTTTACGCAGTTTAGGTTTGGGTCACGTTTGGTCAAACCAAGGTACCCTAAGTTTAACACGATTAAAATTTACGCTAAAGGAGAAGCTTCAGGAGAAATATATTTTATTTTGGAACAAAAAAAGATACGATCAGAATTCCAAATTAGCCTTTTACAATCAAATGAATACAAGAACTAGATATGAATTTCAAACGTATCTTTTATGTAAAAATCTTAATTACCGACAATCCATGTGCAAGTTAAAAATAAGCGCACACGAACTTGAAATCGAAAAGGGCAGATATAAAAATATCCCTCGAGAGCACCGTTTGTGTAAATGTTGCAACGTGATTGAAGACGAGCTTCACTTTCTGGACAAGTGTGTATTGTATAATAATGAAAGACAAAAGTTTATTGGTGAAGTTCTCAACTCTAATGATAGGGAATTATTCATAAACAAACTTGCAATATTGAAACCGAGCATGATTTTTCAAACGGGAATATGTTCAAACTATCTTTCATCCTATATTTTTCGCTGCTTCAAAATAAGACTTTCTGCACTATAAATGTCAAGACTTTTCTCTTGACACAATGACAAGAATTGCATGCGTCAATGTACCATATATTGTGTCTTGTAAACCTTGTTTTGGTTTTATGACAATAAATATTCGTATTCGTATTCGTATTCACACCCATACACACACACACACACAATTTTGATTTTCTGTAACAGTTGAAGAGAGTTTTAATTAATATATATTCGCATCATCATCATCATCAACCGCAGCTGCGACAACGCAAAACAAAAACGACAATAGTGACCAAATTATCATCATCATCATCATCATCATTGTCGTCGTCGTCGTCGTCGTCATCACCATCGTCGTCATTATCATCATCATCATCATCATCATCATCATCATCATCATCATCATCATCATCATCATCATCATCATTATTAACATCGTCATCGTCATTGTCATCATCATCATCAGCAGCAGCAGCAGCAGCAACAACAACAACGACAACAACAATAACAACAGCAACACTAACAAAACATTGTCAGCAACAACAACACTATTGCCGACACAAACAGCAACCACAACATCAACAATAACAACAATAATGTTGATAACACGACCAACAATAGCGTCTTCTTCTTCCTCTTCTTCTTCGGTAGCAATAAACAACATTATCATCGCTACCACCACCACTAACACAATCATCATCATCATCGTCATCATTAACATCATCATCATCATCATCGTCATCATTAACATCATCATCATCATCATCATCATCAATCATCATCATCTTCTTCTCCTTCTTCTTCTCATCATCATCATCATCATCATCATCACCATCATCATCTCCCTCCTCTCATTCTCATCATAATCATCATCATCATCATCATCATCGTCGTCGTCGTCGTCAACAACAACGTTATCATCAACGTTATCGCATAAAATGACAATTAATAAATGTGCAAACAAAGGGTCAACGAATTAAACACTGTCTTGTAGTCAAGCATTGCTATAACTAAATAAACTACTGAATAAATAAATTAATTAATTCATGCATACATACATACATACATACATACATACATACATACATACATACACACATACATACATAAATACATGCATACATACATACATAAACCTACATAAATAAACCTTCATATAAAAGTACATACATACATACATAAACCTAAATAATACGTACATATGCATATATACCTACCTACACACATACAAAAATACATACATAAACCTACATACATACATGAAACAGCAATTAACACAAATACATACATACATGTATACATACATGCATACATACATACATACATACATACATACATACATACATACATACATACATACATAAATTAGAAACAAATAAAAAAACAAAACAATTATATTATGTATACCTGCAGACTGTTTTCACGCCGGTGTCTGATATTAGGCGGACTTAGCGTGCGAATGAGTATATCTCTGGCTTGGGCGATGTCGCTGACATCTGATGAATCGATCTTCATTCTGTCCATCAGTGTAATGGCCTCATCCAAATCGAGTTTTTCTATGTCCATCGCCGTGATCTTACGAGGTAATCTCATAATGGGGACGGCGGGCGAAGCCATGATGTTATTGTTGTTGGTGGTGGTGGTGGTGGTGGTGGTGTGGATGGTGGTGATGGCAGTCGTCGTTGAGGTAGTGGTGATAGTGGTGGAGGTGTTGGTGCTGCTATTGTTAATATAATGTTCTACTGAGGCAAACTCGGAAGGCTATCAATAGCCTATAATCTAATCAAATTTTCAGCAAGGGTTTCAATCAATAATGGAAGTGGAACTTAAAATCACATTGATATTCACCAACACAAAAATGGCGTTTAGCACTGAAGTAGAACCGTTTCTGGTTTTAATTAAAGTTTGTTTTAAATAACTAAATCAACATTATTTTCCAAAAGGCCAAATGATCCTTCATGATTCAAAATGTCTTTTAAGTTGTCATTTACTAGTTTTGTAGACTAATTCACACGAAAATCACGCAATAACAATGCCGTCGAAGTACAGACACACGTCTTTACAGATGATTTTATGTTATTGTCGCTTTAATCTTATTCGAAAACGGTCTTTTGTGTGTGTTTTCCCCATTTCTGATTATTGCCAGTGTACTGTACATGCACACAACAAAACACGCTACAATCTTAATACACGTTATCCCAATGTCTTAAGTTCTCACGGGCCAAACTATTCACAACTGTTATATGCAACAATCACAACAGTCATATGCAACTGTCATAACAATAGTCACAACAATAGTCAAAACAGTTATATGCACACCAAAATCATCACAGTATTAAGGCAAAGATTACGGGACACAGTAGTCACACAGGTTTATAAGCATGCAGGTACCAGGTCACGCATAAAGAAAACTAATTCCCCTTTCCAAACGTGTTTTATTTTTTGCGTTTTACATCCCTATATCCTTGGACTACATTTTCGTAATTCCATTTAATTTCTCAGATTTTACTACCTGTGTAGACGTCTAGACTCTGTTATAATGTATTCGTTGTTTCTTTTTTTACTTGCTTGCTTTCAAGATCCGTCTATTCGTCTGAGCAACAGGGCTTGATTTAAGCTTTCTCATGGCGTACGTTGTAGCAAAGCTCGTTTAGTAGTTCAAAATTCGCGATTCAAGAAAATGTTAAGTAAATCATAGAGAACTTAGGCAGGAGTTTCTGAAATCAGCTGATGATTCAACAACCTTCAACAAGTGATCTTAAATAAACGTCATGTTTCTTCACTGCTTGGGTGCCTCGCAAGTGAAAACAAAACAAATCGCAGCTTCATGCAGTAGTACCAATGCTTTGGTATCCAGTCGTGTATCCAGGCTTTTGTGTTCGAGTGTTGAATATACAATTACTGCAAAACGACGAGCTTGAAGTTTTAATTTTAAAATTGTCAGAGCGGTAGTAAATCCCTTTTTCGTTTTACGCAGTCCAGCGATGTCCTTTTAATCTTTCTGTAGTTCTCCAAAGTCTTCAACGTTTCTCATCATACTTCACAGTAATATGAGCATCACATAACCTCCGACGACGATGCGAAGTGTGAATTCAGTGCACCTGGAAAAGACAAACAAGGTTATTCCTTAATCACACATTAATGTAGACATGCACATCAATAACGTATTCGCAACAGGTGATATGAAACAAACAAAATGCGAAAAGAACACAACACAACACGACACAACACGCTTAGTATATTTATAGGTAAGAACACTTAACGTGTCATTTACCACTACTATAATAATTATAATAATAATAATAATAATAATAATAATAATAATAATAATAATAATAATAATAATAATAATAATATTATTATTATTATTATTATTATTATTATTATTATTATTATTATTATTATTATTATTATTATTAACAACGACAACAACAACAGCACAACACACATATGAACACACATTTAAACACACAAAGTACTCCAAGATCCCAGTCTACTGCTGCTACTTCCTGTAATCGAGGGGGAGACATAATGATAGTTAACTGAAAAAGAGGTCTATTGTAGCCAAACGCTTCCTTCCCATCCTTCCAAATGATGAATAGCATGCACCAAATACTAATACCTCCAAGACAGATTTCTAACACCAGAAAATCCAACGCGTACAAACATCAACAATTGAAACACTTTTTCAACAATGCTAGTGTTTTGTGTGTGTGTCGAGTGCTTCTTTTAAAGTTAGTGTCAAAGTGCGCACGTGCAAGGTTCATTCAAGTTCAGAACAGCCAAAACGTAATTGATGTCCCAGTCTTACGATTCAGTACAGAAGATGTTTTCCACCAATGGCCCGTTTGACAGACTGTTCACTTATTAGCTCATAGTCAAGGGTCGGGTTGTTTTGGTTGTTGTTGTTGTATCGTGTTGTGTTCTTTTTCACGGAAGAGTTTGACGAAAGAAAGGGTTCAACATTTTTTAACTTGAATTGAATTTAACTTGAACTAAAAGATCGTCGCCCCACTCCTTAAAAAAATTCTGCTTGCATTAAAAGGACCCAATTGGAAGGCTTTGTTTACGTTTAGCAAAAACAGGTTTACCACAAAAATTCGCATTGTTATTACATTATTAAACAACGATTCCTTTGCTCAAACCAACCATTAAAGTTTACATTTACATGTTCTGAAAAAGAGTTAATTACCCTGTTTTAACGGTACAGCCGTTTTGACCTTGAACCCTATTTCTGATTGAACCACGTGGATTGAAGTGTACGTGTGTTTTTGATGTCTGGGGTAGGATAGGTTCTATTTTATCAGCCTAAGACGAAAACTCTCTCGAGCAATTATTTTTTTTTTTACGGGGAGCTTTATTTGAACGGCTGCGGTAGATGGCTAATTGTTGTACTCCAGAATGCCGGCTAGCCCTCGCTAATGATAAGCTCAACAACGGCGACGATATTTTATTTATTTAAAAAAATAACTATGCTTTCCAAAGAGAGATTTTTAAAACTTTATTATTATGTTTATTTTATTTTATTTTATTTTATTTTATTTTATATTTTATTTTATTTTATTTTTTTGTTGTTGTTGTAAGCTTATTTTTTTCAGTGGAGAAACAGTCACGGGCTTGGTGGAAGTGGGTCTCTTTAAGAAAAAAAGGGGTAGTTGGCTGAGTCACTTCGCAACAATGAACAAGTAAATCGGATAACACTAACGAAATATCGTGTACGTACGGTTTGACCCTCCAAGCACGCTAGGCTGATCCTTCCTTTCATTCTAAATGGCCGGCAGCGCTGTTCCAATGACTACCGAGCAGTTAGTAGGGGTGGATGGGTGTGGGGGTGGGGGGGGAAGAAAGGTGAGGCGCCGTTGGCTCAAAGCCGCAAGAGGGCACCTCGGGAAGATTGAGTTAGATCCTGTATAGTCCAGCGCCTTGAGCATTTCTTGAGCTTGAAAAAGCGCTATATACTTTTAATTTGTAATATTTGTGTGTGCGTGTGAGCGAGAGGGTATGTGAGAGAGAGAGAGAGAGAGAGAGAGAGAGAGAGAGAGGAGAGAGAGAGAGAGAGAGAGAGAGAGAGAGAGAGAGAGAGAGAGAGAGAGAGAGAGAGAGAGAGAGAGAGAGCAAATGGGCTATGTGCAAACTACATTGGTGACCACCGACATTGACAACTAGAATGTTAATGTGTGCTGATATGGGTTGGAAATTCAAGTGAGAGACTGACAAATGATAACGTGTTTTGTGTTTTTGTTGTTGTTGTTGTTGTTGCGGATATTGGAAGGTATAGAGGTGTTTTGGCAGATTCTGCATGGTTGGTGGTGGGTTGCGATCAATGTGACGGTTTGTCATGTGTATATGGGATGAATGTGGAGAAATCGAGTTTGCCATTCCGCTAGCTTGTCATATATTTTGGTAGTACCTTCACCTGTAAGAAAGAAAATGTTTGATGTCAAGAATGTTTACATTTTAAGTAGGCGTTCAAATTGTTACAATGTTAATGTTAAGTCTTTTTAAGTAACTAATTTTTATTTTTTATTTTTGTAATGTTGTTGTTGTTGGTCTGAAATCACTATGTGTACAGACCTTAAATTCAATAAGTGAAGCGCTATATACGAACATTATACTAAATAAATAAACAAATAAATAAATAAATAATGGGTGCCAAACTAAATCTAGCGATGAAGCCTCTACATATACACAGAGAGGTTGAAGACGCACTACAATAATTTATTTTCTTTAACCTCTCTGTGCGGTATGGAGTGGGGATATAAGGTGGACGCTGAAAGGATGGAAGGAAGTAGTAAGGAGAGAATGGAGAGGGTGCCAGCAGTCCTAACACCAACACATTCCCATTCTAAGTAAATTCATCCACGCCATGCTTTTACATTCTCTGGAAAAGAAACGTCTAGTAAAACTGCTTCAAAAAAATACCGTAACCCTTATTTGAACAACGACTGAGTGCTTCTGCTCACTGAAACTTTATTAACAGTTCTAATATGCTTCCGTCACTGGTGTTGAAATATGATCTGAAACCCCAAGGCGTCCAAAAATAATTTCACTTCGATCGTTTTATTTTTCAACTATTTTCTCTACAGTCTCAAATGCATTGCGTGTACCACACAAAAAAAAAACAACTGCTATTGCATTCACCAACTAATGGATAAGACTTCTGTTCTTTTTAATCAAGAACGTACAAGTCAAAACCAGTCTGTTGCATCTATCAGGTAACATCTCAATAGCTCTTTCGGTCTCTGTGTCTGTCTGTCTCTCTCTCTCTCTGTCTCTCTCGCTATGTCTCTCTGTCTCTCTCTCTCTGTCTCTCTCTCTCTTCCAGCCCATGTGTTTGGATGGCGGACAAATTTAATCCAAACTACTACTACTACTACTACTACTACTACTACTACTACTACTACTAATAATAATAATAATACTAAGAAGAAGAAGAAGAAGAAGAAGAAGAAGAAGAAGAAGAAGACGAAGAAGAACTACAGCACCATCAACAAGATAATAATAATAATAATAATAATAATAATAATAATAATAATAATAATAATAATAATTATTATTATTATTATTATTATTATTATTATTATTATTATTATTATTATTATTATTATTATTATATTATTATTATTATTATTATTATTATTATTATTATTATTATTATTATTATTATTATTATTATTATTATTATTAGAAGAATGTGATGATGATGATGATGATGATGATGATGATGATGATGATGATGATGATGATGATGATGATGATGATGAGTAGTAGTAGTAGTAGTAGTAGTAGTAGTAGTAGTAGTAGTAGTAGTAGTAGTAGTAGTAGTAGTAGTAGTAGTAAAACAATAAGCAACAACAACATACTAATATCTCTCTCTCTCTCTCTCTCTCTCTCTCTCTCTCTCTCTCTCTCTCTCTCTCTCTCTCTCACTGTTTATCTATTCTTTTTGACGTGCTTTACTTTCTACGTCCTTCATCTATATATATAAATTGCTTAGCCGGAAGTCCTTCGCCATTACTATAAAGTTTGTCTCCTATGGACGTTGATCTGGGCAGGTGCTGGAGGCCGCCGATCGGCCTGCTGTGTGCTCAAAACCCACCAAATCGTTATAGCCGACATTTCCTTACCGAACATGTAACCGTTTTTGAGATAAATAAATAAACAAAATGTCCACAAACTGCAATAGCCTCATTCCGCGCGCTTCCATTAAAAATCAAATTGAGGTTTCAGCATGTTTTCCCATATAGACCAAAAAATTTATTGTTTTTGTACGAAGCAATGATAGCTCAGTTGGTAACACTTTCGCATACCGTTTAGGGCGACCCAAGTTCGAATCCGATCCGGGCCATATTTTTTTAAATGTTTTTTTTTCCCACTACTAGGCTTATTATTATTATTATTATTATTATTATTATTATTATTATTATTACTATTATTATTATTATTATTATTATTATTATTATTATTTATAATATTATATCTTATATCAAATTTTCTTTTAAAACCTTAGTGTTTATGATTTCTATTTGTATTATTCTATATTTAATATTATTATTATTATTATTATTATTATTATTATTATTATTATTATTATTATTATTATTATTATTATTATTACCAAGGATCGGGATGGGGTGGTACGTTATTATTATTATTTTTATTATTATTATTATTATTATTATTATTATTATTATTATTATTATTATTATTATTATTATTATTATTATTTGTATTATTATTATAATTATTATTTATAAACTAATAATAATAATAATTATTATTATAATTATAATATCTTATATCAAATTTTATTTTAAAACCTTGGTGTTTTTTATGATTTCTATTTGTATTATTCAATATTATTATTATTATTATTATTATTATTATTATTATTATTATTATTATTATTATCAAGGATCGGGATGGGGTGGTACGTGTAGGTAAAAGGGGGCTACGGGTAGGTTTAAAGGGGCATGGGTAGGCATAACGGGGATACGGGTATATATAAGGGGGTATGGTGATGGTCGATTCCTTTCATCCATACCTGCGAAACGATCAACGGGGAAGTATCAAGGAGGGTACAGGTAGGTTACAAGGGGGGTACGAAAGGTATCAAGGGGTTATGGGGAGGTATCAAGTGGGTTCGGGGAGGTATCAAGGGGGTATGATGAGGCATCATGGGGGGGGGCAGGGAGATATCAGAGGGGGGGGGTATGGTGAGGTATCAAGGGGGATATGGGGAGGTATCATCGTCCAAATGAAACTCGCAGACAACAGTTGTCTCTCTGTCTACATTTTAAACAGCAACCTGTGTACCCTGGCTTGCCAGGGTACAAAAACCACTAGTCGTATCTAAGTCACGACACCGGCTGGAGGTAATCATATGTGTCACTGCACAGCTTTACACCCATTGAGTCGCGTAATTATAAAGCGTTCACAGGCTGTGGCCGCGACTGCCACATACTGAGAGGAAACGATCACAAGAACCAAAGGACTGTGCGTACCTTTAGTTAGACAAATTAAAATTAGGTAGTTTAAATCGAGTCTGAGGTGGGGTAGTTTTTCCCTATTTAGTTACAATTCAATTTAGTATCCATCACAGAATTACATAATATATACAGTTTTTCTTTGTTTTTATTTTTTATTTTGTCGTATTAAAAACGTCTAAACATTATTTATTTATTTATTTAATAGTCCTTATACGCTCTTTTCCAGCTCAAGGAGCTGCTCAACGAGCTTGCCGATACAGGATCTTAATCAAGCCGCCCGGGGCGCCCACTTGCAAACTTTGGGCTCATAGTCTGCCGCCCATACAACTTAGCACAATCCCTGGCGACCTAGCGCGTGCAGCAGGGTGTATTTGTGTAGCCGGCACATGAGCGTCAGGATCTTAAAAGTCCATATCGCGCACTGACTAGACCTCGGTTTATACTCTCATCCGAAAGAATATTCAAAAGGTAAAACTACATCGTATACCATCATCAACAAATTTATTAAATAAATACCTAATCTACATTATTGCGGTTTATGTTCTCTCAATGTCCGACAGCAAAAATATTACATTAAAACACACTCCTGCAACCAATACATGAAATTGCATACATTGCGTTTGCTTTGCCAGTGTCGCCATTCTTCTTCTTTATCATCAATCATCATCATCAATCATCATCATCAATCATCATCATCATCTATCATCATCATCATCATCATCATCAATCATCATCATCATCACCATCATCATCATCATCAATCATCATCATCATCATCATCATCATCATCAATCATCATCATCATCATCATCAATCATCATCATCATCATCAATCATCATCAATCATCATCATCATCTTCTTCTTCTTCTACTTCTTCTTCATCTTCTTCTTTTTCATCTTCTTCTTCTCCATCTTCTTCTTCTTCTTTATCTCCTTTCGCTAAACCCACACATCCTCATCTTCCTCCTACTTTTCATCCCTCCCTTCCCCTCCTAATCCTCGTCCTCCTCCTTTTTCTTATGGTTCTTCTCACTCCTCCTCCTTACTCAAATTCTTCTTCTTCTTCTTCTTCTTCTTCTTCTTCTTCTTCTTCTTCTTCTTCTTCTTCTTCTTCTTCTCACTCCTCCTCCTTCCTCAAATTCTTCTTCTTCTTCTTCTTCTTCTTCTTCCTCCTCCTCCTCCTCCTCCTCTATCTCTTCAATTTTAAGAAGACAAATAGAGAGAGAGAGACAGAAATATATCATCCAGACATATTGTATCATCCAGATATATTATATCATCCATCACATAATAACATCCACACATTGTTATTATTGTTCATGCTATTTTACAATCACCAGTTGTTGTAAATTTATGGGTTTTTTTCTTTTGTGGCCTAATAGTTGAACAGACATAGTAACATTGTAACGTAACTGAACTGAACTGAAATGAAGAAAGACAAGCTAAGCTAAACTGTTCCCTTATATTTCCTGAATTCGCAAAGGGCATGACTAAGGTCTTAAGTACGCACTATTAGACCAGTCTTAAAAAACGAACTGCACTAGACAGCCCTTAAATAGCGCCACCGCAGCAGACAACTCTAAAACGTACGACAAACTACCCTGTCCACATTGTGTGTCTTCTTGAGAGAATGTCGGGTTCCCGCAACTAATACCGATACTCCAAAAAGCAGGCAGGTCTACTATGCATAAAATGAAAGAGTAATTTCGGATTCTTATGATCCAAATAGCAAGGTTATATTTCTGTGACGATCCCGTTTCTTTAGATGGCCACAAGATCACACATGTTACAGATCCTTTTCAAATTCGCAATGAGTGCTGTCCCACCGGAAAAAATAAGATTAAGCAGCAGCAACAACAACAACAAAATAACCTCCTTCAAAATTACAGATGTCATACAAGCTGCTTTCTACTTCCTGAACTCTCACTGTGCATTACTAGTGTATATATCGATACATTCATTGGTTTATGTGCCTATTAATAGCATCAAGGTTCATTCTAAAAAATAACACTGTTGAGACAGTGTTTATCGTTTGGCTTGTAACTATAAACGAAGCGTTTTAGAGAAACACATGCACATGGAATATTATTTTAATCTGTTGTGTTTTATCTCCATCGAGCTATTCTACTTGTCTTCCTATATAATAGGTACTACTTTGCGTTTAAATGACAGAAGAAGAGATGCCTTAAAATTCAAAGCTTAGCAGTCGGTTTCAGTAACGCTTACCCGTTACATCATGTTTTCATATCACGACACCGCAATTTCCCCAGGGAATTCATCGTAACACAAACGCACAAAATTAAACATCCTTTGATTACCTGACTTTTTGAGGCGGCGCAAGCGTTTTCCAACTTGTTCGCTTTTTCCCGCAAGCTTGCAAAGAAACGTACACGGAAGTTATTGGAACTACTTCACTGCGCGAGCTGACAAATTATGACAAGAGTATTTGTTTACAGATTGATCTGGGATTATTCTTCATACCTTGCAGCTCATTCACAGTTGGCAACGCGACTTCTTTTACGACGCAGTTGGTCCTGATTTGGCTCGGAAGAGTCCGCTGGACCTAAAGCAGTAAAAATGTAATGTAATGTTACGACGCAGTTTCTCCAACGTCGTGCAAGTTGTCCAGATGCCGGATTTGTCAATGGAGGGTCGTTTTTCAGCAATTTCCTAAGATACATAAAGACACTCAAAGAGCAACAGAGAGAGAGAGAGAGAGAGAGAGAGAGAGAGAGAGAGAGGTGGGGGGGGGGTTGAGGGGGGGTGTATTCGACTACACACATGATAGAGCACTTGGCTTAAGAACGACACCTTATTTGACTTTTATGATTGATCCTTTGTGACCGCCGTTGGTTCAGTGGTGTACGCAATGTGCTCAATTGTCAGGCGACAATGTTGCAGCCTGCGTAGGCAGTACGATTCAAAACCCGTCGACGGCCTAGAGATTAAAAATTCAAAAATAACAAAGAACATTACCCTGAGACACGGCGCTCCTACTCCTTCGGATGAGAGTATAAACCGAGGTCTAGTCTGTGCCCACGCATTCCATCGCACGGACTTTAAAGACCCTGACACTCAAGTCCTACACGGGTGAGTGCCGGCTACACAAATACACCAAGCATGCACTAGGCCCCTTCTCCCCATCCTCGGTGGCCCTGGGTTGTGTTCAGTGGTCAGGGCGTCAGAATATAGGCCCGAAAGTTGGAATTGGGAGCCTCGGGCGGCTTGAGTTAGATCCTTTATAGACCAGTGCCTTGAGCAGCTCTTCAGCTGGAAAGGCGCGATATAAGAACAATTAATTAATTCTCGTCACACAAATGACAAAGCGCCATGAGATCTTGGATGCGCACGAGCTATTTTATCCAGATGCCGTGACTGTCTCTAGGCGGTCGCCTGCCATGACATTATTAAATAATTATGTAAAGGGAGGATAGGATAAATAAGAAATCAATCTCACGACGTACTTGCCAGCGTGAGTGTGCACATATTCATGAAAATTAGTTCCAAACTAAAATGTTCTCATTCTTAATTACTACACTCATTGTGCTTAACATTCATAATGAGGATTATTAGCGACCTTTGTGGCCAAGTGGGCTAAGGCGGGACTAACTTGCCTTGTCCACAAGCCAGAAACCAATGGCGCCTGACAGGTGTGGGTTCGAGCCAGCATCTGGGCGTTATGTTTCTCCGAAGATTATTTACTTTCGACTCGGGCAACGTCTCGGGGGTTTTCTCCGGGTACTCCGGTTTGC
>CM072514.1:62557308-62579808 GCA_036898135.1 Oncomelania hupensis | reverse complement strand
GTCATTTAGTTTGCCTTGATACTGTGTGTTTTCAACTCTGTTGATATTACAATACCATTACCCCCATTTCCCAAACGGGGAGAGAGAGAGAGAGAGAGAGAGAGAGAGAGAGAGAGAGAGAGAGAGAGAGAGAGAGATACAGACAGAGAATTTATTTATTATGACTTCCTCCTCAACAAACTTAATATTTGTCAATCACTTACAAGAGTTTCTCTTAGCATTTTACAATGAATTTACATTTTTAAAGATAGAGTTTTGTGGAGTGCCGTTGGCTTTTGCTCTCTAACATAAGTAGGGCCTCTACTCGAATATTTGTCATCAACTTCAGCAAGGTAATATGCACTTAGATTTCCCCTGGACACGATAATCTTGATCTTTAAGCAGCATTTATAGAACACTTCAGCTAACTACATAAATTACTTTTTTAAACTTAAAATCAAGTCACCTGTAAGATCAAGGGCGTCTGACGTCGAGATCCACACTGCACAAAATAAAAACTATTTTTAGAAATGTTAACTCACGCTAAGAGATGTCTCATATCTTTTGTTTAATTAAATAGACTATGCGCCCAAAGGTTGCGAGTGGACGTCCCGGGTGGCTTGAGTTATATCCTGTATTGGCCAGTGCCTTGAGCAGCTCTTGAGCTGGAAAAGCGCTATATAAGAACGATTAAATAAAGTACGTAAATAAATAAATAAATAAATAAATAAATAAATAAATAAATAAATAAATAAATAAAAGAACTGGACCGAAAGCTGATAAATGCCTATTTGCTTATATATGCATACCCTCATTGCGTGTGTATCTAATATTAGCGAAAATTGAATCAAAACTTCGTGTCCGACCACTGAAAAGGTCGTCTGCTATGAGCGCTGAGCGATTTAACCGCCCCTAGAATATATGTACCAGCGCGGAAAACCTCGAGTACGGTAGTACGTGTAGAATTTGCTTCAACACAAATTACGGTAACAGCGGGTTTCCTGTGGCTGTTCTGTACTGTCTATGCGACTTGCCCATTCTCGGCCTGTAGTATCGTGTGACAGCCTGATGACTGCTGCGTAGTAGCGTAGTAAGAAACTCGCGAGGTGACTGCTGCGTAGTAAAAAAACTCGCGAGGTGACTGAATTTTTTTTTTATAAGCTGCGTACACGCTTATTTGAAAGCTTACACCTCAACAATGTTGTTTTATAAACCATTCCGTGATCAAGGAAACTTTTGGGGGAAAAAGTGACCTTCCATTCACTTTAAATCAGTTCAAATCTAGTCAAGTTAACTTACGGCAAGTCCAGTTAAAACATTCTGTATTCCGCAAAAGAAAACTTCGAGAGTATAACACAAAATAAAACCCTTTAAACAACCCCCACCCCACTTCAACCACTTCAAAATCAACAACAACAACAACAACAACAAACGAAAACGTTATCCAATTTTTTCTAGGTCAGTGTGTGCCCAAATTTCGGGTTTTAAACCTTCTTCAGGGCATTATAAACGCAGTTTCGGGTTGTTGTTTTTTTTTTTTTTTTAAAAAGGCACTTCATAAAAACTGAGTAGATAACATTTTTGTTTTTAATTCAATTCAATTCAATCAATTTATTTAAAGTCTGTTCACAAACTATTTAATTTTAGAATAAAAAAACTAAGAAACAAAATAATAATAATAATAATAATAATAATAATAATAATAATAATAATAATAATAATAATAATAATAATAATAATAAAAAGGAGTTAAAAAATACAAATAAAAAAAATCATAAATAATAAAAATAATTGTTACAAACTTGTTTTTAAAAATAAAGACAGCAGCAACAACAAACTTGTAGGAACTTATATTGATTAAACAATGTAACATTGAAACGCCATCATCTTAATATCTAAAATACATAGAATAAAATAATTATAACACTTTTTTTCTATTTGTGTACACGATATAATGAGGCGATTGCCAGCATCAATTCATTATCAGCTAACATCTTTTTTACCTCATTATGCTATGTGATATTAATATTATTGTCTGTAAATAATTTGCTCAAACATGAGCAATGTAATATTAAATGTGCTACAGTCAGTGCATTTAAACATACACATTTAACGTTTAGTTATCCATGAATTTAATTTTAACTTTGTAAACAATTGTTGTCAAAAGTATAGAGCTAGACAAAATATTATTGTGTATATTTTAAAGAAAACATTTGTCTAATATAATGTCAAGTCACAGCAGGAGAGGCTCATGTTATGATTAACTTCAGTAGGCTTACTTGCAAACAAATAATACAATTTTTGGGAGTCTGTTTTACTCCAAAATGAAGTTGGAGATGCCATATAGAATATTTAATCAATATCAATAAGACAAAGATTAAATTTATTGAAAATAATAAATGTACAAGCTTGTACAGAGACTTAATTACATCTAGCAATTTCTATAGTTCGATCGAAGCTCGTATATGGACACGAGGTGTATTGTTTTAGCTAAAAAAAAAGACTCCTAAATAAAATGCAGAATATAGATAGTAAAACAATAAAATTCGCTCTTGGCGTACCAGCGCATACGAACAGACAACGTTGTTATAATGAAGCAGGCACACTTTCTTTATCAGTTCAACGTACATTAGCTGCATCAAAATATGTTCTTAGAAGTTTATGTATTGACAATTCTGTAACAGATGCAGTGTTAATGTCTTTGAGAAACAAATTCCCCCAAAGATCAAAATATATTCCATACATTCAGACTATTCATGATAATACAGAAGAAGTGATGATAAATTGTGGTATCAGTATTGGTAACGTGAAATCGGTTCCTATTTCTCCCAAAATACCCCCTTGGGAACATTTACGAGCTCAGTTCGGTATTGATTACACAGATTTACATAAAAATAAAGAAATAAATATATTAGTTAATAGTGATAAGGAACGTTTACATGTAAATGCTATTTACTTCAATAAATTGAACATTTATACAGATGGTGCACTACTTGAAACTTTTGATGCCGATGCTGCATATGTTATCCAGATTTCAATCTTGAAAAGTCTTTTTATTTAGGGGAAAATTTTTCAGTCTTTACTGCAAAATTGTATGTTATATTATGGCTTTGAGTTGTGTTCTTACATTAATATTAGATTTGTTCGGCATAGTGATACGGGTAGACTCAAAATCTGTTGTGTATGCGCAACAAAATAGGAATTGCTCAGTTAGAAGAAAAATGATTTTTGAAATCAAATACCTTTTACATTGTTTATTAATTTAAAATGTTACAGTTGATTTTCTGTGGGTTCCCTCTAATTGTGGAATAAGAGGTAATGAATTAGTCGATAAACTAGCTAACTATAACTGTTTAGAAATTCCCGAAGCATAATAAACCTTGAGATTTGAGAAAGTACAAATTCGAATGATCTAACATGCTTAGCAGTAGTGAAATCATCCACAAAGTAAAAATGATGAATTTCGGTTCACTTATTCTTGTGATAAGGCGAAAAGTGTGTTTTGAACAAAAAAGTGAAAACGGACCGTCGGACCGACCGACCGACCGACCGACTGAACGAAAAGACTAAGATACACTGACCGACCTTTAATTAAGAAACGCTGTTTATTCTCCTTGTGTATAACGTTTATGAAATATTATGACTTCAGGCAAAGTTAATAAGTGGAATGAGGGTGAAGAATGTACACTTTTTTTCAAGGCTCTTAAATCCACGCCAAGTTCACACTCCAAGCGCCGTCCCGGGGCAGTCGAAATGACGGAATTACTATTAAAGAACATGCATGTATAGTAGGGCCTGTGCGCCTCTTCTTCTTTTTCCTCTTCTTCTTCTTCCTCTTTGGTGTAGGTAGCCAACTTCAGTCTGTTGAAAAAACTTGCATTTAAATGGTATTGGCAAATGCATTGTATGGCAAATGAGTCAGCTATGATAATAACTAATATTTTTATATAGGTCCTTAAATGCGCGTTGCTCGTAAAGCTTATCTCTTTCGTCAGATAGCACCATCAAAAACAATAAGGAAGTAGAGTCTAGACCAGGAAGCACCTTGTCCAATTCATTATTTACGATTAGCATCGATCGTTTGTTGCGCAATAAGCTACACGTTAATCTACGATAATCTTCAGTCATCCTGAAGCAAATACGGTCATGGTTTTTGAATGGTGGTGTTTTGCTACAGACAATGTTTATCTTTAAACTACAGTTGCCTTGTTCTAAACTTGGGCTCTATCGGGGGACATATAAACACAAGGTGTTCTCCTTTCCCATTTTAGTTTACTTTGCCTCGATTTTTTGATAGATGGGAAAAAGGATTCATTTGCATCCGGGTGGTTGCTCCTTCCTTATGTGTAATGGCATAGGATGAATTCTACTTTAGTGTTGTGTCTTCAGCACCGCTCGTGTTTACCTCTTTTGAAATAAACTTAATCCACTTGGCATCCTGGCTTCTGAATCCACCAGCGAGCGGCAGAGCTTCCCAACATCAAAACGACAATTCGTCACTTCTATCTTCTTTCAGTTCCAGTTACCAAGTGATCCACATGAACTGTTTGGACTCTTTCTTAATGACGACATTGTTCAAATGATTGTCCAGTTCAATATCACTTATGCGATGTCAAAAGGAAATAATTCATTCTCGGTCAATTCTGGGGAGATGAGGACATGTTTGGCCATCCTTCTGCTTTCAGGGTACAATATTGTGCCTCGGCACAGAATGTACTTGTCACAGGATGATGATGTCAGAAATGTAGCTGTTGTGTCAGCAATGACCAGAGACCGATTTGATGACATAAAGCGCCACCTGCACCTCTCCGACAATGCCCGCCTGGATGCAGAAGACAAGATGGTTAAAGTTCGCCCTCTGATGTTCATGCTGAATGAGAGGAACGCCCTTGTTTTCAAGCACTACAACAGCACTATGGGCGCAGTTGACCGAATGGACCAAAATGTCGACAAGTACAGAACCAGCATCAGGTCAAAGAAGAGGCGGTGGACCCTGTTCGCATACTGCCTCGACCTATGCGTGCCACAGGCCTTGCACGTGTACAGGGCGACGCCTACAGGCAATGAAGCACTACTGGACCTCCTGGGCATCCATCGGGCCATAGTCCGTACTTATTTGGCCAAAACCCCCAAGACCAAGGGAGCTGGACGACCCTGCGGCAGGACTCCCACCCTGGACAAGCGGATTTCCTCTGCTGTGAGGTTTGATGGAAAGGACCACATGGTTCAGCGGTGGCCGACCCAGCTGCGCTGTGCCTCATGTGGCAAAAAGACGATGAGACGGTGCTCCAAGTGCCACCTGAGTGTCAATGACCGGTGTTTTGTGGTCTTCCACAGCCAGTAACATTCGCATGTAGCTCTGCTATGGCTTGAAGAGCTGAGGTTATTGATATGGCTACCAGCAACTTGGATTCACTGACTGCCTTTTTTCCCCAGTCAAAATGCATGTCCAGGATTCGTAACTTTGTTGAATATGACCAATATGTGTTAGTCAGTATGCATGTCAAGGATTTAGAAGTCACTTACTGTAACCATTATTCTATTTGTTACCCCTTGCTTTCTTTCGCCACTTCTTATTTTTATGTTCACGAGTTTATTTCAGTTTCTGAAATGTTTGGCTACACAATGTTTTTGTCCAATTTATGGAACTTCACTGACTGTGACTGCTGTTAAGGTTTGAAATTTAAAACTAATTATTTTATCAATCAATGTTCATGTCCAGATTTTTGTTTTGTTGTTTGAAACCCTTTGTTGCCAAGTAAAGTTACAAAGAGAACGTTTCTTGTCATGTTGTCTTCATGAAAGTGAAGGCAAAAACCCCCACTTTCTCAGCCCTAGCGTCCCATTCTTGGGACGGTACTATTTCATGTCCTAAATATAAAACTTGGGCAGCTATTAAACAATCTCTGCTGGATATGCTCAAAAGGCTCTCAAAAACAACACTGATATACTACTTTCTCGCAAAATTAAAAAATTCAGGCATATATGAGCTAGTATTGGATTACAGAGTAGCTACACATAAACCTGTACTAGTTTTAAATTAACACTCCTACTATCAGGACATGTTAACGGGGCCCAATTCGAGGGATTTAAAAATAAATGTACTCTAAAATTTTTCATTCGTTATCATTACGTTAAGAAATTGTACAGTGGACTTTGTTGTTTAAACCCACCGTTAAGGTGAACATTTAATATTTTTGTTTTGTCATATGTAAACACAGTCTCTGTGTAAAAAAACAAATAAATACAATTAAAAAAAGAAAAGAAAACACCAAGGCAAGACCAGCCAACGACCTGTAGCTATGGATTCCAGGCTGGCTGGCTCGCGTCACTCCAACAAGTTTCCTTGCTTACATTCTATATAATGAAGCATTTATTCGAAACATGTTTTTCTTCTCTCTCTCTTTTAAGTGCGTTTGGTGTAAAGTTCTAACGCGTCCCAGTCGGAGAGTAGTTTTTATGAGAAGTGCTTTATAAAGCTACGAAACAGAAACGCCACCGTCATGTGATGTGCATAGTTCACAGAGATGCTATTTTTAGCCACATATAGACAGCTATTATTAAAAATATTATCAAACCAAGTTGAGGTTTTTACTTATGCTTTTTAAAGGGGTATTGTTATTTGCTGCTAACTTTTTTTTTTCTTTTTCATTGGAGCCACACTTGCTGTAAATGTTTAAAAGATCCGTCACGCTAAATTGTTTCCCTTTAAGGTTGATTACATTTAGCATGTCGTTAAATAAGAGAACTTCACTACAACTCCGGTTTGTATGCACAATTTGCCATTAGTATTGGATTACAGACAGCGTTAGAAAAAAAAGGAAAATAGTTTATAAAACAGAACAAGACAACTTAATTCCCAGTCCATTATCTATTGGCTTAGTGCACAGCTCCATACCAAAAAGAGAAGCCTAAGGCGCTGTATCCGCTGTTAAAACTTCGACAGTAATATGTCGTACCCACTAAGACAAGTTCAATACAATTAGCTTCCACAATTTACGCATTAGATTTTGGTCTAAAGCTAGGATGCAGAAACTCTTCTATGTCAAATGTCAATGTTTGTAAAACATTTGCTTCAGACTCAAACTCTTGATGCAATTAAAGTTTTAAAAAAACGATGGATCACAAAAAAGGCACAGAACAAGGAGGCAGAAGAAGAAAAAGGCAGAAAAAAAGTTGGGAAGACAACATTCGAAAATGAACTGGCTTTAGACTGAATGAAGCCATGATGACTGCTGAGGACAGAGAAAAATGGGGTACGCTGGTTAAACGATAATCTGTGGTGCCCCAACGACTTTCGAGTTACGGGATAGGATAGGATAGTGTAGGATCACAAACAAACAAAACACTACTTTGTTTGTTTCGGTGGGTCAGTTTCACATAAAGATTGGAATTTTGTTTAAAGTCAAACACATAACAGCATGCAATTAAAGTTTTAAAATGATGGATCACGAACAAACACAGTACTACTGTTCGCCATTCCATAGCTATGACAAAGAAATTGTTTAGTTTTAAATGAAATCCCTTAGAGACATCAACATTTCAGAATGATGGATCACATCCTATACATAATACTGAAGCTGTTTCGCGTTTCGCAGGTATAAGTGGCGCAGTGGATTAGTCGCCGTTTGCCTAGGCCGAAGGTCGCGGGTTCGATTCCCGCAAGAGGCGAACTTATGTGACTTAGGTACGAGACTATTGAGGTCACCGAGGGTTTTCTCCAGGCACTCCGGTTTCCTACCTCCCTTCAAGAATAGTATTGGATGCAGTCAATTTCCTTTCCGTCTTCTGGTAGCGACTTACCTTTCCACTACATATTTGAGTGATGAATGTGTGTTTGTTGTGTATATAAGGGTGTCTGTAACATGTGAGCGTGTATATTGATTACAGATTGCCGGGCTTTGAGTCTGACTTAGGAATAAGGCGCGTAGAACATCTAGTATTATTATTACTATTATTACGTTTGACATAGATCGTTTTCTTCAGACTTCTCTGGAAAGTCGAGAATCAGAACACGTCACAGATTTGCGTGTCATATCTCAAAACCCACCGAACAGATTTGGGGCTAATCTTCATAAGGATATTGACTGCGCGAGCAACCAGGCTCTCCTGCCAAACACGCCATTGCTCCAACTCAAGCGTCAAGGTCGCTGGAGTCGATTCTTTGCTAAAAACGTTTTGCCCTATATCTATATTTTTTAAAAAAAAAAGCCGGCAGTACAGATTTTAATGTTTTGACAGATATTTCACCTCATGGCCACTCATTCTTTGGCAGTCCGTTGGACAATGAGTCGGAGAGCTCGTCGCACCGGTGGTCGGTAATTTGTAGTTCAGCGCACCCTTTTGAATGTTATCAAAAATGACTGGACTGTTGCTCGTTATTTGTACTCTGCACATAACTACTGCTGAACCTCTCTGCATATCCTTCATAGTTGCTCTTGCTCAAAGGTCAAGATCGTTGAGGTCAATTATCTTCTAACCACGTTTCACGTTGGTATCTTAAAATTGACAAAATACATTTCGATACGTTTCTAGCTGGGGAGGCACGGTGGCCTAATGGTAGAGCTTTGGCTTGCGGATCTGAAGGTCCCGGGTTCGAGCCCAGGCTGGGGCATTGTGTTGTGTCCTTGGGAAAGACACTTTACTCCCGTTTCCTACTCCTTCGGATGAGAGTATAAACCGAGGTCTAGTCTGTGTCGCATACATTCCATTATAACGGACTTTAAAGATCCTGACGCTCATGTCCTAGACGGGTGAGTGCCGGTGACAAGAATACACCCAGCATGCACTTAGGTCCCCCATCCCTGGCTGCCCAGGATTGTGCTCAGTTGTACGGGCGTCAGACCATGCGCCCAAAGGCTGCGGGATGGCGTCTCGGGCGGCTTGAGTTAGATCCTATATCGGCCAGCGCCTTGAGCAGCTCTTGAGCTGATAAAGCGCTATATAAGAACGATTAAATAAATAAATAAATTAATAAATAGCTTGCAGATGGTTCGGACAGTGGCCAGTCGTTACAAGTTTTCATGTTACCCTCTTTAGGATTAAACCGAGACGGAACACCCGCTCAAAAATTAACACTTTCGGCAACGCTGGTGTTTAAATACGAGTGTGTGTTTGGAAATGCATTTGAATTGCTTGCCATTTTACTTTTAAGCCAAACCTCCCACAGGGCAATCAAAGTTTGTGATTTAAAAAAAAGTATGCGTCAGTATTAAGCTGACACACACAAAAAAGAAAGCGTGAATATTTTTTTTTTAAAACAGCGAAGGATGAAGTACAGCAGATATAATAAATAACTTGATGGAAACATTACCGGGGATCTAAATTACATCCTAGAGACACGCGGCTAATTTTACTGTAGCGCGATATTAAAGAGGATTTATCGGCATTCTCGATTTAATTGTCTGTGACTCGCTCCAAAGACACCACAACCACATCAGAGTAAGATCGGAACAGTCATTTTACAGGCCCCCAATGCAATGCTGCTTTAAAGATATTGGTTTCTAAAAAGAGGTTCGCACTGGATTGTGTCTACAAAATGCCGAGTTCCACGTAAGAACGATCGGGCGAGAAGCAATTTAATTTGCATGGCGTATTATTCTAAATGCCTTAAGTGTAGTTATTATTTCCAGTATCTGCATATTATTTACTAACAGCCATCAATTACATTGAGAGGGAGAGAGAGGGAGCACCTGGGTGGGGGTGTGGGAGGGGAAACAACCACAGGCAAATGAGGAAACAGGTATTGGCTGATCAAAAAGGCCCGAATTCGAAGGCTTTTTAAAAAAACTTTTGGCCAATATGAGTTTAGCCTAAAATTCGCATTTTTATTTAATAAAACGATGATAAAGTGCGCTTTTGTGCTCAAACCAACAGCTAAAGTTTTGAATTTTACATTTCGGTTGTGGCAAAGAGTGATTTTCACCTGTTTAACATTTTTAGCAGTAGGAAGGTGTTGCTATAGTTGATGTTGGTATTTATAGACACAAAAACCATAATTAAATAAAATAGCTATACTTTCGAAAGAATTGGTTTTTCGTAGCAAGCGTTGTTTTTTTAATTGGGGGCAACATTCACTGTGAATGTTAAACGGAACTGTCAAAGTGGGCGTGGTCAAAATGGGTTTCTGTAAGTTCTTTAACTCTTTCGCGATGTTAGCGATGAGTGGCTCGACTAATTGATCAGCCTGTACACGAGATAAAAACTAAAGCTATGAAATAAGCTGTTCTTATATAACACACTTACCAACTCAGAGAGTTGTTCAAGGCGCTGGCCGAAATCAAGATCTAGCCCAAGCCTCCCAAGGTTTCAACTTGCAGTATTTTAGTGAACTGCCAAACGCTCCAGTGGACTCATGAACAACAACTGAGGGTAACCACCATTAACTGCATGTGTACTTGGTAATGGTATGTCGTAGTCTACATTCAGAACATTCGCAGAACCTCTGATCACTTACTAATGGGAAAACTTTTTTTTAATGAGAAGGAAAAAAAGAAAAATTAAATTAAATATTCATTTTCGCTCCTATCCTATCCCGTAACTCTGGGGCACCACAGATGATCGTTTAACCAGCATATTCCATCTTTCTCTGTCTTCAGCAACCCTGATGGCTTATAATAATAATAATAATAATAATAATAATAATAATAATAATAATAATAATAATAATAATAATAATATTATTATTATTATTATTATTATTATTATTATTATTATTATTATTATTATTATTATTATTATTATTATTATTATTATTATTATTAATTTTATTATTATTATTATGTAAAGCGCACATAACGAACAACACATCTGCTTAAAGCGCATATAATATCAAGGTACACAATGAACACACAAAAACGCCAAAATCAATACATTAATTAACAATACATAATAAAAATAATATTAATGAGACAAAAGATATAGAACATAACATGCAGGCAATTATCTTTTTTAAAGTTTAAAATAAAATAAAATGAAAACATTTCATAATAATAATGGATGAGATAAAGCAAACTGAACTCAATTGAAAATAATATATAAACAAAGGAAATGAAATGAAGAATTGGTCCTTTTGGGCATCAACAGACAATAGTTGTGTATGTCCATTGGTGAACTAAACAGATATACGTTATGGGTATCCTGCAACATATAGGAATTCTTTGGCTAGTCTTCTACGTGCCAGTGGTTTCAAAGATACACCAGTAAGCCTACTATCTTAAAGTGAGTCTGGTGTTGTTTTTATTTTATTTTAATTTTAGACTAGATTGCATGACCATATAATTAGAGTATACAAAAACTACATATTGAAGTGAAAGCTCTCAAATAAGCGTGTACGCAGCTTAAAAACCCCCAAACATTCCGTCCCTATTATGACGTCACCTCGCGAGAGTTCCCTTGCTATGAAGTCATTTCGCTCTAAACGTTACAACAGGTCGAGAACAAAGTCACATAGACGCAACCAAAAGCAAAGCGGGCAGTCACGCCCATATAACTCCAGCTTTCCCGCACCTGTATAATTATGTAAACTAAGGGCGGGAAGTAACCCAGTGTATGCAATATACCATCTTTTGATGGTCGGGCACGAAGTTTAGATTCAAATTTCGCAAAATATTAGAAACACAAACAAAATTTACAAAAATGTATAAGCAAATTAACAGTCGTCTCGCAGCGTGGATTAGACATTGTATGAGTTTCTTGATCTCGACCTTAGTGGTTTCAAAGGTGCACACGCTTACTGTTACTTTAACCACTCCCTCTCGACAGACCCTCTGAGCGTTGCCACACAGAAAGCAAAAAATAAGCTTACAACAAAAAAACACCTCAACTCTTTCGAAAGTTTAGTTATTTAAAAAATTGTTTTCGCGCCTATTAATAATAAGGGCTAGCCAACATTCTGGAGCTAAAAATAGCACCTACTAAAGCCGCTAAGAGACAGAACCCGTAAAATAATTTTGCTCGTAAAGTTGTGTGGTTTTAGGTTGATAGAAATAGACCCTACCTTACCCCAGCCATCAAAGACGCACACTTACAGCCGGGTGGTTCACTCAGAAATAGGGTCAAAAGGTTACACCGTTGTACCGTTAAAACCGGGGAAATAACTCTGTCAGAAACCGAAATGGAAAACTCAAACTTTAGCGCTTGGTTTGAGCAACAAAATTGCACTTCCTAATCGTTTAATGTAATAACAATGCGAATGTTAGGGTAAATCCGTTTTTGTCGAAGCCTTCGAATTGGAGCCTTTTACTGTCTAAAAATAAGAAAGGCACAACTTATGGGACGTCGTGGGGTGATCTAAACGGCGGGGAACAGCAGGTTTAAAATAAATGTTCTGTACTCGTGTCTTTTGCTACAAACTTAGCAGTTATAAACCAACCCTCGTGAGTACTGAATATTTATTTTATTTTATTTATTTATTTAATCGTTCTTATATAGCGCTTTTCCAGATCAATAGCTGCTCAAGGCGCTGGCCGATACAGGATCTAACTCCAGCCGCCCGAGGCGCCAACTTGCAGCCTTTGGACGCATCGTAATAACACTCCAGACAACTGAGCAGGGCATCCTGGGCAGCCAGGGATGGTGGAGAGGGACCTAGGTGCATGCTGGGTGTGTTCTTGTCACCGGCACTCACCCGCCTAGGACATGAGCGTCAGGATCTTTAAAGTCCGTTATGATGGAATGTATGCGACACAGACTAGACCTCGGTTTATACTCTCATCCGAAGGAGTAGAAAACGGGAGAAAAGGTGTCTTTTTCAAGGACACAACACAATGCCCCGGCCTGGGCTCGAACCCGGGACCTTCAGATCCGCAAGCCAAAGCTCTACCAATAGGCCACCGTGCCATAAACATGGAAGTGTTACCACTACATTCATCATTGGGGATATGGCAGACTGGTATAATCGCCCCAAGGAAGAAAGGTATAGGAACCTCAATCAACACTGAGCCACCAAAAGCAGTCATTCTGCAAAAAAAATGTACAGTAAAAAAAACAAACATGGCCACTTTTATCTCGCCCACCACAGGATTCGAACCTGGGTCATCAGTGTGCCGGACCAACGCTCTACCACTGAGCTACGGTGGTGGGACAAACAGAGAGATTTCTCAGCATTGCTTGGGACAAGGCCGGAGGAATGACAAATTGCTTGGTTCTATAAACAGACTAAGGAAGTTACGTGATGGACTGTAAGTTTATACATTAAGGTAGTATAACGTTGAGTGCCAAGCTATTTTGTATAGTCACCAGAGAACGATCCACTGATTGTAGTTGACCACCCACGGATTACGTGATCAAAGATCTAGGACTTGGCAGAGACCCTCGCTGAATTGGTCGAAAAATAACTTAAGAAAATTATTACTTCTGTTCTTTTTTTCTTTTTTTTTAAAAATGCTGACTTTTAAAAGGCAGTCGAAAGACACGTGAGAAATTAAAATACCTACAGAAATTGCTGACTTTATTCCCCTCCTCACCCCTCCTTCCCCACAACAAAAATCTATAAGAAAATTTTTAAGGTGAAATAATAATGAGAAACAAATATGTACATAAGCCCAAAGAGCGGTAGTATGGACCACTACCAGACAAAAAAAAAACAACATAGTGCACATTTTCGAACTAAGCTCTTCGTCGCGCAGACAAACCACAAAACCACCCTTTCCAACAAAAGTCCATGAAAGGATGAAATGAGATTTAGAAAGGAGTCATTTTAACATTTTCTCTCTCTCTCTCCCTCGCTTTCTCTCTTCTCTCTTTATATATAATTACACTGATGGTGAATGTTAGCGTGTCGTGGATATAATATTACTTTGTTGGTGTATGTTAGGCCTATGTAGTCAATGCATTGTTTTGGGACTTCTTCTTAGCAAGTGTGTGGATATAACATTGTAAGTGAGGGATGATGTGAATATGTGATGAGAAAATGTAATGTGAATCTTTTATTTTTGCATGGTTTTTGATTAATATATTTTACAGACACACAGTCTCCTTTGTAGAAATGAATAAAGACATATTGTATTGTATTGTATTGTATTGTATTGTATTGTATTGTATTGTATTGTATTGTATTGTATTGTATTGTATTGTGTGTATATGATACAGTTGAGTTTAATATGGAAAATTGCATTTGACAGTGACTATGAAAAAGCTACATGAACTGATCACTTCAAAATATGCGCTTGTCCTGCATTTGTGTTGTCGTGGTTTCTGATGGGTAGATGGTGGTTTTGCCGATTTAATTCGGTTTTGGCGGTGGGTGGGTTGACTCTTTGGAATCCTAAATTGCTTACATCTGGTATGCCATGCACTTAGAAGAAATAACTGAATTATATGGATTCTGTGAAAATGACTAGCAATTTTTAATGACAGTTTTCATTGTTTAAATTGTTAACATTTTTAATAATTTCATTGTTCAAAGTGTGTGTGCGTGTGTGTGTATGTATGTGTGTGTTTGGTCTAAAATCACAATGTGTACAGATCTTAAATTTAAAAAATAAATTCTTTACCCACCTTGGTCTAACATTCTGTCAGGAGTTATAATCCACATGAGGTCTATAATCTAATATCGATACAAAACCCAGAAAAATGTCATAATCATGATGATTTTCTTTTTTTTTTATTTTGCCTGCAGGAATGCTAGACAATGTTTTGTTACAGACACCTGAAAGAGTTACACTAAAAAATAAATTTAAAAAATCGTCTTGACTTTGAAACACCTTAACACGTCAAACAATAATCTATCTTGTACTCTACCCAACCTAAGCATTATTACGACTTTATAGGTGATTATACAAGCAAGTGTTCCATGAAGGTATGACGTTCCGGGCTGGACAGTTCCCTAAATTTATCACTAATCATAGTCTTCAGGTAGTCAAGAATTTAAATGAAGTACCCGAAAAAATTGTCGTTATTTAGTCACCGTTCCACTAAACTTCATGAAAATGCTTTACAAAAATTCATACACCTTTTATATACGCCCATTTTTTTTCAGGAAAGTAGACGGTTTGTGATTGGTCAAACTGATTGATTGATTGCTGGAAACGACAAGCCCAGTTCACGCTAAAAGGTGATCCCAAGGCTGTTCACATTGAATTAAATTTGAATGAGCAGTCCAGTATGCAAATGAACTAGTAAAAAATAGCAGCTACATTATTGATGTTACTAACCTTTCTAACAATTATTTTTAAACATGCCTTAAATATTCTTAAATTATGATTTCGTGTCATGAACAACTGCCAGCATGATAACAACATTGATCATTGTTGAATGTTACATTGTGTTTATTCCCCGTTAAAACAAAGACGTGCTTGTTCTTGAAAAGCACACCATTGTAATCCGTCTACCCACCAGAGTTCTACCAATGTAACCCGTAGAGTAAAAGGTTAAAGATCATATCATGTCACATGCATGCTAGTTCAGTATGCCAATGTGTTAACCAATATGCAATGCTGTATTTCAACCAAGTCAATGGACATCTGCATATCATGATATGCACTTAGCGTGACATGTGGAAAAATCCTATCCTGGTGACATATAAACAAAATGACGCCGATGATGGATATTGACTGAAGGATGAATTATTGATGAATTGCGAGATTGAATGATTGTTAGATTGAGTCATTCACTAAGTCAGGGCGTCATTGATTTGGTTTTTTTAGTAATTCATTTAGTTTACATTGGTTTATTCATTTGAGTGGAGTCTCATATAGAGTTCATATCCAAGTTACCATACGTAACCATAGCATCCTCAGTGCTTATTGTGTGTGTGTGTTACCTTGAGTATGCCTTTAAGCTTTCCCTATGAATATTGATTATCACATTAACTAGCAATATTTCTGCCAGCCCAATAAAATAATAATAATAATAATAATAATAATAATAATAATAATAATAATAATAATAATAATAATAATAATAATAATAATAATAATAATAATAATAATAATAATAATAATAATAATAATAATAATGCGCCTTATTCCTAAATCGGACTCAAAGCGCAGCGATCATTAAAAAAAAAAAAACACGCGCGCTCACGCACTCTTAAACATTCAATAAAAACATATTCATCACTCAACCATATGCTGTAAAAGGTAAATGAAGAGGTTGCGAGCGAGGATAACATGGGTGGGTTAGGGGTGATATGGGGGTGGGAAGGGAATGAGGGATAAAGGTCGAATAGATTTTTTTCCAAGAATTTCATTTGTGCTTCATTTCTGGAAGAGGAGAGAGAGGGAGAGGGAAAAGGAAAGGAGAATGTGAACGGGGAGAGCAGTTAGCTCATCGGTAAGCAAATTGTCAGGCGGTAACATTGCAGGCTATAGTGCAGTGGTTCAAACCCATTTGACGGCCTGGAGTAATAATAATAAAAATAATAATAATAATAATAATAATAATAATAATAATAATAATAATAATAATAATAATAATAATAATAATAATAATGATGATGATGATGATGATGATGATGATGATGATGATGATGATGATGATGATGATGATGATGATAATAATAATAATAATGATGATGCTGATAATAATAATAATAATAATAATAATAATAATAATAATAATAATAATAATAATAATAATAATAATATTAATAATAATAATAATAATAATAATAATAATAATAATAATAATAATAATAATAATAATAATCAATAAAATAATTAATTAATTAAATACAAATACATAAGTAAATAAATACAAATAAATATAAATTACCCCAAGACACTGCGCTCATACTCCCTCGGATGAGAGTATAAACCGAGGTCTAGTCTGCGCAGGCGCGAATCCCATCCCACGGACTTGTAACCATTCTGACGCTCATGTCCTTAGACGGGTGAGTGCCAAATACACCCAACACGCACTAGGTCCCATCTCCCCATCCCCGCTCGCCCAGCATTGTGCTCAGTCGTCTGGGCGTCAGACTATACGCCCAAAAGTTGCAGGTGGGCGCCTCGGGCGGCATGAGTTAGATTCTGTATCGACTAGCAGTTCTTGAGCTGGATAAGCGCGATAGGAAAGTGATCTTTTTTTTTAAAACAATAAATACATAAATAAATAACCAGACCAAGAAGCGGTGTTGGTGGGTTGGTGGAGTCTTGTCCCGAAGAGTTTTCAAGAAAAAAAGGTAGGTGAATGGTCTAGCGAAGAAGAAGATAGTATAGTAGATTGATAGAACAGAGTAGGAATGAGAAAGAACAAATGAGAAAGAAAGCGACAATGGGCATTTAAAGCATTAAATTTCCAGAAAGTGGGGATACTATTTAAGCTGAAACCCCCGGCACCCTCACAGGGGAGTGGATGAGAAGGAGAGCGACTACTGGGACAAGGTCGCAGGAGAGACACGAGACGATACCCTTAGATACGCCATCTGGAAACTGAAAACTGACAGCTGCAATCTCGTCCATCGAAAGCCACGTCTGCAAAAACGGTTTTTGTTTTGTTTTGTTTGTGTGGTTTTTTTTTTTGTTCCGTAAACTTAGCAGGGATAATATTTTTCGGGGTTTTAATTGTTGTGTGTGCGCACCCTTTCTGGTCTAGGTTGTAAGGTATATCTGTCAATCTCGTAGACCTGTGTCAAAGAATTATCTGAAAATATCAGGTAAGAAGACTCGCCATATATTAATATCCACACCTATCCATGTTAATTTCGTGAATTTTTGTGGGGTGGCTGGGTTGAGGTGGTAGGGACTGGGCGTCGGGGCTGGAGTGGGAATGTCGGGTGAAATGAGCATTGAAGAAGGAGAGGGCTGGGTGAGTGTTGAAGTAATGTACAGGCTAAGAACCTTGTTGCAAAGAGTCCTCACGAGAAACGGAGATTGGATATCTTAATCGTGTACACCTGTCAAATTTATTACTCTTGCACCTCCTTCTTCTTACGTCATTTACTCCTACCCTTGACCGCTCCTGTTTCCACCGATCCACACACATGCATATCATTTATGAAACACTATCCATTATGTGTTTGTGTGTAGTAAGTCTGTCTGTCTGTCTCTTCATCTCTCTCCTTCTCTCTCTATCTTCTCTGTCCCTCTCTGTATCTCGACTGTCTCTGTCTCCTTCACTCTCTTTCTCTGTCACATCCATTATTCTTGTTAGTTCCCTCCCTCTTTCTCTCGCTCTATCACAGAAACACACACACACAGACACACACACATACACATACACACACACAATCTCTCTCCCTCCCTTTCTCTCTCTCTCTTTCTCTCTCTCTCGTTGTTGCTGTTGTTGTTTCTTTAATTTAACGTCTTTTCATCCAAGTGATTTAAGACTTGATGGGAGCAGGGGAAAATATTAAACAAATGGTCATACTGAAGCGAAAAAATTAAACAAAATAAACAACACTGAACAATTAAATAATCAAAATTGTAAAATAATTATAACTTGTACAAATGACGTTTACTATAACTACAAACCAGTTCTTTTAAAAGGATGTTAATTATGTCTCATATTTAGTTCGTCAATGTTCATAAGGTCCAGCGGGCTGCAAAGAGCCGAATCAGGATTTTTATATCTCATATATAAAATATTAAATGTTCTGAATTTATGCATATATAATCTTCAATGTTCTGAATTTATGCTCATAGAAAAATCCACTAGACCTATTAATAATCTGTACTGACTCTGTTCTTTACAAAAAAAAACATCCAACATGACTGCATATTAATGATTTCGCAATTGTTATCTAATAATTAATATTTTTATCCTGAATATTTCGAACATGTTGTGGAATATATTGCGCGATTGCACTGTGTGTATGCGTGGTGAGCACGTATGCGCCGTGTGTGTGTGGGGGGGGGGTAGATGTGTGTGTGTGTGTGTGAAAGTGTTGGTGTGTGGAAAAGTGGCCAATTTGTTTTTGTGACCACGTCAGTCTATGCGATCTTTTCTGTTTGAACGTAAATCAGAATCGACTTGTCAAATTCTTAATCTTACTTAATACCGCCTTATAAGCAATGTATGGAGTGGTTTGCAATTTCAAAGTAAACAGACACTGTACTATTATTCGTATAAAATGTAATGTTCATAAAAAGGAGACTGCGTTTCAAAGTGCATGTAAATACGAGAACAAATGTAAAGAGGTCAAAACGAAGAACAAGAAAGTGAGCGATATGAAAGAAGGAAATAACGCGTCAAGGCTAAAGGTTTTATTATTTCGAGATTGAAAAAAGAGGAAAAAAGAAAGAAAAAAGAAAGAAAGAAAGAAAGAAAGAAAGAAAGAAAGAAAGAAAGAAAGAAAGAAAGAAAGAAAGAAAGTTATATAAAGGATGCATGACAGAAAGAATTAAAGAACAAAAAATAAAAATAATGATTTACAGAAAACGAACAGAGAAAGAAAGAAGACAGGAAGGAAAGAAAAGAAAGAAATAAATAAAAGAAGAAAGAGAGAAAGAAAGAGAAAGAAAGCTAAAAAATACAGGAAGAAAAGTTTAATAACTGTCTATTATGTCTATATTTTTTTGGAATTGTGTTGAACAATTGTATCAAAATTTAACAAAGGTAGCCTAAAAGACTAAACAATTCAGCACAAAATCATTATGAGACTCGTTCGAATACTAATATTGTACTACTCCGCAGCAGACAAAAAAAATAATTAAAATGGTTTTACTTGAAAAACGGCGCTTTAAGATTTTATCTCGAGATACAATTCAATACAATACAATGCAATACGATGCGATGCGACGCGACACAACACAACACGAGTTAATAATTACTATTGTGGCATGACCTAAAGTAAAAACATTTTTATTTTAGAAAAAAAATAATTTATGTCATTCGGTTTTGAAATTTTGTTTTTTTAATGACTGCGTTTAACTATCTCTACGATGAAAAAGACCTGATAGCGTCGGCGCTAGGTGTATTTTTGCCGTTTAAAAACATTCATCACTTCACGCGAAATAGAGATGGTCTTAAGAAGTTGAAATGGCTCAGGCCAACAAAGACAGTGCATCCACAAATTACTATGGTCGCGCTCTAACCCTGTAATGCAGTATGTTAACGTCAGAACTAAGAAAGATCAGGACATTGAATTTTAAACGGATAGAGTACCTGCAATTCCGGTAGCGTTCGCTAAAAAAACAGTAATTGATGCTTATTACGTTGCAACCCATTTGCATGCCAAGGTATCTACTCTACCCGTTTGTCCTTTGTTTTGTTTTTGATGTGTTCGCAGATGTCGAAATGCTGGGGAGGAGGGAGATGGGGGGGGAGGGTGGGGGGAGAGAGCCTGGTGGCGCGTTTGGTCAGTCGCCGGATTCCTATGCCGAAGGGCGCGGGTTCAATTCCCGCAAAAAGGGAACTTATGCGACATATGGAGGACACTATTTGATGCCACCGACTGTTTTCTACGGGATACTACGGGTTTCCTCCTTCTCTTCAATAATGGTTTACTGGATGCAGTAAATCTAACATTTCAAAAAATAACATGCCCTTTCCCTTTCCGTCTTCTAATAAGCGATCTCTCTGCACTTAATACAATGTTTGAGTGATATAGATGTGTGTTTGCTGTGTATGTGAGAGTAGGCTATATGAAACATATGTGCGTGTATATGTTGGTTCAGATCGCCGCGCTTTTTTTAAAACTGATTAATGATTTGGCGTAAATAACATCTGGTAGTAGTAGCACCAGCAGCAGTAGCTGTAGTAGTAGTAGTAGAAGTAGTAGTAGTAGTAGCACCAGCAGCAGTAGCTGTAGTAGTAGTAGTAGTAGTAGTAGTAGTAGTAGTAGTAGTAGTAGTAGTAGTAGTAGTAGTAGTAGTAGTAGTAGTAAACAGAGTAATTCTTCGCCTGGTACAACGATGACCCAGGTTCGAATATCATGGCGGGCAAGATAACAGTGGCTATTTTTCACTGTTTACCTTAACAGAATGATTGCTCTAGTGGTTCAGTGTTGATTTAGATCCCTACCCCCTTTTTACCTGACATATCGCCAATGACGCTCAATGTTCATTCTCTACAGTCTATACATGTAATGTTGGTCAGGTTTCACAGGTGCACGATGACTAAGTTTGACGTTCTGAAGGAAGAGTGCACAATTCTAGAACGTAGTATAGCACACGACATTTGATTTTGGTATAGACATCCCAAGCATAGCTTACATAGAATGATGTGAAATGCAAAGTTTCCAACAATAAATCTATTTTAGTTGTATACGCTAAAACCACAGGGACATGCGAGCGCCTACGCCTGTAATGCGTCTCCCTTTGGTTATCTAAATATTATGCCTGTGACGCGTCTTCCTTTGGTTTTATATATATATATATATATATATATATATATATATATATATATATATATATATATATATATATATATATATATATATATATATATATATATATATATATATATATATATATATATATATAGTTATGGATATATTCATGTATATATTCAGGTATAATTATATTGGTTTAGACGTATAGATATCCATGGTATGTATATGGTAGTCTCTCTCTCTCTCTCTCTCTCTCTCTTTCTCCTTCATCTCTCTCTCTCTCTCTTTCTCTCTCTCTCTCTCTCTCTCTCTCTCTCGTTCTCTCTAGCTAAATGGAGACGCGTCACAGAAATAGGTGCTCGCGTGTCCAGATACAAGTGCACGTTTTGAACAAAATCTATTGATAATGACACTACTACTACTACTACTACTACTACTACTACTACTACTACTACTACTACCAATGGATGACATATATGTATGCGCTTTCCCCCAAATCACCAATTAGGTTCAAAAACGCGGAGATCTGAACCAACGCACCCGCTCACATGTTTCACCCATTCACATACACAACATTAGCTTTATCTTTTTAGTGTGCTGCATTATAGTCTAAAGTGTATTCCTTGTGCAATATTTTCTATCCTTTTATCCTTGTAGTATCTTCTGCTGCGAAATTTCATACAGTTTTCCCCAGCATCGAAAAGTGACCTTCATCCTATCCTTACTTAACGTTGGACTGTTCCTTGCGTGCGCTTCTGTAGTTTACAGTAAAAGGGTGAGGCGACGAAGCTTGAAAAGGGAGATCAGGAAGTGGCTATCACATGTTGGCTAGTTGTCTCACGCACACCACTAGTGTCAGAATCCTCCATGTTTTCTATTGCATTGTGGGACGGTCCTTTGCTGGGTTGCTCGCCATTCTAAGCATTCCCACATTGGACTCAAAAGACACAAACACCAACAAACGACTTCACAGGGAAAAGGGTCTAGCTCCAGTGGACTAGGTTACAGGTGTTTTTTTTGTTGTTGTTGTCTTCTTCTTCTTCTTCTTCTTCTTCTTCTTCTTCTTCTTCTTCTTCTTCTTCTTCATTATCATCATCATCTTCTTCTTCTTCTTCTTCTTCTTCTTCTTCGGTTTGACTAAGAGATTTCTCTTACCATATGAATATTCGCTGCGACGGAGTCTATTATTAATTAGCACAGTAGTACTACTATTGTTCCCCATTAAACGCTCTTTTGCAAAAAGGAGATGGACGGAAAACAAGAAGAAGACAAAGAACTGCGGCCTGCCCTATTATTAACCTATG
>CM072514.1:62527308-62552308 GCA_036898135.1 Oncomelania hupensis | reverse complement strand
AAATCTCACGTGGGTCATTTTTTTTTTAACACTACAATATGGATATTTTTCTTTTTAATTTAGGCTTTTTACCTTTAATTTATTATTATTATTATTATTATTATTATTATTATTATTAATATTATTATTATTATTATTATTATTATTTATAAACTAATAATAATAATAATAATAAATTATTATTATAATTATTATTATATCTTATATCAAATTTTCTTTTAAAACCTTGGTGTTTTTTCTGATTTCTATTTGTATTATTCTATATTCAATATTATTATTATTATTATTATTATTATTATTATTATTATTATTATTATTATTATTATTATTATTATTATTATTATTATTATTATTATTACTACCAAGGATCGGGATGGGGTGGTACGTGTAGGTAAAAGGGGGCTACGGGTAGGTTTAAAGGGGCATGGGTAGGCATAACGGGGATACTGGTATATATACATGTAAGGGGGTATGGTGATGGTCGATTCCTTTCATCCATACCTGTCACGAACTGGCTAGCTTTAACTCTGCACATTTACTATTTAGCATGTGTAGTCATTGTACCCTTAGAGAGTCAGTATATAACACAGCAGCAATTAAGATTACACAGCAGACCACACACCGCGAGCCCGACCCACGCTAGCGCAGTGAGTCAGCACTTGAGCTTTGAATCGGACCGTTTTAACCAATCAGAGCAGGCTAAGTGGGTAGAGCAGTTTTGACTGTGTCAAAACCTAGCACAGTTTGGTCAGTCGTGTGTGAGACGAGGAAGAAGTAACATCTCCTTAGCTAGCAGAGAACTATCTTCACTCATAGACCAGGAAGCAGGACTTAGAATCTCAGAATTCTATTAAGTCACAACGGGCCTGAACTTGTCAAACAGGTAAATGAACACCCTTCTGTTTCATCGTGATATATTTATATTATTGTTGAAATTATGTTTGTGGAATTTGCTATGCATAAATGTGAATTGTTAATCCGAATTTGCGGGACCACGTGGAAGAGCCTACCACGAGGCGAAACACGACCGGTTGCGCCGCCATGTTGTATCCCGTACGGAACCACTGTTGTTTAACTTATATGTATGTTTGCAGACCAGTGGCTGTACCACTGAATGTTTATAATATTATTAATTCTGTATGTGTATAGTTAGACACGATTGATATTTATGTATGTATAGGAATTTAGAGTGAGATTCCAGTGGAACCCGGAAGTAGCAGAATGTTCGTCGCTTATGTATAGAGATGTGGAGCTATCACTGAGGGCTACTTTGGCTTTCAGTGAGACAATCTGCACAAACCGATTATTCAGGGTTGTGCAGAATTTCGTCTCTTATATTACAGACGAGCAGGCGAGCTATCCCGAGCTATCCTGTGCACCCCACTCCACAGAAACGACTAGTTGGTTGAGGAGACTCTGCCGCACAAGTCGGAAAGAGCTACCTTGAAAACCACCCTGTCAGACCCCACAGCGTGGCAAGGGAACCCAACTACACAACGACAAAGGTGTACCAGAAGCTACCTCACAGAAGGACTTCGACCGCACCATCAGAAAGTTAAGTGTAATCTCCGAAAGTGCACTTAAACTGATCAATACAGGACCACAGTAGTCCAACTCTTCAGAAACTGTAAAACGGACCACAGTAGTCCAAATCTACATGAAATATACTAGCAAAGTGCCCGAGGAAGAAAATAACAGCTGCCTAGACTATCAGCGATCGAACTATTAGCAGTGACTGAGACTTTTTAAGTTAGATTAGTACTTAGAGAATCTTGTATAGAGTAGAAGAAATAAATGTGTGATTTTAACTGTTATCGAGTGGCTGGACTACATATGATTCATAGCCGTGTGAAAGCTAGTGTGACAGTAATCTTTTACCATTTTTCTATCTATCTCTGTACCCCAACCTTAACACAGAACGAGCTAAACAAATAAATTTATTAAAGTAATTCATAGGGTGACTTACTAGCAGTTCCCACCGAATAAACGTGAGGGTCCATAATTCCATTGTGCAGAGCCCATAAACCCCACGTGACACTTTAATTGGCGAGCCTAGCCAGGATCTGTGTATAACAGGAATTGGGTATAACCGGACCTAAGTACAATAAAATTAGATAACAACAGTAGAAGTAGAATAACTTAGAATAGTGTAAGGGTATAACACTGATCAGTTTGGTGCACTATTCTTTAGTTAAAAACTTTTTTGCTTCAATTATTTTTGTGCCTGTATGTTGCATTGTTCTTTTGCAGGTTTTGCTTAAGTAACTGTTGTATGCCATTTGACTCTTGTTTTATTCTATTATTGATTACGAATTTGATTGTCTTTGCATTGTTGTTATTGACTTGCAATATTGCTAGTGTGTTGGTATTCCACGTGATTCAGAGGTTGTTCATAGACACGTTTGGCAATGTCGGACCCAGTGGCCTTGAGATTGCGCTTCAAGGAATTAGGGGAAGCTTTACACTTAGCAGGGGGAGACCTAATTGCGTATATCAATGCAGAGGTAGAGAAACAGGAAGCCAAGGCAGAGAGAGCAGCAGAGAGAGAGGCGAAGAAACTCGAAGCGGCAGAGAGAGCCGCAGAGAGAGAACAGAAAAAAGCAGAACTAGAAGCAGAGCAGAAGAAACTAGCATTAGAGGCAGAGCAAAAGAAAGCAGAGTTAGAAGCAGCAAGAGAACAGAAAAAAGCAGAATTAGAAGCAGAGCAAAAGAAAGCAGAGTTAGAAGCAGCCAGAGAACAGAAGAAATTAGAATTAGAAGGAGAACAGAAGAAGGCAGCATTAGCAGCAGAGAGAGAAGCAGAAGTTAGGAAATGGGAGTATGAGAGGGCAGAAAAGGAAAAAGACAGACAGCATGAGTTAGAGCTAAGAAGATTGGGATCAGGAGCTTCAAGTTCTTCCTCAACCCCTCCCCACTCAGATCAGCTAGAGGTAGCATCGAACCCTGTACAAGGAATATCATTTCCACTGGGAACATTCAATGAGAGAGAAGAAGGTCTAGATCTCTATCTGACTAGGTTTGAGCGTCTAGCAACAGAGTATAAACTAGATCCCACTCATTGGTCTTTCAAGCTTAGTCAAGGGCTTAGAGGAAAGGCTTATGACATCTACAGTAAGCTACCGACTGACAGAGTGACTGACTATCACAAAGTAAAAGAGGCACTCCTAACGGGATTCGAACTGACAGGAGAATGCTACCGGCAAAAGTTCCGCACCAATCGGAGGGTGAAAGGCGAGAGCTATGCGCAGTTCGCGGATCGGTTGTCCACAACGCTGGATAAGTGGATTAGCCAGTCAGCCACGGCTAAGACGTATGATGGACTGACAGAACTGTTAGTATGGGAACAGCTACGGGAAACCATGACCCCCGAGCTGAGAACATTCTCAGTAGAGCAGGGCGCGGAAAGACTGGAAGATCTGGTCAAGGTCGCCGATAGGTACGTGGCCGCACACGGAGAAGCCAAGAGCTTCAGGCGAGACCTAAAGCCTAACGGGAAAGAGGCACAGAAACGAAGCCCTACCCGGGAAGAGCGCACCGCGAATAAGCCGAATAACTCCAGACCTGGGCAAAATAAAGGACCCAACACGGAATTCGGGAAAAGAGGTCCCGCAGAACAGAGACGGTATTGTTCGTTCTGCAACAGAAACAATCACTCCACCGCAGAATGTTTCAAGTTGGCCGCACAACGTAGGGAAGAACGCGAAAGCCGGCCAGCGCACAGAGTTCTAACTCAAAGCAGCGGTAACAAGCCACACACAATCGGAGATCACCCATCGGTGACAGACACGGTCAAGGTCAACGGTAAAGAAGCGAACTGTCTGTATGACACAGGTCTATCATACGACGCGATAGTTAGCGAGTCTCTTGTATCGCGCGCGGACTTGACAGACAAGACAGTCGACTTACAAGGAGCAGACTTGTAGAAAAACCGACGACTACTTGCCCAATAGCTTGGATCGAAGTAGAGAGTAGGTACGTCACAGGACGAATCCAAGCAGCTGTTTTACAGAAACCCCTGTATGATCTAGTGCTAGGTTGTAGGTATGTGTTCTTAGGCACGCCCCCCAACACTGTAGAGATAGCTGCAGTGCAAACCAGGGCCCAAGCTAAAACCCAACCACCCCAGCCCGAGTTCGCTCCGAATCCAGGACTCGAAGAGATCAAAACAGCACAGAAAGAAGACACCTCGATAGCGAAGTGCTTCCAGAAGCTACCCAAGGCGCACACACCCCCGCACAAGGGAGACTTCTACATGGAAGAGGGAGTTCTACATCGACAAGGAGATGGAGATCACACCCAACTAGTACTACCAGCCACCCTTCGAGCCCAAGTACTAGAACTAGGCCACAGCATGCCACTCAGCGGACACATGGGAATTGGAGCCACAGTGCAGAGAATCAGCGCACACTACTATTGGCCAGGAATCACGGAGGATGTCAAGCGCTACGTGAAATCTTGCCACCAATGTCAACGATATTCCCCGCGACATCACACCGTACCAGTTACCTTAGGACCATCGGTAGTAGTCGGCGTACCATTCCAGCAAGTCTCAGTAGACATAGTAGGACCACTGCCCATGACCAAGAAGCGGAACAGATTTCTACTCACACTCGTCGACGCATGTACGATGTGGTGCGAAGCAGTCCCGTTGCCAGCGATCGACACCAAGAAGATTGCAGATGCACTCATCGCCATCTTTACCAGAGTCGGATTCCCGGACAGCATTAGAACGGACAACGGATCTCAGTTCACCGGCCGCCTGATGCAAGACGTGTTCGAGTTGATACAAGTTCATCACATTCGCACACCACCATACCACCCCGCCAGCAACGGACAAGTAGAAAGACTGAATGGAACCCTTCTCACCATACTCAGGAAAGTCGCCGACGACAATCCAGAAGCGTGGGACACCTACGTGAATGCGGCACTGTTCGCATACCGAGAAACGCCCCATGCAGCCACAGGCTACACCCCGTCAACATTGCTATTCGGCAGACCTCTAGCCGGACCGCTAGAAGCCCTACGCAGAAGTTGGACGGAAGCCAAGATAGACGACACACCAAGAGGGGCCACCAAGTACGTCGCAGACCTGCAGGAAACCCTCAAAGCAACGTGGAAGAAAGCTGGTGAAGCTCTGAAGAACGCAAGAGCCCGTCAGGCGAAGTACTACAACCGCCACGCGAAGGACCGAGAACTGCAAGTCGGCGATCAAGTGCTACTCTTACTTCCAAGTGGAACCAACAAGCTGGACATCGCTTGGAGAGGACCGTACCGGGTGACTGCCAAGAAATCCAAGACAGTCTACCAAGTAGAGGTGAACGGGAGAGCCCGATACCACCACATCAATCTCCTCAAGAAATACACGGACCGACCAGCGACTCCCAGCACTCACAACTTGTTAGCCATCGCCATCGCGGAAGAAGGAGAAAGCATGGAGACCAATGCAGTAGAGTATCCCCTGCACTCCAAAGAAACCTACAAAGACGTGATACTCAACGGAGACCTAGCCGCCAAACAGCAACAGCAAGTACTACAGGTCATTCGACAACATCAGACTGTGCTAACAGACCGACCAGGGAGGACAGACCTCGTCGAAGTAACCTTAACGGTGACCGACCCAACACCCGTCCGCCAGAAGCTCTACCCGATGCCACTGTCTCAGCAGCGAGCCATCAAGGAAGAGATAGACACCTTACTGGCAGCCGGAATCATCTCAGAGTCTACTTCACCCTACAGCGCAGGCACGGTATTGTTGCGAAAACCCAACGGAGAGCATCGACTGTGCATCGACTTCAGACTCCTGAATGCGGTAACGCAGTTCCAGCCAGAGCCACTCCCGGACCAGACAGACCTATTTGCCAAGCTACAGCGAGCGAAGTACTTCTCACGCATCGACCTCAGCAAAGGTTACTACCAGATACCAGTACAACCACAAGTCCGAAAGTACCTAGCGTTTAGCACTATGGAAGGACACTTCGAGTTCAACGTGCTTCCATTCGGACTCCACAACGCACCCAGCATCTTCAGTGCCATGATGCGAAAACTCCTGGCACCCCTGAGCAGCGAGCACCTACACTCGTTTATGGACGACATCCTCATCGCAACACCTACGTGGGAGGAACATGTCACGCTCCTACAGCAACTACTCGCCCGCCTCAGAGACACGGGATTGACGGCAAGACCCACCAAATGTCAGATTGGATTCACAGAACTAGAATTTCTGGGACACACCATCAGTCAAGGAAGCCTGCGACCGGTAGAAAAGACAGTGAAACGCCTACTCGACGCTCCTAGGCCCAAGACAAAGAAGGAAGTGCAGTCATTTCTAGGGCTCTGCGGCTTCTACCAGAAGTTCATCCCCAACTACAACAGCATCGCCGTACCTCTGACAAATGGAACCCGGAAAATCGCCCCGGACAAAGTAGTTTGGACAGCGGAATGTGAGACAGCATTCCAAACACTCAAGGACAGAATGACATCGGCGCCAGTACTCCACCTACCCGATTTGACTCAGCCTTTCGTTCTTCGTATCGACGCAAGCGACTTAGGCCTCGGAGCAGTACTGCTACAGCGCGACCCCAAGAATGCAGAGACGTTATTCCCTGTCGCCTACGCCAGCAGAAAATTGAGACCCGCCGAGACCCACTACGCCACGTCGGAGAAAGAATGTCTTGGACTAGTCTGGGCCATACAGAAATTCCAACTCTACCTGTATGGGACCCACTTCACAGTTCAGGTGGACCACCAACCACTATCGTTCCTGGCAGCCTCCAAGTCTTTGAACTCTCGCCTGATGCGATGGGCACTCACCCTTCAGGCGTACTCATTCCAGATCGAGTACATCCCCGGCACAGAAAACCACGGAGCCGACTACCTCAGTCGCCATCTCGTGGAGGACACAGCAGCTGTCGCCCACCCAACACAACTAAGGGCCACAGCACCAGAATTCGTCCCCGCCCAATAAAACCCTGTCACTAGTGTCCATAGCTACCTGGCACAGCATTGCAGCTCAGGTAGAGCAACTTACTTAGTTTGTAAATAGGACCCTAGGATAGTGCAGTGTTAAACTAGGCTCTGTAGTAGAAAAAGGTCGAATCCAGTAGTCATCGCCTTTTTTCAGTTGAGGGAGCCTGTCACGAACTGGCTAGCTTTAACTCTGCACATTTACTATTTAGCATGTGTAGTCATTGTACCCTTAGAGAGTCAGTATATAACACAGCAGCAATTAAGATTACACAGCAGACCACACACCGCGAGCCCGACCCACGCTAGCGCAGTGAGTCAGCACTTGAGCTTTGAATCGGACCGTTTTAACCAATCAGAGCAGGCTAAGTGGGTAGAGCAGTTTTGACTGTGTCAAAACCTAGCACAGTTTGGTCAGTCGTGTGTGAGACGAGGAAGAAGTAACATCTCCTTAGCTAGCAGAGAACTATCTTCACTCATAGACCAGGAAGCAGGACTTAGAATCTCAGAATTCTATTAAGTCACAACGGGCCTGAACTTGTCAAACAGGTAAATGAACACCCTTCTGTTTCATCGTGATATATTTATATTATTGTTGAAATTATGTTTGTGGAATTTGCTATGCATAAATGTGAATTGTTAATCCGAATTTGCGGGACCACGTGGAAGAGCCTACCACGAGGCGAAACACGACCGGTTGCGCCGCCATGTTGTATCCCGTACGGAACCACTGTTGTTTAACTTATATGTATGTTTGCAGACCAGTGGCTGTACCACTGAATGTTTATAATATTATTAATTCTGTATGTGTATAGTTAGACACGATTGATATTTATGTATGTATAGGAATTTAGAGTGAGATTCCAGTGGAACCCGGAAGTAGCAGAATGTTCGTCGCTTATGTATAGAGATGTGGAGCTATCACTGAGGGCTACTTTGGCTTTCAGTGAGACGCTCTGCACAAACCGATTATTCAGGGTTGTGCAGAATTTCGTCTCTTATATTACAGACGAGCAGGCGAGCTATCCCGAGCTATCCTGTGCACCCCACTCCACAGAAACGACTAGTTGGTTGAGGAGACTCTGCCGCACAAGTCGGAAAGAGCTACCTTGAAAACCACCCTGTCAGACCCCACAGCGTGGCAAGGGAACCCAACTACACAACGACAAAGGTGTACCAGAAGCTACCTCACAGAAGGACTTCGACCGCACCATCAGAAAGTTAAGTGTAATCTCCGAAAGTGCACTTAAACTGATCAATACAGGACCACAGTAGTCCAACTCTTCAGAAACTGTAAAACGGACCACAGTAGTCCAAATCTACATGAAATATACTAGCAAAGTGCCCGAGGAAGAAAATAACAGCTGCCTAGACTATCAGCGATCGAACTATTAGCAGTGACTGAGACTTTTTAAGTTAGATTAGTACTTAGAGAATCTTGTATAGAGTAGAAGAAATAAATGTGTGATTTTAACTGTTATCAAGTGGCTGGACTACATATGATTCATAGCCGTGTGAAAGCTAGTGTGACAGTAATCTTTTACCATTTTTCTATCTATCTCTGTACCCCAACCTTAACACAGAACGAGCTAAACAAATAAATTTATTAAAGTAATTCATAGGGTGACTTACTAGCAGTTCCCACCGAATAAACGTGAGGGTCCATAATTCCATTGTGCAGAGCCCATAAACCCCACGTGACAATACCTGCGAAACGATCAACGGGGAAGTATCAAGGAGGGTACAGTTAGGAACCAAGGGGGTATGGAAGGTATCAAGGGGTATGGGGAGGTATCAAGTGGGTTCGGGGAGGTATCAAGGGGGTATGATGAGGCATCATGGGGGGGGGGACGGGGAGATATCAGGGGGGGGGTATGGTGAGGTATCAAGGGGGAAATGGGGAGGTATCATCGTCCAAATGAAACTTGCAGACAAAAGTTCTCTCTGTCTACATTTTAAACAGCATCATGTGTACCCTGGCTTGCCAGGGTACAAAAACCACTAGTAATAATAATAAACTTGTTCACTAGTTAAAATTGGAGTTGGTTGAGTTTAGATTTCTTGGTCACGGTCGAACTTCGGGTTGCCTTCCCTAAACGAAAGCGCGGAAAACCCGCAAGAGCTGCGCCACCAAGGACAAGGGAAGGGGAAAGATAGGACCTATAGCGCCTGCTGGATAGGAATACTGGTAGATTTGGCACTTATCAATAAGACATGAGTGTCAGGGTCTTTAAAGTCCGTGTTTTAGAATGCATGCGTGCACAGATTAGGCTTATAGTCCGGACCGTTTTGGTAAATGTTGAACGACAGTAGCAGTCGTCGCCATCATCATCGGCATCATCATCATCATCATCGTCATCATCATCATCGTCATCATCATCATCATCATCATCATCATCATCATCATCATCATCAACAACAACAACAACAAATACAAAGACAAAGACTATAGTAACAACATTATAAACACCATAATAACAATAATCTTATCTTATCTTATCCTATCCTATCCCGTAACTCGAAAGTCGTTTTGGCACCACAGATGATCGTTAAGCCAGCATACTTCGTCTTTCTCTGTCCTCAGCAACCCTCATGGCTTCGCTCAGTTTCAAGTCAGTCCATTCTTGAATGTTGTCCTCCCACCTCTTTTTCTGTCTCCTTCTCTGTCCATCTTCTGCCTCCTTGCACCGTGCCTTGCAGATGGTCTTGGAAGGTCTTATGCTCTGGCGACGTGTCCATACCATCGGAGTTTCCTTTTCTTCACCACTGTGAGCATGTCATTGTGCTGTACAATGGCTCGTGTGATGGTCTGCCGGACTTCGTCGCTGGTAATGTGCTCGGAATAGGAAATGCCCAGAAGTCTTCCGTAGCACTTCATCTCCTTTTTTTGTGTTCTTCGTTGTAGGTCTGCTGTGAGGGTCCATGTTTCCCAAGCGTATAGAAATATGGAGATGAGAAGAGAGCGCAGCAGCCTTACCTTGGAGTATAGACTGACGGTCCTGTCCTTACGAATGGACTTCAACCTTGTCAGTGCAGCAGTTGCTTTTGCGATCCTGGAGAGGACTTCCTGCCAAATCTTCCGGATCAACCGAAAGGTTGATTTCAGTTGCAATCCTAGCTGGCTCCGCTAGTTCGGCCTTGCACTGCCAGGCAGCCCCCCCCTCCTATCCTCCCTCCCTCTTCCCCCCCCCCCCCTCCGAAAAAAAGCTTGCAGTTCGGGATATTTTTCATAGTGTATTGAGACGAGATATTCGCCCGGATAACTCTCGGTAACTAATACCAAAACAAAGAGACTAGTTACCTCCCATTTCCGAAGGCGGTCTATTGTCGGTATATGATTAGCGCCGCCCTTTTAACCCTACACCCCAACCCTGAAATTCTCATCTCCACCCCACACAAAACTTCACACCCCTACGGTATCCCCACACTCAATCCCACCACACCACACTCCACCCCAACTTGCACAAGTTTATTCACACTGCGCACGTTTGCCTCTCCACCTTAGAAAGCCCCCAGTTTGCTCACACCCACGCTAAAAGTTTGAATTCCCCATTTCGGTTGCGAAAGGGAGTTATTTCCCTTGTTTTAACAGAACATCGGCGTGACCTTTGACCCTATTTCTGAGCGAACCACGCGGCTTGAAGCGTGCGTCTTTTGGTGTCTGCTGTAGGGCAGGGGCCATTTATATCAACCTAAAACAAAAACCTTACGAGCAATGGTTTTTTTACGGGTTCTGTCTCTAACCGGCTTGGGTAGATGCTATTTTTAGCTCAAGAATGTTGGCTGGCCGTTGCTATTAATAGGCACAAACACTACAGACTGTATTCATTTAAAATAATAACTATACTTTCGAAAGAGTTTTTTTTTTTTTTTTTTTTTTTTGGGGGGGGGGGGGGGTTGGTTTTGGTTTTTGGTAAGCTTATTTTTTTCATTGCGGCAACACTCACTGTGGATGATAAAAGGATCTGTCGATGGCCCCTTTAAGCATTGGCCTGTCTCAACTAACGCAGCCATGAGTTTATTTGGCCGTGCGAGCATTTTACTGCACGACAGATACGATTACATGTCAGTTACATTATTTCACTAACTACACGCTACTGTAAAGGTACACCGGTAACACTTCAGTACTTTATTAAAGAAACGTGCAACTGTGTTTCATGTGGAAAGTACTATTTTGCCTTCTTTATATGTTATTTAATTCCTCACCATCTTGTCCCTGGCCCTCCCTCCCGCCCCCGCCCCCTCTCGCTCTACACACATGTAAATATCATTTAAAAGACGCCATGCATTTTATGTGTGTTCGTGTGCAGTAAGTCTATCTGTCTGTCTGTCTGTCTCTCTCTCTTTCTCTCTCTCTCTCTCTCTCTCTCTCTGACCCACATCCCTATTCCCCTTTTATTTAAATTGAGTTGTTATTTATTTATTTATTTATTTATTTATTTATTTATTTATGGTATAATAATTATTAAATTTGCAGATTTAAAATCAGATTATTCAGTTTTAAACAACACTATTACACTACAGTTGCTCTGCCCGAAATCAAATTAAAGGTTGGGATCCCCCCCTCCACTCTCTCTCTCTTTCTCTCCCTCTCTATCTCTCTCGCTGTCTCTCTCTTCAAAATTAAAACTCGCTGGTATGCTTCCCCTTAACAAACACCGTCCTTAATTACAATAAAGCCGTTTTAATGTACAAAATACTAAACAATAGAGCTCCTGATTATTTAAAAGTACGTTTAGCAAACCTTCATTTCGTTATTCAATTTTCAGACTTAGTTTAACCTTGCCACATCCACGCTTAGGCATATTTAAAACATCTCTGTCATATTCTGGTCCAAGTATGTGGAATTCTCTACTATAAGAGATCAAGGAAAGTAAATTATTAACATTGTTTAAATTAGACTCCACAAATTTCTATTTTCAATTGCTCCTAATATTTAAGATGATTGTATACATTTTGTTCTTTCCCATCTTGCGACAGATTAATTTGTTCATGAGTGAATTAGCTTGTGTATGTGTGTGGTTGTGGTGAAGGGGAGTGGGGAGAGTTGGAGTAGAAAAGGGGTATTGGAGGTGGGGTGGGGGGAGGGAGTATGTGTATTTCGGTACATTAATTTCCTTAGTAATTTTTTTTTAATTCTTACCATTGTTAAGGTTTTTGTTAGTTTCAAATCAATTTTATGTTCATTATTTTGTTTGTTCTGAATTTTTTATTTTTTTATTTTACAATTTATTAAGGACTAGTTGTAAGACAGGTTCATAGGCCCCAATGCTATTATCCTATTAAAGGTTTCGACTTCGACTTCTCTTCTTCCTCTCACGACTATCAACTGTTGATCTTTTGCGCGCTGCAAGCTATTGCGTAATATTCCACGTAGGATAGGATCTATTACGGGTTTTATGCAAGATACTGTCATCAAACTTCAGTCCCATCTTTAAGCGACGCATTTTTTTCACATGTCTTTTACACGACGAAGTCCGACAGACCATCACACAAGCCATTGGACAACACGATGACCTGCTCACAGTGGTGAAGAAACGGAAACTCCGATGGTATGGCCACGTCACCAGATCATCAGGTCTTGCAAAGACCATCCTGCAAGGCACAGTGCAAGGAGGTAGAAGAAGAGGGAGACCGAAAAAGAGGTGGGAGGACAACATTCGAGAATGGACTGGTTTGACACTGAGCGAAACAATCAGGGTTGCTGAAGACAAGGAAAGATGGAGTACGCTGGTTAAACGATCATCTGTGGTGCCCCTACGACCTTCGAGTTACGGGATAGGATAGGAAAGGATATGTCTTTTACACAAGCTTTGTGTCTCCCTTATTCAACGCGCCAGCAGGCACTTTCTAAACCTAACTTTGCTCAGAACTACCAAGAATGGAACCCCTGAATATTTTAAAAACTGTTTTGGGCAATGAATTTTCTTTCACAAAGTTAGGTTCGTTCCCAATTCTGCTGCCAACCAGCCGAATGGTGAATACTTTTTTTCGCACGAAGATGTTTTTCCTGAGAACTTCATACAGACATCTTCTCATGCTACGGACAATCAGTCCCTTAATTTTAATCAAACCCAGGCGAACTGAGGATACCGCGAAATGGCCATCTGTATTTATGGCACTAATCCACAAACCCAAATTGTCGGCAGCAGACAAGCGGAGATAGACGTTGTTCGTAATTTCTTCATCCACGGAGGATATCATATAATAAGGATTTTATCACATATTGTATCCTTACACTCCTGTCCAATCCCTTAACGCGAAGCCCCTTTATCACTTGTGTTTTAAACAAACTTAATGTTTTCCATTTTGTGTCCCACTTACCGCTGTAGCTCGGTGGTAGAACTTTCGATTGGCACGCCGAAGACTCAGGTTCGAATGCCATTTTAACTGTCCAACCCAGCACAATGATTGCTCTGGTGGTGGTTCAGTGCTGAGTTAGATCTTTACCGGTACTTCCCCGGGATGGCTTTCTTCCCGATTGCCGTATCGTCAATGATGAATGTTGACGTTTAACTTTAATGTTTATCGATGCGTTTTGTTTACTTTTAACCTTTACTAATCTATTTATTAAATTTTATTTATGTAACGTCTATTCACATCTGTGTTATTAGACAACATATTAAATTATAAGTAGATTAACTTAAAATTAAAATAAATACATTTAAATTTAAATTTGACCTTTATACATGTAACACTGAACAACATCTTATAAGAAGAAAGAACAGCAAACAACTACGACAACCGTTTACTGTGTGGATGCTATTATCGCCATGGCATAGAGAGATCTCTGCTGGATCGTAGCCTTTACGTCGGGTAACGTTACACCTGACGAAAAACGAATTGTACTCTTATACACAGCAGGGGATTTGTTTCTCAATAGTGCCTGCTTTCTCTTGTGATTTGTCAAAGGCTTCTAGACTAAGTTTCGTATTAATTTGTGGCCTCAAGGGCACGAGAAAGAAACCCGTGTCATATGTTACATAAATGAAATTGTACACCCACCTTATACACCCTGCCACCACTCGGAAATTTACGAGTAAACGTTTTGTAGTTTTCCATCGCTATACATATTTTTGTCTCTCTTTTTTTGGTTAGTATTATGTCACTTAGCAAATAAAGTAGCTGGTATCCTGTTGTTATCTTTTTGTAGGGTGAACAATTCGGGAATGTTTGTGCGGGTGGGAAGCGCTAGCAAATCATTCGTCAGTTTTGACAACATCAAGTGAAAAGCGAACTTAGGAGACACAAGTTTTCAGCAGATTATACGAAGTCTGTAGTTCAGCTTGCGGACAAAGATTTGTTGTAAGGAAGCTGTCAATGTTTCACCTGTATCGTTTTGTTGTTATCAATAGTCTTATTTTTCGTACATTCAAAGAAGATAAATTATTAGAAGGCGGATACTGAAGTGGTCATGGTGTTTAGGTTCCCATGTTGTAAGGACAATAATTCTAAAACTAATGCACTGCAGTTCGCTCAGATGTGTACGCAACGGCAGAACTATCCTATCCTATGCTATCCTATTCTATCCTGGGGCATCACAGACGATTGTTTAACCAGCGTACTCCATCTTTCTCTGTCCTGTGCAACCCTCATGGCTTCGCTCAGTGTCAAGCCAGTCTATTCTCGAATGTTGTCCTCCCACCTCTTTTCCGGTCTTCCTCTTCTTCTGCCTCCTTGCACCATGCCTTGCAGGATGGTATTTGCAAGGCCTGATGCTCTGGTGACGTGTCCATACCATCGGAGTTTCCGTTTCCGTTTCCTCACCACTGTGAGCATGTCATCGTCTAGTCCAGTAGCTTGTGTGATCGTCTGTCGGACTTCGTCGTTGGTGATGTGCTGGGTATAGGAAATGCCCAAAAGTCTTCTGTAGCACCTCATCTCCATGCTTTGTATTCTTCGTTGTAGATCTACTGTGAGAATCTATGTTTCGCAAGCGTACAGGACGATGGAGATGACAAGAGAGCGCATCAGCCTTATCTTCAAATGTAGACTGACGATCCTGTCTTTCCAAATGGGCTTCAACCTTGTCAGAGCAGCAGCTGTTTTTGCGATCCTGAGAGAGCTTCCTGTCGGGACCCACTGTCTGCTATAATGGCTCCTAAATATTTGAAGCTATCCCCTGTGTTGAGGGATTATCCTTGGACATTAATGTCCATGTTGATGCCATTGGTGTTGTTGGTCATTATTTTGGTCTTCTATGCACTTATTTCTATTCCAAAGGTTCTGGAAGTGGTGTCATGCCTCTGTATCAGCTCTTCAAGTTCTTGTTCATCTCCATCTAATCCATCAATGTCATTCGCAAAACGGAGATCGGAGATTGCCCTACCCCCTATTCTGATTGTGCCTTCGTGATCTGCAAGAGCATCTGACATGATGCGCTCTAGGTAGATGTTGAAGAGTGTTGGAGAGATGAGGCATCCTTGACGCACACCGATTGTTGTTGTGAACCAGTTCCAGATGGAGCTGTTGTGGAGGACTGCACTGGTGGCCTTGTCATACAGGCTTTTGATGACTCCAATAAGTTTAGGGCTGATAGGGCCCACAGAGCTGCATGCCAGGCTCGGTCAAACGCTTTCTTGAAGTCTTCAAACTCTTGATATAGATGTTGTTGGTGCTGTAGGTATTTCTCACAGATTATTCTGAGGTTGAAAATCTGTTCAGTGATACTTCGCACTGCCCTGAATCCTGCTTGTTCTTCAGCTATGATTTTTTCAGCTTGGGGTTTCAATCTGTTGATTATTATTTGAAGGAGAACCTTGCTGGGTTGGCTGATGAGACTGATGGTGCGGTAATTTTCACTCTCCTGAAGGTTACCCTTGTTGGGAAGAGTGATGAAAAGACTTGCTTTGGATCGTGGAGACCTTGGGCTGTTTAACACTTGTCAGCCGCTTCACAACCTGGTAGGCCTTCTTGCTGTTGTTCTTGTTCAGACTGTTCTCTATTTCCTGCCATTGACCTTCTATCCATTTCTCCTTTGCTGTGCTAATGTCTTTTCAGATGTCACTGTTGATTTTTCTGGAGGCATAATCTCTCTGTGAGGTGTTCTTTTTCTTTTTCATCTCTCTTCGTTTATCACAGAAGTCCAAAAGTTCATGCGTGTTCCACGGTTTATTCTTTGGAAAGTGCTTGCCAAGGATCTCAGTGGCGGCATCTGTCATAGCTGAGTTGAAGGTGATGGTCATGTTGTTAACAGCTACTTAGTAGTGCAAATTTCTCTCCAATTATTCCAATTGTGGCTTGGAATATTTCTGTCACCTCCGGGTCTTGCAATTTGTCCAGGTCGAACTTCAGTCTGCTGCACTTTGCTGTGTTTACTCTTTTCATTTGTAGCTGGAAGGACATCACCACGAGATCGTGGTCACTTTTGATTTCTGCTCCTGGAAAAGTGCGCGTCCTGCCAATGTGGATGCTTGATCTGAAGCGTGTCTTGACCATGATGTAGTCAATCTGGTTGTGATGCTCCCCGCCCGAAGGGACTGTGCCATGTCCATCGTCTAGATTTGTTGTGGAGACCAAGCGTGTTTGCCAGTATCGGATTGTTGTATCAGGCAAGCTCCAACAGTCTCATACCCTTGTCATTTGCCTCGTTGTTGCAGTGGGGGCCACATGTGTCTCCCTAGTTGCGGTGCGCATCTTGGCCAACCTTGGCATTCCAGTCGCCTTGCACTATGACTATGTCCTTCCTCGGCACTTGGTCAAGGACAGCCTGTAGATGATCATAGAAATCCTCCGCTTCGCAGTCGTCATAGTCTGATGTTGGGGCATAGTTCTGGTTGATGATGATGATGATGCATAACAATTGACGCATTAAATGTCAGGTGATATTACTGCAGTCTACACAGGCAGCGGTTCCAAGTCCGTTGGCGGCCTGTAGTGCCCAAACGAAAACTGACCTGACCCTGAGACACAGGCACTGCGCCCCTACGCTTTTGGATGAGAGTATAAACCGAGGTCTAGTTTTATTTCGCATTAGGATCTAATTTTCGGGTTACCTTGAAATAAATTCGAACAGATTTGGACCTGCCTGCAGAATGCGGCTAATAAGATTTTTAAATAAATGATTTTTTTTAGTACGCCGCGTGTTTCGCCTTTTTGAACAATACTCCATTATAGGCAGAACTGTGAACAGGGATTGAAAACGCAAGAAACGAGACAAGGCACAGCAAGATACAAACACGATCTCTCTGCAACCCTGATCTCGCGTTCGCAGGAAACAATATTAAAGGCTATTTATTTAGGTCTACGTCAGCCTCGCTCGACCTATTTTCTCGTTTCAATAAAAAACGTTAAAAGGACCAAGTAAATCTCTGTCCACAAACAATTAGACTAATTTAAAGGAAAGAAGACTAACCCTGCAGAAATAAATAAATCACCGTCGGCGAACCATTGTGACGAAATAAAAGTGTCAATGCTGAGGAATGGCGGGCTTCTATGGTGACGGGAATAGTTTTACCCGACACATGACAATTAGGCCTTGATCTATGACTCTTGGATCTCCACCCCACCCCACCCACCCCCACACATCTCCTATCCCATCCACACTACAAGCACCACAACTGTCCTTCTCTTAATTTCAAATATGGAAATGATAGGCCGTTCGTATGGGGCGCCATGTGTCCATTTATTCTATGTGACTATTCTATACATAGAATTAATTCTATGCACAAAGAAAGCATTCTATGCACACAAAAAGCATTCATTAGTTGAACTTCCATTTATAAAAAGAACCCAATATTGTAAGTCATAGAATAAAATTCTTTGTATAGAATAACATTCTATAATATAGTGTAAAATTCTATGTCCATAATAAAATTCTATGTATAGAATAACATTTTATAATAGAGAATAAGATTCTATGTATATAATACAATTCTATATTATAGAATGCACTTGCATGCATAGAATTATTTTCAATAACATAGAATGAATTCTATTACAAAGAATGAATTCTATAACATAGAATTTATTCTATGTGCATACAATTCATTCTATAACATAGAATGAATTCTTTAACATAAAATAAATTATATGACATAAAATGAATTCTATGTGCATAGAATACATTGTATAACATAGAATGAATTCTATAATAAAGAATGAATGCTATATGCATAGAATGAATTTTATAGCATAGAATGAATTCTATGACATAGAATGAATTCTATAGGCATAGAATGAATAGTATAACATAGAATGAATAAGATGACATAGAATGAATTCTATGACATAAAATGAATTCTATAACATAGAATGAATTCTATAGCAAAGAATGAAATCTATGACATAGAATTTATTCTATAGCATAGAATGAATTCTATAGCATAGAATGAATTCTACGACATAGAATTCATTCTGTAACATAGAATTCATTCTATGCTATAGAATTCATTCTATGTTATAGAATTCATTCTATGTCATAGAATTCATTCTATGTCATCTTATTCATTCTATGTTATACTATTTATTCTATGCTATAGAATTCATTCTATGTCATAGAATGAATTCTATGTCATAGAATTCATTCTATGCTATAAAATTCATTCTATGCATATAGAATTCATTATTTATTATAGAATTCATTCTATGTTATACAATTTATTCTATGCACATAGAATTAATTCTATGTCATGCAATTTATTTTATGTTAAAGAATTCATTCTATGTTATAGAATTCATTCTTTGTAATAGAATTCTTTCTATGTTATAGAATATAGTTATATGCATACAAGTGCATTCTATAATATAGAATTGTATTACATACATAGAATCTTATTCTCAATTATAAAATGTTATTCTATACATAGAACTTTATTATGGACATAGAATTTTACACTATATTATAGAATGTTATTCTATACAAAGAATTTTATTCTATGACTTACAATATTGGTTTCTTTTTTTATAAATAGAATTTCAACTAATGAATGCTTTTTGTGTGCATAGAATGCATTCTATGTGCATAGAATTTATTCTATGTATAGAATGGTCACATAGAATTAATGGACACATGGCGCCCCATAGTTCGTGAGCCAACGGATCAAGACCTATTCTACTGACCCGGTTCATTGTGCCAAAACTAACGAGGAGCTTCGTCAATTTTCTATGTACCATTTTCTATTATATACGTGAATGGGCCTTGAATCACTCTTGTTTGTGTGAGATATGTGCGCTATATAAATCTATGTATTATTATTATTATTATTATTATTATTATTATTATTATTATTATTATTATTATTATTATTATTATTATTATTATTATTATCATCATCATCATCATCATCATCATCATCATCATCATCATCATCATTATCATCATCATCATCATCATCATCATCATCATCATTATATCATGAGACGAACAACTAAGAGAGAACACATTTTTCTGATCTTCAGGCAAAGGGTAATAATACGAATACTGGATGCTATACGCGTTTTATTCCTCAACCAGACTCCAAGCGCGGCAATCTCTAACGCACACACATGTCACAGACACTCCTACGTACACAGCAAACACACACCCATCACTTAAACGTCATGTGATATAAACGTGTTGGTTTTGGTACGTGTAATTTTAACATGATCTAGTATCAAACCCCATAGTTTTAACTCTCTTCATATTCATTGTTTCCTATAGCGTGCGAATGCAACGAATGACTTCCTGTCCCTCTTATTATCACGGCTTTTAAATGTGGTCCTGAAAAGATGTTTTAATTAAATAGTGTAACATCTTACAATTTTAGCCATTGTATTTACGCTCCTTATATGCTCAGGTGTCTGGGGACAATAATTTATTCAACGAACGAATGGAAGAGGAAAATCCAAATGAATTTTTTTTTAGTTGTTGTTGTTGTTGTTGAAATTTTATAGTTTGCATCCAATATCATTATTGAAGAAAGGGAGGAAACCGGAGTACCCGGAGAAAACCCCCGGTGTCCTGAAAAGTCTCGTTTCTAGGCCACGTAAGTTCTTCCCACGTGGTCAGGTGTTCGAGCACCCACCTTTTGTATGGGAAACCAGCACCCTATCAACGGAGTTATCAGGCTACCCACAGAAGAACTAAAATTGAAAAAATGAATTTATTTATTTATTTATTTATGAATGGATTAATTAGTTAATGTCCAGATTTTTCATTAAGTATTTTTTTTATATTTTAAATATATATCTCAAAATCATCTACATTCTGTGCTAGAATAAGTTTTGAATAGTTACTAGTAACCTAAGCCTTCCTTGGCAGTGTGGATGAGATGCCGGTGTTAAGTTTTTTGGGTTTTATAAAATTTATTTAACCATATTTTAATAATAATAATAATGCAGGATGCTATATACACGCCTTTCTCCAAATCAATCAGGCTCAAAACGCGGCGATCTATACCAACATACACACTCACCTGCCTCATCCACGCTCACACACACCAAATACACATCCATCACTCAAACAGGTGGTGTAAAGGCAGGGAGATCGCTATTAGAAGACGGAAAGAAAATCGAAGTTTTATTTTTGAAATTTTTATATTGACTGCGTCCTGTACCACTATTCACAACTTTCCGGCACCTCTCATAAAAACTCGTGGGTATCGCCATTATAAATTAAAACGAGGTTATATGAAACCAAGGTCCGGTTTGGCTTGTTTTGCTTTTATCAAAGCTTGATGCGTGACTTTTAAATATGGCAAATTGCCGAAACGACGATTGTTAGAGCCAGAACGGGAAGACGAGGGGATAAGTATAAACTGATAAGGACAGTACATGCTCAGTGAAAGAATGCAAAAAACAATCGTAGAGGCCTGTATTTGTGGCGACTTCGGAGGTGCGTCGATCATCGACAGAAAGTGAAACAGGACCTGAAAACTCTTGTAGTTTTCCATAGCTTCGCCGTCGCAACCTTCACAAAACACGAAGTAACTGACTATGTTAGGCTAGCGTTGTGGCCAAGTGGGCTAAGGCGGGACTAACTTGCCTTGTCCACAAGCCAGAAACCAATGGCGCCTGACAGGTGTGGGTTCGAGCCAGCATCTGGGCGTTATGTTTTTCCGAATATTTTTCAAAAATTCACAAATAATGTTAGGTAGGTAGGTAGGGTTTAGGCGCGCCACTGGCGATAGAAAGGGATAATAAACTGCAGCAAAAAAAATAAAAATATGTGAGGGTACGATACAGGTGGCCAGTGACACATGTTATTATTCTTGAATATTTGGAAATAACTCACTAAAACACGCGGAGAAAAAAAAACGGAAGTATTTTTCATAGTGGGGATTCCCGTTGGTGCATAGGATAGCAGAAAAGTGTGAATTGAAGGGAGGTAGGAAACAGAGTGCCCGGAGAAAACCCTCGGTGACCTCCATAGTTTCGTACCTAAGTCACATACGTTCGTCCCTTGCGGGAATCGAACCCGCGACCTTCGGCATAGGAAACCGGCGACTTATCCACTGCGCCACGAGGCCACCCCCTTTTTGTGTATGAAATCCAAGGGCGTTTGCAATAAGGTGTTGGGACGACGAATTTCGAGTTCAAAAGCCCTCATATAACCTGCGTGCACAATGCCTATATCACGTGCCAACAGACCAAGACCTAATCCATTGACCTTATTCTTAGAGTTGAAAGACATGGATATGTCACGTGACAACAGGCCAAGACCTAATCCCCTGACCTTATTCTTACACCAGTAGTAACCACCGTAGCTCAGTGCTAGAGCGTTCGCTTGGCACCTCGATGACTCAGGTTCGAACCCCGTGGTGGGCAAAGATAGTGGTGACACTTTTTCGCCGCTGTCCATCTTAGCAGTAGGATTGCTCTGGTGGTTCAGCGTTGATTTAAGTCCCTACCTCTGGGATGGTTATCCTCGTCTGCCGTATCGCATCGCCAAGGGTGGGTGTGACGTTAAACTTCAATGTTTCACTCAGTGTAACAAATGGATACGATGTCGCATGACCACAGACCAGACCAAGACCTAAGCCACTGACCTTGTACTAAAAGTCACAAACGGATATGTTACGTTACGGGACAACAGACCAAGACCTGATCCACTGACCTCAAACCAACAGTAAGGAATGGATATTTCACGTGAAAACAGACTAAAACCTAATCCATGGACCTAATTTTACTATATTGTGTAAGGACTGGATATGTCTCACGACCAATGACAAAGATCTAATCCACTGACCTCATACTAACTGTAATAATGGATATTTCATGTGTCAATAGACCAAAACGAATTCTGCTGACCCAATTCTGTAAAGAACAGAGGGAAATGCGGCGCAAGTCACGGAAGGAAAGACCACGATCTATTCCATTGACATTATTCCTACAAACACAAAAGTATCATTTACAACCGTTATCCAACAAGATTACATGTGGAGGGAGGGGGAGGGGGGTGTGAACGGAAAACTATGGGTGAAGATTGTCATAGCTGAGACTAGATAATAAAAAAATATAGAAGGAGAAGAAGAAGAAGAAGAAGAAGAAGAAGAAGAAGAAGAAGAAGAAGAAGAAGAAGAAGAAGAAGAAGAAGAAGAAGAAGAAGGAGAAGAAGAAGAAGAAGAAGAAGAAGAAGAAGAAGAAGAAGAAGAAGAAGAAGAAGAAGAAGAAGAAGAAGAAGAAAAAGAAGAAGAAGAAGAGAAAACAACGACAAGAAGAAGAAGAAGAAGAAGAAGAAGAAGAAGAAGAAGAAGAAGAAGAAGAAGAAGAAGAAGAAGAAGAAGAAGAAGAAGAAGAAGAACGAACGAACGAACGAACGAAAACTCAACCTAAAGAAAAGAACAGATCGCACCTACGAGTTTTCGTTTTCCTCACAAAAGTCAAAAAGGAATGCCATCTACTCGAATTTAACGAACACCTGTCGCGGTCGTATTTAAGACACGCTATAGGCGTACGAGACGGATGCACATTAAAAATGGAATAGCAGAACGTAACTCTCTCATTTCAGTAACTTGAGCCACTGGGGCGCAAGACATGCACGCTCTAAACCCCTAAATTCGAGGGTTGAGTCTATTTATCAGAAATCCGAGCTATTTTATAACGTGGCCATTACATTCAACCGCGTCCACAATTAATCCCTTAAAGCACGGAAAGTCAGATCTTGCGCAGACGACTTATATAGGTGATGACAAAAATTAAGTTAGCCCAGAGACGCTAGTTTCAGAGAGATTCGACGGGTTAATGTCTACCTTTGTCTGTTAGTGATGCGATGACTTGACTTGCCTGGATGTAGCGAGATCATCGGACGCCCGACTATTCAAAATTCACACTGAAATTGCGTCTCCTTGTGCTCCCTATGAAAGTGTAATACAAGAATCTTACACAAGTAATGATGAAAAGTTTAAATTACACTTTCTAGTGTGTAGAACATTTCTTCGGTTATCATAGCACATAGTCACAATAACATAATTTATATATTATTTCTCTTTAGCGGAATGGCGTATGGAGTAAAACAACGACGACAACAGCAACACTACCTGCAGACCGTCGCAATGGTGTAATTTAAACTTTTGTTTTTCGTTTGACATGACTAGGATTGCTCACAATTATAATTTAAGTAATGCAGCACGAAGTTACAAAGAGATTAATTTCAAAACTACTAATCTTTCTTCTTCTTCCGAATGGGGAAGGCATCTCAAGTTCTAACAGCACTAACTCAATAACAGTGTAAAACAAATCTTTTTTTTTTTTGAAGTCATGGCGTGATAACTATTATATCTATTGCTTTTTCTAGATGATTCCTGGAGTTCTATATTAGTATAATATTGTAGCCCAATGTCACAATATAAAAATTTAAAAAGTTTATTTATAACGTCCACATTAGCGATACGCCAAACGGGAATAATCATCTCAAGCAAGAGGGGCGAGGATGGTAAGGGCAGGGACCTAAAATCAACACTGAACCACCAAAGCAATTATGCGTGGCATTCATACAGCAGTTTACCCAATGGAGAAGTCTGTGAAGACGTACGGTTGGGTACGTAAATCGTACGGATTAACGTACGTCTTCGTGAACTTATCCACTAGTTAAACTGCATGATGGATAAGCCTTATATTAATACCCCATACTGCTAGACTAGACATTGAAAAATGGGCACTTTTATCTTTCCCCGCCACGGTGTGACATGCGAACGCTCCACCACTGAGACACGGACGCTGGGAAGCAGCGACTACGACACCGAGCGCATCAAGATCACACATTTCAGCGTCACGGATCCTTTTCAAATTCACAGACAGCGTTGCCCTAACAAAACAATATGATTAAACCTGGACACCAACCCCTCCAAAAAATACTAAATGAATAGATAAATAACTATTTCAAAAGTATGTCTTGGGTCTTGGGTAGAAATCTATACATAATACATTAATTGGAGTATGTTTGTTAGTATTAATTTGAGTAATCGCGTCAGCGGCGATTTAAAAATAGCACCACAGCGAAAGTTTGGGGTTTGATTGTGTGTTTTTTTTTAAAATAAAAACTTTTGTTCTCTCCCTCCCTCTCTCTCTTTCTCTCTCTCTCTCTCTCTCTCTCTCTCCCTCTCTCTCTCTCTCTCTCTCACACACACACACACTCTCACTCTCGTGTGGGATGCCGGGGGTTTCTGTATAAATAGTATCCCCACATTGTGGGAAATTTAGTGCTTTAAATTACCACTGTTTCTGTCATTCTAGTTTGTTCTTTTTCGTTCCTAATGTGTTCTATCAATCTTCTATCTTCTTCGCTAGACCACTCACATTTCATTTTTGTTTCCTCCCAAGACCCCACATTTGTGTATGGGGTCGGTTGGGTCAGCCTGGGGCTCTTGGACGCTTTCTGCAAAAAAGGTCACTAGGGCATTCTATGGTATTATTATTTAGCAATGTAGGCATTTCCTAGGTATGTGTCTTGATAATGTGTTATAATGATGTTTATGTTGTATTTTAATAATAGTAATTAAAATTTACATGTATATAGCGCCCTTTCTGATGAAAGCTCAGAGCGCTTTACATTCACATATATTAACCTTCTTCTAAGAACTAAAAGGACTAAACAATAACAATATTAAACATGGTAAAC